>OX382270.1:19224490-20426202 GCA_947507595.1 Pyralis farinalis
CCTACAATGTGGGTGCCTTAATAAATTAATCGGCGAATGCATTAATGCGCAAGTGTTATAAATTGCGCAATAATGATTTTCGCTGGCACAGCTTGTATGAAATAATTTCATCGTATACATATGCTATTAATTTTCAGAACTTATATAACGAACGCAACAAATGTATAATTTTACATGTTAAATGAAAATGAGATGTTTCTAAGCAGTTAGCTGTGTAAGTAAGTTATCCATAGACTTGTTTGTCTCGTGACATTGTATAAACAAGTACAAAAGAATCCCTATCCCATCCCTACCACCTTCTTTTTCCTAGCGTTATCCCCACTCAGGAAGTGTTAGAACAGTGGAGTGAATATTTTTGAGAAATGTATTTGTGTTTAATGTATTACTAACTCGGCAGTGCCAGCGTACCAAGAAGACACTACCATGGATGCGAATGAAAAATGGAAAGTCAGCGTGAATCGATATGATTACAGCTGAGACGATCAAACTAGGAGGTACCTACGTTTTGAACGTGTTATATAGCGATCGGAAAATACACCAATAAACTTAAAAAGCAAAAACCTATTTAAATACGATACGATACATGAGACACAGTTATATATATACAAGAACTGCTCGTTTAAATATATTATATGTGTTTCAGACAAAAGGCATATAAAACAACGATACTTCTGTTATTTGAAGTTAGTACTGAGTACCGAATTAGTGTGTTTCGGGCACCTAATGTTATCGCCGTGCTCATTGGGCCAGATAACACGTTGTAGTCGTACAGTTACGCGTTAATGGCTGTTTGATGTCGCCGATGGAGGCTGTTTTAATTCCGCCCGACTTATTTGCAATACCTTGGAATGCTTGTTGAGAACACACACTAGTAATGTTCGTTTCTTGTTTTGTATATATGTAATTACCGTGCTTGTATAGATACTATACCCGCGTTAAAAAAATATATGAAGTATTAAGATCTGTTTGTGATTTCGAAATATACACTATCAAGCTCGTACTATTAATCGCATATAAATTCAGGTCCTTTGAGGAGTATGCAGAGAGAACCGAGCGCTATAAGACGCGCTCCTTACACACCTCTCTCGTTTCTTTAACAGTCATAGCTCTTTTTATGCACGCTCGCCGCTTCTAAGGGTTCCTGATATCACCTGATAAAATACGACCAATTTAGTCACCAAATAAGTCTTGGCCTTCCTCGTCTCCCGCATCCTTCCACTTTCGCATTGTATATCTGTTTCGTCATTATTTCATCTTGCATTCTTTCTACATGTTCGAACCAACGGAAAATGCCTTTTCTTATTTCAACGTCGACACAGACAAAATTTCTTTCTTATATCTTCTTCTTCTTAGCGTTATCCCGTTTCCTAATCCATTAGGATCGGTTGGTTTCACTACCTAAGCCTAAGGATTTGTAGAAGACACTGATTTTACACGGAGCGAAAGCTCTGGTGTTCCCTCTGGGTTATGGGGGTCAGACACCTCCACAACCCAGAGGGAACGAGCTTTTTTAGATTAGGTCACACGTAACAGAAAGAGCTTTTTTAGATTAGGTCACACGTATTTCGAAATATAATTTCGTGGATGTTTGAGTCTCTTCACGATATTTTCCTTTACCGCCGAGCAATTGATAAATATGTATATAAATCCGAAAACACGAATTGGAGGCACATGAAACAATGAAAATATAATATATGATAAATTTCTCAATATAGTGCGTGCAAATATGCCTCGTCACATTTTGTAGTTAGACTCTACGAATAAATTAGAATATCCCGAAGATCCTGTTTTCTATTAGTATAAATTATTTTAGTTGTCATTGTATTGTTTTTTAGATCTAAAACACGGTAGATAATATAGTTTATCGCGTGTTGACACCGGGGTGCGCAATGCGAAAGCAGTACTTCTTTTGATGCAACGGCTTTAAATCATGGGCCATATACTTCTTTACCATCTTAATACTATAAAGGAATTTCGATATTATCTAGAGTGTTCACAAGAATACAATTTAATATGAGGTAGTTCATATTAAATTGTATTCTTGTGAACACTTGTGAACATTTACTGCCAATTGATTTATGTGCAAATGTAGTTCAAATGCAGCAGGTGATAATTTCTTTGGAATTTTGAATTTCAATTCAATCCTTTTTTAATGTCGAACATCGTAATACTCTTTTCTTGATTTTATCCGAAGATTATTTTAGCAAATTGAGTTGGGTCATAAACTATTTTTTCCGTCAATATTATGGATGTATACTATCAAAGTGACAGTATGTCTGTATGCCAGTTTGATATTATTTTATGGCGACGTTTGGTGGTTTATCTTACAAGAACTAACCATAAAAAAAAATAAGTACTGTTGTATTGTTGCAAAACGCGTTGTTACGTTACTTTGACACTAACGCTCGTGGGTTCGATTCCCACACATGACAAACATTTGTGTGCACGAACACGTTTGTTAGTTTTGGTCTAGGTTAGATTTATTTTAAGGCGAGGTAGGGCTCATCAACCGTCAGGGGGTAATGGGGGAGATGGAGACTTCACAGAAAAACCGCGGCCAAACAACAACTCACTAGAGGGTTATTATTTGTTAAAAAAAAAGTATATGTTATCGTGATTACGCAATTATGTATTAATAATTATTAAGTAGATGATAATTACCTACAAATCTACGCCTATTAAAAATTTCGATATATTTAGTGCAATACAAAATATCCGACATCTTCAAATTGTGGTAAAACAATTAAATGTAACATCGTTATAGTTAACTACCTTACTGCAGATAATAATACATCAAAGGAAATATCACTTATCAAGCAATGTTAAACGATGCTCGAAGTTTGCCCCTACCCGGAATTTGTTTGACAAAAGATGTGTACATATTGTTGGCATACCCCAAATAGTGATATACCCGAAATCATAGTACATAAGTCATGCAGTAAAGACATGTCATACTCAACAGCGATCGTTATATTTGCTTTGTACTCGTATGTATAGCAGATCATATGACCATGTACACGCGCGGTTAAATAATGCATGGATGTTCAACGCCATCTGTAGTGATACAATTGTATCTATGAATTGATTTATTGGTTTAGATACCATAGCTGGCGCTAGTATTCGTTGTAGATAAATAATAAATTTAACAAAATAAATAAATTTATGCCTTCATTGAAGTATCTCCTTATTTGTTAGTCACTTATTTCATCATAAATTCTCTTAAAACAATTAAAAACCTTATTATGAGGACATACGCGACAGTTAGGATTCAAACTCGGTAGCATACATTTTATCTTTTGTTTCCATCGCTTGTTTCAATACTATTAGACTACTGTGTCATTAAGCATTAAGTTGAAATTACCCTACTATTTATGTCGTTGTAAATGTTTATGTTGAGATTATAAGCGACTATAATCTGCATCATTGATCTCAAAAGAATTGAGGGTTCTTTAATATTGATTACATAAAAATTACATCTACTTGTTCAATCATGACGTTCTTCACTTTCTTTGAGTGACTTCAGTTACGATTGCATTTAACGAGTTTTTATGATTTATTTTTAATATGAGTTCGCATTCCAATATTGATATGGCTGCGAGGACCCAAATTATATATCAATTATTCTGAAATTTCTAAAGAAATCTTAAACGTACCTATCTAATGTTTTAATTCACAGTTCGTTATTTACTTTATTACCCACGGCCATTGAAACACAAAAATAATAAATATATTTCTCTTATAGGTAAATACTGTTACTTTATGGGTATGACGGTTTCAAGAGGAGGGTTCGTTGGAACTCCGCAGTAGATCTGGCAGAAGAGCCCATATTGACTTAGACCAGCATCAACTTATTCATTGCTAACCGAAGTTCATAAAAGAGCACGACTGGAATTCGCTTTGGAATACAGAAATTTCGACTGGCGCAATGTCATCTTCAGTGATGAGAAGACTTTGAAATCTAGCCAACATGGGCGAGTTACGCTGTGACGTAGGAATAATAGGTACGCGTTGTAATAGTGATCACGTGCTGTGCCTAATTGTAAATCTGGTCGTATAACAGTGAACATATGCGGGGATGGATGAGTGCCGCAGGCCCAGGAGAACTAACTTTAGTATTCAGTCGAGTAAATAGTGTAAATTGTATAGACGTGCTGAAGGATGTCATGTTGCCCACTGTGCGAAATGTTTTCCCTGTAATCGACAAAAATGGTTATTAGCAGAGACTAGGATAGCTATAATTTGTTTCATCTAAACATTTTTTATTAGTGTAATTAAGTAATTTGATTGTATGATAAAAATTAGTGTAAGTGGGATATATTTATTCACTACTTTGCAATAACAAAATGTAAATATGCCTACTAATAATTTTAATTTCTTACATTAGAAAGATATTTTTATTGTCTTTTATTATTTATGTTAGCTGCAGTCCGGTCTTAAAATTGTTACTGTTTTGAGGTTTACCTTCAATATCTTCCTCGTTTCCTTACGCTATAAGTCTTAAAGAGCAGTGATAGAATAGTGGACACAGTACCAGCCTATTAACCGACTGGTCCCTGGTACGTGGTTTGTGGATTTATGTACGTTTTTGTAACTATCACTTGCTAGACGGTGAAGGAAAACATCGTGAGGAAAGAATTTTTATTTACTAAGGACGTGAGACTTATCGTGAGAAAAATTTGGTCATCCCCCTGTGTTGTGGTGGTCTGATGGCAACGCTCCAATGCAAAATAGAAACGGGATATCGCTAGGTAGAAGAAGAAGAAGAGTACACGCGCGGTCAGATCTGCATGGAGACCTTAAGGTCGACTTTCTTGTGAAGTTTTGCATTAGGTTTCACAGAAGAAGCCTAGATGGCGCTGTTCACAAACTAAAAGTAATAAATTCATTATTTGTCATGATTTTGTTATGGAAATATCTTGTCCCTATTAGTAGCTCTCATTTTCAAATACTGTAGTATTCTTTCGGTGGCTCAGATGGAGAGGTAGAGCAAATTAAATCCCGTGCCTATTGCCAGCGTTTTTAGTCACATATCTATATATAACATATAATTACATTTTGTTTAATATATATGAAATATTGTTATCATATTTTAGGTAAAATGGAGACTTATACGTAATAAGATAGTATATTTTTCATACTGATTAAGGTTTACAAGATAAGAAATAAAACTACGTCGGTAATATTACAATGTTATACCTAATACCTTTCGCTAGATACAACCTTAGTTCTTTAAATGTTTTACCTACTTACAGTTAAGTACAAAAATACGTTTTGCAGATTTTTAATAGTAATTAATATTACTGCAATAAGAAAAAGTTCCAAGTATTTTTACTACAGAATAACAATCTGATTACGCATCTATACCTGAATATTACTTTTTGTATTATGGATATGATAATTTGGAAGTTGAGGCTACTTTTACATATAATAAAATAATAGTATATCAGAAGGCCAACGAGTGTGCGACACCCTTGGTGGTAGTGGTCTATGAACGCATAGAACTCAAGAAATAATGCACTTGTGTTATCAACACTGCTAACTTAGAAGCTTACTGATAACCACATACACAGGAACACAATACTTCTCTCCGAACTGCAAACATTAGTTACTACAATGAAAGATGATTGTATGAAGAAAGGCTTACAATTGAATGCGAAGAAAACCAAGAAAATGGTATTTGAAAGAGAGACAACCAAAACGAACACTTTTAGCAGCAATGGAAGGTACACCGCTGATGTGGCGAGACGAGTGAGTGCCGAGAATAGCGTGAATGGAGCATTGGGTAAACTTCTAAGCAGCCGAAATCTAAGCCAGAAGGCACAGCTCTCTGTACACAACGCAGTGCAGAGAGAGCATGATAGTAGAATAAATGCGGTCGAGATGAGAGCATTGCGCATAATTTGTGGCATAACGCTTGCTGACCACCTTCGTAATGACGACGTGAGAGAAATAGTTGATCTGAAAGATACCGCCGGTGTTAAAATAAGAAAAGGCATGCTCCATTAGTTCGGACATGTAGAAACAATGCAGGACGAAAAAATTGCCGAAACAGATGTAAAATGCAAAAGTGGAAGTACGTAGGAGCCGATGGACACCGAGACTAACTTACCATGACCAAATTGGTCGTGTTTTATCAGAAGGTGATGTCAGGAGCCCCAGGAACCGGCGAGCGTGCATGAAAAGAGCTATGAATGTCACAGAAGCGAGTGAAGTATGTAAGGACCGCATCTTATGGCGCTCGGTTGTTTCTGCCTGCCCCGCAAGGGACCTGGCGTGAAGATATACATATATATACAATACTTCTTCAGGGAGATGTTATTTGGTTACCTTTGTGTGAGGTGCCCTCTAGTTGTAGATTTTAGCCAAACCAGGAATCGTTAATATCCATTTACCACAATACAGATGTGGAAATATCGCCATAGTTACTCGCGCTAATTCTCGTTCGAGTCTTTTATTGCTCGTTAGTTATATTACCACTAGTAATGAGGTAATTTATTTATCTACGTAGTTGTAGTAATACTACAATCTTAAGTTGTTCGAAAGAAAACACAACACTACCCATGTTACCTCTTTTCATTTTAAATAACTGTTTTTCAATTTCAAAAACAAATATGATGAATATCAATTTTTTAAGTTTGCAAATTCGCGAATACGAATGAAAATGTTTTGGAAAGCAAATGTGGAGATGTGAATTCGAATACTAATATATAGAAATAGCAATTAAAAACTTTAAATCAAATCAAGCCCTTTTATTATTTTGGATTATTTACAACAGGTATATGAAAAATGATATTAATTTAAATATTTAACAATTAATAATGTAACCGCTCAAATCTACGAAATGTTCGTTCGTTCTTTCAAAACCTTTTAAAATGTTAAATGAGACACTTGTAACAATGAAGGAAATTACGCATGGAGAACCAATGAACCGATTTTACGTTGGAACCCAATTTAACGCTACGGGTGGGGTGAGGGGGTAAAGTGGCGTTGATCTTATTGACTAGTTCACGGTGCAACACAGCGGCACTTATCGGCTTATTGGTTAAAATATTCTCTCCTTGGTCAATAGGCTCAAATCCTTGAGACATTGAAACGCTAAAACACAACGTTCACGCGGTACCTTCACGCGCAGTCAAGTGGTGTATGGTTTGTGCTTGTAACGCTTCTCTTACTGGACAGTTCAATTTTTTTGGTTGATTTGATGGACATTGATGGATGATTGGAGTCCCATTGTTACTGTTTTTTTTTTCTTCAACGGAAAATTGTTTAGTTTCCTGTATTAGTGAAGTTTCTTACGGTTTATCCAGTTTTGAATGCTGTAGTGAACATTACTGAACTTACATGATTAGACGGACATGTGCAACGATACCATAGAGCTTCTTCTCAAACTCCATATTGTAGCCAAACATGGCGATAACCACAAATACGTGTTTCGAGTTACAAGGGTACCGCATACCCGCGATGACAGCAATATCCTAAAGTTTCAAAACTTGTTTCTGGTCGCCCAGTATTCAGTAATATGCGATTCGAGTCGCGGTTAAGTTATTACTTAATTACTGATGACTCGTATTACGATGCTTGTGAACCGTGACAGCCTAAGGGGTAAAGAACCAACCTATTCAGCGATTGATTCTTGGTTCGAATCCTGGTGAGGCACGCATCGCTAAGTTTGTCCATTCGTACCTATTCGTACGTAGTCGTTCGTAAGGTCACCAGTAAACTCCTAAGGAGTTGCTGTATAAGCAGCAGAGGAGGCATCGAGCGAGTGATAGTTAACATATTACAAGCATTAATAGGCTACGGTAACTGTTTTACTTCAGGTAGTCGTTGTATAAAAAAAAAGTATACAGTTCTAGAAAGGCGATTATAAGCCCCGTTGCTCAAAAGTGAAGAAAATGAATGTGAGTAAAACCCTTACAACCAACACTACTATGGAGCTGCTGAGTGTTTTGAAGAGCTCGGTGGTGCAGTCGTGGATGACGAGACTTTGTCACCAACGCTCCCACATAGGGCAAAGATATGTATGCATGAACAAATCTGTTTGTTTTGGTCTGGATGTTTTACGCGG
Source organism: Pyralis farinalis (assembly GCA_947507595.1). Lineage (NCBI taxonomy): Eukaryota > Metazoa > Arthropoda > Insecta > Lepidoptera > Pyralidae > Pyralis > Pyralis farinalis. The sequence continues at coordinate 19,232,559 of OX382270.1, forward strand.
GAGGGCGAATCAAAGCAGCCCGTCTGGTGAAGTAGCTCCACCTCGCAGAAAAGCCGCAGCCAAATAACAACTTCCTAGAGGGTAGTTGTGTGAGCAAGGTCACCACTAACCTCCGAAGGAGTTGTGTATTAGCAGCAGAGAAGGCATCGCGTGAGTGATACTTAATGTATTACAAGTGTTCATAGTTCATAGTTCTTTACATCAGGTGGGCCGATTTTTTGTATGCATTCCGACGTTGTATAAAAATAATAAAAAAAACGTAACGAATAAGAGACGCTTAGATGCTTTTTGTGTGACAGGTACTAAGCGCTGGTGGATCGACATTGATCTGATCTAGCTAGTGGAATGATGGTCCTATGATTTGGAGTAGACAGAAACGGTCATGCCAGTCCCGGTGTAACGTACCCTCGTAAAATTATATTTCGAATTACGTGCGACCTATCTTAAGAATGGTCTGGTTTCCCGTCTGGGTTGTGGGGTGGTCTGATGTCAGTCGATGCATGTCAAAATCAGTGTATTCACCAAATCATTACGATTAAGTAGTGAACCCCGTCAATCCTACTGTATTAGGACACGGGATAAAGTTAGGACGAAGACTAGTATTACGTTGTTGATTACCTTAAACCATGGAAGGAAGCTCACTAACAGTTATTGGTCTATATTTATTAACAGTTGTCCTTGTCTTCGCTTGATCACAGTTTGCGGCTACCATTATCTCCTCAGTATTATCCCGTATAAAACTTGTCAACTCTTTTAAAGGGAATTATAGATCGTTCCCGAAATTCTTTTTTAATTTATAAATTAAACTATCAAGTGGTGTAAGTCAATTTTGGATGTCATCGATAAATATATAGCTATAACACCAAACTGTATCCTTCGAAATTTTATTATTTGTTTTCTGAATTACCTTCCACTATGTAAGCAAATTTAAATACGTATTTATAACAAAAAACAGTTTCGAAAAGATTCGGTAAAAGGGTTTTTTTTTAGGATTACTTTTGATAATTATTTAGCTCGCTAACCGCCTTTACCATGGCGAGAGTTTTGAAGAACTGTTTCCCCTTATCCCACCCTCTCCTTTCCGTCATAGAACCACACGTGCAGGCTTGCGATGTCATTGTTCCACTGTTGAGAACATTTCTTCGCATACCAAAAAGTTCGGCAACTCCTATCTTTGTCGTACCATTAAAAAGTGGAACGACTTGCCTGCACATGTGTTCCCTTGAAATTAAACTATTTTTAACGGAAGTATCGTGTGTTTTATTTATTTTGTTGAAACCTGACGTTTCGATACTTCCGTTAAAAATAGTTTAATTTCAATGTGTAACAATCGCGAAAACCTAAGACAATACTATGTGTTCCCTTCTCCGACAATATGGGATCCTTCAAACGAAGTGTGAAAAAGCATCTAGCGGATCAGCATGGCAGCGTCAACTGACAGGACACTGTGAAGTCTTTTGTCAGTAGCAGTTGAGATTTGGGCTCGTCTTTCGCTTACCATCAGTCAAAACGGAGCCACTATGCTGAACTTATATTAAAAAAAAATATGTAAAACACCGTTAAGCTGAAGACGAGTTTTAGACACTGAAAATAGAAATTTGGTATAGGTTAGTGGTAATAATTTCCAATTTAGCGTCTAAAATCCCTTGCCTATTGAACTGAATATATCACCCCTAAACCTAACCTAACCTAACCATAACCTAATGCTAGAGTCGTATTTCTAGTAAGACTAAAGAAAATATCAAGAAGAAAGAAAAGTAAGAACTGAAATAGGATCCGTGAATAAACAAGGTCTATCAACATTCATACTGAGGTGTCTGTACTTACTTATGCCGCGTATTTCATTTAGAAACATCATTTTTCCTGATTAGGGAAAAAATAGAGAGACGTTTTATATAAAAATAGAAAATATGAACTTACATAAGACTTTATCAACTGTATTTATTTTTGATTTATGGTTTTACATACTACGGTGATAAAGAAAAGGCAAATTGTGTTGAAAACCCAAAAATACAAAGCAGCTTGATCCAAAAGCGTGGGGATTTAATTTTTGAGAATGGTTTTATTGATTTCTTAGTGTCATTTAGAAATATTATGTTTTTGCCTGTAATACTTCCTTATCCATTATTTCGTTTTATTAAATGCGATCGAGCTTCGTACTAATTAAATATTTTTAATACAAATAAACGGGCTGTAAGCAGCAGATTATAAATTTAAAATTTGTTTCAAATAGCCTCGGATTTCTCTTCGTAGATGCAAACAATGCAAATTCGTAATTCTTTCTTCCTGTATTCCAAACCAACGGAGCATGCTTCTTCTTATTTTAACACCGATACTCTCTTTCAAAGCGACTCCATTTCTTCGATCATTATTGCGAAAGCAGTCTACAAGCATATTAATTAGTTAAATAAAAGTATGCATACATAAACACAATTTCAATATTTTTAAAATGTTTATTTGTTTGTATAACTTTATTGCATTATCCATAATTACAAAGTATAAAACTTACATGATTTGATGTTATGTAAAATATAAACAAGATCTTGGGTTATCCACTAGCACAATATTAGAATGTCTAATGTTGTGTTAGAGGAGCTTTGATATAGCGGTGTATGGAGCAGGAACACTGAAGTATGTAAGAAATCTTTCTGAAAACCGATACATACCTAGTAAAAACATAAAATCTTGATATTCTCTTCTAAGTAAATTGGGATCTAAATTTCATTGGAGATCTCGATACCATGAATCCCAAACTCTTGTTGAAGGTAATGCGAGTCCTGAAATTGAGAAGTTACAGCAAATAGGATTTTATAAGAGTTAAACGTGCAATTTGTGTATTGATGGGGTTAAATTATTTCAGTAATATATTTCCAAATATACGAACGATTAATTACAGACACGAAATTTAATGCTAATTAATCTGATTAATATTATTAAGACTCAAAGATATAGCATATAGAGTACTATCTGTAATCAGAACATAGTACTACTGATTTTCCACTACTAAAACATCCCTATGAAAATCATTGATGAATTCAATGACCAAAGAGCTAGTAAATACTTTATTGTTACACAATACTCAATTGTAATAGACATAATTATAAAAATTGTTCGAAAATTAACAATGAAAATAAAGGTACGCACCATTCACATCCAGGGATCCCACATCGCGCTCACAATAATATCACATTATCTTTTGTTGATGGACATTTTCCGCCGAATAAACTACAAAAGAGACCGAATACAATGTGACAAAAAGAACAGCTGTCGAATTGTGTGTAATTATGCCAGCGTTATTAGTCTTGTAATATAATTTATGTAACAGTGTGGGAGTATATTTTCATGGTAATAATATAATAACTGTATTAGGCGAATAGGATATACGATTTATTTTTAATGCCAATAAAGGTGAATTGTTATTATTTTTATTGCCCTAATAGACTTTCGATGTACGTAACAGTATATTATTGTTAACCTTACTCCTCCTCCGTGTGAAATTCTAGAGCATTCTAGAATTTCACACTGAGGACCCTTTTCCCTACCGGACAAAATCCTTATGTTTCTTTTAGGGTTATCAATACAAGCGGATAACAACTCCTTATAAATAAGCCAAATTGTTCGAGCGGTAATAACTAGTTAAATAAGCCTTTATCTAAAACCTATCCCAGTTGCTACTCTGCCCTAGCTTCTCTTAATTCATAGGTCCATAACTGATTTCACTGATAACCTACTATTGTTAAGTGTGAGCGTTTTGGTGCCCACTAAGCCATAATACTCTGTATGATAGGGATGCAATGGCTTGATCTACATAGGGTCATTTGCTACGAGTGTATGCGGAGGAATGTATGTGAATGAAGAAGACGAATGAATTAAATGAATGTTATTGTAAAAGCGTGATGTATAGATAGTACATGTATGTTTCAGGAGACATCTCATAATTGAAGGTTAACAGCGAAGTGGAATACTTCTAGTTTAACTTAAGTAAAATTTCAGTTTATCTGCTACAACCTAAACAGAAGTTCTTAAAATGAAAGTTTTCTAATGCAATAGTAAACAAATCTAAACTCATTTAATTTAGTCTTGAAACTCTACCACTAACGCCATCTAGTCGGTGTAATGCACACCTTATATTGTAAATCGCATACTATCTACCACTAGGTGTCACTGCAACAAGTAAAATCTATAATAAAATATATATAGGCTACTATACATATAGGTACATTATCCGAAACAAATAAAAGTGCAATCACATTGCAGTGATTGAAATATAAACTTCAATATCTACATATTGGGTAAATATGTCTCTACTTTTATACCTATATAAAACTAATACTGTTTTCTTTACAGCTTTGTTGTCACGTTATTGTATTTACCTAGTTACTTTCTACGGTAGATACTCATTGCGAAAGCGTCTATTAATATTGTGTAGATTTAACCATATCAACTTTATTCATCGAGCCTATCTACATAATCATTGTTAAGATAACGGTTCTTTCAAACCGATTTTTGTTACAAATACTAATAGAAACAACCATGATTTTTAGGTTAACCGATTTCGACTAGGGAAGTCGTGTTAGTTTTTCCTTATTAAGATGTAAGCAAATGATTTGCTTGAAGATATTTTTACCACTTAACCGACTTGTCCTCACCAAGGAGGATTGTGTGGTCATTGTGAAAATTAAGCTCTACAAGCTACAAACAGAACTAATTTAACTTCGTAAGTTTTTAAATTTTCGCGTTGCATAATTACATACATTTATATAATGGGGGACTTAACGCGTAATTTAGATAAAAATATTACCTTTGTGTTTCCCGACGTTTCGGCTGAGTTGCATCAGCCGTGGCCACGGGCGATCTGGCGGTGCGCGGCGTCGCCGGCTGCGCTCGGAGGTGTTTTCATTATCTACCCTTTCTTGATCTTTGTATTTGTCATAGTCACTACACACGACACTAATAACGTCCAAGGGCGCATTTGACGATAAATCGCGAGATTTTAATTTTCCTGTAACTGGCTGTCACGCCAGGGAAAGCTTATATCCATCTTCACGTATAAAATTTTTGTGTTTTTTAATTTCAATCGCTTCGCGAACCATTCCTTTTTTTAATTTATTTTTCTGTCAGGATCTCCAAAAGGAATATTCACTCACCAGTGCTTCCACTTCTTAAAAAGGCACACAAACCGGCTTACCACCAGGTAGTGGTCCGTTTCATGAGTGGGATCTCTGAAGGCACCTTTTAATTATTATTAATATTCATTAGTACTCCACTTATTAAATAGCCGAGGAAGGCCGAGACTAACCTACCATGACCAAATTGGTCGTGTTTTATCAGAAGGTGATGTTAGAAGCCCCAGGAACCGGCGAGCGTGCATGAAAAGAGCTATGAATGTCACAGAAGCGAGTGAAGTATGCAAGGACCGCGTCTTATGGCGCTCGGTTCTCTCTGCCTACCCCGCAAGGGACTTGGCGTGAAGATATATACATTATTATATAGGAATCCATTAAGGGAATTTCGGGGACGTCCATCTATCAAAATCAAATCATTGACACTTTTCTGTTCATTCCATCTCTAAATAATAAAAAAAAAATTGTTACAATTTATATTTATATCGCTATCTAAAGATTATCATTAGTCTGTCCTGCCGCCCCCTCGTCGCTCATTGTTGCGGGTTTGGAATAAGACCAATGTTTTTAGGAACGTATGTATACCACGTCGCCTATGGACTGACTAACTTACATAATAATAAACAGTCTATATATATATTTAACACAACAAAGAAATATTGCTATAACAAGGGATATTGATCTGGACATCGCAACGTGATGTTTGGTGCTTATAATTTCCGTATACTTGCTATATTTAAATTTGCAACATCTGTTATTTTATTCACGAATTCCTATAAAGGAGGATACATATTTATTCTAAAGGTACGAATACATTAATATGCTGTATCCCATACTCATTATAAAAATAATAAAAACATCTCGTTGCGTGTTGTTATACTCTGGTGTCGTTGATTTAGAAATATGAATAACAAATTCAAATTGAACTGTCTAAGATATATTCCTGTAATTCATTTACTAGTCAGTTGAATGGCAACGTGTTGAGGTGGAATAATGACTGCAACAAAATTCATTGTCGATTTAATAACCACACTACTCGTACCAGTGTTATGTATGTCATGTATAGTGCCTTTAAGTTAAAAAAGAGACTTTGCCTAACTTTGTATGTTCTACCGATTATAATAGGTTGTTTTCCGAGTTCTTCGTTATGATGTCATGAGGTTCATTCTAGAATCACACCGCACAACATGAGGTTCTTCCAAGATGGTGTGAATTGTTTCTACAGTGTCGACAACGCCCGAGTGATACCTCTGGTATTTTAAGATTCATAGGCTAACTGCATAAAATCAGGCAGGCAGTATGCTTGTTCGCCACTTTAGTGGTATATAAAAATTGTTAAGTTGACAAATTGTTCGTAAATCCAAATGTTACGCTTCAAGCCCGGAAGATGGAAACGTTAAAGTTAAAATTGCACCACAATCTAAAATACTTTTTTTTATACTACGTCGGGTGGCATACACGCATACGGCCCACCTGATGTAAAGCGGGTACCGTAGCCTATTAACGCTTGCGATATATTAAGTATCACTCGCGCGATGCCTCCTCCTCTCCTAAGCAACTCCTTGGGAGCTACTGGTGACCTCACTCGCACGCAGGAATACAACAGCCCTCTGAGGAGTTGTTATTTGGCTGCGGTTTTCAGTGAGGTGGAGGTTTCCTTCCCCAGATGGGCTGCTTTGATGCGCCCTACCTCTCATAAACATCCAGACCAAGACAAACAGACATGTTCATGCACACAAATGTTTGCCTTGTGTGGGAATCGAACCAACGAGCGTTGGTGTCAAAGTCGCGTCATTCACGACTGAGCCACCGAGCTCGTTAAAATACTCACTTATTATACCTAAAACGAAATGCATATTAATTAAAGCGATTATTGTGCACACAATAAGAATTCGGACAATAATCCCATGGTTAAATAAAGCATCGTATCTATAATAACGTTTCGTGAAAGTATTTCCGAAATAACACGAGCGAAGAGTAAATAAGCGCATTGCGGCCGATAGCGATAGCTTGTCCAAACAGCGGCATATTGCTTGCGGATAATCCGCGAGGGCTGTCCGCCGACGCGTACCGAGACACCTACACGGAGATAACAATTATTCTACCAGTGGCATTGCCGGGGGTTTGTTTTAATGTGTGATTTAAAACTATGAAAAGCGACGACTGATCATCAACATGTAACCCCTCTAGTGAATAATACCCTAATATAAAAGCGCAACAAATAGAAATTGGTATATTTAACTCGGCAAGCAAAACAAAATTTAAAATTCTTGAAGATTTTTAACATTTTTATTTGACAGCTGTATATATTAACATTATCATATTTGAATACAGTTAAGGTGTCTTACTTTTACTAAAAATATCATTGATTTAGATCACATTTTCGTAACGTTACTGTTGCGAGCTTTTTCAAGTAAAACTTTTTTACGCACGCTTGACTTGAGGAGTAAGCTGGCGAATGCGTGACGAGAGCGTTACGAAAAGTGTGATCGGGCGAGGCGAACGGAAGATTAGAGGGAGATATAAGTTAGTTTTTTCTTTCGAAACGAAACAGAAAAGGCGTATTCGCACTTCCTCGAAACACTATATTCGAATTGAAATCGAAAAGATTTCACTCAAAATGTATGGAATCTGAGTCACAACTTTTCGAATCCTTTTCAAATATTGCTTCCCGAGGCAATGTGAACACGGGGCCAGATGTCATCAGAAATTTATGTCAAAGTAATCAATCATTGATCGTTGTTACTAACTTTTGAATATTTTTACATTCATACACAGTACGTAGTACTGTAGTCAAACTATGATAATATACATTATATTAAATAAACTATAAAGTAGGCTCACAATCGTACAGTTTAAAAACTCAAGACACGTTGAAGACATTTATTTGAATTTCAGCAGAACTCCACCGCTATTTATCCTGACACAAGTTTGTGAAGTCACATACAGAAGCGTTCATTCTTTCATCCCCATTCAAGAGTATCAGAAGTGATCTATTTGTTTGGCTTGAGAGGCAGGCAATCGGAAAATGCCGTGTAGTCTCGGCCCCTCTTGACGTTTGACTGATGACGACACGCGTTGCTTCTCTCCGCTCTTTAATCTGTATCCTGAATAATTTTATTTATGTACTGGGTTTCTTTGTTTTTGTTCTTTAGACAAATTGGTAAATATTTTAATTGAAAAGCTAAGTAAAAACTAAGTACGTTTTTATGTACATACTTAAGCGTAGATGTTTTTTGAGGTAAAGGTTTCTATGTGAATGTTTATTTTACTCTGGCTAACATAAATTGCATTTAAATTGCTTTCACTAACTAGACACTGGTTAATGTCAGTTTAGTCGACGCCATTTCGAGTGCAAATAAACTTTCCTCTTTGATATACCTAGTCCGGCCATAAGTTCTATTTCAAATGAATATGCATTTATTTTTGTTATGAAGTAATATCATCTTAATAAAACTTATATGTAACATACTTATGGAAGTCTCAGCGAAAAAAAATATTTTATTCGAAATGACAACCTTTGGCCTTGATATAGGCCTTTAATCTGCCTGGTCACGAATATATGGATTTATGCACTGTTTTCATGGGCAATTTAGCCACTGCGATAGCTAATGCGATATCTGTCGATAGTACGATATACAAACATACGGCTGATACGAATCCTTTGAAGTGTCTTGAATATGACCGACGGCTCTATACTCACTTTGTGCAAGGCAATCACTGCAATCCTATTTACTTTAACTTACTATTCCATATTATAGTTATATATATATTTATAGTTATATATGATAAACCAAGGAAAATTTGTAAAACGGTGAGAGACGAAAAAAGTTTTTAACATAATAAACGCGGTCTAAATTCAACATAATTAAAGAAAAAAGAAAATTTCAATGACACAGAATTTATGGCCATTCCAATTCATTTATATTAATTACAACAAGGCGTTACCAATGAATACAATTTGAACTATTAGTAATTATCGCTTGCTCACCATCATCCAGAGGAAATCCGCGTGTCCAAGGCTCTATATTTTGAAAGTCGCGTGACTTTACCTAAGAAAGGTCTTGTTTCTTCTATGGGTTGCGGAGGTCTGACGTTAGTTGTTCCATGTAAAAATCAGTATCTTTGTCAAATCTTAGACAGCGGACCCCGCCAATTATAATAGCTTAGATAACGGGACAACTCTAAGAAGAAGAAGACATTTCGAACTATTTTTGATATTTTTATAAAGATTGTTATATAATTCATTTGTTAGACACTTCAATGACCACGTTTTGAGGTAGAATAATGACAGTAACAAATTCAGGATCGAGATAATAACCGCACTAACAGGTATATTGCTGGGTTGCTCATGCTGTGGTAGAGATCCATTATTTTTTGTATATGTACATAGTTCATTAGACGCATGAATACACACATAGAGAAATGGTTAAAATGACGTCAGTTTCCAAAACAATACACCGTAATGAGAATACCGACCCCGTTTGTCAAGAGCGAAACATATAAGATGTTAAAATATCTGAAATGTATCTGTGTACATCCAGAATGTATGTTATGTGAAGAAACACCCGGGAGTATATATGTACGTTATTTCAAAGTGTCGAGAAACGAAACTGTTGAATCCGTTGATAAATGAAATAATGGCCCTTTACATCCATACTTCGATGGGTATTGCTTTTTCGATATCGCGAAACAATATTGCGGCCAGTGTAGTGCAAGTAATTTCTGTTACAGCATCCATAACTGTTCAGATTTCTTTGCTTCTTAACTGTAAGCTATAACTGTATTGGTTATTGTTGTTGAGTTTTATGACGTACATATCTGCGTTTATTTAACACAAAAAGTACTGAAAAATACAGTCAGATAAAATAATATTATGATAAATACAAAAGGCAACTTATAGACTGTGAACTAGTGAATTTTCGATCATTTATATCGTGTAGACTCCCTGCCTACATATTTTCACTTGCTGTAGATTCACCTAATTAATGTGTGAAACTTACGGACCCCTTGCATGCATGCATTGCATCGAAATCGACTCCTGGGCGTCAATATAAACTGTCTTCTTAGAAACTATGCTGTAAACAGTCTATTGGAGACTCAAATGCTTGTTCTGCAAAATATGATCATTGTACTTTAACACTACCAGCAGCGCGTTCATCCGCGTGTATCCCGATATACCGGAGAAATCGCTTTTTCCACTTTTTTCCTTTTTGCTCGGCTTCTAAGGGTCGTATCGTAATGCCGAGTAACATATAACCTTCCTCAAGATGAAGACACTATCAAATGCAAAAAAATATCTTGAAATCAGACTGGATGAAATCTCTGGAACTATCCAGAAATCCAGAGATTACTGCGTTCAAACAAACAAACTTTGCCGTTTTATATATTTGTATAGAGTACTTGTATGAAAATACGTTGACTATTTTGGTCAAATGTTAGATAACACTCTTATCGGTTTTCTTAACTACTTCAGTAGATTCAAGGCTAAAACCAATTTAACATCATAAAGACGGGTCGTACCTAGATCATTTTCTAGTCCATCATTCTATAGCTTCAAAGGCGCTCTCAAATTAAGCTCCGCCGGCATGAGTGGCTACTCTACGGCATTTTATATTTTCTCGGATCCTAACCGAACTAATAATGAGCATCTCGTTTGACAAATTTCGATAACGTTGGGTTAACATATTTTTAAATTATATTACCATTATACTCGTATTACTATGTATGTATATCTTCACGCCAGGTCTCTTGCGGTGTAGGCAGAAAGGACTGAGCGCCATGAGACGCGGTCCTTGCACACTTCACTCGCTTCTCTAATATATAGCTATATATAGCTCTTTTCATGCTCGCTCGCCGGTTCCCCTTTTGAAAAAACACGATCAGTTTGGTCATGGTAGGTTAGTCTAGGTGTTCCTCGGCTCCTACATCCTTCTACTTTCGCATTGTATATCTGTTTCATCATTCCTTCATCCCGCATTCTTTCTACATGTCCGAATCAACGGAGCATGTCTTTTCTTATCTTAACACCGACACTCTCTTTCAGACCAATTCTCTTTCGTACGTTATTATTAAGAACGCGGTCAGCAAGCGTCATGACACAAATTTTTCCTAAAAAAAAAATACCGCGTCGTCTGTATAAAGCAGGCAGTTGACTATTGAGTCACCCATTCGCATTCCCACATTCATATTTCTTATTCTTTGAAGACAACTGTCCAGATACAGGATGAATAGCCGAGCCGATAGCACGTATCCCTCTCTGATACCAATGTTGTTATCATACCAGCTGTTTAATATATACCTACCATCCACCAGCACAAATACTATACAATCCTCATAAGGGCCGTATGTTTGTATGCCTCCCAACGTAGTATAAAAAAAAGAAAAAAAAAGTGGATTGCATAGCAAGGAGCAGCTCACCGTCAACCCCATCTACTCGTACCTATCAAATGCTCTCTTAAGGTCCAAAAAACTGCATAAAACCTTCTGGTTCATAATAAGATGCTTCTCCGCGATGTTGCGGGGTGAAAAACTTAATCCGTACATCCTCTACCGCTTCAAAATCCAACCTGTGTTTCTCAAAGAATTCCTTCGCATTTCACCTTCATTCCCTTTTCAATGATTTTTCCATACACTTTAACTGCTAAACTGATGGCCCTATAGTTGGCGCAGTCCTTACGTGAAACCTTACCTTTGTACAAGGGCACGATGACTGCGCGACTACATTCGGTCGGAACCCATCCGGTTCTCTAGCATAATTTGCTTAAAAATCAGAAGGCGTCCCTAAAGTAGTTGCCACCTAGTTTGATCATCTCAGCTATAACCATATTGATTCCCGCTGACGTTTCATTTTTCAAACATCGTATCGACCATTCAATCTCATCCTAATAGTAATAGTTCTTGACATATTTTTTCATCTTCAATAAACCTCACGTAAGACAGTAACAATGTTTCATTAGTTGGCAAAGTGGACTCATCCAACTGAATTGAAATTTGACTAGTCTAGATGATTGCACAATGACTCTTCAATGTTTTCTGTCATTTCATCAATTCGTCTTTGCACAGAACTATTGCTCAAATGATTTTTCGGATAATATCTGCCACCAGTTTATGGAGCACAGTAGATATCACTTCTTTTATTGCCGGAAAAATTAACATTTGTTTGTGTGACTTACCTGTTTGAGCAATTAACTTTATTTAACAAAAACTTGTTATAACTTGATTGCGTACGGGCTATCCTACGAAAGCTATGTTATTTTTAGTATTTATACAATCATACGGGGCAGAAATATAAACTAAATAATAGATATTGTGTAGTAGGTAGGTTTTCATTTCAGTGAATTATAAAATATAAAATAAATGAAATTTCAAATCAACCATCGCCCCCCTAAATCACTCTAACACCATTTTTTTCTGGGATTTATTAATTAATTTAAATAAAACAAAAGTAGTGCATTTTAGGCAAAGAATAAACAGGCCCATACAAATTAAAGCGAATTACATGGACACAGAAATCGCGCAGGTGAATGAAACTAAGTTCCTGGGACTTACGTTGGATAGCTCACTTAATTGGAAACCACATACTATAGCTCAGTGTAATAAAATAAGTCAATATATATATGTACTTAAAACCCTTCCCAAAATATCAAGTATAGATACAGCACTTACTGCATATAATGGTTACATCGCATCTATTCTCCGCTATGGAATTATTTTCTGGGGCAATTCTACCAACACAAAAATGGTGTTCAAGGCGCAGAAACGATGTGTTAGAGCGATATGTGGATTGCGTAAGACTAACTCCTGTGAACCTTACTTTAAATCTCTAAAATTGCTTACTCTTCCGTGTATTTATATATATGAAATAGCAGTCTTAAAACTAATTTGAATCTATGTACATTATCGTCACAAATGCAAGCGCGTAGTCTGAGGAATCCGACGAAACTATGTCTGGGACAGTCTCACACAGCGCTTCTTAATAAAAACGTGTTCCAAATGTCTGTAATTATTTTTAACCACATACCAAGTTACATAAAGGAGCTACCGTTATTAATGTTTAAAAAACGATTGAAAGCAATGTTAATTGATAAGGTCTATATAAAAAATATCGTGTCGATGATTTTTTGAAGGATAATAATTTTTGTCATTAGATTATTATTTGACAGATTATTTATTCACTGACATCATAGATTTGTAATTAGACAAATATTAATTAAATTTAGAAATGACATGACTCAATGAATTGATTATAATTTAATGCATGTTTCGTAAGTAGAGAGTTATTTACTATTTATGTCTCTCTCTATTGTAAGCCTAGTGCAGGTCATAGCCGATCATAAATTGTACATCTGTAAGATCATTTAAATACCTATGTACCACAATAAAGTATTATTATTATTATTACTTTACAGCAATAAACGTACGAGATATCTGATGACAAATCAGTGACAGGTACAAATAGTCATTTGTTCATTCGTAACTACTTCATATCAGATAGGGATATATACTTGACTGCATACGACTTGTATTATTTATATGTGAAAATCTGTTACTTTTGTTTTCTGGCAAAAAGTGAAGCAACTAAGCTATATTTCGATATAAGAGTTTAAAACTGTAGTAAAATAAAAATTCAAGAACGGGAAGAAAAGTTTTCACAATTTTTATTACTTTACTTGGTATGATTCTGACGGGCCTACGCTTGAGAAATAGATGGACATCAAACATTTTCCAAATGTTTAGATAAATTTTTGATGCGCCATCTTTCGCAACAAAGGCTACCAAAGGAAAAGGAAAAACAAATTTTGCCCGGCCCAAGACTGATGGACAAATTTCCTGGTAAACGGCTTCTTCCGCGCAGGGACTATTTGTCTGAATTTGAATCGCATTTGTTTCCAGAGAAATTTGTCTCCTAATCCTCGGGGGTATATCCTGGGAACGCCTGTGGTACTACGTCTCTTTTAATTGAATAAAGACCTCTTTATACCATTTCCGCTGTCTAATTATTCAAACATGTATTTTATCCGTAAATAGAAGTATACATTTGTAAGCGAAAATCAGTTTTGTTTCTTATTTTTCCCGTATTGCTGTAAAATCGGGCGGGAACTCGGTGTTTACTTTCTAATTTTCCGGTTGTCTCTCCGAGGTCTGGCAGCCGACGGAGCGATGCGAGGCATGTTATATGCGACAGGAGTATGTATTGCAAAACGCTGTTGATAGATTGAGCTTACATAGATACATGGAAAAATCATTCATTATCAAAAACATTATGTCACTGTCCCACTCTGTTTCAACAATGTGCAATTAAGACTTTATCCTTTACATTTATCTTAACGACTTGCTGATTCTCTAATGGTTCATATAAATTGCTTATTATCAGCTCGATAGGACGTTACCAATAGATACGAAATTAGCCACTTAATGGTATAAACCAAGGGATTTTCCTCCATAGGCCGATAAAGTAAGATGAAATTAAAAATCATTTTAGATTTATATGTATTCTATTGCACATTGTAATCACCAACAAAAGTTGTAAGTCCTTAGATCATGTAGTAAGGTAAAGTTGAGAACAAACTCATCGTTTATTTACAAAAGGACTTTATATTTTGTCGAAAACTTTACAACGTTAATACGACATTCATACTCGTATCTTCAGGAACATAAAATGTTTTGGGTAAGGACACTGCGATATAAAACCATAAAATGCGGAGTAGTGGGGCTCTCTTAATAAAGGAAGTGATTCCAAGAATTATTATTCTCATTCCGCAATAGAGAACTTTTAACAAGAAAACTTTCCAATGTTCCTCGGCAACAATGTTCCTGCAAAGTTATTGTAGGTAACAGCGAATAATTTAGATCTTCCTATTAAATCGATCCAAAGTCGAGAAATTCTAAAACACATTCTACCATTTGTAAACAAGGATTACATTTTTCACTTCAAACAGTAAACACTAAATTGAAAACTGGTGCACGTAGATAGCGTAGCAATAAATATACTAGGTTAAGAAGAAGTTTGTTGTTTCTTGATTTTTATTTCTACAACGAATTGTATCTATCAAGTTTTGATAAACCCATATCACGTTGGTAATAATTACGTGGGAAAACAACAATGTGCTTAACTCAGTTCACAAAAATAATATTGAAATAAGTATTACGTTATTCGGTTGTGTTCTATAAATAGAGTAATCGCTCTTAATAGTAATAATACAGTAAAGCAGATATTTTTACCTACCGTGTGAGATAATAGTACATTTGTATATTAAATTGTGAATAATTTTGATAGTTCTAAATTAGAGGCTATCGAGAAGTCTAAGGGATAAGACTTTAATGAGTTGAGTTTCTTATTTATTTATTGCACGTATTCTATATAATGCTTTGCAACACATTTGCCAGTAATATTTATTTATTTATTTATTTATTTATTTATTTATTTATTTATTGCATTTTCATGTTGTCAATTTCAGGTCGTATATTACAAGCGGTTTCAAACATGAACCCTGTATAGGGCACAGCATATGTTATAAATATGATTATGAATGTGAGAACAGTAGATAATCAAAAATTAAAGTAGGTACATCAAATAATAACAGTCAGATGAAGAATTACATTTACATATGTTAATAATAATGCAAAAATAATTCAATTCAATATTAGAACATGTCCTGAGCTATTATAAAATACTCGTAATAATACAATTCAAATTAAAAATTAAAACATGTCAATTAAATTAAAAATTTAAACATATCCTGGGTTATCAATAAAGTAATAATAATTAGATACAAAATCATACATGTCCTGGACAATCATTAAAAAATTCGTCAAGTGAATAATAGCATTTTGCAATCAATAAAGTTTTTAAAGATATCTTAAATTTAATAGGGTTTTGTACGCATTTTATTTCTTCGGGAAGATTATTATATATTTTAACACACATTGAGTGGGGCCCGTACTGGAATATATGTAATGTGGCGGGCGTTGCGGCGAGCTTTTTCTTTGGTCGTAGATTTTGGGGGCGAGAGTGTGTCGGGAATTTATTCAGATTTCTTTTTACAAAATTGCAAGTCTCTAAAATATAAATGGACGTCAAAGTTAGTACTTTCAGTTTTATGAAATGTGATCGACAGCTCTCCCTATTATTTATATTGGCTATGATTCTAATACATTTCTTTTGAAGCTTAAATAATTGTATTATATTTGTACTGTTTCCCCATAGTACTATACCATAGACCAGCCGTGAGTGTACGTACGCGTAATATGCGTTCAAAGCTGTCCCTGTGTCCGTAGTCTTTTTTAGCTCATACAATGCATATGAGAAACTTGCTAATTTTGAGCAGGTATTCCTTATGTGCTCTTTCCAATTTAAATTTGAGTCAAGGTGTATTCCTAATAAAAAATGAGTATCGACACATTCTACTTTTTTGTTCTGAAAATTATAATTTATAGCCATGGAACTTTTTTGGTAAGGACGGAATTGCATCAATTTAGTCTTAGCAACATTTAATTCAAGATGATGTTCGTTTAACCAAGCTACTAATGGTGTTAAGATATTATTTAATTTGTCTTCTAGATTAGAAGAATTTTCACATGGGAGAACTATTGAAATATCATCGGCAAATAATGTGCAATGGTGTTGTATTGTTTTAGGCAAATCATTTATATAGATTATAAATAGTAAGCATCCAAGCACGCTTCCCTGTGGTATAGATTTAGTAACCTTCACTTTGTCGGATCTAACTATATTAATGTTCCCGGTAGAGTAGTCATGTTGCTCAATTTCTACATATTGCATCCGATTTAAAAGGTATGACTTAAACCATTTGTGTGCAATGCCTCTCACGCCTATGCCGCTCAACTTATGTAATATAATGTCAAAATTTACTCTGTCATATGCCTTGCTCATGTCCAGAAGTAAACCTATGGCATATTTTTTATTATTTAATATATTTAGAACTTCGTGTATAAAATTGAAGACTGCTAGTGTAGTAGATTTATTTTTCCTAAAACCATTTTGGTTCTCGTCGAATATTTTGTTTATTTCGCAGAATGAGTAGAGACGCTTCGCCATTGCAGCTTCTAGTACTTTTGAAAATGTTGGTAGCAATGCTATCGGGCGATAGTTGTTGCAGTCGAGTCTTGACCCTTTCTTGTGTTTTGGCTTTATAACCGCCAGTTTCACCAGATCAGGTACATCACCCTCCATGAATGACTGATTGATTAAAATTGTTAGCGGTAATGCTAGCTCTCTCGCGCATTTCTTTACTAGGATCGGTGGTATTTCATCAAATCCAAAGCTCCGTTTGTTTTTTAGATTGCTTATTATTTTATGTACTTCCTTCGGATTTGTCGGGGTCAAGAACATGGAATTAATATTTGTTGAAACCACTGATCTGACCTGCGATTTATTAGATTTATTTATAGTTTCACAACCTACGTACAATATTTAAAATATGTTGTATAAAATTACATAAAACACATTAGATTAAAAGAATGCTCATGGACGACTAGGTACAAGTCTTTAGCCTTCGCTAATAACTAGTTTAAATTTATTTCTTGAGTCAATTGATCACTATATTCTAGTGGTAATGTACACTAATATAATAGTCGTAAATACACTCAATTGAATTAGTGACCCCAAAATAAAATTCTTAAATGAAAATGAGTATAACAGCATCGTCACTAATAGTCTTTAAAACAATAATCTTTCTGTATAAGACTACTGAAAAAATGAAATATACATTATATATGTTTGATTTTTCATATCCTTGATTTTAATAAAATATTAAAAAAGGTATGCCGATATTATTATTTTGAAGGCGGCACCTTCTTACACAGATAATGTTAATTAAAATGTTTCAAAACGTGAATTGCGACTACATTAGGGAGCCGTTATACAACCACGACTTTTTATATTCTGTGGAACTGTTTTGCTTTTCGCCTTTTGAAGTACAAGTAAAAAAATAACAGTATTAAACTTCTTACATAAAACTTTTTATATCCCACAAAATATTAATATTATTTGATAATTAAGGGTTTTTTGTAGCTTAAAAATGAAATAATGTAAAGAAAATTTTTAAATTTGATTTCCCTCCATCGAACTAAGGGAGAGACATTTCAAATGTATTATAAGATGGATAACATTCAAATTCTTAACGCGTGTTAAGAAGTAAAATGTTAAAGTAAGTTAAAGTAAAGAAGTCTATTCTACATTGCTCATGTAGTTTTGTATATTAGATCTGAGTAAACCAATAGGATTTGAGATATTTGTGAATGTTTTAATTTGTTTGGTGAAGCCAGAACTGCTTTTTGGTACTATAAATATAGGCAGACGTGAATGGTATGGCATGAGAACGTTGAGTAGATTGCCCTACACCTTTTATTTGTTATTGGAACTCATGCTATTCGTGATACAAAAATATAGGAACCACATATTATTAACTTCCCTTTTTAGAGGAGGTAATTGAAGCTGTATCTAAAATCAAAACACGATTTTTGTTGTTAATACTCGTAGATTCAGGCGTTATTTTGCGAAAGTCAAATTTACATGCAATTTGATCCAACCTGCTTTGTGTGCTTCCGCCACCAATTTTGTTGTTAATGTTCCAAGGCCACCAAAGGCTATATGTACATTTGAAAAGAAAGGCCGCGTTTGCGTGTATACTTAAATATTTCATTTGGTACGTAATTAAAGTTACAAGTTGATTTTTTACAGTGAGTGTAAAGTACTTACGTATAATTATAACAGTGCTCATGTTATGTGCTTATGTACCATGTAACTTAACGATGATTCATTAGTCTATTAGGATCAACGTTGTTCTATAGTTTAACAACATATGCAAATTTTCACAACAACTTAACTTTGCAACTTGCCGACAGGATCAATGGTTGTATTGCTCCTAGTTTTACAATTATAATATCCTTATTCTTTCTGTAAAGTTTCTTAATACTATCATTTTGTAATACTTTTGTAAATTCTTTTATAAATAACCCACTGTATTATAGTTTCTATGTGCTTCATGTTAAAGCAAACTTAATAATAAGTAATGGATTGTTTACAAGATATTGTTGTATGAATTTATAATTATCGAGCCGAAATATGGCCAATTGAGTTTGACAATGACAATGGAAAAGCAGGCTACCATTAATTATTGCGGCCTGGCATTTGAAATGCAGAATATACTCGTTTTCTAAAATTTATGGCAATATGTTAAAACTGGTCAAAGGCTTGGTATCAGCCGTATGTTTGTATTTATATCGTACTATCGATAATTATACCAACACTTACTCTGTTGAAGACCATAAAAGATTGGGGCTACCACGTGCATGTGTTAGAGCTACAAAGGCTGTTAATGCTGTTAAAAAAAAATTCGCTGAAACGCCATTAGGAAAAAAATCTAATCGCGAGAAATGCAGATTTCCGCTTATACTCTGTCGCGTATAATAAAACAAGACATGTCCTAAATCAATTCCTACAGTTAAAAAGAGTGGATGAATCAAATTGCCTTCTGTCCCGATACGCAGTTGAAAGGCACAGAAATATCCTCTTTACGAGCGCTTTGATTGAAGAGCGCTACAACACTACAAAATGACAAAGTGTACGCACACAGTTCTAGAGAAGCCGCCCATGTAATCGGAAAAGTACAACGTAGTGATGGCCCTACAAAATATGGTTAATTTTAGAGGGCATGGCCTACTCGAAACGACACGCTGACATTGTGTCTCTTAAGATATCGCTGGAGCAAGCAGTAGCTTAATTTCCCATGGAAACAGTGCGTAAATCCATAGATTCGAGGCCAGACAGATTAAATGCCTGTATCAAAGTAAAAGGTGGTCATTTCGAGAAGAATATTTTTTAGTTTTTTGCTGAGACATCCATAAATATATTGAAATAAATCATGTAAAGGTAACAATGAATTTTTGAGCTTAGTAAACCTAGTCCAGCCGATGAACGAAAGGAATAAATGAAGAAACCTATGTTCTTTCTTTTTCGTTACTGCTGAAATCAGTAAGTATATGCCTTCTCCATAATATCAAACACCTCATCTGTTTTACAGCAGTACTCAAAATATTTCTGAACTTGTGTTGGCTGCTTCAGTTTTAACAAATTTTTCAATGTCGTTTATTTATAAGATTTCGTGTCGTTTAAGACGTCGATATTGCTTTGAATATAGACCGGTTGATAGTTGATATGGGATCTGAGAATGTTTGTCTTCAATCTTCAATGAAGTAACGTTTCGTATTTTGTTACATGGTAAAACTACGATCATTGCTAAGTTACACACTCGTTTTATTTATCACAAAACACATAATTTACCAATCACGGCTGACTTTATCAACTAGTGCACAAATAATCGTTCACTCTCAGAACTAGAAATAAAAATTAATGAACAACCGACTGTCTTTACCGATGGTGTTAGTATTGGGTGCCGACAGGTGTAACTTGTTCGTCGAGATGTCGTTGCATATAGGTGCATAGGATGTGCTACATATTTCTGAAGTTTAGTACTCGTGCTCATTTTAATTGATACTGTGGTGATATTAAATGACTTTTTTGAATTCAACTCCAATATGACCTTCTTTGATTATGTCCAATTCGGGACCAAATTTGGGTACAAAGTGTAGAAAAGAAGTATTGTGAAATGATGAACACGAAAGTAGATGCCACTATCAGTGACAGTATTTGACAAAAATAATTTTCATTTATTCATACAATTAAATTGTAGAGGGAAAGTTTATTTAAAAAGTTTTTGAAGTGATAACTTCTTATGGGATGGGAAACCGCTTCATTACGTAACGCGTTACGGCGCCAGTCTGTCTGGCTTCCCTTTCTCTCACGCATACTGCAGCTTTAATTATATGTAGATTAGTTTAAGTTACCACTTCTGTCGGGCGTCCCGAGACGCACACGTTTTTTTTTATTTATGATACTGTGTCAATTAGCAGTTTTTTAAATTCATATCTGACAATTTAGTTTTGAGGAAACATTACACATGTGTTAGCTTTGCCCCAGATGGCTACTTAGACTGTTTTTATTTATAGGTTTTTTCAACGAACTGAGAATAACGGAACGGAAATAAAACTAAAGTTATTAGCAGCACAATATTTGGACACAGCATATTGTACGGTATAGGTTAGAAAACAAACGGTGGGGTTGGACAAACGCAAGGGGGGAGAAGTAAGTGGAACTGGATAGTTTGAGCCTTATTGTTTATTGTTTATTTATTGTTGATTGCGAGTATATTACAGATGTTAAATTATACATTTCAATTGATCAATTTCACAATCTACCTTTAGAAGGTGTACAATATTAATAGTCATATTAATTTATAATGTCAAAAAAGAACATAATCGAACACAATATCTAATAATTTTAATAATGTAATATTGATATAATAGAAAAGTCAACCCAAGAACTCCGATATGTCATAGTAAGATTGTTCCAGCAGCCATGCCATTAGTTTTTTTTTAAATGTTAAGAAACGACTTATTTCCTTTAATGACTCAGGAAGCCTGTTATATATTTTTGATGTCATGTTTGTAATATTATTGCTAAATAAAGTCGATCTGGATGGCGGGATAACAATATCATTAATGCGCCTTGTAGGAAATCGGCGGTTCTCTTGAGAAATTTTAAATGCAAACATGTTCATATTTTTCTTGACGAAGACAGACACCTCATAAATGTATAGTGACGGTACAGTCAGAACTTTATGTCTCTGAAAATAAGGTTTACAAGACTCTCTCTGACCTAGACCACACATTGCACGTAAGCATTTTTTTTGTGTTTTAAATACTTGTGGTACATTACTAGAGTTACCCCATAATATAATACCATAACGTAAATTTGACATAACATAGGCATTAAATGAAACCAACGCAGCCTTCTCAGAACATACAGTTTTTAGTCGTTTGAGGGGGTAGATAAATTTGGTTAATTTGTTTATTACGTGTTGCGTATGTTCATTCCAATTAGTGTGGCAGTCTAAATAAAGACCAAGAAAACGCGTCTTTTTGGTACATTGAATTTCTGAGTTTCTATATTTTACCTTCAGCTGGTTGGGTTGTCCCTGCTGGGCATAAAATTCCATAAATGCAGTTTTTGTCAAGTTTACTTGTAAGTCATTAGATTCCAGCCATAGATTTACCTCTCGGAATACCTCATCGACCTCTGAATTATACTGATCTTTATCCACGCCCTGTACTGTAATCGAACAGTCGTCAGCAAAAAGCACAACTTTGTGTCGAGTTATGGCCGGTAAATCGTTAATATAAATGAGAAACAATAAAGGTCCAAGTAAGCTCCCCTGAGGTACGCCGGTTCCTACTGTTTTCCATGCTGATTTATAAGCTACTATGCTGTTTTCTTCCTTACTGTATGACATGATCTCTGTGCATTGCTGACGGTTTTCAAGATAGGACTTAATCCATTTATAGGCATTGCCCCTTATGCCATAATAATAGATTTTATGCAAAAGTTTATCATGAGATACTCTATCAAAGGCTTTTGACATATCCATAAAAATGGTAGCCACGGGAATTTTCCTATTTCTACAATCTACAATAGTACTGATGAGTTGATAAGCTGCCAATGTAGTTGACTTGTTTTCCCTATAGCCAAATTGTGCTTCGGTAATAATATTATACTTATTAAAAAAAATAATTAGACGACTATATACAATTCTTTCTAAGATTTTGGAAAATATAGAAATCAGGGCTATAGGTCTATAATTACATACATTGGTTTTGTCCCCTTTTTTAAAAGTAGGTCTAATAATTGTGTGTTTCAATATACTTGGAAAGTCACCGTTTAACAATGATAAGTCAATTATGTGTAGCAAAGGAGGCGCCATTAGTTCTGCGTTTTCTTTAATTACACATGTCGTAATGCCGTCAAATCCAGCAGATTTTGTACTTTTTAGTTGTTTTATAGTTTTTAGAATTTCTTCCAGAGTTGTGGGATTGAAAAATATAGATGAACAAATATTCTTCTGATCCCTCAATTTAAAGTTCTCGCAAGTATTAGAATTACTATTGTTTACTCCCTGGACAAACCTGTCATTCATTGCATTGGCAACCTCCTGTGTATCGTTTATTATGTTTCCATTAATATTTATTGTATTTATATGCTCATTTTGTTTCGTTTTTGTATAGTCTTTTATGACATTCCAGGTGGCCCGGGAGACATTGCCAGCTTTTTTTATATAAGTAGAATTTGTAACTTGGTGGGACAATTTTACACATTTCTTTAATATATTAGAGTAGGTTTTATATTCGGTCAGTATTTTTTCATTTCGCGTAGTTAGGTATTTTAGATACATATTTCGCTTTATTTTAGATCCAATTCGAATGCCTTTTGTGATCCATTTAGGTTTTCTAGTATTATGTATGCTAACCTTTACTAAAGGAAAACACAATTCAAAGAAAAGCACAACGAGTTCATGGAATGCCGTAAAAGCATTATTTGCATCCTGAGCGGAATAAACATCAAAGAAAGAAAGCTGTCCAATGCAATATTTAAATTTGTCTCTGTTTGATCGTGACATATCACGTTTCCAGATAAAAATCTTTTTTGCCGTTTCCTTACGCAATACTGGGACACTTATAGATTGAGCTGAATGATCAGATAGATTTAAGTGATGTATCTGAGCGTTACCTTTATTACAAAAATTTACAGCAAAATTATCGATGCAAGTTTTAGAATTATTGCCAATTCTAGTGGGTTCATTAATTTGAAGGTTAAAATTATATTCCTTCAATAATCTTTCAAAGTTAAGGTTCTGACTACAACTTGTCTTAAGTCTATCCTTAATTTCCTCTCTATGCCACAGAGTTAAAGTCCGAATAGGAAAGCTTTTATATTAACCTCGATACCACCTGGATACCAGCTTGGACCATGTGATTCGATTCAGAGACGAGCCGTGTAAATTATCGACAATTCTAAGCTTACACACGGTATTGAACCCTTAAGTTTAAGGAGAGATTTTGCCTCCCTTTGTGTGTTCTACCGATTGTATAACGGGTTCTGAAGAATTGTTCGAAATGATGCCGACAGCTACTTTTTGTAACCGTACCGCTCGCCGACGGCGGGGAGTTCACCCTCACCCGCTGGAACCGCAACGGTACTGTGCGATTCCAGAGACGTTTTCTTCTGAGTACTCTCAAGCTGTTTTGGTAGTATTTTTATCAGTGCTCACCTAGTCATGAACTGCACGGTAGGGAAAAAAATTGTGACGATTCCAAACAAATGTAGCCATTTTTACGGAATAAAAAGATTTTGACTTTGACTTTGACTGTGGAATGAGCTCCCAGCCGAGGCTTTTCCTAGGGACTACAGCATGGAATTCTTCAAGAAATACGCGAAGAGATTTTTAGAGGGTCGGCAACGCATGAGTGATACCTCTAGTGTTACAAATATCCATAGACTACGGTGACTGTTTACCATCAGGCAGGCCGTATGCATGATAGTGTAAAAAAATTAACAAATAAAATATTTTTGTGTATTCTCTAAAACAAATAAGTATTTATGGTTATTGATCTGCCTATCAATACCAGCTCAGCATGATGTGCCCATGCAAAGCTGGTATTGATAGGTTAGTATTACATAAACAAAGAGAATGAACGTTGGGAACAAATTGTAGAACATCCAGATGCAATACAGGTTGCCGAAGCAAACAACGAAGGTAGAAGTTCTTCCATATAAATTCGTTTCGGTTCTTAGTTCATTTAGTTTGCTTCTTTGTTTTATGGGGGTTTAGATGTTCTAGTACGTACGTGCTTCGAACTAGCATTTCAGATGAAACAGCCGCCAGCTATTCCAATGTACAGTACTTTATTATTTGTAGTAGTTTTTGTAATGTTAGAATTGAGAGTTCCCTGTTCTTCGGGTACGTAAGTAGTTTCTTTTCAATAATTAGAGGATGGTAGTTTTTTCTTAAATATGTTTTTATTTAGAAAGAGCTGATAACATTGTACATATGAGACCTAAATTTTCTAGGAGATCATTAGCTCTATGAGATTTGATTGGTAACGGATCGGCATTGCTATTGTTAGTTAGGTTTTGTAATTGTTAATTTCTTGAGGTTTCCTTCAAATCAGAATTTTTCGGTTCAAACTCTTATGGGTAAGATGAAAAGTACTTATTGTAAATAGTTGAAATATTTTAGAAAGGTAAAAATAAACAGAACTGCATTCACTGTCACTGCCTGCGCTACCGGAAATCAAACTTACCAAATGTGAAAAAACACATATTGTATTCAGATCGACAGGGTCAATTATGGGAATCAAATCCTTAAAAGTAACAAAAAGTGACTTACTAGTTTAATATTTAATTATTCTTTAAATAACTAATAGAAGTATTGACCAATGTAAGCATTCATATAGGTAGATAACAGTAACCACTTTGCATCAGGTGGGCCGTATGCTGGTTTGCCTCCGATGTTGTATGAAGAAACAAATATATATTTCAGTAACCACTGAAAACCCCGACATTCGGAGCAAATACTTATACATATTCGAATAAATAATTCGTCGTTTATCCTCCTTAGAGCCATAATTGGCATAGAATTGTCGATTCAGTGCATGTGATGCTTTTAAGTCATTCGTTCTTAAGCTATGCAAAATTACAAGCGAAGAAGTAATTCGAATGCAGCTCACGGCTTGCAAGCATAATGGGGCAATTTCCTACTCATTTCCTCGGGACTGCAAGCAATCCGACATCTTGTGGTTACGCCTATTTTTGACGTGCTAAGATGGCTTGTTAGATGACTGTGTCTGATGTCTCAAAATTGTTGTCTACATGCATGGAATGAAGTAGTAAACTTAAAATCTGATTTTAAGTTTTTACTTCATTCCGTGTATTATTTTTTATACAATCCCGAGTAGCATACGGCCTACCGGATGTAAAGTAGTACCTGTGGCTTATGAACACTCTTGAAAGCCTTCAAGAGTGTTCAGTGCAGTGGCTTTACAAACAATTAAGGTCCCGTTTTTTGGTTTTTTGCTTACATCTCGAAAACGGTGAGTCGTACGAAATTTTGTTGTACTACATAATGAAAGCTGATAAAATTCTCTACGGCTTTTACACTTTTTATTTATCTCCAATCGTTGCCTAGCCTATGACCTCCGAATAACGGCCGATTTTCAAAAACATGTTAAATTCTCGGTACCAAACGAGTCCAAACAAAGTTCCTAAGTCACACTCTCTGCTTTCGACTTTTCCATCCACAAATCATTCGTTGCCTAAGCTAATATGCATTTATTTAGAATATAACGTACAATAAAGATATTACAACATCAACAAGATACCTAGAGAATATATAACATAGAACTAAAATGTGTTATGAAAAGTGATCGTACGAGTAGATATCATTAACGAATTCCTTGCTTAGCCATAATGTGAAAGAAAAATATTGAAATAATTGCACTTTTAGTCCAAATTTAAAGTTTTCCTTCTGAAATATCTAACACTTCAAACAGAGGCGCTTGAAGAGAAGGAGTACCGGTGTTGTGAAAAGTATTCAATTTTCAATAATCAATCTTGCCTGCCTTTATTATACACGTAGACGCGGGTGCCGTAGCTTATTAACGCTAGCGATATATTAAGTATCACTCGCGCGATGCCTCCTCTGCTGCTTACACAGCACCTCTTTAGGAGCTTACTGGTGACCTCACTCATACGCAGGAATACAATAACCCTCCAAGGGAGTTGTTATTTGGCTGCGGTTTTCTGTGAGGTGGAGGTACTTCCCCAGACGGGCTGCTTCGATGCACCCTACCTCTCTTAAAATCTCCAAACCAAGACAAACAGACATGTTCATGCACACAAATATTTGCCTTGTGTGGGAATCGAACCCACGAGCGTTGGCGTCAAAATCATAACACGTATACACGACATTTTCAGCTTGTAAAATCGTATAATGGTGTTGTTGTACAATGTAATACATTATGTAACAGCTTAATTGTATTCCATTGAAATATGATGCAAATGAGTCACTTCCGCGAACGTTATATACACATGTCATGCACCGGAGTAATACTCAATGTTATTAAAAGTATTGCTGCCTATAAACTGTCGTTAAACCACCCTCCGTACCGCATATTTCGCTCCAAAAACAAATAACGTTCATATCAGTGAGTGCGCAGTCGTTAGGACGAAATAAATTAATTCTCGATTTGTAATTGACAAGTATTGTAAGGTAAGCCACAAATTCTTTATCACAGAATTTTCGTTACAAATGGTAAAAATAGAATCAGTTTTATTTAAAGTATTACATGCTTTTTTGTATAAAATTTCATACAACATACGTCCCACCTGATGCAAAGTAACGCTTGCAACACATTGAGCGTCATTCGCGTGATGCCACTTCTGCTACTAACGCAGCTACATCTTAGGAGGTTACTGGTGACCTAACTTACTCGCAAGAATATAACTATAAAATAATAAAATATAAAAAAATACAGGGAGATGTCATTTGCGGTTTCGGCACTGCGGTGCGGTGCGGTGGAGGCACTTGCCCCGACGGGCTGCTTTGATGCGCCCTACCTCTCTTGAAGACATCTTGATCAAGACAAACAGACATGTTTAAGCACACAGATGTTCCTCCTGTGTGGGGATCGAGTCCCTCTCGTGGGCCACTGAGCTCGTCAAAAATATTTGTATATTGTTTAAACTACGGTGAATATACTGATAGAAAAATGTTAATTTGTAGTTAATTTAGTGATTGTGATGAATTAATAGTCTGCTAATAATGTTGACATGGGAAGAGTATTGTAGAGTAGATTATTAGTTAGTTAGATTATTAGTAAGTTCGTTTTTTTGGGATTTAAATACACAAATCGGTTAATTTTAATAGAATATATTTTTATGTATTCTATTTCTTATATCTATAATTTTAATAGAATATATTTATACATATTATATTTATAGAATATATTAAGAAATATATAATAGGGACGCTAAAACGAAGAAATACCTAACTCAGGCGAAGGCCACTGTTTTCAAACCGCGCTAATGCTACTGACTTACGACTGTCATCTATCGATAACAGCCGGGACCGATGGTTTAACGTTTATTCCGATCACGGAGAAACTTGAAACCGATCCGTGACTGCGGTCGACGCTGGATAACCTGCATGTTCGATTAAAATGACACGTGCAATGATGCCATCGAGCTCTTATCATCATAAACAGTTTAATTATGAAAGCAGGTTGTAAGTTGTTGGCACAGCTGTTATTATAATATAGCCCTCTGAATTCTGCAAACTGTCGTACAAATAGTAATATAAATGTAAACATAAATACAGTCATACAATTTATCAATGTTAAATCAATGAATGTTGCAACTGACATTATGAGATCGGTGGTCTAGTCTACTAAAACCAAAACGCTGTTGGAAGCGTCTAATAATCTGTTGTCCAAAATATGGTCGAGATCATAATAGGCTTTTTGGACCAGTAGAGTCTTAGTGGTACGTAGAGTATTTTCATCAAAGTTATGCATACTAAGTCGAATGATACATACACTGGTTATCTTGACCTATTATAATTGCATTAGGAAGAACAGTTTTCATTGCTTCATTCTATTTAAAATCGAATTTATTCACAAACTAGTCCTTTTATAATCCAAATCCGAAGTCAAAACTTATACGTAGTATTATTAAGAACTTAAGTAGTAATATTTTATTTTTTATATTTTCATTGGACCGAAAATTCAATTGACATATTGCTGAAATTCTTATTAATATTGAGTTATTTTTTCGAATGCTATATGTTTTGAATTCTGACTCAATTCCGCCCCGTGGTTGGTCCGCCAATCCCGACATCACTCCTATTTGGTTTTTTTTTCTTGTCACCCTTCCTCCTCATTTTCCTACCTTTTTCGGTTTGTTAATTATAATAAATGAAAATCTGTGTAAATAATAATACGAAAAAATGTATTCTATCTTTAATACTTCTAGAAATTAAAATGATTGTTAATAAAACATCTGTCAAAGTAAAATTACATTTTATAACAAAAAATATGTAAAATATAACTGCCTATCTGGTTTTTAAAACTTCGTCATACCGTTTTCGAACAATTGTAATTTTGACAGAAAATTTTCATAAGTACGATTTGTTACCGTTTACACAACGTGATTGAGACACATCTCTTGTTCTATAATTAGAGATTACCTTCAATTTTGACCCGTCATTCCTTTTTTTTGAGAATCGCTTTAAGGAAGATCCTTGAAAATTTTAAATCAAATTATTCTTTCCTTGTTTCTTTGGTAATGTTCATTTGTGAGTCGAGTTGCCTCCAGCGATGTTTGTAGCAATAAACGAAAAGCCTGTATACATACACAAAACAATATGTTTTATGCCATACGAAATTATAAAATACAAAATGTAAATGAACTTAAGTAGCTAAGATAAACATTTGAACGTAGTCGTCAAAAGCGATGTAATAACTCCAGCTATTAGCTGATAATACAACGGGCTCGAGAGGGCACGCACGCACAAAGGACTAAACCAGCACCCACTAAAGGGGGGTTAAGGGTACTCCAGCACTAATCGCCTTCGAGTGCCTCTTCGAACGATCCAGAGTGTTCTTTCGTCGGATCACTGTTGGGGAGGAACACGTTCATTGCAGATAATGAATTTTCCTTAATTGGATTATAGCGTATTGAGCCCGAGAGGACGGACAAACGTTTATCTTATACGTGATCTAGTTTGACTTGAGTTGAAAGGTCTAAATGCTCGAACTTCGATCTGTAGGTGAAACGTGACAGTGTGTGAGGGTGTTCATGTTTATTAAGGTAAACACAATTGTTTTGAATATGAAGTAGTATTTATGTGTATTTTAGATGCGCCATGTGATGTTAAAGCATAGTGGTTATTATATTCGTTTTCTAACAATTTTATGTATGAAAACTGGAACTAAATTGTTATACAAGGCTTAGTTATAAGAAAAAATATTATTTTTTACAAATCGCTCACGGGTTTTCCGTTATACCGCGGGGAACCCTTTGTCTGACTTTCTTTCTTTTCCTCTGGGGGTCGTATCTTAATATTGAATAGCTTATAAGCTTCCTCAAGAATTGGGATACCAAATACAAAAAATACTTATGAAATCCAACTGGTGGTTACAGATATTAGCGCGTTCAAACAAATAAACTATTCCGCTTTGTATATTAGTACAGATACCGGCGAACATGCATGAAAACAGCTGCCAATGAATGTTAAAAAAGCATGAATGGTATGTAACGACAGCGTCTTATGACGCTTGTTTCTCTCTGCTTATTCCGAGCAAGATCGGAAGCGAAGATACAAAAATATAGACGAAGTATATCTGTACAAAGTATCTAATCTAAAAAAATTGTCTGATGTAAGAGGCCAAGGGCACATTAAAGCAGCCCGGACTAGGTAAATGCACTTTACAGAATAATGCAGTCAAATAACAGCTCCAGGAGCGATATTGTGTTTCTCCAAGCGAGACAGATTACTAATAGGCTCGTGAGGAGTTGTAGTGTTAGCAGCAGCAATGGCAATGCGCTAGCCATACTCATTGTATTACAAGGACTTATATGCTACGGTAACTTCACATCACATTCACACCTATTTGAATCCCGGCTTAGTATGGGGAAAAAATACAAATTTAATATTATTTATTCAATTTAGGTACACCATTTGATTGATGGACCCTTATAATCGTAACTCAAAGGAAAATTCGGGCGAAATTTCCCCTCCACTTGTTTATGAGTAATAAATACGCCGTCTTCAAAGGTCAATGGAACATAATAAAAAATTAGTTGCCTACCTATATGAATATTCAACGCGGTCAATACAAAGGCCCACAAATTTTACGATAGAAATGTAAAGCGATCTTTCTCGTTAGCTTTTCAAAGAAATATGCGAAGTGTCTCAAAAAAGAGTCACAAATATGTGACTTATTTACTTAAAGAAAGCCGCTTTCAAGTCACCTTTGTATTTCGTTTTGCTTTTCAGAAGACGCTTTGCATGTATAACTGTATATTGATAAGCTTTTGAAGTCGAAATTATAATAAAAGTGAAATTCGCACTCTTTTGAAGTATATTTGCGTGTGGCTTTATAGGAGAAAGGAATATTACAGCCATTTTATGAGAAGTCCCTTCAGTAATGAGGTTAGAAGAAATAGGAGACTTTTTATATTAATTATTTTTTATAAGACATTTTATAGTAATATTTTTTTATAAGACTCGAAATGTCAGTAAGTGATATAGTGGTACAAAAAGTGAATGGTATGTTGTTGAGATAAAGTCGGCATGTCTCACTGGCATTATAATGATTACTACTTCTACACAATATAATCCAAAGAATATAAAACTACACAAAATATAAGCCTTTAGTATTCTGTTTCTACGTGCAAGTAGGTAAAGGCAAAATAATTCATTATCTTTTTCCTAGGTACAGGTAAGTGCAGCTCAAGCTTCGCCGCCGAAAATATTTAGAATATGTTCTATTTCTAGTATGTGCTTGTGGACCAGGTAATAAATATATAGTTGTCGAGTCCGTCAAAAATATTTAGAATATGTTGCTACTCTATTTATAGTATGTGCTTGTGGAGAAGGTAATAAATATATAGGCGTCGAGACCATCGAAAATATTTAGGATATGTTGCTACTCTATTTCTAGTATGTGCTTGTAGACCAGGTAATAAATATATAGGCGTCGAGTCCGTCGAAAATATTTAGAATATGTTGCTACTCTATTTCTAGTATGTGCTTGTGGACCAGGTAATAAATATATAGGCGTCGAGTCCGTCGAAAATATTTAGAATATGTTGCTACTCTATTTCTAGTATGTGCTTCTGGACCAGGTAATAAATATATAGGCGTCGAGTCCGTCGAAAATACTTAGAATATGTTGCTGTTCTGTTTCTAGTATGTGCTTGTGGACCAGGTAATAATTATATAGGCGTCGAATCCGTCGAAAATATTTAGAATATGTTGCTACTCTATTTCTAGTATGTGCTTGTGGACCAGGTAATAAATATATAGGCGTCGAGACCGTCGAAAATATTTAGAATATGTTGCTACTCTATTTCTAGTTATGCTTGTGGACCAGGTAATAAATATATAGGCGTCAAGTCCGTCGAAAATACTTAGAATATGTTGCTGTTCTGTTTCTAGTGTGTGCTTGTAGATCCGGTAATACAAAAGAGTTGAGCCCCCGAAAATATTTGTGACTTGTTGTGGACGTTTTTCTTGTATACAAATTGTATACAGAAATTCTTTATTTTGGTTTTATTTTTCTTGACCACTATTCAATATCTTCTTCTTTCTAGCACTATGCTGTTCCCTAATCCATTAGGACTGGCGGGGTCTGCTACCTAAGTCTATGGATTTGGCGAAGGTACTAAGTTTGTTATAGAGCGACTGCCGTTCACAATCCAGATAGTAAACCTGACCTCTTGTTTTAGGGTACACCACACATTATGTGGAATATAAATTATTGAGAATCAACTATTTAAAATTATATTTTGACATAGTTCAAAATACTACGTAACTATGTCAAATTATAGTTTGCCATCGTTACGTAACACGGTATTCAGAAGTGTTTGTAGAACAAACACATTTAATATAAATTAATGTGTCGGCCAGATAGAAACGGACAAATAAACAAACACGCGAGTAATCATATAACAGCTACGTTAAAATGCAATAGAATTAATTAAATGATAAACAGACCGATCTACAGTCAAATACGTGAACATGATGTGAATATTTTAACCTCACCCCATGTTTAATTTCGTTGCATCTGTACAAACACTTCTAATCTATATACACTGTTCACTTATCTATTCTTCTATAAGTTTAACAATAGCTTAAATATATATGCATATATATATATATATATATATATATATATATATATATATATATATATATATATATATATAAATATATTTAAGCTATTGTTGTTATCTGCTATATATAAGCTATTATATATATATATTAACAAATTCTACGAATTGTTACCAAAATTAGTTTGTTTTCAATCAGTCTACCTGGATATACATTAAAACAACTAAGTTACATAAATCTCAAATATTATTTGAAAAATCAAAAGACTTTCTTTTGATTTTTAATAACTTAGCTTGGAACTGAAGATCGTAACTGAAAAAATCGAATGATTAGTTATAGATTTAAATAGGACTAACGCTGACTGACCACTACGGTATAGTATATATATATACACATAACAGCAGGGGTTGGTAACACTCAAGCAAAACTTATTAATATTTGACAATACGAGTAAACGATAAAATGAAATTTTCACCTTGGTAACTTTTTTATACTGTTTGCTTAACCTGCTTAGGATAAAACAGAACTCTATGTATTATTGCTAGCTGTTCACATGATTAAAACGCGCGACAGCACATTTTTAGGATATGATTGAAAATATTTTATACACATTTAATGTTTTAGAATAGTCATCACGTAGATATGTACAATGATTTAGCTATAACTTTTGTAATGGTGTGATCTTTAGAAACACATACTATCTAAATTTATCTATCTATCTATCTATAACTTCACGCCAAATCCCTTGCGGGGTAGGCAGAGAGAACCGAGCGCCATGTGACTCGATCCTTACATATCTTTTTAACATTCATTGCTCTTCTCATGCACGCTCGCCGGTTGCTAGGGCTACTGACATCACCTTCTGATAGAACACGACCAATTTGGTCATGGTAGGTAAGTCTTGGCCTTCCCCGGCTCCTACATCCTTCCACTTTTGCATTGTATATCTGCTTCGTCATTCTTTCATCTTGCATTATTTCTACATGTCCGAACCATCGGAGCATGCCTCTTCTTATTTTAACACCGACGCTCTCTTTCAGCCCAACTTTGTTTCTAACATCGTCATTGCGAATATGGTCTACAAGCCTTACGCCACAAATTTTGCGCAGCGCTCGCATTTCGACCGCGTTTATTCTACTTTCATGCTCTTTCTGCCATACCCAGCTCTCGCTTCCATAAGTTAGCGTTGGGACCAACACTGCATTGTGTATAGCGAGTTGTGCCTTCTGGCTAAGGAATTTTACTGCCAAGAAGTTTTCCCAACGCTCTACTCACACTATTCCCAGCACTCACTCGTCTTTCCACATCTGCGGTGTACCTTCCATCCCTGCTGAAAGCGCATCCAAGATATACAAACTCATCTACTTGTTCCAACACTTCATCATCAATCGTAATCCTTACATTAGTTCTGGATTCTTCTCTTTTAAATACCATTATCTTTGTTTTCTTCGCATTCAGTAGTAAGCCTTTCTCCATACATACGTCTTTCATCGATGTGACCAGTATTTGCAGTTCAGATGGTGTATCTGCTACTAGCACGGCATCATCTGCATACAGCAGACAGTTCACCACTAGGTCACCCATGCGCAATCCCACATTCGTTGACCTTATTCTCTGCAGACAACTATCGAGATACAGGATAAACAGCCTAGCAGATAGCATGCAACCCTGTTTGACACCAATTCTGACATCAAACCAGGGTGACATGCCACCATCTATCCGCACAAATGCTGAGCAATCCTTGTAACTGGACTGCACAGCACGGAGCAGTGAACCGTTAATCCCATATCTCGGTAATATGTCCCACAGTTCCTTTCGTACAACCCTATCAAAGGCTTTCTCAAGATCCACAAAACCGCAGAAAACCTTCTGGTCCATGGCCAGATGCTTCTCTACGATATTGCGTAGCGAGAGAACTTGATCCGTACATCCCCTTTCATTTCGGAAACCTCCTTGTGCGTCTCACAGCATTTCATCGGATTTCACCCTCATTCTCCTTTCAATCACCTTTCCATATACTTTTGCTGCTAAGTTGATCAAACTGATGGCCCTATAGCTGGCGCAGTCCATGTGTGACCCCTTGCTTTTATACAAGGACACGATGACTGCGCGTCTCCAGTCAATTGGGACCTTTCCAGTTCTCCAGCATAGGTTGTATAAGTACCAGAAGGCGTCCCGGACGTAAGTGCCACCTAATTTGATCATCTCAGCTGTTTAGTTATATATATATATATATATATATATATATATATATATATATATATATATATATATTGTTTGATGATGTCTATCTATAACTTTACACCAGATCCCTTGCGGGATAGGCAGAGAGAACCGTGCGCCACGTGACTCGATCCTTACACACTTCACTCGCTTAACATTGCTCTTCTTATGCACGCTCGATTTGGTCATGAAAGGTTAGTCTTTGCCTTCCTCGGCTACTATATCCTTCGACTTTTGCCTTGTATATCTGTTTCGTAATGTATTCTTTCCACATGTACGAACCAACGGAGCATGCCTCTACTTATTTTAACACCGATACTCTCATTCAGACCAACTTTTTTTCTAACATCATCATTGGGAATACGGTCTACAAGCGTTACACCACACATTTTGCGCATCGCTCGCATTTCGGCCTCATCTTCGGTATCTTTGTTTTCTTCGCATTCAGTAGTAAGCCTTTCTCCATACATTCGTCTTTCATCGTTGCGACCAGTGTTTGCAGTTCAGATGATGTGTCTGCTAATAGGTTGGCATCGTCTGCCGTCCCGTATTCGTTGACCTTATTCTCTGCAGACAGCTATCGATATACAAAATAAACATCCTATCAGATAGCATGCAACCCTGTTTGACACCAATTTTGACCACAAAAATGCAACACCTATCGCCTCGTCGCACACAGGCTGAGCAATCCTTGTAAGTGCTCAGCACGCAGCAGTGAACTGTTTTAGAGCCCATAGTTCTCTATGCGGCGGGAGTGTGGGCAAATGCATCTGGTAAAATAGGCGTACAGAAGCAATTAAATGCTTTACAGCGGGGCTTTGCCCAAAAGATATGCAGGTCGTACAGAACGGTCTCCCTGCACTCGTCATTAATATTGTCAGGCCTACTGCCACTCGACCTGAGAATCCAGGAGGCAGCTGAAATGTACGAGGCAAAAAGAGGTCCACAAGCTCAACTGGGCGGAAGACCGGTGGAAGCGAACATTAGCATCATGGATCTTGATCACCCGGCCGAGGCACCTGAAATAGAGTTTGAATGCCTGGAAGACACTGCGGAAGAGACGATGAATAAGTAGAATATATAGGGAAAGCCTAGGATGTTCTCGCAAAGGAAGCTGCGCTCCACAAAAAGACTGCCCCAGACTACAGCAGCTGCCCTATTTCCTATATAAAACGCTATATCCGCAAAAATACCATTAAAAAATTGAATAGCAGATACGCGGAGGGAGATACGGCAGCAGGTACAAAAATGTTTCTGCCAGACGTCGAGAAGGCATATAAATTGCTTCGGAAAGTGGAGCTAAGTCCGATACTCGTGCAAGTACTGACTGGTCATGGAGGATTTTCCAGGTACTTGCACAGGTTTAAAATCAAAGACAGCCCAAGCTGCATATGTGAAATGGAAAAGAGTGAAGACGTTGAACATCTGCTCATAGAATGCCCAAAATATAATACTAGAAGGAGAAATTTAGAAACAGAGTTAAATACATATTAGCTCGGTGGCTCAGTGGTGGAACGCGCTGTTACGCTACTTTGACACCAACGCTCGTGGGTTCGATTCCCACACAGTACAAACATTTGTGTGCATGA
Source organism: Pyralis farinalis (assembly GCA_947507595.1). Taxonomy (NCBI): domain Eukaryota; kingdom Metazoa; phylum Arthropoda; class Insecta; order Lepidoptera; family Pyralidae; genus Pyralis; species Pyralis farinalis. Next base: position 19,269,306 of record OX382270.1, read on the forward strand.
ACATGTCTGTTTGTATTGGTCTGGGTATTTTCTATGTATAATAAGTATGTATTTACAAAAAAAATGTATTTACGTATGTTTATCAGTTGTCTAGTACCCATAACACAAGCTTCGCTTACTTTGGGGCTACGTGGCGCTGTGTAATTTGTCCGACAATATCCAGAAAAATAAACTTAGCGAGATTCTAGGAACCAAAGAACATAGAGATAAATTCATATTGTATTGCATGTATATAGCACAAGATGTTATAAAAAGAAATAAAACCATAAATAATTAGACAATAAACGTAAGAAGTAAATAGATAATAAAACTACATATATAAGAATCAAACAGTCAGTAAATAAGCCTAAAGACAAATAGATACAAAAAGCCTCTGGCCATTGTCAGAGAATAACTTGAATGTCTGACTATAATGTCATTTATATATAAAAAAAAAATATCCTTCCTTTGATGATGTAGTAACAAAAATTGAAAAGGGTATGCTGAGATGTTTGGAAAGAATGAATGACAAAAGAGTTACAAAAGTAGTATGTCGAGTAAGATTGAATGAGGATATCGGCAGGGGCCGCCTAAGACACATATGGATGAAATAGCTGATGTGCTGAAAAAATGGTAAGAAGGAGGCCGGAGAGCAGCAAGGAGGAACCGGTGGCACTTCCGCCCGTCGTGTTAGCAAATCCCATAACCTGCACTGTCCAGTGGTGGAAGATATAAGAAGAAGAAGAAGATATCGCTTTTGTCCTCTACTCTGTCGGCTCAGCGACTTCTCATTTTCAAAGGACCTTGACATCAATATGGCTATTTTGCAACATCAAGGGACTTTACTTCAACATTAATGCGGTACACTACCACCTGGAGACCGCTTGGCCGACCCTTCTTTTTCTCACGGAGACACAAATATCCTCACCAGCCGACACATCTTACCTATATTAGCCTGGGTACATATTTGTATGTCGTGCCGGGGTTATGGATGTTCGTTCGGGAGGATATTTGTAGTCGCCGTCTTCATAGCCTTGAAGACAAGGACACGTCGTTACTATGAGTGTGCATAGATCATAGCGGCCACACCCGAATCTACGTGTGTCTTGGCAGGTTCTATAGCGGTGATACAGTCACAGCTTGTTCATTTGAGCACTTGCAAATGGCGACTGATAAAGTCATCGAACAGTATCCCTCCGTGTAATTATTCATTTTGGTAGACTTTTTGGTAGAGGCAGCTGTGCTTCGAATCAGACGACATTGATTCCTGTGCAACCATAGTGGCTGCGGCGATATTGGATGGCATGGCTTCTAGTGTATCTTACACACCGCTGGGCTTTCGCGATAGAGAGTCAAGGTGAGGCATTGGCTGTCAGCCTAGATATGGCGAGGGCGTTCGATCGGGTCTGGCACCGGAATCTTCTATCGAAGTTACCATCATACGCGCTTCCCGAGGGTTTGTGCAAATGGGTTGCCAGCTTTTATCCAACAGATGCATAAAAGCCGTGGTTGACGGTGGATGCTCCGATAGTAGGGATATCAATGCTGGCGTTCCTCAGGGTTCTGTACTGTCTCCGACACTGTTTCTGCTGCATATCGATGATATGTTGTCAATTGATGGCATTCATTTTTATGCGGACGACAGCACCGGGGACACTTATTACACAGGCCGTGCAAACATCCCTCGATCCCTTGTGGAGGAAAGCCGTGATCAACTTGTGTCTGAAATGGATGGTACTTTGGCTAAAGTATCTGACTGGGGACGGCTTAAATTGGTCGAATTCAACCCCAAGAAGACACAAGTTTGCGCGTTCACCGCTAAGAAAACTCCATTTGCAGTGGTTCCTAAATTCCAGAACACACCTTTTACCGTCACTAAAAGTATGAGGATGCTTGGCGTCGAGATCTCCAGTGATGTGCAATATCGAAATCACCTGGAGGAGAAGGTCAAGCTAGCGTCCAAAAAACTTGGTGTGCTCAACAGGGCTAAGCAGTACTTCAGTGCGGGGCAAAGACTTATATTATATAAGTCTCAAGTCAGACTGCACTTGGAGTATTGCAGTCACCTTTGGGCGGGAGCACCTGGATACCAGCTTGGACCATGTGATTCGATTCAGAGACGAGCTGTGAGAATTGTCGACAATCCTAAGCTTACACACGGTATTGAACCCTTAAGTTTAAGGAGAGATTTTGCCTCCCTTTGTGTGTTCTACCGATTGTACAACGGGTTGTGTTCTGAAGAGTTGTTCGAAATGATGCCGACAGCTACTTTTTATAACCGCATCGCTCGCCGACGGCGGGGAGTTCACTCTCACACGCTTGAATCGCAATGGTCGCGTACTGTGCGGTTCTAGAGAAGTTTTCTTCCGAGAACTCCCAAGCTGTGGAATGAGCTTCCAGCCGAGGTTTTTCCAAAGGACTACAGCATGGAGTTCTTCAAGAAATGCGTGAAGAGGTTTATAGAGGATCGGCACCGCATGAGTGACACCCCTGGTGTTGCAAATGCCCATAGGCTACGGTAACTGTTTAACATCAGGCAGACCGTATGCTTGATTGCCACCTTAGTGGTATAAAAAAAAACTTTAATGCCCATCACACCGAATAGCTTGACTCTCGTTGCACTCATTACGCGGAGAGATCTTTTCATGACTTTGTTCTGGCCTATGGTTTCTCTCAACTGCTATATTCTCCCACGAGAATACCAGATGTAGAGGACCATGCAAGCTCCTTACTGGATCTTCTGCTGATCACACGTCCAGATGAGTACAACGGACCACTGTCTCATCCGGACCCAAACGCCCTGCATCCTCCTCGGCCTACCAAATGGCGTCGCGTATGGCACTATAAGTCGGCAGACTGGGATGGATTGCATGAATTCTACGCCTCGTACTCGTAGAGGCAGCTTAGTTTCAAAACAGATGATGTCGAATCCGACTGCGACTGCGGTAGCTGCGGCGATATTGGGTAGCATGGAATGCTACATTTCCACCGCTTAGTGGCTGCTGCAGGAGCTAAAAAGCAGCCGTGGTTTAATCGGCCATGTAGAGAAGCCAAACTTCTTAATCTTAGTGGTATAAAAAAGGCCGAATCAAAAGCCGAAACCGAAGAGCAGGCGTGAAGAGTTTGATGAGTGTGGAAGAGGCGAGAGAGGTTTGTTTGGATCGGTGCACGCGGCGTTCCATAGTTTCTGCCTAGTCCAGTGGGAGACAGGCGTCATGATATGTATATATGTATATTTTTAGTTTCGATGTGTTTATGAAATAATCACCGAATCCAACGACGTCTATCAAATTCACGTCAAAATAAAAATCTTTTTTGGAAGCCAGCTCATAAAATACATTTCACACTAGTTCTCTATCTTATCTTATGCTTTAGGCAAAACTATTCAGTAAACGACTATTCATTTAATCAAATGAACATAACAGCTACGTGCTCTGAGTTCCGTGCTAATCAAATCTGTGGTTCGACACTACGTTTCTTGGTTTCATTAAACGTCGGAAACTGGGGTTTCATTTTGTATGCCACCCGGGTGTCGGCCGCAGATATCAAATGTGAAGACAATGTTATGGTCTCCTATACATTATTCCATATTCATGTTTCGTGTGATTAAATATTAAATTACCTAATTTCATAAATTCGTAGCGGGGATGAGTTTTGAATTAGTGATGTCGATATGGAACTCAAAACAGTAATCATATATGCTTCAGACAAAACATTCATTGAGATGATAATTCACTTATGGCCGCCGATAGTATATGCCAGGATTCGAACTGGGGACCTATTAGCCACTAGGCCTGTTCTTTATCCACTGGCCCACCACTGCTGTATATGCTGAATATGTAGTGATGTAATTTTTACACGGTGGCTACTTAAATATTACAGGTCGATATTTGAGTTAATTTTCATCTTGAAAATACTTTGGATTACAGCATAAAATTAAAAAGTCGTGAATAGCTACGATTAATACTGAAAATCGACTAATCATCTTCAGACTGGGCCGACTTATTGGCTGTAGCACAGAGCGGCGTCTTACCTCCTCTACTCTTTCCAGTTTTTATTAACGAATTATCCTAAACTATACATTCTCCTTACCATCTATATGCAGATGACTAGCAAATCTATAGCCACTTCTCCAACTCAGAAATTTCAGAAGCTTCCAACGCCATAAACAGAGACATTTATGCTATCAAAGAATGGGCTGACAGCTATAGGTTATTAGTAAACCCAACCAAGTCATAAGCAATAGTAGTTGGCAGTAGACAGATGAGAAGTAAACAAAATGTTGACGATTTATCGACTATTTATTTTGATAATAATAAAATCGCCTTTACTAACAAAACCAAAAACCTCGGCTTAATCATTCATGAAACTTTGTCCTGGAAAGTGTTAGTTAGTCAACGAATGTATTATGTGTTTCACTCACTCAGGCGGTTCCAAAACTTTTGCCTTTCAAAACTAAAGTTATGCTAGCTCAAATTCCAATAGAGCATTTCAAAGTTTTCAAATTCAGAAAAAAAATCGTAGGAATTCAGAATATTAATTAATTTACATTTCAAATATACAATTTTCATTTAAATTTAATTCTCTATCAGATGGTTTCATTTGAAGTCCATTAAAAGAAAATGCTGCAGAAATGAATGTCGCTTGAAACAAAAATGTTTCCTGGCAATTTTTTTGGTACAGGAATAACGACTTAAGCGACGATCTCCCTTGTTTTTCGAGTAATACCATGTTAAATGTTATAAATACAGTGCCTATTATTATTAGCAAAGGCCAAAAAATTCAAGAGAGTACTAGTTAGTAGTATTTTTTGTGTAAGGCTAAAATCATCAAATACCTGGTTGTAAGTAAAATAGATTAAGGCTAATGTGCTGAAAGTCCAATACAGTCCTCATATAGGTTTAGGATAAATAGCTTAAAAACAATCAATGTTCCAACCTCGTTAATTTACATCCAGTTATTTTAGAAAATGATTTGAGGTTGATAGTTAAAACTATTGCTAAATCTAATCAACATAAAAATGATATTTTTGTAGTTAAAATAAACAACTAAAATCAAATTTGAATAAAATTCTTTATTGAGTTTTATTTTTAAAATCAAATGTACTAATCTTTTTTTATACTACGTTGGGAGGTATACAAGCATACGGCCCACCTGATGTAAAGCGGGTACCGTAGCCTACTTACGCTTGCGATATATTAAGTATCACTCGCGCGATGCCTCCTCTGCTGCTTACACAGCACCTCCTTGGGAGCTTACTGGTGACCTCAATCACACGCAGGAATGCAACAACCCTCTAGGGAGTTGTTATTTGGCTGCGGTTTTCTGTGAGGTGGAGGTACTTCCCCAGACGGGCTGCTTTGATGCGCCCTACCTCTCTTAAAACAGCCAGACCAAGACAAACAGACACGTTCATCCACGCAAATGTTTGCCTTGTGTGGGAATCGAATGAGTGTTGGTGTCAAAGTAGCGTCATACACGACTGAGCCACTGAGCTCATCAGAATGTATGCATTATAAGTCCGTTATTTTCAGTGTCGTACATGACACTGAATGTGTTGTGTGTGTTTCAGGCGGTAGGTAGTGACTAAATGTATTTGATACGGTGTATTATGTAGGTATGTATTAAGTGTAATAATTATGCAGTTAGTCTAAGTCTTTGTTGTTGTTGTTGTAGTATCCTACTAATATTATGAATGTCCGTTTGTTTGTTACGCTTTCACGCGAAAACTACTGAACCGATCATCATGAAACTCTGTACACATATTCTTGGAGGTATCAGAAGTAAAATAGGATACTTTTTACCTATTAAAAAAAACTTATCAACGCGAGCAAAGCCGCGGGTAAAAGCTAGTAGTTAATAAATCTTAGTATGCTGCTTTGTTAGCAGGAATAAATAAAAAGAATCAATAGTTTTTACGGATAACTTAATGTTAAATTCTTATAAATTTAGACAAATTGACTTAGTTTTATAAATTTCTCATTGTAAATTTAACATTTTCACACTAAGGTGACAATCAAGCGTACGGCCTGCCTGATGGTAAGCAGTTACCGTAGCCTATGGTCATTTGCAACATCTATACCATTGGTTCTCAAAGTTGTCTGCGCTACGACTCATCTAATACAAGTTCCCAAATTCGGGACCCACCTATAGGAAATTTAACCGTTACCAATATACCTAAATAAAGGACTTTTCAAATAACAAATAAAGTTTAAGTTTTTTTTAAGCGCCGCCCGCGCTTACAATCCTTCCGGGCGGCTAACAGTCGCCCGCTGCCCAGCAGTTGGATCGGTAGGGTGGTGTGCCGTTCAGCAGGCAGGGCCCACTCACCCACCACTGGGTCGCGACCAATAGTTTGAGAAACTCTGATCCATACACTCATGCGATGCCGATCCGAGAAAAATCTCTTCACGCCTTTCTTGAACAACCCCATGCTGTAGTACTTGTACCTTGGGAAAATCTCAGCTGGGAGTGCAATCCACCACTTCAGAGTTCTCGGCAGAACTGGAACCGCTCAGCACGTAACCATTACGGTTCCATTGTGTGAGGGTGAACTCCCCGCCGCTGGACCTAGAGATATGAAATTTGAAGGGTGTGTTTTTGTAAAGTGTAGCTATCCACTAAGAAAGGGTTTTTCGAAATTACAAGGTGGTGAATAGGAGTGTAAAAGTTTACATGAAAAATCGTATTCCCTGCGTGTATCAACTTTAAACTTAGTATACCTAAATACTCTTCAAAACAAATAATGAAATGCCTATTTTACGATTTGTCTTCAGATTCAGAACGTAATCCACGTAGGTGAAATGGGGTATAAAATGTTTGAATGGAAAATTGTATTCCCCGCGTGTATCAACTTGAAAATTGGTATAAAAAATGAAACACATATTTCCATGCAGAAAAAAAATACACCTCAGGAACATTATAAGTGGCCTGCTCCAGAGTAAGCTCACAGAGCAGCCTGGTATTTCTAGCGCCTGAAGGATAAAAGATATTGTTTACAAAGAAATACTGCGGTCGGTATAATATTTAATGGTCTTCAAATCGTTGTAGGAGTATGTTGTCGATGCAGGCAAAGCCGCGGGTAGAAGTTAGTAGGTTAAATAAAGCTAGGATCATTAGTAGGTAGGTACTTACTAAGAACCACGTTCGTAATCAATTACCTTATTTTGAGAAACAACATTTTTACCAAAAACGTTTTTAAATAATAATTAACGAAAAGCAGTTCTCTGTTCTTATCTCTACAATAACTTTTTATGTAAGGTACGAAAAATAATAAAATATTTTACTTATTAAAACAATAAGAACATAATATCTAACAACTTATGTAGATTGCTTTTTGCAATTCAGGAAATATGTTCTTACAACAACAAACACAAAAAGTCTCAAAAATAAAAAATAAAAGTCTGGTTTACCATTAATTGGTTACTAAAAATGATACCAACCTGCTATTCTTAGACAATTGAGGGCAGAGAGCCTTATTCAGCTTTATCTTCTATGTCGGTATCTAATAATACATCGTTCCCATCAGAATATTTCAAATAAAAATATACGAGTATAAAGCCGCTCAGACGGGGACAATTTCATAAACTTGAAGCATTTCGCAGTAATGTGAGATTACAAAAGTTTGCTTGGTTGCATTAATCCTTTTAATAAACTCACTGACACTAGGCATGAGTGACACATACAAGTCTCTGAAGGCTAACCAAGAGCCACAATCCTTGAACCCTGAACACTGGTAACACGACACTAGTACAACTGGCATTGAACACTGCCAACGGACACGTGAGGTAGGCTTGCTCCCAAGGGACTACTCCCAGAACAACATCCCGACGGAAACAATTTTTGAAGTTCCATTACTCTGGTCTTGGTCTTTATACGTCTCGCCAATCTGTCGCTGGCCACCTGAAGTTCCGCAAGCGACGCGACGGTAGAGATGTTACCTTAAGTATCGCCGTTAATTGATTAGGTTTTTTTCTCTCTCGTCTTCTGCCATTCTCCGGCAATGCAAATAATAGTGAAAAGTATGATTATCCCAAGCTCGGATTGGGTTAGTCCTATTTTTGTGGGTCTACATTTTCATGTGCGAAAGAAGCTTCCGTCACTCTGCAAGCCATTCTCATCTGGAAGCTAGCAAGCCGCCCTCTTGGAAGCATTACCTCCGGCCTCAAACTGCATTTCAAGCCTTTCATTTCTCCAGCCAGCACGAAAGCTGGGCGGGAAGAACTAATCCGCCGGTACCTGTATTATTTTATATTCACGAGAACGGACCGTATCCAAGGGGTCCGTACAAACAACAAATAACCGAAAATAAATATTCGTAATGAAGTTTACTCTTTTTCTTTTACGTTGCGTTACTTTTTTTCTCCACGGGATAATTGTTAAATGAAATTAGTGTTTTTTAATGATAATTGCTTATAATATTGTGTATACTCATACACGGCGATATATCAAGCTATATCAAGCTATACAAAAATGTTCAATAATGTTTAAGTACGAGTACTTGGAGAAAAAAAGTAAAAAAGTAGGTAAAGGTACAAGTAAATTTCGACATAATATGCAAAGGTGCTTAATTTATCATTGTGTGTACGATGTATAGACCTGTATAATCTGAAATAAACAAATTTTAATGAATTGTGCTAATAAAGGAAAAACATATCATTACGAAATCCTTGATAGAAGAAATTCAAATAAACAATCTTTAGTATTTATCAATAATTAGGATTTATCAGAAAATATCATGTTGCTTACTTATCCTTTCCATGTTGTGACCATGATATATAACATTGTCTATACTAATAAATACTATAATAATAAAGCGGAAGAGTTTATTTGTTTGTTTGAAGCTCATCTCTGGAACTACCAGTCGAATTTGAAAAAGTAAGTTTTGTAGTTCCATTCTTGAGGAAGGTTGTAGGCTGTTCAGCATCCCGATACAACCTTTAGAAGCCGAGGAAAAGAAAGAAAGTAAGAAAAGCGGTCCTCATGGGGTACTCGGATACGTCGCATAAAATCACGGGCTGCAGCTAGTATACATTATGTGTACTATGTAAGAAGAATATTAAACTTAATTATGAAATGAAAACTTCTTCGGACGCGTTGAGCAATTTTTGATGCGGAAAAATCTTAAGGGTTCGCGTCAGTCTATACTGCTGAGTATAGACTGACGCGAACCCTTAAGATAAGAGAGTTTTAAATTTTCTCTTCCGTCGATAGTCCCCGTGATTGCCTTTTTTCATTATTATATTAACATATAGTATAATATTTTAGTCTGTACAAGGATATTATGAGTATCGTTTTCCGTGTTGAAAGCGTGCGATGCATTATCGATAGGGTTGCCATAAAGTATTTATTACGTTAGATATTCACACATTAAATAAAATACGAACACAGGAAAACAATTTTGAACGATTGCATTATTGTTATAAATTGAAACTTATTAATTTGTTTGTAGAACTTGTATTTTTGATTTGTATTACTACAGATGTACATGTTCAGAATACATGTCTGATAGATTAGCAACAAGATCAATATTTACAGGCAATTTGATCTAAACTACTTTGTAAGCTTCCGCTCCCGATTAGTTCGTGCGAATTACTGCCGGCCGGCACACACCCACTACCGTTAGTAGATGCATGCCGCCGCTGCCATGGCTGCTCAGGTCATCTCTGCCTCGGCTGCTGCGGTCGTCTCTGCCTCGGCTGCTGCGGTCGTTTCTGCGTGTGTTTGCTATCTGAAATGTGAACCGCATGCACCCGCCACCGTTGCTGCCCTGGCTGCTCTGGTTGTCTCTGCGATACATGTTTCGCCTCTCCAGGAGGCACCCTCAGGCGCTGTAGCTGTTAGTCGTTAGAATAACATGCTACGAATTGTTTCATAGCATGTTATTTTCACATTTCAGATAGCGAACACTCGCTGAGACGACTGCAGCAGCCGAGGCAGAGACGACCGCAGCAGCCGAGGCAAAGATGATTGCAGCAGCCGAGGCAGCGGCGGCATGCATCTACTAACGGTAGTGGGTGGGTGCCGTCCGGCAGTAGTTCGCACGAACTAATCGGAAGCGGAGACACACAAAGTAGTTGAGATCAAATTGCCTGTAAATTTGACTTTCGCAAAGTAACGCCTAGTTAATAGATTCAACTACTTAAGATCAATATTTATTAACATTAAAATCATAGGAAAATCAACACTATCCTGATTACTGTTCGAAACAGTGGCGTCAGATATTTTTTTTTCATTACCGTAGTAATAATGAGAGCTCGATGGCCTCGTTGCGTGTGTGTATTTTAACCAAACACGCAGATTAAGCAACGTCGACATAGCCTGTTCATGGATGGGTTTAGTAATCTCAAGTTTCTTCGTGCTTCGGAGGACACGTTAAGCAGTCGGTTCCGACTGTTTTCGATAGATGACGGTCATTAAGCTAAGTCAGTGGCCTTCAGGCGGCTTGAAAACACTGGCCTCCGTCAATGAGCAGTTAAGCAGCATGGTGGAGTATGCTCTAAAACCGATTGAAGGGAAATCCATATCCCTGCAATAGGATGAGTAAGGGTTGATGTAGTAGTAGTGGTACCGTGGTAATAGTAGTTTGTACTTAGAGCTTATTTTCAGTTTGATCTTTTTTGATCCTCCCTACTCTTTCGATGACTTGATATCTCATTCCTATTAGATTTTGAAGGCACATAAAAGTAATTAGAACTAGTCGTTCTATATAAACTGATCAAGACGCGGATATACGAGCAGCCGCTGGTTTGAGAAACTGAAACATAACCGAAAATTAACCAGTGGTCTTCACACACTATGGTGAGGACATAGGAAGATGAGGAGGAGGAGCATTGAAAGTAAGTTCTGATCTCCGTTTATTAAATCAGAATAGCAGGGAAGAACGAGAAAATCATAAATTATAACTATGGAATGCCACTAAGACTTGCGATAATATTTTAAGCGGCGATAAATAAAAAATGTATTTTAAACACGAGTCGTTTTGTATGTTACTTGCATCAGACAACTATGTCTGTTTACGAAATTTCGGTGCTTTTAGGGAACATTTTTTAGAGAACATTCGTTTTTAGCCAAATCCGCTCCAAATGTCTCGTGTCGTTTGTGTTTGGGCAAAAATCATCAAAAATTAAACGCAGAATTTTAGTACCTGGTACAGGTGCTAAAATTCTGCATTGAGTTTTTGAGGATACCGTATTAAAATACTCGTAGTATATTGTGCAACTAGCGCGATAAGTTGTCGATTGCCCACGTGAAGCGAGTGCGCTCATTCGCCCGAGTGGGCAATCGACAACATCGCACGAGTTGCAGATACTATTTTTTATTTCGAATGCGGAACTATCCCGTCGCTCAAAATTGGGGTCCAGGGGCATTATTAATTTTTTTTCTCGTCAATCTGCATGCGCCAATTTTACTTGCCGCACTCAAATGGAGTGTAGTTTACTCAAAACTCATGTTGTAATGGGCAAATAGCGACTTATCACCCGTAACAACGAGCGCAAAGATTAGATTGAGAACTTATCCCGCATGAGTAATAAAAAAGTTTATATAAATATTAATAAACATGCGGCCCGCATTACGAATAGATGCTAAACGGTCACCTCAGCCTATTGACGCTCGCAACACCACTGGGATGTTACACGCGCGCTGCCAATCTTGTGACTTAACTTGGCTGTTTCGTCACTATACCCAGTAATTTCTCTGCCATATCTCACCCTTCAAACCGGAATACAGCTTTATAAATATAGCTGTATGGCGGTAGAAATAGATGAGACAGACGCACCCACGCAGACGACTGACTTTTGTACAAAGTCTCCCTCTGGTATGACTGGTATTACTGATCAGTGACGTCGGTGCATTGATGAAAAATATTGTCAAACACAGGGGTTCTCTCATCGGCACGACGTGCGACGGTGGAGAGTGAATTTTTTCCTACCGATATTTTTAGGTTTTATAGCTATTCGCGTGTCGCCGGTTCGAAGGTAATACTAGGTTTTATAGTGGTTGCGGTCGCTCGCTATATAGGACAAGGGCCTCCATCCGTCCCTGTTTTAATGGCTGTGGCGGACCTAGGTTTTATCGTTCGTGAAGCGGTATTATCTCATTCTGAATGAAATGAAACTTGCTATAATTAGTTTGGTGACATTATTCTGATTATGTGTTAAATCATGTATGTATATATAGCTTTACGCCAGTTCCCTTGCTGGGTCTGATCTTAACACCGACGCTCTCTTTCAGACTAATTCTTTCACGTCATCGTTACGAACGCGGTTAGCAAGCATAATGCTACAAATTTTGCGTAATGCTCTCATCTCCTCATCTTTACATTTTATCTTGTCTTGTTCTAAATGCTGACGAACCACTTCGAGCCTTCTTTACCTCTCTCCAGAAGAGTTTGGTATTGGCCTCGAATTCATAAGTAGTCTTTCAAGCTTCTCTTTCACAAAAGCTTTGGTGTCATTCTTGCATGGACTGTATATTTCGTTCTTCTTTTCTTTCATACCATCACTCTGATGCAAAGATGATACGTAATCAAGCTGTAGAGTGTACATAGTCCTTAATTTATAGTTAATGTAATTACTTCTGGATAACAGTATGTTTTGTACGTGAGATAAGAGTGTTATAAAACAATACTAAGCATTAAAATACTTTTATTGTTGGAGTTGAAGTTGTTTCATTACCTGCTCTCCTGTATCGCATGGCGTTCAGTACTGCATGGCGGCTCTTCATTGCAGCCTACGAACAATTAGCATGGTGGATACTGGGAAGCCCGGCACCAGCAATGGTAGCCATTGTCACTACTTTGCGCGCTAGTCAGTATATATATACATACATCATCAATATCAGCAGCAAGTACAAAATGCCAAGTGAACAGTACCAAGTTATCTGTGGGGTTGGAGAGGAAAAATTATGTGCTCCTATCAATTATAGTAGTATCCCACTACTAGTAGTAGCGGTCTTAGTGGCACTGTGCTGCGCCTATAAGAAGTTCCACATAAAATGGATGCAGAATGAGTTCAGGAGGCAAACCATGGAACGTATTATGTCTCGAGTAAGCTTCAGATGAAGGGAACAGGCCACGGTGGATAACGTTGTATAGTTACTAATAATAGCAAGCGTGAACTCTACCGTGAAGTGAAGTGAACGGTTAATTGTAATTTTAATAAGTATTTCGTGTAACTATTATGTAGACCTTATTCGTTAGAATCAGAGCTGTTCTGAAAGAGAGTGTCAGTGTTAAAATAAGAAGAAGCATGCTCTTGTTGACTCTGACACACAAAATGATCTAGTCATCTTTCGTTCATTATATTTATCAACTCAGTCATCTTATCTTTTAATTTACCTCTCACATTCCATTTGCCTATACGACACTCCCCTCGACCTGCCGGGTTGGGCATTGAGTGGTGTATGGAGGGGCCTCCATACAGCCGCAGCATGCACTTATTTCCGCACTGACGAGGGCGGATCGATGCGCGTCGCCTCCGGGGGACGCTCTAACTTGTTGTTGCTCTAAGCTGTTTGAGTCCAGAATTGCTGTTGGACTGGCAGGGCTGCGACGTGCACGCTTCTGGTACCGACCCCTATCATATTAAATCTTATATTACTAACAAGTCTGTGTTAGAGGTAACTTTTGGCACCCTCCGAGTTCACGACCGACTTGCACATGGCCGAACTTTATTCTGCAGTAGAAATGAAAATTTCATGTGGAAAAAGTAGGAAACTAAAAACTTTTTACTGACACCATTTTTAAATAGTAGATTTCAAATAGACTGGGGCTGCCAGTACTTTAAAATATAAAAATAAAATGTGAACAGTTATAAAGAATTTTTGAACTAATCTGTTGGATTAGTGGGGTGTCGTAAGGGCGGGACTGCTCCGGTGACATAATTTTACGCCGCCGCCCCGGTCTGTTTATATACATGACAACCCTACTTATCTGTTCCGAACGCCTGGGGCCGTGGTTCTCACTGTTCTCGTATATGAAATATGGCATCATCAAAATGCAACGAAATAGCCTTTGTGGCTACAATCGATTCTTGCCCGAAAATCAAATATTTTACCGTTAAAGATGTAAATGAACCTACTGTACACAATATTCTAAGTAGTATGGCATTGATATTTAATTCTAGTAATCGGTTGGCTATAAACAGCGAACACCAAGTGCTACGGGTTTGACTCCGGTAAAATAAATTCGGTAAAATATTTGTCAATGGTAACATTACAACTATTATTAAATCACATATTTACATATTTTAAGAGTACGGCCTGACTAATGGTAAACAGTTACCGTAGCCTATTGACATTTGCAACACCGGGTGTTCCGCTCATACCTTGCCGACCCTGTGAATCCTAACAATAAACTTGCAAGAGAAAATTCTGATAAATTATTGTTATTAACTTTCCAATCTTAGAGAAAGTTATCGTAATTGCACCAGAAGTCAAAACACAAATTTTGTTGATATTTTTATCATTAAAAATTTGAATGATGAAGATCGAGAAGGTTTGTATTGAATAGGAGCCGGTGCTCGGTTCTTGCTGCCTACCCTGTCCCTGCCCCTGTGCCTTGACATGGCGTTAAGTTACAGATAGATAGAGACCTATTTGGACACGGAAACAAAATGCGCTTATTGTTTTCTCAAACTGCTAAAGCTAATAAACTGGTTTTTACAGTGGGTGTATGGTCATATAACTTAGTCTCGGTAACATTAAGTTTACTTACGCAGTAGTTTATTATATTAATCTCTCATTACCCGCGGGCCGCTTTTCCGTCAAGAAATGTATGGGAAAATGTATATAACGAGGTCTCACAGGTTAAGGCAAGGATAATATAATTAAGATGTTTTTTTACAGTGGGTTATGTTCATGTTCCTTAAACCCTATTGGATTAGGTTCAGCTTAAGCAGTAATTTCTTAGTCGTGAATATTCAACTTTTAACTGTGGATCATATATTTATGTAATGTAACGCAAGGTTTAGTTTAACCGAAGCAGTAGTGTTTTTAGTAGGTAGTTAATATATATAATATTTTCAGGAACACCGTTCCTATATGAAATCTATATGTTTGTCTGTGCGTTCTGTGTGTTTGTCTGTCGCTTTTTTTCGAATATCCGAACTTTGACTTCAGATTCGGATTCAGCAAAAAAGTAGAATAGGAATGTCCAGGAACACCGTTCCTATCTCTTAAGGAGCATGGTCAAAATATCCGACAAATTTAAAAAAAAAATTTTGAATTGTTATATAATTGACAAGCCAGGTGTTCCTCTGGCAATGCAAGCTTGCGCATTCTGAACTAGTTTTTTTTTTTGAATAGACGATAAAATGAGAAAGTATTTGCAATTTACCAATAGGCAAAATGACTTGTTGAACGAGTTGCTCCATGATAAGTGATCATCGCTGGACGTAGACATGTGATGTAGAGGGCATTACGAAAAGCTAACCGAGCTGTTGCCAGATTTTTGAGAAAAATATACCTTACCTTTAATATATACCTTTTAATATAATTTATATATATATTTAAATATTGTCGGACAAATTACACTGCGCCACCTAGCCCCAAAGTAAGCGAAGCTTGTGTTATGGGTACTAGACAACTGATAAACATACGTAAATACATTTTCCTTTTGTAAATACATACTTGTTATATATAGACAATACCCAGACCAAGACAAACAGACATGTTCATGCACACAAATTTTGGTCCTGTGTGGGAATCGAACCCGCGAGCGTTGGTGTCAAAGTAGCGTAACAGCGCGTTTCACCACTGCGCCACAGAGCTCGTCAATCGTCAATATTGGACATGAGGCTAAATTAGGCAGGGCACAAGTTTTGATCGAAATTTCAGATTGTTTTGTTCAGTTGCATATGTTTAATTTTCAAACAACGTCGCGAGGTAGCAAGAATACGGCAACGAAACGCTTGCAATATGTGCATCGGTCGCGCCAGCACCAGCAACTTCTTACAAATTTATTGGCATTTTCACTTACTCACGTGTATACTACGATAATCCAGGGAGTTGTTGTTTGGCCGCGATCTTCTGTGAGGTGAAGGTACTACCCCAGTTTCGATGTTTTGATGCACCCTACCTTTCTTTCGCCAGAGCGTCGTTCATTAAGGTGAACCATGTACAGCGGATTTTGTCTCTAAAGATGATAGCGAACAATTTGTATCTTAATCTTCTTTTTTACTTTGTGCGTGAAAAAATGTAATGATGTAAAGTTATCAGGTCACAAAAATTTGATTCTATATAGCATCAATAAATAATTAATCGTTGCCGTACGCGTATTTAAATGCATTACTCTCTGGATTAAACGATAAATAACGGCGGGCACAATTTGCGAGGGTGTAAAATCGGCAGGCTGCAAAATGCCGAGGCCGCAGCTACTGCAATTTCACAATCCTCCCCGAGACACATCATATTTTTTCCTGACAATAACTGTCTCATTTACGCGGCAATTTACGTAATTCGTAGATAAGTAAATCGTAATATGTATGTACTTATTTTTTTCACACTTGGAAACTTTTGTTTGGTAATAAAAATAGTAATCTAAAACATACTTATATTTTACATAATAACGAGGCATTGTAGTACAAGACGTATCTACGTATTACTTTAAGTATCTATACATACAGATAAATAAAATTGGAGTGTCTGTTTGTAATATTAAAATAACCGCTTTTTACTAAACGCATATGGATGTATACACGGTACATATACCAAAATGAATATTTTTACAATTTTTGTCTGTATGTCTGTCTGTTTGTTCCGGCTAATCTCTGAAACAGCTGGACGGATTTTGACGGGACTTTCACTGGCAGATAGCTGATGTAATAAGTAGTAACTTAGGCTACTTTTATTTTAGAAATTTTATTTATTTTTATTAATATAAATAAATAATATTCCACGCGGACGAAGTCGCGGGCACAGTTAGTTGAAAATAAAATTGGATATAAACTCCTATTAAGTAGTACCATTAAGTTGTAGGTACTTGTTTGAGATTTAGTTCAAGTTCAGTTAGTTTTCAATAAAAAAGAAGATTTCCATTAGGCCTTCGAGGGCACTTAGACACCTCTTACATTTTTTAATTGAAATCCTATTGTATTTTATTAATGTTAAAGAGGCGAGAGAGACCGAGACGTGAAGCCTGGTTCTCTCTGCCTACCCCGTAAGCGATTTGACGTGAATTTATAGATAGACAGATAGATATTACAATATCTCCGAAACACTCAAAATTTACAATATCGTTGATGATTTTGCGTCAATCTCGACTTCATAATACATTTACAAGTTTTTCAAGGACGTATGCTATAAAAGTTTAAGTTGTATAGCGAAAGCGGTGCTCCGATGTCTCTGCCTGCTCCGCCATGGTTCAAGTGTGTAGTTTTAGAAAGTTAATAATTTATTTATGTGGCATTTATTTTTAGATACAATATAAACGTTACAGATATTTTATCCGTACAAAGTAAAGTAAGTAAAGTAAGTACAATAAGTATAGTATCAGTCGAAAGGGTTAGCCTTTTGACTGATTCTATTATATACAGTGCTTTTTCTTCTCAGAAAAAAAATGAATAAAGAGATTCTTATAGGTATTACGTATGAGAGAAGGTACTGATTACCAGTATAAAATACGCACTTATTGGACATTATCCAGCCAAACTAGTCACAGGAAAATAAACCTTATTGAATTGCAAATACATTAAAATTAATGACGCAAAAAAAACAAACTATTGTACGAGTAGATTGAACTAAAACAGACAGAACTTGATGTGAAATCGTAAATATATTAATCAACTGCCTATAACCTTTTGAGTGTATTAGAACGGAGTACTCAATTGATCCAGAGAATCTACTTTTACCGCAAAGTAAAAGATTGTGTTTTATTCATTATACGTATTATGGTGAGTTCATTTCTATTCCGTAATTTAACAGTTGTCAGACCCTGCGCGGTCTGACAAGAACTTCGAGAACTCTTAAGTTAATTCGTAAGCAACCAGCAAGCATGAGGATGGATTCTCCGTCGTCGTCGAGCAGTGTGGTTGTAGAAGGAAGCACTTGGCATCATGGGCGGCCATTCCACAGCGTGATTTGGATGAACTCATTTTGAGTATGCCAAACCGATGTTCTTGTGTTGTTAGTGTTCGCGGTAGAAACACGGATTATTAATTGTTTAAGTTACCCAATAAAATTTTAAAGAAAACTGTTATTTCAGTCTTTTTTTCGAACTTTAATGTTAGTGGTTCAAATGTCAAAAATCCCTTTATTATGAAAATGGCAAATTTCTTTATTAATGCAAAGGTGACTTGATTTATCGTTACTGTAGACAAACGAAAACACTTTATTTGATGAATCCTTAAAGAAAATTTTAATTAATATCAATCAGGAGAAAAGTTATTGCAAAAATATATGTTGATCCCTAGACACTTTTGATGTGTGTATTTCGACAAATAAATACACTGCGAGTTTGTCATACCTGGGAAAAATCACTGACAAAATAGTTCACATATTTAGAAAAAATAACATACATGTTGCTCTCAAATCCTGTAATTCACTCAAATCACTTTGTAACGCTAAAGATAAAATCTCGTCTAATAAAAAATCCGGCGTCTATAAGCTGTTCTGCGATGAATGTGAACACGTTTATATCGGTCAAACGGGTCGTAATTTTCAAACACGATTTCACGAATACGTATCGGCGTATAAAACAATCGCCCAGAAAGGTCACACTTCACCAAGCATCTCATAGATAAAGGACATAATTTATCCCTCACTAATACATATCTAATTTTACACCATAGACAAAGGTTTAAAACTAAATATTAGGGAACAATTAAAAATTAATAATCATAAAAATTCTAAAATTACTCTCATGAACAAACAGACTGATGTAAACAATTCCCCACTATTAAATATCTTTTCGCTCACACCATCCGCATCCACCCCCACCCTCAATTCAATATAAGGGACGGCACTGCTAGGGATTTGACACTTGCAGCATGTTATTCTTATGATTAACATCTATAACGCCTGATGATGCCTCGTGGAGAGGCGAAACACGTGTCGCAGCAACGACCAGGCCAGTCGTGGCAGCTACGGTGGTGGTGGATCCGGATTCTGTTCCAGATGGCGGACGACCGCAGCAGCCGAGGCAGAGACTACCGGACCAGCCATGGCAACGTCGGCATGTTGCATTTACTAACAGTAGTGGGTGGGTGCCGGCCGGCGATAGGCCGCATGAACTAATTGGTGGCGGAAGCACACAAAGCAGGTTAGATTAAATTGCATACAATTTAATTTGTTTTGTGATATAATAAAAAAATGAAATTTTTAATTTTATCCAATATTGTTTTACAGTCTGTAAGTATTTTTATTTTTATTACATGTCAGTCAATCCGCAATGATATAGACAGAAAGATAAGATAAATGTACCTTATGGTGATTTCTTACACGTTTTTTGATATTCACAATAGACACATTTCTGTCGTACCGCGCTAAAACATTGCGGGCACGAACATAACCGAAATGACACGATATTGATTCTTGAATTAGCCAATTAGAGCTACGTGTTCTCCTTCACCTCTCCGATCCGTACCAATGAGTTTTGTTTGCAGGGAATGTTCCGTTCGTGAGTTCTCATTTCCTTCATTGTAGAATATCATAAATAAGTGTATGTATAAATAAATATATAAAATATTTATTCATGTGCACATATAATACCTACTTTCAAATTCTCTAGCACCTCACATTTACAATTCATTTCCTTCAATTCCAAATGGGCAACATAGTTATAAATGCCTATTTATATAGTTACCTAATAAAATATCTACTATATCTATTTACCTCAATGCTTCTGTGTTATTTAGATAAGTGTTCCGTATCTACGGCTTTGAAATTAATTAAATATGTTCAAGGCAGATGTTTACATGTCGGGAGAACGTGTGTCCTCTTAATACTATGTCGTCTTAAGTTTATATTTAATTCTTATAATCTACTTATATAATGAAATGTTTTTATGTGAAATGTGTGAAAGCTTTATACTCGTAATTCTACTAGAATCGCGAATTTGCGACGCCTTCCGTAATTTGTCTTTTTTCCTTCTCTGCATTATTCAAAGCATTTTTGGCGATTTTTAGGGTTCGTAGTAACCAAGGAACACTTATAGTTTAACTAACATTCAGTAATCAACAGAGTAATTAATTAACCATATTACCCATCAGTCAAATCTTTACCTATACAGAAAAAAAAATATTTGGTAAGTATTTTTATTTATTAATTATTAGTAACTTTTAATTTTAAAATAAATAAATAAATATTGCCGGACAAATTACACAGCGCCACCTAGCCCCAAAGTAAGCGAAGCTTGTGTTATGCTTACTAGACCACTGATAAACATACGTAAATACATTCTTATTATACATAAAAAATACCCAGACCAATACAAACAGACATGTTCATGCACACAAACGTTTGTACTGTGTCGGAATCGAACCCATGAGCGTTGGTGTCAAAGTAGCGTAACAGCGCGTTTCACCACTGCTCCACCGAGCTCGTCATTAACTCAGAAGCATAAGTTTAAATTTCTTTTAAATAAATAACACAAATTAAATTGTCTTTTTAAAAAACACAATTTTAATCGGCTTGGTTGAAATCTAACTGAATCATTGCTTTTCTTATTATTTAGTATTTAACAAACAAAAAAACACAATTTATTTATTGTCACTTACTAGCATATAGTAAATAAAAATTACTTGTTGCAACAAGGAGCGCTATTGTGGCATTTAGAATGACAAAGTAATCATGCCAATCACCAAGCGCGCATTTCTACGACAGGCATTTTTTGAGACAGTTACATTTTTTCAATCCTTGTCCTCCAGTCAACGGCAACTTTCCGACAACTTCTCGAAGACTCACTTCTTTATCTCTAACAACGTCTTCTATCTTTATAAAATCTTCAGAGCATGAAGTCAATTGGTTCCGAGTGTAAAGCTGTTTTAGTACTCTAATTTTGGTACCAAGTAGGTACAAGTACACTTATTACCTGATATAGCTTTCATTCATTGATTTTCTAAATTCAATTTAGCTTTCTTTCTTGTTGCGTTTTCTATCTCTGAATCGGTATATCTCTGAATAGTTACATTAGTATCGTTTATTTGCTTATCCTTTAACTATTCGGTTTCAATAATTTTGTTTTCTTGTGGTTTAGCCTTCACACATTCACTAATTAATGCCTTATTCTGACTCATTTTCACCAATATCGTTTTCCTTATCGTGTTCAATTGCATTTTTTTATACCACCAAGGTGGGTAGCATACGGTCTGCCTGATGGTAAACAGCCACCATAGCCTGTGGACCTCTAAAAACCTTTTCACTGATGAGGTAAAATATGAGAAGTCGGTGAACGTACAGCGTAAAGGACAAAAGCGCGGTGTCTTTCACTACAGTACAGTGCGGCTTGCTGGCACGGTGGGCGGAAGGCCCCCGGTCCCGTTCTGCTGCAGCAGTCGGGTCCACGCCGGTCTCCTTCTCCGGCACGACCACTGAAACAGGGACTTTACACAGGCAGGCGGTTCAACCTCCCTGGGCGGAGATTAAGTGATCTCCGGGAACCTTACTAACCTGCGGGCGGCCAGCGGTCAACCGTTTCACCGGGTCTCCCTGATCGCCGCGCCAGCCTGCCGCGCCCAATTGCAAGTGTGACGGTTCGACATCCGCCGGACCTTCCGCTGTCCTTACAACGACCTCTCATTAAGCTAGCGACTTTCCTCACGCGCAGGAACACACCAACCCTCCCGGATTTGTTATTTTCTGTAAGATGGAGGTGATTCCCCAGACGCATAATTTATACCAAGATGTTCTGCTATGCACCAAATTACATGAAATTTTGATCACTGCTTATATCAACACTGATTACAGAAAACCAAATTGCCTAATTTGTACTAAAATATGCTATATTTACATATTTTTGGTATATTATTACAGGTTAGTTTAGTATTTTCACCATTTGTACGTTGTCAAATTTTTGTATTGGGTTTTGTTAGTTAAAAATATTAGTTACTTATAATTTATCACTTTTTTTTATTAGTTGTTTTTCCGTAACTGTAATACAGTAGTTTAATTTTTATTTACTAATTTTCATACATGTTAAATATTTAAATATATTTTTTGTTAATTAATATAAACGTTATTTTTTTAATACTTAATTTTATGGGTTACTTTGAAGTACAAGATGCGTTAAATTTCAGTTATTTTTATGTGTACTAAATATATGTGGCTTTTATATTTCTGAAACAGCTACAGACACAGCTCGAAAAACCGATGACCGACGAACCGCAAAACGCAACGTAGGACAGCTCCCCACTCGAAGGACCGACGATCTTTTGAATATCGCAGGGAGACGATAGATGATGCAAGTGTCAAAGGACCGATCCCTGTGAAACTATATTTAGCAGTGGATGTTATTCGGCTGAAATGATTATGATGTAGACTACCTATCCGGAATCATATAAGTATCACTCGCCCGATGCCTTCTCTGCTGTGCACACAGCAACTCCTTAGGAGCTTACTGGTGACCTCACTCACACGCAGGAACATAACAAACCTATAGGGAGTTGTTATTTGGCTGCGGTTTTCTGTGAGGTGGAGGTACTTCCCTAGACGGGCTGCTTTGATGCACCCTACCTCTCTTAAAACGTCCAGACCAAGACAAACATACATGTTCATGCACACAAATGTTTGCCTTGTGTGGGAATCAAATCCACGAGCGTTGGTGTCAAAGCCGCATCATTCACGACTAAGCCACCGAGCTTGTCAAAACATCTACCTGGAGGTGTTGCTTTCCTGCCCATGAGCTTCTAAGAATTTGCTTTATTGGCAGATGGATAGCTTAGTTACGAGCTAGGTAGACGTAGGAACGATATTCTTTGTATTGCAAGAATTCATAAGCTTCCGCTACCAATTCACATCAAGCGAACCGCTTGTTTGTCACCTGAAGTTGTATAAAAAAAAAGGTTGCTATAAAAGTTATTTCAAAATCCATAATTCTTTAGGATATATGCCTTTTGATAGACGGTGTTTATAGCTCTCTACTACTCAGAAGGTACTTTCAATACACCCAAAGCTTCTGAGTTAATGACTATCATCTATCGACAGCAGCCGGTACCGACGGATGGCAATAGATAACGGTG
This sequence comes from Pyralis farinalis, assembly GCA_947507595.1. Taxonomy (NCBI): domain Eukaryota; kingdom Metazoa; phylum Arthropoda; class Insecta; order Lepidoptera; family Pyralidae; genus Pyralis; species Pyralis farinalis. The sequence goes on from OX382270.1 coordinate 19,292,459, forward strand.
CCATTCCAATTACGGATTTTCTATAACACGAGAAATTACAAAAGAAAAGTACAAAGTCGTGTCGTCAAAAGGAATCCTTATGTATTAATCGATTAAGGCGTTATTTTGCGAAAGTCAAATTTACCTGCAATTTGATCTAACCTGCGTTGTGTGCTTCCGCCACCACTTAGTTCATGCGGACTAGCGGCCGGCACCTACCCACTTCCGTTATTAGATGAATCATACCGTCGCTGCCATAGCTGTTGCGGTTGTCGTCGTCCCCTGATGCGTTACTGCCATGTCTGCCCTGGTCGTCTCTGCGAAATGTGTTTCGCCTCTCTACGAAGCATCATGGCCACAATGACATTGTAGCATATTATTCTAACATTTATTCAACGGTTGTGAAGTGTGTGTGTGAATCCACCATAATATAGCCCTTACAATGCTCCCTCAGATTTTCACTTGTTTCAGTCTTTTCAGAAATTTAATTTTTAATTTAGTTTAAATTTTTTGATCAGAAGTCCCAAAAATTTTACAGCGCCAGGACCTTCAAAAAGTTTTCGAACAAAATGGCATACGTATATTACGAGTATAATCAAATGTAAATAAACAAAGATTAAAAATATCTTAAATTTGTATATAAAATACGAAAAAACTTTTCCCCTGACCTAATATATAAAAATATTGATTAAATATTTCGGTGGCGTATCAGAGGGTGGGGGTATTTTAAATAATTTTCATATAATTGTTTTCGAGCTTCGTAGATTCACTGACATTCCGAAGTAATTGCTATTACACGAGTTCACGTAAACCACAAATGTTAATGTACACGGGGTAGGCAACTCGCACGAGTAAGTACGCGAGATACAGCTTAATGTACGCATACGGGCTACATTTTTTACCAAATTCAACGATGATAGATACAATAACGAGTGGTTGAAATACACATTTATTTAATGCTTAATAAAATTATTTTTAAAAGAAACAAAATTAAGTTTGCGTTAGCATTTTTTTTTCAGCTGTAGGTATCTTCTTCTTAGCGTTATCTCGCTTCCCAATCCCCTGAGTAACCCTAAGGATTTGGCCAAGATACTGATTTTTACACAGAGCGACTGCCGTCAAACCTCCATAACCCAGAGGGAAACCCAGATAATTATTAGGTAAGGTCACACGTCTTTTGAAATACAATTTCTTGGACATGCGGGATTCTTTACGATGTTTTCATTTACCGACGAGAAGTAATATTTACAAATACATACATAAAAACACAAAAAAATATGGGTGCGTGTATTTATGTACGCGCGTGAGAAGTTATACTTCTCTGGCATCATTAAATAAATATTTAACATTAATAGCTTAATAATATTTAGTATTAATTATATGAAATAATATTTTAATTTTAACTATAGCGCCATCTACCGGTAATATCGTGAAACATTTAGCAGCTTCAATCTGTACTTTTGTGTTCGAGTGCCACACATTCACTCTCGCTCTGTCTCTTTCTATTCCCCCTCCATGGTAGCGTTAAAAGTTGAACGCAACTTTTTTGCAAGGCGCATTAGAAGTATAACTTCAAAAAACACGAATGTAGTGGTACATGTCAGTATTCGAACAGGGGACCTGTTGGCCAGTAGGCCGGGTTTTTTCCACTAGGTTATCACTGTTCAATTTTTTTTCAGTTGTATATAACCATATAACTGTCTGCGCCAGTTAACTCAACATGTGCATATCACTAGCATCGTGTAGAAGCACCTTAAATGTTCTTAATGTCCTAAGGTGGCCATGGTTGTTGTGGGTAGGTTCGCGGTTAAGCACAATGAGACATGCCGTTACAAATCGCACGTTGTGTTCATCAGATGTTCTCTAGCCGCACCACAGATTCTATCAGAATGAATAGTATGTTCGTACCTCATGAGTAATGTGAAGGTTTAATGAAGGTGAACTGAAGGTATACGAGTTTAATACTGATGGTCGAAAAGCGCCTCTATAGGAGAGTCATTTAATATTTTGGAATATAAGTGGCCCATTGACTTTTTTACGTGACCTCGGTAGGCATACGAGAATATAGCCCACCTAATGTAAAGCGGTTACCGTTTATGATCGTTTGAAACATATTAGGTATCATTCGCGTGATGTTACCTCTTCTGCTAACACAGCAACTCGTTAGAAGCTTACTGGTGATATTACCCACATGCAGATTCTCTCTCTCAACTCTCCAGGCAGTTGTTATTTGGCTACGGTTTTGCTAGGTGGGGGTACTTTCGCAGATGGGCTGCTTTGATGCGCCCTACCTCTCTTAAAACTTCCAAACCAAGATAAACATGTTCATGAACACAAATGTTTGCCCCTGTGTGGAAATCGAACCCACGAGCGTTGGTGTCAAAGTCGCGTCATTCACAATTGCGCCACTGAGCTCGTCAAAATGAGGTCATATACTCACTATACATTTTATCTAAGTTTACGTGTAATTACAGCGAGTTTCAGTACTAATTTGACTACCTACTACTTTGATACTAGTACTACTTTGACACCAATGATTGTGGGTTCGATCCCCACACAGGACAATCATTTGTGTGCATAAACATGTCTGTTTGTCTTGGTATATGTGTTTTTAAGAGAGGTGCATCAAATCAACCCGTCTGAATTACCTCCATTTCACATAAAACCGCAGCCAAATAACAACATCCTGGAGGGTTATTGTGTTCCAGCATGTGAGTGTGGTTGTCATAAGCTCGAAAGGAGTTGCTGTGTTAGCAGCAGAGTATACATCGCGTGAGTGATAACTTAATGCATTGCGAGCTTTCATAGGATACGGTACCCGCTTTACATATGGTAGGCCGTATGTTTGCCCTGTGTGTGTGTTACTTGTATGGCTTTCGATGTTATGTTTAAAAAAAGCCGTCAAGTACGAGTCTGCGCACCGAGGATTAAGTAAAAAAATATTGTTGCAAATAATTTTCGCAATAAAAAATTTTTTGTGATGCAATTACAAATTTACGGTTTTCTGATTTTTTTCGTTTACTTGTATTACGTGACACTGATTTTACCAAATTTCATGATTCGAGGCGAATGGGAAGTATCCTAGGTTTTGATTCCATTGCGAATGTTAAAATATGCGGGATTGACGAGGCATAAACAGCCGTATCTTTTGATTTCGTTGACTTAGAAGTTTGATTTTTTCACTGCTCGAAGGGATTGCGGACCGAACGGAAGGGATTTGGTATTAATTTCATCTTGATAGCTACACCCGTCCCTGTGAAAAAGGTCTTGCCAGACGGACAACAAAGTATATATAAGGGTTCCGTTTTGCCTTTTGAGGAACCCTAAAAACTGTCGTAAATACTTACGTACGCTATGGTTAAGATTTGACTGGAGACAGTGCGTAATTGTGAGTCATTAAAGGGTAGATATGCCTTAGGCGAGGTATTTAACCAAGATACTAGGTCATCGAGTTCTTCAGCAAAGAGGCATGAACAACATCCGTAGCGTTCTAGGCCCCCATAAACTACGGCACCTGATTCATATCAGGAAGTCAGTATTATTATTTGGCACTATGTATGCATATCTTCACGCCAGGTCCCTTGAGGGGTAGGTAGAGAGTACTGAGCGTCATTAGAGGCGTCCCTTATTCACCTCACTTGCTTCTTTAATATTCATAGCACTTTTCATGCACGTGTGCCCATTCCTAGGGCGCCTGACATCACTTTCTGGTAAAACACGACCAATTTGATTATAGTTCAGTCTATATTTGGCACTGTAGTGTTGTAAAACAAACCTTTGACATCAATTCATGGTATTAACGGTAGTTGTTTTCGCTATAATAATCCATGTTTTAAAACATAAAGCACAATGAATTGTGAAAGAGCTTGTCACTGGCATGCAGCGCTCGGAATTCGTTGAACAATAGCCACGAATATTGTACAGTGTACAGTTGTTCCTCTCAGCGACATCTAGCACCTGAGCCGTCGACAGTAATCCTATCCACAGAATCCTTTCAAACTTTATTCATTGTTTCAGTAGGTGCACCGACTCTACAGCATCTGCTCGCAAAGATTGGATTTCTCTCAAGAACGTTAATCTCAGTTTCTTTCTAGAAATTGCTTAATTTAAAATAACAGGTATTATGAAGTTAAGGCGTATTTTATTGGATTTTCATTACCAGTATTTGATATATTCATTGTATATTTTTATACTACGTCGAAAGGCATACGAGCATACGGTCCACCTGAAGCGAAACAGTAACCGTAGCCTATGACCGCTATGCGACATTAACTATCACTCGCGCGATGCCACCTTTGCTGCTAACACTCCGCACTCCGGGAGTGCTGGCAGAAGTGAAAATTTGAACATTGAAGTTGTGCATTTTTGAATATTTTGGAATGGTTAGGGAATAATTTCGCACGAATTGCTTTATTTATCAGTATAAAAGTACTATCATGTATGTGGTAAAATACAATATTAGTTTATTGCGCTATCGTACACAAACATGACAATTTATATTACATTAAAAATTTAACACTTCAGAACTATTACAATTATTTTACATTAAAAAGTTTATCTCTGAGAAAAATCAACTTTCATCCATAATTTCAACGATTCTTTTACCATCATCATCGCCAATCTCTAAAACTCAAACACACACGCACACTCGCGCAGCGCCCTGCGCCGCTTAAACCAAACAGCGATGTTGATAAACTACGTTGAACGAAACGCGTAAGCGCCAAGAATTTCATGGCGCTTACAACGTTTTGGTAGCGAAAAAATAATGCCCTATGAACGATCTAGCGCTTCATGTTTTAATTGTTTATAGAGGTAAGTAATGTTTTAGCGCTGTAGCGAACTTAAGTTCTAATTCTCACCAAAATCTTACGGTCAGGGTCACGTGTCCTGACGCGAGTTTAACATTTTTTACTCATCCCAAAAAGTGGACAACGCCGCTAAAGAAGTTTTCACTTCAAAAATATACATTGATATTTGTATGGAAAAATTACTTGTGTGTTTAGAATACTAGTGATATATTGTACAAGTTCTTTATGACGCTCTTTAAACATGCCGACGAAGCACTTGGTATAAAGTAAATTTCACTTTTTATAGCACATTTTATCGCTTCGCAAATTGATGGATACCGGCATTACCAAGCTTTCCTTGACACTGGCGGCAATAAAGGCATTAAATATTTGGTACAAACAACAAATTTTAATGTAGTTTAAGAGGCTGAATTTCAAGTTTTCCTACCAAAAAGCTAAAAAATGAACCCTTATAAGATCACTCACGTGTTTGCCTGTCTGTCGGTCATAGCATTTATCTCAGAAAATGTTAGACAACTGATAAGGTTACCTAACATGCTGACCTATACTGTATCAATTTCTCAAAAGTTCATTAATATTATGAAAAATTCGAAAAACTTTTAAAATTCAAAATGGCGTAGTTTAACGGACCTCGAATAATATTAGAAATACCGCTTAACAACAAAAATGTATATATTAAAGAAGTCAAAATTATGAAAAGGTACACGACGGAATCATACCAAGGAATAACACCAAGATTTGTCGGTTTAAATTCCTCAGAAGACAAACTCTTGTGTACATGAACATGTCTGTTTTCTTTTTATTATTATTATAACTTCACGCAAAATCCCTTGTTGGGTAGGCAGAGAGAACCAAGCGCCACGTGACTCGATCCTTACATATCTCACTCGATTCTTTAACATTCATTGCTCTTCTCATGCACGCTCCCCGGTTTCTAGGGCTCTGATAGAACACGACCAATTTGATCATGGTAGGTAAGTCTTGGCCTTCCTCGGCTACTACATCCTTCCACTTTGGCATTGTATATCTGTTTCATCATTCTTTCATCGTGCATTCTTTCTACATGTCCGAACCAACGGAGCATGCCATTTCTTATTTTAACACCGACGCTCTCTTTCAGACCAACTGTTTTCTTTGCTCTGGATATTTTATAGCGACACTTAGATATATCCTGTACCGCTTTGAACCCGGAGCGAGCCAACTTGTAGATGAGCTTCTGCCCCACAGACGATTCCAATTTTTCGTATATAGGTTGTAAATGGTCTCGTTTGACCCTGGCTATATATAGCTCTCTCAGTGACTTGTTTCGCAGCCCTATATGCGTCACGGTCTTCTCGGTCGCTTGCCACTTTTTAAGGAGGGCTTTTTTCACCCTAATCTCCCTGTGGACTGTGTCGTTCCACCACCAAGTCTCCCTGTTATACTCAACCCCCAGTTTTTCCCCATCCTCGCCCTCTACGTTACAACTACCGTATCCAAAACCACCATGAACACGTTTAAAGTCCTCCAACGTCTCACCAACGTGACCGTTAAATCACCACCCAAAATGATCCCCCGCGACAACGGCATACAACCAAGTTAATTCCAGAACGTCATTCTATCAGCTTCGCTACAACCGGCCTGCAGCGCGTAGACACTTATCAAGTGGGTTATAATACAGGACAAACATTTTTGTGCAGGAATATGTATGTTTGTCTTAGTCTGGGTGTTTTTAAGAGAGGTAAGGCGCATCATAGCATTTTTACTGGGAAAATATCTTCACCTCACAGACAATCGCAGTCAACTAATGACTCCCTGGAGGGTTGTTGTGTTCCTGCGTGTGAGTGAGGTTTCCAGTGAGCCCCTAAAGAGTTGCCGTGTTAGCAGAAGGGGTAACAACGCGCAGAAAATACTTCTTGTAATCATTTTACGCATTATAATATTAAATAACTATTTAAAATTAATGAAGAAGAAATTGTGACTATGAGGAATAAGAAAGAGATTTTCCTGTAATAAATCTTTTGTTTTTATTAAATAGGCAAAAAACATGGCGGCAAATATGTGGTGCAAGATATGTGATTTTATCTGTGTGAGTATTTCGTTTTTGTTTCACCTGAGGGGATAATATAATTATTATCGGACAATTGTTTTATGGGTACTAGACAACTGATCAACATACGCAAATACATTTTGTTTGTAAATGCATTCGTTTAATACATGAAAAACATCCAGACAAAGAAAAATAGACCATGTTCGTGCACACAAATGTTTGTCCTCTGTGGGAATTGAACCCACAAGCATTGGTATCAACGTTAATAGCCACTGCGCCACCGGGCGCGTAATATGATACAACGCCATAAACACGAACGAGCGTTTGTATGTAATCGTATGTGGTAAAGCCAGCCTTAAATTGTTAGATACCAAGTCTCCATACTCATGTGCTCTAAACCACAAGCAATCTACCTATATTGTTAGCCTGTTGTGTATAACAGTATATCTATGTTGTTAAAGTGAATAATGTATATTGCCTGTCATGGAATATATTTATAGTGCCACTAAAGCTGCTACCAACAGATTTAGAGCGCTCATCTCGAGATTTGTTATTTGAGAATTTCTATTTTATATGTATAAGAGGTTGAAGTTTCAACTTTGTTAGATTTTACAATCATCTTTGTTTCTATTGTATGGCTGTGGAAAAGAGGATTTATTCGGGGTATATTTTTTTTGTACTATAGTTGGTATTTTACAAGTCGTATGCTAAATAAGCAGTGATGGGCCAGTGGATAAAGAACTGATCTATTGATGAACTTGTCCCCGGTTCGAATCCTAGCATGTTCCACTAAATTCGTAATTTCGGATTTATGTACAACTCGTTAATGTTAATTTTTGCACTTGTACTGATTCCACTTCACAATTTTATTTACTAATTATTTTACCGACCGGTTTCGCCTTTACGGCACCATCAAGGTATTTTATACAACATATTTTATGTACATCTTTGTAATAATTATCACTTTCTCGGCGGTGAAAAAAAACTTCCAAGAAATTAACTAGAGTGGCCATAAATACTGTTACATAGAAACTTATATTTTTTTAACTCTTTTATTATTTTGAATTTGGAACGCGTTTATTATGTTAAAAACTTATTTCGATTTCCCGCCGTTTTACATATTTTTTTCGTGTATATCTAATTACAATATGGAAACTTTAACACCGTTTGACAGATTGCAGTGATAGTCTTGCATAAAGTGTGTATGGAGCCGTCGGTCATATTCAAGACACTTCAAAAGTTTGATATCAGCTGTATGTTCGTATATCGTATTATCAACAGATATACCAATGCTTCTTCTGTTGAAGACCATAAAAGATAGGGGCGACCGCTTGCTGTTAGAACTACAAAGGCTATTACCGCTGTTAAAGCGCAGAATTTGCTGAAACCCCATTAGGAAACAAAAAGTCTTATTGTGAGAAACGAAGATTCCCGCTAGGACACTGTCGCGTTTAATAAAACAAAACCTGACGCTCGGCGCTTATCGTGGATGTGCAGGACATGCCCTAATTAAATCCCTACAGTTGAAGAGAGCGGCTCGATCAAAGCGTCTTCAGTCTCGATACGCATGTGAAAGGCACAGAAATATCCTCTTTACTGGTTGATGAAAAAGATAAAAATTTTCACGACTGAAGAGCACTACTACAAACTGGGCCATTTGACGGAGACACATATGTACTCTCCTAATGACTGCTCGTGCCTGTGGTACCCAGGCTACAAAGTGGAACACAATCTTGACCCTGGACAGAAGCCAGCCAAAAAAGACTATTTGACCGAGTTTCATAAGCAAAGTGCGATTATTTATTATTATAGTGAAAAAATGTTAGAAATTAATTTATTCAGGTATTTAAAATTAGTCTAATGTAAAATTATATGTGATTGTTGAATACAAAATATATATTTCATTACATTTTAATATATGATAGTGGATGCCACGTAACAGGGTAGAAAATAAGTAACGTATTAGTTTTTTTATTTGAGTTATACTACTCTGTGTAAAAAGTATCGGGAATATGTCAATAAAAAGACCCGCGTAAAAGAGGTCGTTCTAATTTTTTTACTGCATGTTGGTAGCACTGTACTGATTTAGCGCGCAAAATTTGAGCGGGATCTGTCATTTAATTTGTTTTAAACTACACTTTTTGTTGGTCATAGTTTTGAGTCCTCGGCGATTTTTACAATGGAAAATATTGTTGAACAAAGAGTGTGCCTTAAATTTTGTGTTTCAAATGATATTTCATGTGGTGAATCACTAAAAATGTTGCGAAATACCTACGGCGAATCGTGTATATCGAAAACAAGGGCTTATGAATGGTATAAGGCTTTTAAAGAAGGCCGAGAAGTAGTAGTAGACTTGCCTCGTTCTGGTAGACCTTCAACCGCTACGACCAGAGAAAATATCGACAGAATCAAGAAGCTAGTGCTCGAAAATCGACGTATGAGTCTGAGAGAGTTGGCTAGTGAGGTGAACATATCTTTTAAGTCCGTCCACAACATTCTCATTGACATTTTAGGCATGAAACGCGTCGCCGCTCGACTAGTTCCAAAAGAGCTCAATTTTGTTCAAAAAGCGCAGCGAAAGCATGTCGCTGAAGACATGGTTTCCCGAGCTTCTACGGATCCGACCTTTATGAAACGTATAATAACTGGCGACGAGACATGGGTTTATGAGTACGACATGCAAACAAGCCAACAGTCTTCAGAATGGCGTCTCGAAAACGAGCCGAAACCCAAAAAACCGCGGCAAAGTCGCTCCAAAATCAAGGTGATGCTGACAGTTTTTTTTGACTACCGTGGTGTGGTTCACTCCGAATTCCTTCCAGAGGGAGAAACAGTGAATAAAGAATATTATTTAGGCGTCATGAAGCGTTTGCGTGAGAGTATCCGCCGAAAACGTCCAGATTTGTGGCAACACAACTCATGGATGCTGCACCATGATAATGCACCATCACACACAGCCATTATAGTGAAAGAGTTTTTAGCGAAAAATTCAACAAAAGTTCTCGACCAAGCACCGTATTCACCTGATATGGCTCCGTCTGACTTTTTTTTATTTCCCAAGTTAAAATTACCACTTCGAGGAAAACGTTTTGAGTCGATAGAAGCCATAAAAGAAAATTCGCTGAATGAGCTAAAGGCCATACCGCAAATAGCCTATGAAAAATGTATGGAAGACTGGGTGAAGCGGTGGAGATGTTGTATTGCAAGCGATGGGGCCTACTTTGAAGGCGATAAAATAAATTTAGATGAATAATTTGTATTTTTTGTTTTATTGACAAATTCCCGATACTTAGTACACAGAATGTATGTAATTTTTATTGTTATAAGATCTAGCTTTAAGTCTTTTCTTCAGGAAAACGATTAGTTAATCTATAACCTAAACAACTTTGCAGTAAAGTAGGTATGCAAAAAAAACCTTCCAAGATTGTTTTGTATTGTGCTTAAAATGAAACAAAAAAAACACTTTTTTTTATTATTACATATTATGTTGACTTGTTTTTTTATTTGGATAGGAGAAATTATTAAGCAATATTGTATTATCATTATTGCTGACAATAAACAAGACATTTAAAAACAAATATATTGGAAGTCTCGAACCTGGAACGGCAATATGATTATCTGTTTCTCAATACGCCAGAATCTGCCATGAATGAATAGACGAAATATTAATATTCTTTTAAAATATAAAGTTAGCTGAGTATATATTTATTCACTAGAAATAAATATGTCCATGTGTAGCAGAATTATGCTTATTGACGTTCACGCGATTTAAACCTGTAAGCTATGTATGCATTTTTGATGACGACCGTACACATTTGTAATTATCATTTGCTTGGCTGTGAATTAATAGATCGTGAGGAAAACAGCACGTTCAAGAAATTATATTTTGAAAGACATGTGACCTACCCTAAAGAGGTCTGGTTTTCCCTCTGGGTTGTGGAGGTATGTCCTCAAGTCGGCTACGGCAGTCGCTCCATGTAAAAATTGATATCTTCGCCAAATACTCAGGCTTACGTGGTCTATCCTAATGGATTAGGAAACGGGGTAACGTCTAGAAGAAGAAGGAGGGTTTGCATGTATGAAGTTCCACCGAGCACATATACGCCTCGGCAAGATTTAAAAGCTAACTTCGAAACGTATAAAACTGCTAATTTATGAAGCTTAACGACTATACGCCCTGAATGGATTTTGTATAAAAAATACTATTGGAAAGCAATTAATTTGGGAATTGGCGGGGCTGCGGTGGTAACCCCCGTGAAACCCCGACAAATGGTTCACGTCATTTAATTCTGCTGATCTCATGTTTGTGCTCCGCGCATCATATTTAAATTGAATTTCGGGATAAGTAGAAACGCAAACAAAAGCGGATTATTACGGGGCTCTCAATTCTACTGAATGAGTTTAATGTTCATATTTAAAGTTTAATTTTGATTGACGATTCTATTTTAATGCTTAAGTGCTTCTATGTGTAGCGTATTCTTTTTTCTAACTATACCTATATCCTAATAACGACTCAATGGATTTAGGTAGTTAAAAGATTTCCGTTAAGATAGAAGTAGTAATTGTGGACAAAATGAAAGGAATGGAATGAAATGAAAGGAATGAATAACTTTTTTATTTCGTTTAATTTAAAGTTTTTTTAAGATATACAATGCCAGTGGAAGGATGTAGGAGCCGAGGAAGACTAAGACTCACCTACTATGATCAATTTGGTCGTATTTTATCAGAAGGTGATGACAGGAGCCCTAGGATCTGGCAAGCGTGCATGAAAAGAGCTGAATTTTAAACAAGTGAGTGAGGGGTGTTAGGACCGTGTCTTATGGCTCTTGGTTCTCCTTGCCTACCCCGCAAGGGACCTGGCGTGAAGATATATGTACATACATATATACATTAAGTTTACATGACAAATATATATACTTAAAACAATTCTTAATTACGAAATAATCAGTATCTTCTGCTGAATCTCAGGTGGTAAAGGGTCACCCTTCCTAAGTGTCACCTCACTTAGTCGTGTGCTGCTCGCGTGAGCAGTAATACGTACGTAAACCTATGATTGGGTAAACACAACCCTGCTCAACGAAGTTGCTATTTTGCGTTTATAATGAACATAGTGAAAATCTAAACAAAAAAAATGATTTCAGGAAAGTATCTGACGTTGTAATGCTTTAATTTCAAAAGTACCATATTGTAGACTAGAATTAGATACATACCGTCACGTCTGTCTTCGATTAGAATAGGCAGAGGCCAAATATGAAATCTAAATACACAAATTTATTCACGTGCTGGCTTGCGATGACATTATTCCACAGTAGAGAACATTTCTTCACGTACTAAAAAGTTCGGCAACTCCTATCTCTGTCTACTATTAAAAAGTGGAACGCTTTGCCGGCTCATGTGTTTCCTCCTTCCTACAATATGGGATCCTTCAAAAGAAGCGTGAAACAGCGTGCTTGGCGGCGTCAACTGGCAGGACACTGTAGACTTTTGTCAGTCGCCGCTGCGATTTGAGCTCCTCTTTCGCTTACCATCCGGCGAAGCGGGGCCACTATGCTGAGCTTATCCAAAAAAATACACGTTAAGGAAAAGACTTTTTTAATACAGTTGCTCAAAAAGTGGCGTATTGCAGGGACGTATAGCGTTCGGGATGTGGGCTATTACATACTCGAGCTTTTTCTTTACCTTTTCCGAACTCGTGCGTTCTCTTTCCCAACTGTCAAAATAATGTCTATTAAAAAGAAAAAACCAACCACGAAGTTTTTACTAAAAAAAATTCATAGAAGTTTTTATGATTCATGCAAATATTTCTAAAAAGAAGCTACTAATTTGTTTCAATATCAGATTTACTGATTTGATTAAATGAGTTAGGTTAGGTTTCATTTCATTTCATCTCATTAAATTTCTTTTTCATTTCATATCAATAAAAAAATTCTACTGAAGACTTGGCTGTATGGGCATAGATACCTTTGCCTACCCAGAATAGGTGAAGAAAACAAAAGAAAATCTCTGCTTATATTCTTTTATTTCTTTTACGGTTGGCGCCATTTTCCTAGTTAGTTGAGTTTATTGCGTTTTTATTACATATTTTATTAATATGCTTCATTTTTTCACAACTGTATTAGAAATTGTTGTTCAGTACACGTGCGGAACCGTCATTGCAAAGAGTTCCGACTGTCAACCCTCACCTTCGGCTGCGCTTCGGCTCGGGTAGACATTTGTCGGAACTCTTTGCAATGACAGCCTTTCCGCACTTGTAATGAAATATACTATATCCACACATCCTATCCCCTTTCGAAACCCCGATGGCATATCCCAGATACCACTCTTCCAATACTCTTCGTTACATATACTTCTTACAATTACAATTCTGTATATACAATTTGCCTACTATACACTATGGAGACTCAAACCACAATAATTTTTGCTATATTTATGAAGTCGCCTAATACACCGCCGGAATGCCAGCATAGGTTAAATAAAAGATACAGCAAGACTGCTATGATTCCTTCACTCGCTTTGAGCATTTCGACAGATATCCTATCAAATCCCGCAACTTTACCCATTTTCATTCTCTGTATTTCACTCGTTATCCCTTCCATACTAATATCATTTTCACAGTTACGGTTCTCATTAGCATTTTCATTTCTATTTCTTGCATTTTTACCACGTACAAATAGCCTTTTAAAATACCCCTTTTCCATTCGTTTAGATTTTCTGTATTAATTGTAATTACATTTTCATTCGAATTCTTTATCACAGCTACATTTGAATCTTCAGATTTGTCACGAGCTGTCCTAGAAAATATTTACTAAAAAAAAATATTTGATAAGGAATAGCTTTCCTATATGAAATCTATATGTTTGTCTGTGAGTTTGTCTATCGCTTTTTTTTCGAATATTCGAAATTTGACTTCAGATTCGGATTCAGTATAAAAAAGTAGAATAGGAATGTTCAGGAACACCGTTCCTATCTCTTAAGGAACATGGTCAAAAAAAATTATTGTTATATAATTGATGAGCCAGGTGTTCCTCTGGCAATGCAAGCTTGCGCATTCTCAACTGGTTTTTTTTAAAGTCGCTGAATAGACAAATTTTCAGACAGATGTTGCGAAGATAAAAATCATTAAGAGGAATTTAATAAAAACTGATTATATTTCAGTAATATTGTTTTATTTAGAGATCATAGATATGTATTGTTAAGTAGGTAACAGGTGTTAAGTAGGTAGTTATTCTTATACCACGTAAAATCATTAGAGGGCCAACTCCTCAACATTAATGGCATGATGATTAACTTGGCAGAATGACGCCGGGTTGATCGTATTAAAATTGTTCGCATGCCCCGATATTTTCACTATCGGCAACTGAATAAGATTTCGTGCTATGAAATACGCCCAAGAAAAAAATATCTGTTGCTACAGCAACAGATATTTTTTCTTGGGCGTATTTCTACTACTACAGGACTGGATGGAATAGGTGGAACTGAGCGAGAGTAGTGGGACGAGATGGGCTGGGATGGGACAGAAAATAACAGAAAAAATAAAGTATTTACTTATTTATAGTTATCGCTTTACAATGAACCAGTCAAAAAAATTTAGTACGAATTAGTATTATTAGGTACTATATAACTAACACCTATAATACAGAATATCTCATCTATAAATTACTAAGGAAATGGCGTATTATTTGCAGAGAGTCATGATTCTCTCAGTAACTCACGAGTTACCGAGGTGTCATTATACGCAGGATGTCGTCGTGGTAACGAGCGACGCAAATAACTCCTCATTATAAAACAGGACATGCATAAAGATACGTTCACATTTGTAAACTGACATATACTCTGTATATTTCTCATTTTAACATCATGGTATTAACCCCAAAATGGATAAATAAGCAACTTTTGAACGTAGCTCACTTAATTGTAGTGCACTTAAAAAGGATTAGATACATAATGGGGTCCCCATAACTATTGACAATTTAAATTGAAACATATTTAATAATACGATTTCCTTCCATTTTTGAATAATACGTTTCCTTACCACGGAATTCCAAACCCGGGTGGTCGAATACGACCGCGAAATGTATGGGAAAACGTATATAACGGGTTCTGACAAGCCACAAAATACTATAGGTTCAGAACCCTGTGGTCGACGAATCTCAAGTTGGCAGGTCAATAGGACGAATACCTACACATCTAGGGAATACGCTGTACACGTAATACTAGTATGCTACTTCTGTATAGTTACAGCAACTGTTTGCAGCGCCTATCAACTTACGCCTCTGAACACAATACTCACGGCTTGCAAAATGCGCATAAACTTGGCACATTCGCAAACCGTACACGTGCTCGAATTACGTAATGTAGATACGCAAGCACTTTAGCAAACAAGCGCGTTAGCCCAATCTGTTCGCATCCTTAGCTAAATAACACTTTTCCTAAATCTATCAGAATGTCTATTTCATGTAATGTATATAAAATTCATGATTGTATATAGTTTCTGGTATTATTTTGCAAAAGTCAAATTTGCAGCTTCGCAGCGACTTGATCTAATCCACTTTGTCTGCTTCCGCCAGTGACTAGTTTATGCGAACAAGCGCCGGCCGGTACCAAACTACTATCATTAGTAGATGCATGCTGTCGCTGCTAAGGCTCGATCATTTCTGCCACGGGTGCTGCGGTCATATCGACGATTGCCCGCCATTTAGAACAAAAAACCGCATGCACCTGCCATCTATCGTCTCTGCGACAAGTGTTTCGCTTCTCCACGAGTAATTCTCAGAAGCAGTAGATGTTCATTGTTCGAATAACATGCTACGAGTCACAAATGTATTACACTGCTATACCTCATGTTCAGATGCAGGCGTAGGTTGAGTGAAAAGATGTTTAACGTGATTTTTCATAATAGCAAAATCTGTAAGTTCCAAACCAAACCCGTATCTAACTAAAACGCTAAAACTTGACCTATTACACTGCCATACCTCATGTTCAGTTGGAGGCGTGGGTTGAGTAAAAAGATATTTAACAGAAGAGAGTTGCTTGGGTCTAGGTATGTGATTGTTCATGACAGAAAAGTCTGTAAGTTCCAAACCAAACCCGTATCTGACTAAAACGCTAAAACCTGACCTAAGGTTTTTGTCCGGTTAGGGTTTGGTTTGGACTGGATTAACTTTAGGTTGGGTATTATTAAAGATGACAAAAATTCTAATAATATTCTTAACTACTACACTTACCTTTTTTGAATTATAAGTAATCCTACACAAACAAACATACTCGTAATTATACGGCTCAAGAAACATTCGAAACCCTCGGTGTTCGGGTGACACTTGATCGGCCATGTTTTATTATTATATTTATTGAAGTATTTTGATATACATACCCCTTGTGTTTTTTATACAACGACGGGAGGCATGCAAGCATACGGCCCACCTGATGTAAAAGGTTGCCATAGCCTATGCACGCTTGCAAAAAAATATGTATCACACGCGCAATACCACTTTTGCTCCTAATACAGCAACTCCTTAGGAGCTCACCGGCGACCTCACTCAGACGCAAGAATACAACAATTCTCCAGGTAGTTGTTATTTGGCTGCAGTTTTCTATGAGAGACGACGAGCTACTTCCCCAGACGGCTTCCTTTGATGCGTCATACCTCTCTTATAACATCCAGACCAAGACAAACAGACATGTTGATGCACAGAAATGTTTGTCTTGTGTAGGAATCGAACCCACGAGCGTAGGTGTCAAAGTCGCGTCATTTATGACTGAGCCACCGAGCTCGTCAAGTATGGGAATCGAACCAACGAGCGTTGGTGTCGAATTAACCACTGCGCCACCGAGTTCGTCGTCTTTAAGTGCTCTGATTAAATGATAATAACAAGTGTTCGAACGAATGGAATATAGTAAGTCTAGTAAAATATTTGATTTTCCTTGACAAGAAGAACTGCTTGGAAAACAAGCCTTTTTCTGTAGCAGTGGCAGAGTTATACTTAAATATACGAATTATACAAATGTGTAACATCACACAAATAACGTACGATACAATAGGCTATTCACAATTGCGTACACATGTCATGCTGACAGCTAATTAAGGCTGAAACTGCATTCGAGCTTGATATAAATGCATTATTAAAACGGTATCTTTAGAATTATGAGAAGGAAAAATATTAAGGTATCTTTTTTATACAACGCTAAGAGGCATACATGCGTACGGCCCACCCCATTTAAAGCTATTACCATAGCCTATGAACTCTTGTAATACATTAAATATCGCTCGTGCGATGCCATCTCTGTTGCTAAGACAGCAACTTCTTAAGAGCTTAGGAGCTTAGGAGAATCGAACCCACGAGTTTCCGTGTCAAAGTCGCGGTATTAACTGTTGCGCCATCTAACTTCTCAAAGGTAGAATTTCTGTACTAAATATGATGATTATAAAGACGAGTCCTTTTCAATATACTATCTTTATTTTGATGGGATACACATGTGGGTTTATTGAGATGTGATAGCCCAGTGGATAAAGCCTATTGACAGACTGGACTCCAGTTCGAACCTTGGCATGTACCACAAAATCCGTATTTTCGGATTTATATACATAGTTGTAATTATCACTAGCTCGGTGGTAAACTAAACTTTGTGAAGAAACTCGCAAGTTCAATAAATTATATTTCGAAAGACGCGTAACCTAATCTAAGAAAGGACTGGTTTTTCTTCTGGATTGTTGGTGTGTAACGGTAGTCGCTCCAAGTAAAAATCTTCAAGAAAGTATCTTCGTCAAATATTTAGGTCTAGGCAGCGGATCGTCGGATTATCCTATTCCTATTTTATCCCGTTTCATAATCCATTAGGAGTGGCGGGGTCCGCTAAGCATAAGCATTTGGCGAAGATACTCGTACAAATTTTTACTGAGGGAAAACGAGTCTTTCTTATGTAAGGGCAACTATCTTTCGAAATACTATTTCTTGCAATTGCGGGTTAGAACCGGGGACAAGTTGATACATAGCTGGTTGTTTATCCACTAGTTTATCACGGTTCGTGTACGTCACCAGTACACCTACATAAATTAGAAGATTCTGATAGATAAACTGACAAACGGACAGGTGTGTTGACAGATGCTATCGATGTAAGGTTAAAATTATTAATTTTCTACCATATAAAAATAAAACACTAAAAGGAAATGCTCATGCCATTTTGTGTCGCAGTATTTCAAACTGTAAATGAATTAAAATAGAGGATGGCCATCATGATGTCGTTGTAGGGGTAAAATCAATTCTCTTCATTTAATAGAAGCAGTAATAACTCAGGGCCAGACGATGGCACTTGTAAAGTTATGCATAATAATTGGTCTATCTTCAGCTCCAATTAAAGGCACTTGATTCCTGCGGTTCTACTCGAACAACAATAGATACAGGATTCTGAGTTCATTGGCGAATCAAATTATAGTGTATTTACTCATCCATTTCAGATTTCCTACAGTACATTATGTTGTACGAAGGAGCTTTGTTTACTTTACTTTTAGAAATCTTTATGGAGTTGGTCGGCCGTCTCAGAAGTTAAAAAGGAGAAAACAGACTCTATTTTCGTTTAAAAAAAGCACCATTCTATCCAGCGCTAAAACGCAAATCTTTCTATGTTCTTGTGTCTCTGTTGCATAGAGTCATATTTTTAACAGCTTTTCTTTTTTTCGGAAATAATGTTTTTTCTTTGTATACTAATTAACAAGACATACTATTATACAACATCGAGATCATGCAATCTCATGGCCCACCTGACGAAAAGAGGTTTTGTAATTCAGGAAGTATTGCTCGCGCTTTGTCCACCCCAGCTGCTAATACAGGAATTCTTTAGGAGCTCACTGGTATCCTCATTCAATCGCAGGAATACAACAACCTTCCTAGAAGTTGTTTTCTTGGAGGTGGAAGCACTTCCCCAGTCGGGCTGCTTTGGTGTGCTTTACCTCTCTTATATGATATGATATTTTGCAAAGCAAAGGTATATTATTTGTACAATGCTTCTATAGTGTCATTTAAATATATTTATATATATAATTGGGTTTGTAATTGTACTTTTGCCGAGCTCGGTGGGGCAATAGTAAAACACGCTATTACTTTGACGCCAACGGTCGTGGGTTCGATTCCCACCACCACACACCCACACAGGACAAACATTCGCGTGCATGAACCTGTCTGTTTGTCTTGATCTGGGTGTTTTTAAGAGAGATAGGGCATATCAAAGCAGCCCGCCTAGAGAAGTACATCCACCTCATAGAAAACCGCAGCTAAATAACAACTCTCAGGAGGGTTTTGTTTTGTTTCTGTGTGTGAATGAGGTAAGTAACACAACAACTCCTTAAGAATTTACTGGTGAGCTCTTAAGGAGTTGTTGTGTTAGCAGCAGAGGTGGTATCGCGTGAGAGATACTATGAGTATTACGAGCGTTCATGGGCTACGGTAACCGCTTTACAGCAGGTGTGCAGTATACTTGTGTGCCTCCCGACGTTGTATAAAAAAAAACTTCTGCAATCTGTATCATTAATACGTCTTCTGCCTTATCCCTTTTGCCACCTCGCGGCAACTAATAGCACTAAACACGGAACTTCCCGTTTAACCTAGCTTGAGCTTCATGTGGTTTCCGCCGTAACTGGTTTACACTATCTAGCCCAAGACTAAGTATGCAGGGAATACAGCCACATTATACTCATATAGTGAACGCAAGGTAACGTAACAATTGCTGTTAAAGATTGCTTTTATTAATAGCTGCACCATCAGTCCAATACCAGTATGATACCTGATACTATAAAATATTTATTATTTATTTAATCAAGTTATAATTTACAGGACACTTTTCTTAACTAATTACGCCAAACTGTAAAACAGTTAATTGGCGAAAAACAAATGCACTCTTTTTTAACCTACTAGTTCTTAATAATATTCTTATTATGAATCGTAACATTATTACGCACTAGAATTTAATGGTACTTATTGTAATGTAATGTACTCGTAACTTACGGATTTACGGATAGTTTAAACAACGGGACTTGCGAACTGTGAACTAACATCGTTTACAAATCCAGCTATTCCGAAAATACATCCAGTAAAATTGTCTTTAATTTCTTTTTAAATATATTTACAGATTTATAATGTTCTGTTTTTAACATTTTATTATTATGAATTCTAGGTAGTATGTACTCGGTGGTCCTTTCCCCATAAAAGTTGTTTGCACTTGGCTCAGTAAAGGTTTTCATGGTAGTCGCTCTTAGGTTCACATTACTACTATATGTCCTTGGACTCGTATACATACACAAAGAAAAAAACCTTTCAACAGCAATTAAATACGATACTTTAACATGCACCGGCAATATGTCACACATTTTGTACAAACTATTATAGTTGCCATTACATGCATCTTTTGTCCGTTTATTAACTATAAGCTTGAGAAACCGTGTTTGTATTGTAAATATTTTGTCTAGATATGTTTTAAATGTACGGCCATACGTACTCAAACCATAGCTGATCACAGCATCCACCAACGCATGATACAGCATGTACATAATCTTTTTATCACATACATATTTTAAGTGATTAAATTTATATAATAGACTTCTTAATTTGTTACAGACGTTTGCGGTGTGCATTTTCCAGTTCATGCTACAATCAACTGTTATTCCTAAATATTTATATTGGTCTACTACTTGAATAGTGTGACATTTACAGCTCTGTTTATTGTTATGGAGACAATCGTACGAGTGACCAACAATGTTCAGTGATTCACTAGGCTTTTTTATGTATGACGAATGTATGAGCATGCATTTAGTTTTTGAAACGTTAAGTATTATACCGTTGTCGTGCGCCCATCTCAAGATATTTTCAAAGTCGTCCTGTATACACTGTTCTATAGCTTTCAAGCTTCTGTCGGCGTACATTAGGCACGTGTCATCAGCATACATATATACACTGCAATTTTTGACCACATTAATCATACTATTTACGTGCATAATATACCCCACAGGACCGAACACCGAACCGGTCGGGACACCATATTTTACGGTAGTCTCCTCACCCACAGTTCCATTGACAAGTGTTCTGAGGGTTCGGTCACTCAAGTAGTTTTGGAACCATTTGTTCACTGGACCACGAATACCACAATTCAGCATAGCGTCAATTAGGATTCCATGATCCAGCGTATCAAACGCTTTTTTAAAATCTATAAATAAGGCAACCACATATTTTCTTTTATCTAAATGTCTGTTTACGTCATCAGAGAATTGCCCAAGAGCTGTGTTGGTACTTCTACATTTTCTAAACCCGTGTTGAGCGTCTGAAATAATGTTATATTTTTCTAAAAATGCACTAATTTTGCCTACAATTATTTTTTCTACTATTTTATTTATTGTTGAAAGTATTGCTATCGGTCGATAATTAGAATAATCCATGTGGTCACCCTGCTTAAAGATAGGTCTAATTATTGACTTTTTTAACAAAACTGGATATTCACCGGAATTAACACTCAAGTTAATAAATTTTGCTAATACTGGTCCTATCTCCTTTTTAATAAACTTTAAATCTTGCACCCGGATCCCATCTACCCCCGGTGATTTATTCGTACTTAAACTTTCTATTGTCTTTATCACGTCATCAGCTGTTATTATTCCTAGTCTAAAAGATAGATTTGCTGGTTTTATGTAAGTATTTTTATCCAAAAATGTCAAGGCACACTTATGTTTTATTTTTTCAATTTCCCCTGTAAATACTTTGGAAAAATTCGTACATACTTTATCTATACTATCATGTTTCCCTAATGACTTCATAATTAATTCATCTAAACTATTTGTACTCTTACCCAACCACTTATTAATCAAACGCCAAGTTTTCCTTAAGTCGTTTTCACAATTTTTGATTTCATTTTTTCTAAATTCATTTTTTGCCATAAATATGAGCTTATTTGTCAAATTTCTATGTTTTGTATACATAATTCTACAACTACTATCATTTGGTCTGGACTTCCATTTTTTAAACAATTCATCACGCTTACCAATCATGTCACATAATTTCCTGTCTATCCATGGCTGACTTATTTTAATTATATAATATGACTACTCATGTTTAGAGACAGGATTAAAAAAAAACGGATTAAGAAGAAGTCGGAATTAACGTTACTTGCTTTTCTATTCAGGATACATTATTTTACACATTTGAATAAGATTTTTTCGCCCCAACAACAACAATTTACATATTTTAAGAGATGGCAGGGCGCACCAAAGCAGTCATGTGGGGAAGTACCTCAACCTCACAGAAAACCGCAGCCAAATAACAACTCCCTGGAGGATTGTTGTATTCCTGCGTGTGAGTGAGGTCACCAGTAAGACTCCTAAGGAGTTGCTGTGCTAGCAGCAGAGGTGCCATCGCGTATATTGTATAATTGCTGAATATTGCTTTTTGCTACATTTCATTGTTAAATGTGTAGGGTTTTATTTGTGGTTTCTTAATATACAAATAGACAGATATGCAACAAAAAGGGGATATTTATTTATTTACTTTACTTGTGACAGATATAATGGTGACTTGTCAATTTGAGGATTTCTTCCCATACTTATTCTATTATACAATTGAATGCGAAGAAAATCAGGATAATGGTATTTGAAAAAGAGACAACCAAAATGAACACTAAGATTACGGTTGATGATGTAGTATTAGAGCAAGTAGATGAGGTTGTATATCTTGGAAGGGCTTTTAGCAGCAGCAGCAGGAAGGTACACCGTTGATTTGGAGAGACGAGTGAGTTCAGAGAATAGCGTGAATGGAGCGTTGGGTAAACGCTAATCCTAACGCTAACTTATGGAAGTGAAGGCTGGATATAGCAGAGATTCGAGCGAGATTGATTAGAAATTGCATGAAAGTAGAATAAATGCATTGTGTAAAATTTGTGGCATAACAATTGCTAACCGCATTCGTAATGATCACGTAATAAAAAGAGTTGGTCTGAGAGTGCCGGTGTTAAGATAAGAAACGACATGCTCCTTTGGTTCGGACATGTAGAAAGAATGCACGATGAAAGAATGACGAAACAGATATACAATGCGAAAGTGGAAAGATGTCTCCTACATCTCCTTCCATCTACATCCGAGGAAGACTAAGACATACCTACCATGACTGAATTGGTCGTATTTTATCAGAAAGTAATCTCAGGAACCCTAGGAACCGGCGAACGTGCATGAAAAGCACTGTGAATGTTAGAGAAGCGAGTGAAGTGTGTAAGGACCGCGTATTATGGCGCTCGCAAAGCAAGCTACTTCGCAAGGGACCTGGCATGAAGATATACAATACACATATTCTATTATTTGAGACCATGCTTCTTGTCATCACTCTGAGTCCTTGTAGGTTTGAATTTGTGTGATGCATATCAGACGTACAGTCAGACAGATGTAACTATAAAATGGGAGTATTTGAATTTTCTCTGTATTGGTGCTACAAGAAGTTGCTTCTTGTCAAATTTTATAGTAAGTACAAGTAGGTATACCACAACTGCAAGTAAGCGATAGAATTGATATGTGATTTCTTGACAAACAGACAAACGGATATAATTATAAGATGAGAGCATAGCCTAGGGGATAAAGAGCCAGCCTATTAACCGACTGCTCCTGGTTAGAATCTTGGTGTGAGGCATGAAAAAAAATCAATATTTTGCGATTGGGCCGTTACATTGTTTACACAATAAACTCCTAAGGAGTTGCTGTGTAAGCAACAAAGGAGGCATCGCGCGACTGATACTTAATATTTTCCCTTGTCAAAATCACTTGAAAGAAAACACGGAAGAAAACACCACGAGACAATCGCACACTCAAAAATTATATTAAGCAAAGGTGTGATTTTCCATCTAGATTGTGAAGGTCTAAATCGCTTCATGTCGAAATCAGCATCTTCACCAAATCCTTGCAAGTACCTTAATGATTTAGATTTACGTTTTCTGCATCTACACGTGGAAGTCCAAGTCAGTTATATAGAATATAAGTTTCCTTTTCTCTCTTCTACGTACTCAGCCCTAAAAATTAGGAGCAGTTAGTAACTTCTGTTTCTGCTAGTTAGCAAACAAATGAAAATAGTTTCCTCTTTGAGAGTGTCCCGCTTAGATTTTAATATTTATAAAATCCTGTTGAATACTGAAGTTGTGCAAACTGTCTCCCGCTTTTTGCGCGGACCCCGAAGTTGCCGTTTTCATAACTCTTTCTTTGAAGCGAGGACTTTAACAAGTTTTTTGCTGACACAACAACCCCCCAGACATTGCTTTTATGGGCGTTAAATAGAATGTTAGCAATTTTGTGCCTACTGTCTTGTAGAATGTTTATTATTAGTTAATAATTTCAGGTTTTGATATAAAGTACTTTGTGTGCTACCGATACCAATTAGTTCATGTAAAGTAAAGTTGGTCAGCACATATCCACTATCGTTAATAGATGTATGCCGTCGCTGCCATGGCTGCTGCGGTTATATCTGCCTCAGCTGCTGCGGTCGTCTCTGCGAATGCTCGCCATCTGGAACATGAACCGTACGTACCGTACGAACGATACGTGTTTCAAGGTGACTCTGTGGGAACTGCAGACTGTCGCAGTCATGGCAGTAATGGCATGCATTTCCTAAGGGTAGTGGGTGGGTGCCGGATGGCGATAGTTCGCAGAGACTTATTGGTAGTGGAAGCACACAAAGTACTCGTAGTTTAGACAATATTGCTTGTAATATTATTATTCCGTGAAAATGGATTTGTGAATTTACTAATTATATGAATTTTTCTTAGATATTTTTACTGATATTAGATGATTTATAATCTACGATTAATGTAAAAGTATGTGTGAGAACCTAAGGTAAACATTAAACTATGAGCATGCTGTTTTAACCAGAGAGAGACTTTGTACAAAAGTCGTCTGCGTCGTACTTGAAGTCTCACCTATTTCTACCGCCAAGAAGCTATATTTATATAGCTGTGTCCGGTTTGAAGGATGAGATATGGCAGAGAAATTACTGGGTACTCTGACAGTATATATATATATATATATATATATATATATATATATATGATCTTCTCGTCTGTCTCCCATTGGTGTAGGCAGAGACTATGGAATGCCAGGTACACCGATCCAAACATAAATCTCCCGCCTCTTCCACACTCATCAACCTCTTCTGGCATGCTCTCATGTTTCGGGTGCTTTTAATTTGGCCCTTTTTCAACACATCAGCTATTTGATTTAAATGTGTGCGTCTAGAGCGGCCCCTACCGATAATTCTCCACTCCACCTTGCTCGATATACTTTTTTCGTAACTCTTTTGTCATCCATTCTCTATCACTTTTATATGTTTGTCACTACATCGTCTTTCATTTCACATTGTTCTCATATCGTGTTATTTCGTACTCTATCAATCATTCTAACTCTACACATACTCCTTAGCGCTCTCATTTCAACGGCGTTGAACCTACTTTCATGCTTCTTTTGCCTTACCAATGATTTACTATCACATGTCGATGTTGGCGTTAATAAACCCTGAATAATAGCAAAGCGACCTTCACACGATATAATTTCACTCGTCAATACCGAGTATAATGCACCATTGATACGATTTTCTGCTCTCACTATTCTTTTAACATTTCCCTCACATTTCTCATCTGTCGTGGAGTCTAGATACACAAATTAATTCACTTGTTCCACTTTTTCATCTTCGATCATTATCTGATGCTCTGTAAGAGTATCACTCCTTTCAATCACCAATACTTTCGTATTCATTACATTCACTTTTGTAACTTTCCTTTTAAAGGCCTCATTAAATATAGTAATCATTTGTTGCACTTCTTCTACCGAATATGCCAGGAGGGCCTGGTCATCGGCGTACAACAAGGTTTTAAATATTGATTCGTTCGTCCTTATTTCACAGTCATAATCTTTCAAGTCTGTCAATCTGACAGTCTGACAACTGTCCATGAATATGTCGAACAGCCAAGGGGATGCTACACAGCCTTGTAATACCACGTTCGATTCTGAATCAGTCTGTACAAATCCCAATCCTTATACAAGGACTCCAGTCCCTGTATCAACATACTGTCCACCCCATACACGGATACCGTAGACCAAAGTTCGCCCCTCGCCACTCTGTCATAAGCCTTTTCCAAGTCAATGAAGGCGCAGAAAACCTTTTTATGTTTTGCTAAGGATTTCTACGCAATACACCTTAAGGAAAAGACTTGATCCACATATCACATCTCCTTTCGAAAGCCCACGAATTGGTTCAATTTACCAACTACACTCAGGAGTTTAATACCACGATATTTTTTGCGTTACTGCAGTGAACTTTTACCTTTGTACAGCGGCACAATCACGTCATTTACCCAGTCGTTTAGTACACGGCTGAAACGCAAGCAAAGGTTAAATCAAATGTACAGCAAGCTTGCTATGATTCCTCCACAGCTGTACCCAGTTTCATTCTCTTTATTGCACTCATTGTCTCTTCCATACTAATGTCATTTTCACAGTTATTTTACTCATTCGTATTTTCTTTTTATTACTTTCATTTCTACCTCGTTCAAAGAGACTTTCAAAATACCCCTTCCATTCGTTTAGATTTTCTGTAGTATCTGTGTTTATAAGCCATGGAAATTATAAAATATTAAATTGGCAAACTACATGCGCACTCTCTGATGGAACATCTTTTTATAACGCTGTCATAGTTTATTTATGACACTGTTTTCAATTATGTTCCAAAAAGATTCACAGTTTGTTACATAAAGTTTCATGATACAATTTAGATACAAATATATATTATCAAATTCGTAACAAGTCTATGTAACAGAGACACTTAATGTTGCAAGACGTTCTGGAAGCAGGAACAGAATTGGAACAAAATAATATTTAGCCTGTATATGAAGTCGTTATCTGGGGGTGAATTCGTGAGTGTGACAAAGTGACATCTATAAAGTCGTTCGAAGCGGCAAAATACTGGAATTTTCTTGTTGGAGTTACGAATTCGTAAATTAATTAACAATAAATATAAGGAACTTTTTTTCATGAAATGCAATATTGACTCCCTATGTGTCCATACTACGTCAAGAAATCACAAATCAAAACTTATTGGTTGCTTACATAGCATGAATATATCATGAAGTATTTATTTATTTAAGACATACGAACAGCATACACACATCACAATTACATATAAAAATGGATATGCAGCTGCATTCTCATGTGTACACCAATTATAGGTACGTACAATTTACACCATAGCACAATAGCTTATTGCTTAATATGAGTACTTAATTATCAAATTGAATATAATCACTATAATATAATATTAATTAACATAATCACATAATTATCAATGTCAACCAACCGTAATAAGCGACAATTTACAAAGCAATCAATCTGCATAGAATTACAAAAAAACAATAACAA
This sequence comes from Pyralis farinalis, assembly GCA_947507595.1. Classification (NCBI taxonomy): domain Eukaryota; kingdom Metazoa; phylum Arthropoda; class Insecta; order Lepidoptera; family Pyralidae; genus Pyralis; species Pyralis farinalis. The sequence continues at coordinate 19,319,691 of OX382270.1, forward strand.
AGTAAGTCCTTCACCTTGGCTTTGGCGTGGTTTAAGTCATATTTAACTGGTATTCGACAAATTGTTAAAATTGATGACTCTGGTGTAAGTTTATCGCTGGCGTGCCTCAGAGGGGAGTGCTGTCTCCTATTCTTTTTTCTATCTTCATCAAATTCAGACGACTGTATGGAGAAAGGCTTACTACTGAATGCGAAGAAAACAAAGATAATGGTATTTGAAAGAGAAGAATCCAGAACTAATGTAAGGATTACGATTGATGATGAAGTGTTGGAACAAGTGGATGAGTTTGTATATCTTGGATGCGCTTTCAGCAGGGATGGAAGGTACACCGCAGATGTGGAAAGACGAGTGAGTGCTGGGAATAGTGTGAATGGAGCGTTGGGAAAACTTCTTGGCAGTAAAATCCTGAGCCAGAAGGCACAACTCGCTATACACAATGCAGTGTTGGTCCCAACGCTAACTTATGGAAGCGAGAGTTGGGTATGGCAGAAAGAGCATGAAAGTAGAATAAACGCGGTTGAAATGCGAGCGCTGCGCAAAATTTGTGGCGTAAGGCTCGTAGACCGTATTCGCAATGATGATGTTAGAAATAGAGTTGGTCTGAAAGAGAGCGTCGGTGTTAAAATAAGAAGAGGCATGCTCCGATGGTTCGGGCATGTAGAAAGAATGCAAGATGAAAGAATGACGAAGCAGATATACAATGCAAAAGTGGAAGGATGTAGGAGCCGGGGAAGGCCAAGACTTACCTACCATGACCAAATTGGTCATGTTCTATCAGAAGGTGATGTCAGGAGCCCTAGAAACCGGCGTGCGTGCATGAGAAGAGCAATGAATGTTAAAGAAGCGAGTGAGATATGTAAGGATCGAGTCACGTGGCGCTCGGTTCTCTCTGCCTACCCCGCAAGGGATTTGGCGTGAAGTTATAGATAGATAGATCTTCATCAAATGATATTACTTCTACTCTTCTCTCTTCGTATCATCTTTACGTAGATGATTTTCAGATCTAACTCGACGATTTCAGCAGTGCTGTATATATTATTAATAAGGATCTCTCTGCGATTGCCCAATGGACTAATAACTTCGGGTTGTAAATTAACCTTTCTAAATCAAAGGCAATAATTACTGGAAGCCCCCATTACATCTCCTGTTTATCAAATGGCATGTGCCCAAATGTTATGTTTTGTGACAATGTTATTACATATTCCTCGTCAGTTAAAAATTTGGGTATTGTCTTTGATCAAACTTTGTCGTGGGCTCCTCAGATCAGTGAAGTCAGCCGTAAGATCTACTCTTCGCTACATTCCTTGAGAAGGCTTCAAAACTTCCTGCCTGTCAGTACCAAAACCTTGTTGGTAAATTTCCTCCTTCTCCCTCTACTAGATTATGGAGATGTGGTGTATTTGGATCTTACGGAAGACCTTCTGGACAAATTGGAGCGTATTCAGAATATGTGTATTAGATAGGTTTTTGGTCTACGAAAAATAGATTATATTTCTGAATATCGCAAAAAGCATAATCTGTTACCCATTAGGCTCCGTAGAAATCTTCATACCCTATCTTTTCTTTTCCATATACTCTTTAGTCCTACGACTCTAAAATATCTCCACGAGTGTTTCAAGTTTCGTGTAATGGATACCCGACTTCGACCTAGAAACGATCTATTACTAGAAATCCCTGCCCATAATTCCCAATGTTTTTCCAAATCCTTTACGGTTCAAGCTGTACGTCTCTGGAACGCACTCCCAATCAGTGTAAAGTTATCCCAATCTTATAATTCCTTTAAATCACAAGTAAAGAAGCATTATGACTCTGTTTCTGATATTTGAATATTTGAATTAGCATTTACTTTTTAACGCGTATATGTACTGTGTGTTTGGGTATTTTGTGTTGAGCGTGAAGTGTGTATTGTGCGTAAATTGCACCAAACCTATTAGATGAATTCCTTTTCAAGCTTTTCATGGTTGATTGGAAGAGATCCCTATTGGGATAAGTCCGCCTTTGTATAATTTAGATTAAGTTTTTTTTTGTATTATTATTGTTATGTATTTTGAATGTAAAATTATACAATAAAGTTATATAAATAAACAAACATACTTTGTTTAAGTATGGTGTGGCATGTATGACAAATCGTGTGGTATTTGTTGAGGAAAATATTATAAAAAAAAGAAAATGTTTTATGTTGGTAAATTAATCTCCTTCTTCAAGAAAGAAAGAACCATCTATAAAGTATTCGCAGTAGACCTAGGTTTAGGGTAAGACATTTAGTACGAAACAAGTTTCCTTAGCACGGAATATATATAAAAATTGCTATTTAGTAATTATACTTCCAGTATGTCCAAAGGGATACTAATTTGGTGCGCATTACCTATTTTAAGAATTTCACAGGAATACAACAACCATACAGGGATCATATGATGACGGTTCCGGCAGTGAATAATGAATACGTGCGCACTGGGTCATAAACAAGCCGACCTTTTATATAGGGGCATTTTAACTTCCGGACTTCAGATACGAGCCGGCCATCGTAGAAGGCGGATCTAACCTCTACACGCTCTGAGTTTTCTTATATTAATTAGAATTAAATATTTTGTGTTAATTGTAATTAACTATTGATACTGTAAATTTTGGCTACATAGTAAAGCAAGAATTTCTTTTTTGTTATCGCTTTACCTTCACGCCTCAATCACGATCTGAAAAATATAGTACGTACTAGTACGTACGTTTTTTGTAGTTTGTTAACAAACAAACATTATTACTACTTATAATAGCTGTTATTACTATAGTTTCAGAGACGTAGGGCGTATCAAAACAATCCGATTATTAAAGTACCTTTACTTCATAGAAAACCGCAGTGAAATAACAACCTCCTGAAGGGTTACTGTGTTCCTGCGAGTAAACGAGGTTACCAGTATGCTGTGTTATCAGCACGGGTGGTAACGCGCATGTTATTTTCTTTGTTCCAAGCGTTCTAAGCTACGGCAATTGCTTTGCATCACGTGAGCCGTATGCTTGCATGCCTTCCGATGTTGTAAAACAAAAAGATAAAAATACCCACTGTAGCAGTTGTTAGTACGTACGATTCTATTTCCTATTTTAATCCTCATGCTGTTAGATTGTATTTCAAAGTTTAGACAAACTAAGCGATTTGTAAAGCTAGGAAAATTCCTGTAACTTTCGAATAAAAACAATAAGTAGATAATGAATAGGGTAAAAATAAATTGACACTTTAAAGATATAGTTTACTTCGATGTCTCTGCATTATATTTCGTAGCTCAACGTCATTGTATTGTTCGGGACTTTGGGCACTTGGAAACAAAGTTCTGCTCAAGTGTTTGCGCTCCCGGCTCTTCGGTAAATTGTTATTCATAGCTTTGTATAAACGCTCGCTCCAAAAGAGTACTTCACTCATCTTATCTACTGGTTAATATCATCTCTAGTTGCAAGAAAATTATTTTTCTTCGGCCCAGCTTTGTCTAACTACAAGATGAAAACTTTTCTGCGACTAGCAATGGACGTCTGTCCGGATAACATAGTTTGGAATTTATAAGAGTCTTTCTTGCTATCGCAGCAAAAAACCATACATCCCGTGGAATTAATGTGATATAAACAAACAAACATCTGTAAACATCTGTGAAACTATTATCGTGTAAAATACTCGTAGTAATTCTATGCACCAGTGACATGCAACGAAATTTAAGAAGATTTATCTTTTTGTTTTCTGTTTCGCAAATATTTTTTCTATCATTCAAATCAAAATTTAGCTCGATTATTGTTTATTTAGTCTACATCTTTTTATTTGGTATTTTTTTAGTCGTTTTAGTTTTTAACTGTATAATATTTTGAGGACGGTTGTACTTAGGGGTCCATATTGGCTCACATAAAAATTAATTCCTATTTTTAGGGTTCCGTACCCAAAGGGTAAAACGGACCCTATTACTGAGACTCCGCTGACCGTCCGTCCGTCCGTGCTTCCGTCTGTCACCAGGCTGTATCTCATGAACCGTGATAGTTAGAAAGTTGAAATTTTCACCGATAATGTATTTCTGTGGCCGCTATAACAACAAATACTAAAAAATAGAATAAAATAAATATTTAAGGGGGCTCCCATACAACAAACGTGATTTTTTTGCTCATTTTTGCTCGATATTGATAACGGTAACAGGTAGACGCTTGAAATATTCACAGAATGTTTAGTTATATATTGACTTTAAGAATAAATAATTAAATTAAAATGAAACAAATATTTAAGTGGGGCTCCCATACAATAAACGTGTTTTTTTGCCGTTTTTATAGATAATGGTACGGAACCCTTCGTGCGCGAGTCCGACTCGCACTTGACCGATTTTTTTATAGATAATAGAACGGAACCCTTGGCGCGCGAGTCCGACTCGCACTTGGCCGGTTTTTTTGTTTTATTACCGATTTGTGTTCATAATAATCACTCTTCATAATTTTTGTCCTCATTCATTTTTTGTTCATTATTTTTTATTACTACCAACGGAACTCATAACAGACTGTTATCAATGTTATCATATTTGTTGTTGTTAATACTGTCATTACTTAGAACATGTTTCAACTCTTTTTTTTCAGAACAGTTTCCTTTATAACATTCAGTGATCATATATTTTTTATTAATAATGTCATTACTAATAACATACTTCAACTCATAATGTTGTTTTTCAGAACAGTTTTCTTCATAACAGACAATGTTAGGTTTTGGCACTTCGCCGGCCGCTACCGCGGCACATGTATCGTGGTGAAAACTTTTCAGATGGGCGTTGTTGCTTCTGACTTGATTGTAATTAATATTACTTTTAGTATTTACGTGTGTTATTGAAAATATGTACATATTTTCAGAATACTCATTTCATCTCATTGGCACCAGGCACTATGACTTATTTCTCGTATTTTTTATTGCAATGACTTTATGACCACCGCAACCCGTCATGTGAGGTTTTCTATGAGTTCGTATAATCTATAAGCAGAACAGAAACGATAATCATTTGTATTGTATTGATAACTAGCTACTCTCCCCGGCTTCGCACGAGTGATCTGATCGCTACCAAACTTCACAGGATCACCCGCTGGACTGACCTGAAGATTCCCTGAAAATTTCATCAAAATCTGCCCAGCCGTTTTTGAGTCCATAGAGGACATACAGACAAACATTCATTTTTATATATATACACACATCAAAAGTGTCTAGGGATCAACATATATTTTTGCAATAACTTTTCTCCTGATTGATATTAATTAAAATTTTCTTTAAGGATTCATCAAATAAAGTGTTTTCGTTTGTCTACAGTAACGATAAACCAAGTCACCTTTGCATTAATAAAGAAATTTGCCATTTTCATAATAAAGGGATTTTTGACATTTGAACCACTAACATTAAAGTTCGAAAAAAAGACTGAAATAACAGTTTTCTTTAAAATTTTATTGGGTAACTTAAACAATTAATAATCCGTGTTTCTACCGCGAACACTAACAACACAAGAACATCGGTTTGGCATACTCAAAATGAGTTCATCCAAATCACGCTGTGGAATGGCCGCCCATGTTCGTTGCAACAACAAAAAAAGGTCTTCTTGCGACTGGATACCCTCCATATTCGGCAGAGCTCTTCTCTGTAGCATATCCCATGCATGCTCAATCGGGTTCAAGTCTGGCGACTGAGCAGGCCAGGGCATGACATTGATGTTAGCTGCGGCGAGAGTCTGTCTTACAACTCTTGCGGTGTGCGGTCGTGCATTATCATGCATTAACTGAAATAAGGGACCGATTTGCACTTGTAGAGGAACGATGACGTCTGATACAATCGTCTCAGCATAAATTTGAGCGTTGAGGTTGCCTCTGATCCAAATCAACTCAGTTCTTCCGCCGATCCAAATACCCGCCCATACCATGATGGTTCCACCACTATAAGGATGGACTTCCTGGCAGGATTTTAATCGCTGTTGGCGTCCAGGGGTTCTCCAGTGTCGTATACGTTTATATTTTTTTTATTACAAAGCCACATCTCAATCTCAAGAAATCCGCATAAAAATGCTTGATCCCTAGACACTTTTGATGTGTGTACGTATACGACGAATCGAAAGTTGACTGCCATATATACATGCCTGCCTATATATGTACATACATAGATTACTGAAATAATTACTCTCCTTTTGGCTAGACAAAGGTCATGTAAAATGGGATAGTGAATACAAGATTGATACAAAGGGAAATGTGTAATATAATAAAGAAATGTATGAAACACAGTTTTCCTAATAATCATATGTCCATCTGTGTGATGTAATCCCATATCGACCAAAATATAATAAAGAAATAATTAAGTACGTACTTACGTATAGTTAACCTAAGATCATAAATTTGGCATCGTGGTCTCATATTTCAAATACGAGACCCCCAATAATACCCTTGTTGTTGTTATATCTGTTTGTCTATGGATACATCGTTAATCAATGCTCACCAGTACGTATCAAGTATGATACTTACAGTTAATATATTATTATGAAATTTGACAAAAAGCAATTCATCATCGCACAAGTATAAGGAGACATGTAAAAATTAGTTTCTTTTATTATATCAGAAGTGATTTAGTCCATGTTTCCTCCATACAAATTAAACTGTAGTAACATTAGCGAGAGAGAGAGAGATAAATATTGCTACTTCCGTAGAAACATTTATATATATATAAGTACGAGTAAGTATGTATGCCAGCGATATGTTTTGATCCACCACCACCGTCCATGGCTCCACCGACCTCGCGGTCATTTGAGCCAAATCGCGGGAGATGCGGCACTGCACATGCTGCTCTGAGGCTCTATTCTGTGCCGGGGGCATTTATTGACTCCCTACAAATTATTGAATTCTATGTTCTTGTCTCTATTTTATGCTCTCTCCCCCTTCTGGGGCAGCGACGTCCATATTAACGCCTTCGCTATCGTCCCTAAACGCTCTTCCTACAGTCTTCTCAAGCCATTCCGCTGTGCATCTCCGCTGTAGATGTGTTTTGATCCGTTAAAAATAGGTATGTTGTAAGTAGAGGGGTGATATCCCAGTAGATAAATAACCATCTACTAACCAATCGGTTCGGGTTCGAATGCTGGTGTGGACATGTACCACTAAATTCGTATTTTCGGATTTACATATTATCTGAAACACATACATATTTTTCGGATCGGTACATATTATCTGAAATTATCACTTGAATGGCGGCGAAGGAAAACATCGGGAAGAAAATATTTTTCGAAAGTCAATGAATGTTAAAGAAGCAAGTGAGGTATGTAAGGATCGAGTCATGTGGTGCTCGATTCTCTCTGCCTACCCCTACAAGAGATTTGGCGTGAAGTGATAGATAGATAGAGAGTCGTGTGACCTAACTTAGAACCTAGAAAGATTTAATTTTCTCTCTGACTTGTGATGGTAGTCGCTCCATGTCATAATCAGTCCTCTTTTTTGCGTTATCCCGTTTCCTGATCCATTAGAATTGGCGAGGACCACTACCTAAGTCCAAGGATTTTGGGAAGACACTGAATTTAAATGGAGCGACTACCGTCAGACCTTCCTGATCCAGAGGGAAAACCAGATTTTTCTTAGGTTAGGTTAAACATCTTTTGAAATATTATTTCTTGGACGTCTGGGTTTCCTTACGATGTTTTCTTTCACCACTGAGCAAGTGATAAATATGTGCATAAGTCTGAAAACACGTTTAGTGGTACATGCCTTATCCATTCTTAGCTCTATCAAAATCTATGTCATAATCAGTAGCTTCGCCAAATCGTTTAGCTTGGGTACCTAATCCCGCCAAGAAGCAGTGGATAGGTATGTAAGATATACTCTATTATTTGAAATGCTGGAACGGAACCCTTTACGCGCGTAACCGACTTACACTTAATCGATTTTTAATAATAAAATTGCTTACTTTGTATGGTAAAACAGGAAGTGAAGTTTGAGATCTTCTTAGGACTGCTTCATCCTCTTCGTATTAGACTGAAAACTGTTAGAGTTAAGTTTATAACCCACATCGCTTTCACATTAGTTCGCGTGAATAGCATTTTTTTCTGTCTATTCGTTTCCAAGTTTTTTGTATCAAAAAAAATCACATCAATTATGATTGATGATGACTGATGATTCTTTTTGTTAGAAGTAAATACTCGTAGTATCTTACGTTGCTGGCTGTCATTTTATTGCCTGAGCTATATTAGTTGTAAACATATTAATGTTACTTCTTTTTTCTTATTCATGATATAAAAGATATTTTTTAGATTTTAACCAGTTTCATATTTATGTACTGCAAATTAATAAATAAGTAGTAAAAAATGGAAATATACTATCTTTTAAAAGACTTTTAATCTTATTGGAAAAACACAGCTTTCATTTCTAAGAATCTCTATCTAACAAACTTTTATAATATTATTTAAGCATTTCGTAACGAATAATGAAATAATATGAACATTTTTTTAAATAAATTATTAAATCTACTTTACATACATAATAGCATACGTACTATTTTTGATGTTGAATAAAAAATATTGTTTTTTTTTATACTGCATCGGGAGGCATACAAGCATACGGCCCGCCTGATGTAAAGCGGATACAGTAGCCTATTAACGCATGCGATATATTAAGTATCACTCGCGCGATGCTTCGTCTGCTGCTTCCGCAGCAACTCATTGGGTGCTTAATGGTAACCTCACTCACACGCAGGAACACAACAACCCTCTAGGGAGTTGTTAGTTGGCTGCGGTTTTCTGTGAGGTGGACGTACTTCCCCAGAGGGCTACTTTCCAGACCAAGACAAACAGATATGTTCATGCACACAAATGCTTGTATTTTGTGGGAATCGAGCCTACGAGCGTTAGTGTCAAAGTCGCGTCATTCGTGACTGAGCCACCGAGGTCGTTAGATTGTAGTTGAAGTTATATTATACAAACTTTGTAGACTTCTTCATTTACAGATAAATACACATGTTGATCTTCATTGTTGTCCTTTAAGACCTATACGAGATTGAGATTGTTAGTGAGAGAGATTGTTGTCCTATACGAGTGCAGCAATAGCCCGGTGGATAAAGAACCAAGCCTATTAATCAACTGGTTCCCGGTTCTGGAGAGGGCATGTACCCATTATCTTGTTTTTGGATTTAAGCACATGTTTTAAAATAGTTGTTCGACGGTGAAGGAAAACAGCGGGTTTCACCGCATATTCAAAAAAATATATTTAGGAAGATGTGTCACTAAGAAATGTCTGGTTGGTCTGGCAAAAATCAGTATCTATGGCTAATCTTTAGGCGCGCAGGCCCGTTTCTTACATATTTTCATAAAAGGTTCCGTAAAAAAACTTATACTATTTTTCATGGTGCTTCATACTTGTCATGTTGTTGTAATGGAAATGAAATAAGTTCGCTGCTAAACTTTTTTTAAGGGCATATAAGCATTTAATTTTTTAAAACAGCGTGAAGAGATTTTTACAGCGCTGACAATGTATGACTGATAACTTTGGTGATGGTATTGTCTTTAGGCGACAACATTTGGTTATAATCAGATAGGACGTGCGCTTTTTTATCACTTTAAAATGATTAAAAAACGAAAATTACATACTTTTTTTTTTTTTTTTTTTTTATAGTAGTTCAGCATAGTGGCCCCTCTTTGCCTGATGATAAGCGAAAGAGGAGCCCAAATCGCAACTGCAACTGACAATATACTACATCCCGTATCCTGTCAGTTGACGCTGCCATGCTGACCCGCAAAATGCTTCTTCACGCTTCGTTTGAAGGATCCCATATTGTAGGAAGGAGGGAACACATGTGCAGGCAAGGCGTTCCACTTTTTAATGGTACGACAAAGATAGGAGTTGCCGAACTTTTTGGTACGCGAAGAGATCTCCTCAACCGTGGAACTATGACATCGCAAGCCCGCACGTGTGGTTCTATGACGGAAGGGTGAGGGTGGGATAAGGGAAAACAGTTCTTCAGAGCACTCGCCATGGTAAAGGCGGTAAAATACGCTTAGAGAGCCTATGTCCCTACGGAGTTGAAGAGGTTCCAGGTTTTTGGTGACCTCTTCGTCGTCAATTATGCGGATAGCCCGTCGCTGCAACCTATCGAGAGCCTCAAGAAGATACTGTGCGGAGCCGTCCCAGAGATGCGAGCAATACTCCACGCAGGCCCGAACTTGTGTCTTATAAAGCAGACAAAGTTGGTCCGGCGTGAAGAACCGGCGCACCCTGTTCAGGACTCCGAGCTTTCTTGAGGCTGTTAAGATGAGGCTCTCGATGTAATAACGCTGGTTAAGGTCGCAACGAATACCCATACCCAGCATATTCAGGCTATCACGCATACTGAGGGAAGCACCCTGAAGACTGGGAGTGGGAAGGAAGGGGGACATTTTTGTTGTAAACGCGCAAACCTGAGTTTTCTCGGCATTAAACTCAACCAGGTTATTGGAACCCCATTTACTAATGAGATCCAAAACCCGATTCAGTTCAACGACAAGACTCTCACGCCTCTCACCGATTTCTGTCCGACCAGCACCAGGCCGACCGAAATATCGCCCATGGATCGTACTGTCATCTGCATAGCAATGAATATTACCAAGTGGCAGCATGTCATTGATATGCAGAAGAAAGAGGGTGGGCGATAGAACGGAGCCCTGTGGGACACCGGCATTCACTGACATGAACCGCGAAGCGCATCCATCTGCAAGGACGCGGATTCTACGCTCATGCAGGAAGCCAGCAATTCAATTACATAGCTGGAGGGGCAGACCGTATGCCGGAAGTTTGGAGAGAAGTGCTTTGTGCCAGACCCGATCGAACGCCTTGGCGATATCTAGGCTGACTGCCATGGATTCGCCATATTTATCGATTGCCTCCCCCCAGAGGTGCGTCACATACGCTAGAAGATCACCCGTTGATCGTTTCGGTCTAAAACCATACTGACGATCATTGATTATGGAGTGATCTTCTAGGTAACGGATCAATTGATTGTTAAGGATCCGTTCCATGACTTTGCACAACACTGAAGTTACGGCAATGGGGCGGTAATTCGATGGGTCAGAACGGTCTCCCTTTTTGGGGACCGGCTGCACATTGGCCTCTCTCCAAGCATCCGGAACAGAACCGGTCGAGTACGAGAGGCGGAAGAGGCGCGTCAGCACCGGAGACAACTCCGCTGCACATTTTTTAAGAACAATCGCTGGGATACCGTCAGGACCCATGGCTTTTCGGACATCGAGTGACTGTAGTTCAAAACGCACATCGCGCTGCCTGATGTGGATATCAGGCATAACGGATCCACTGGAGGGTATTGTTGGTGGTTGCGTGCTACAGTCATCGATCCGGGAGTTAGCCGCAAAGAGGCTGGCCATAAGATCGGCTTTCTCCTGCGGCTGATGAGCCAGTGAGCCATCAGGGCATCGCAGCATCAGGGCATACTTGTTGTATTGTGTACGCAAACCTAATTTATATTAGAACAATATGTAAATGGACTTTGGTTGTTGAATGAACACCGATTACGCAAACGACACTTAATAGATTGATTCGCTTGACCTAATTTAATACACTTTCAAGTGAAAACGGAAGGGCTCGGGCCGGAAAATCAACGTTAGTTGAATCAGTTACCAAATCAACTACCGCATTATCTATAGAGTTCCGTATGCAAAAGGAAAAACGAACCGCTTCTAAGATCACGGGCATTTATCTTAGAAAGTGTTAGGTAACCAAACGTGATTTTTTTTCCTAGTTAGGTAATAATCATGTCCACATCCAACAATATGAATCTATCAAATGTGACGTTTAATAAATTAGAGGGTGACTAAAATAAGGTAAAAAAATGGATATAGTAGCTCAAAAAAGTTACAAATGTTGTTCGGTTCTTCAGTAAGAGTGTTGACTGGTTTGAGTTATATTCAAGAAGCTCTAAATTTTAACATCATCAATCTCTCTACCTCTGAAGTTTGCAATCCAAGTTACATATTTTCTTATAGGGTGTATTTATCTCGAGAAAAATCTAAAATATACGTCTTCATTATCGTACTTTTTCCTAGTGAGTACTAAAATAACATACTCGTATTTAAGCATCGGTAAAGTAAGCAAGCAAGCTAAACTTCATTAACATACGTGCTATCGATGTACTCGTATTCTCTTTCTATAGTAGAAAAGTATATTAAAATATCACCACGATATGATACTTTGAACATATTTAACTATAACTTACAAACTAGTTAGTAAAATTTGGATTCAAATTCCTTACTTCACCATTATGCCTTTAAGTCCATACAACATATGGCAAAACAAGTTTTTATTTAATGTCTGTAGGCAAACTAGGATATGGTCCGCCTGATGTGAAGTGGTAACCGTAGCCTGTGTGCGTATGCCGTACAAATATCACTAACATATCAATCTCTTAGGAGCTTACTAGTAACCTTACTCCCTCGCAGAAAGAAAACAAACCTTTATTTATAAATCATCAGGGTGCACCACATGCAGATGAGGTTTGTTTTAACTCCTATGTATATCTATGTACTCCTCAGTATAAAATATTTAAGACGGAAGATTTTGTTTGGTTGTTTGAACGCGCTAATCCCTAAGACTAGAAACCGGATTAAAAAAAATAAATGCATTTGGTAACCTAATCCTTGAGGAAGTTTACAGGCTGTTCAACATGACAACACATGACGCTGCCTACCTCGCAAGGGTTTTGGCGTGAAGTTATATATATATATATATATATATATATATATATATATAGATGAAATTTGAAAATAATAACCAGCTATGGTATCTGTAACATAGTAAATTACTTCAATCGACAGTCCAAAATGATCCTTCGAGTTTTTTTTTATACAGTTGTTTAAACATTTTCACTATTTTATCTCCGTGTGAACCGAACCGAACTTGTTTGCACTATACATATCTGATTAAATAATAAAAATATAAATGTATTCATTAAACTACTAGACTTTTTTATATTTTTTTGTACACTTTATGATTTCTAAAAAATAATGTGTAATAATAATATAGCGGGGTTCCGCTATATAATTACTGCAACTATGTTAAATTTGACGGTTGTATATCTAATATCTATTGATAAATGCCGGACAGACAAACAATCATGTGAATAGTTTGTTTGCTATTTCTGTTACGAAATGTTAAAATTGTACGAAATCAAAAAATGTACGGAATAACTAAACTGGAAATTGATCGGTTTTAAAAACATGCAGTTAATTTAATCACTTTATTGTTAGTACCTGAGCTACTGAGCGCTCGAAACTCAATGCGATTTTGATATTTTTGGCGTAAAATCACGCCTTTGTTTTTCAGGAAATTCACCTACATAGAATAACTTGTGAAGCTTGAGAAGCAAAATCTTGTCTAAATACAAAATTTGATCCAAATCCTTTTAGATCCATTTCCGAAATAAACTATTTATAAAGAAAACAAGGATTGCTTTAACAGGATAATCAAGATATCAAAAAAAAATGTTTATACGATATTATATTTAAAAGAAAAATACAAACGAAGATTAATGCTCAAAACTTTCACGAAAGTTTTCGGTAACAATGATAATTTTCACGAAGAGTCTCGATTACTTATTTAAAAATATTATGCTCTGTAGAGAACTCGAAGCGTTTACTTCAAAACTTAAAGAAGAATAAGGATAGCAATAGTTTTCGTAGTTCCATGATCGCAAGATTGATAACGGACATGCGCAATTCGAGCGTAGCGCTGTCTCTGAATGAACATAAGCTTACCGAAAACAATCAAAAGTAACCTTTATAACATACCGCTTAAGGATATATTTAAGAAAATACGCTGTTATTGTGTGCAGCAACGCATTTAAAGGTCTATGAAGATGCGTCTTTACCCGCACATATGCATCCGATGCACACATTCTCGCAAAAATATAGAATGAGGATTCGAAGTAACTTGTCGTCCATGTGTGTATGAACATTTGTATGTGTATATAAATTTTCGTTAAAGCAAGATAGGGCAAAAGAGGAAAAGCTCGAGTAGTAAAAGCGGGTGAAACGTTGGCCGAGCTCGGTGACACTTGTCAGTATATGGCTGAACACGGGGAGGGATGGTGGTCTCTCGATATTTTTGTTTTGGCGCTAACATTCACGATTTCCCGCGCTCTCACCACGTGGTCTACTCAAACAAACATTGATACTTTTAATGTTGAACTATTAATAAACAGAATGCTATGAATTCAACAGACTTGTGTGATGGAAAGTCGTGTAGTTGTAAGAATATAGGAATTTTGAACTCATGATTGTGTCGTGCCACTTTGATCGTTGTCTTCGATTGCATGAAGTAAGTGGTCATTACAATAATTTAATAAAGTAATAGCATTCATTTGGTTTATTGGTTTATGCCTTCTGGTAATATGTAAAACTGTTAATTAAATTAATAACCATTTTAGAATTTCATGTATAGCATTCAACATATTATTATAGTATTCAAAACTTCGAGCTATTGAATATTTGAATACTTTGATACAGTATACTACTTTTACCAAATATCACCACCTTCACTGAGATAAAATGCTGTTTTTAATAACATAGTTTTGTACAATTTAGTATATTATATTTAATAGTTCTATAGTTTAAAATTGCGTTCAGAACACTTTGAATTAAAAGTAATAATGACAGGCCGGTGTGAATTATATTTTCGTAGCAAGCAGTGTAGCAAAATAATGTCGTAGCTAATGCTTTGCTACGACGCTATGCCAGCGGTAGAGCGGCGTAGCATTAACTCGGACTTAATCACTTTATGTGACTTTAGACAAAAAATTAAGAGTGCTTTATGCGGAGTTAGTTTACCCGCATATTTACAACTATCTTATTTTGTTTGATAAATATTAGTGTTACATATTAAACTCCCTTGGCATCATTTTGAATGTAAATGGAAATCAGCTTTCGTGATTATTTACATTCCTCGGTAAAGCGTTAGCGATCCTATTTTGTATCGTAACAAGTGACAAATTTCCAGCTATAGTATATATCTCCTTATTTACACATTAGAAGTTCTCTAGGCAATCTAAATCAAGTATAAATTCTATATGGTGCCTAGATTATAAAACCATGTCATTACTCACTGTTATTAAACATTAAAGGGCGTTTATAAATTCAATTTATTAACCATATAATATTAGTGTGGTAACGCACTAAATAAAAATTACTGAAAATAAAAACCATACTTAATCCACAAAATATTGAATAGTTTCTAAGTCCGGCATTATATTTTATCGCTTATAGCTGTGGTATCAAAATAACTACATTACGAAATATATTTCATACGGAAAATATTTTATTATGCCAGTGGTATACTGGCATAATAAACGACGACGTTATATAAAAAAAACTTTCAAACAATATTTTGTACTTACCTCGGTGTACATTCATACGTCAGTGACTGTGTGTTCTGAATTTATGAACTTAAGAGAGGTAGGGCGCATCATAGCAGCCCACCCGTCTGGGCAAGTACCTCCACCTCACAGAAAACCGCAGCCAAATAACAACTCCCTAGAGGGTTGTCGTGTTCCTGCGTGTGAGTGACGTCACAAGTAAGCTCCCAAGGAGTTGCTGTGTAAACAGCAGAGGAGGCATCGCGCGAGTCATACTTAACATATCGCTAGCGTTAATGGGCTATGGTACGCGCTTTACATCAGGTGGACCGTATGCTTATGTGCCTTGTACCTATTATAAAAAAAACATAATATAATTTATTTTAATTTAGTTGTTATTCGGGCGATCCGTATACAATTAAAAAATCTGGTTCTCATTTTAGCAGAATATTATAAGAGAAATCTATTAAATTATATAGACAAAGATAAAACCGAAACAAATATTGTGTGTTCAAATACCAATAAGATTATAGCTTTTATATTTTAAATATTATCAATTCTCATACTTTTTACTTTTGTTTTAAATTTGAAGTGCATGCTTACTATTTCAAAAGTTTAGAAAACGATCAAAGAATTTTGTTTAAATAAAAATAGGAAAAGCATTTTACTACCGTTTTATTTCCTAAAATAATGAACAGAATAAAACTAAAATTATTGGCGAATACTTATGATTTTTATAACGTTCAATAAAATAAACTACTTGGTAATAGCATGAGTTAAGTGAACATTGTGTACCAACTTAATATGTACTATGTATACATATAATATCAAATAAAAAAAAAAACATCTAATACAATACACCCGTTCAGGTGTATTGTATGCAAAACTACTAAATGTATGAAAATATTCGCTAACGCCCCCCGACTTCTCACAACTGTTAAAGCTTATAGTAATAAAAGTATGTATTTGGTGTTCGATTGCTCTTAAGTGTCGTCGCTTCCGAGACCGCGGAATAATTAAAATTGTGCGTTAATTTTGAATATGAGTTCCGTTATGACGCCAACGCAGCATAGATGGCACGCAATATCAATGTCGATTACACACCACGTACCATCATACAGCGCACAGTGCGAATGAAATTATCAAGCGCACATCGTTTCTAGGATGTTTAATTTCAATAGTAAGCCCCTGTGATAAAACAACCCTGAATCACTTATGAAAAATTTTAATTTCAATTAAAGATTGTAAAATATTCTACATAATTCCTTGTCAAAAAATATATAATTTGAATTTAGTGTCTTTATACAACGTCAGGAGTAATTAAGCATACGTCTCACCTGACGTAAAGTGGTTACCGTAACTTATGTACGCAAGTAGTCCTAAAGTATCGCTCACATTTGCTGCTAACATCTCGTCCCGTCTGGAGATTACTTCGCTCACCGGCAAAACCAGTACAACCCTCCGAGGACTTATTATTATCTGGCTGCGGTGAAATGAATATATACTTTATTAAAATTAAATTGAATTTCCGTTAAAAATTAAGTAATGCGATACTTTATAGTCATCACATTTTACATAGAACCAAATTTAGGTGCCGTAAGTTCAACTTTATACTGGTCTTATGACCAGTCTAATCCACGACGAAAGATTATTACCGCATATTCTCACAGCATACATTCTCTCTACACGGCATACAGCGCTATGTTATATAATATTACGCTAAAATTACGCTGGCGTATTTGACTGGCGGCATAATTGCTATCTGCAACATGCGATAAAGAATACTTAGTGTACCGCTTTGCGAGGACATCTTCGGGTTAAAGTCTGCGTCAGTATAGGGTATACTCTTAAGTCAAATTACGTGAATACGACTATGGGATATTTGATGGATGAAATGTACGTACAAATCTGACAAAATGTTTGTGCTGTTCGGATACGGCACATCAAATATGCACGCTTATTGTACTTACTTAATTCAATCTATTTTACCGAATTAAACTATAACCTAAATACATATATGGTATCGCAAGTGTCCATGGGCTGCGGTGACTGCGTACCATGAGGCCGCACGCTTGTTTGCCACCTAAGAGGTATGACGAAATGCCATGTTACTGTTTGGCTTTAAAATTATAAAAACCTAAACTATTTACGACTAGATATATATGTATATGTGTATGTATATATATTATGTATGAGCATGCATGTATGTGTAAACTTATGTATACCTACTTGACATCATACATTAGTACTGTGTATAATTTATGGTATGCAGATCACTCGTAAAGTTGAATCACCTGTACTCCACTGACTGCAGCACTTGTCAAATCAGTTTTATTAGTTTTTATTTTACCTGCTATTATACGTAACGTCAACAAAGATGTTAGAAGCCCCAATATTGTATTTTATTGTTATGAGGTCAAGAATTTGAACAACGAGGGCATTGTTGCTACTACCTACAAATTAATACTGTATTGTACTTTTGATACTTTTAATTGTACCCATACATAATTAGTGTTTACGACGAATGTGAATACCTTACACAAACTTAAAGAGTACACTACACTATAATTGTTAAATAAATAAAAAAAAAATAACTTACAGTTACTTACACTTTCGCATGAACGTAACAATTTTCTGAAGAACTGTTATATGATTTGCTAAGTGAAGCTACTTTTCTTATAGGGCTGTTTGAATGCTGAATATAGTAGTGCTATCTCTATAACGCTAGAGTTTCGTATGCTAATCAGTTACAAAGCGTACTACGTGACGATATTGGCATTAAAAAGATGATAATCATGGTCTTATACATCTGTTATTTATTACCTAAATGTATGTAATGTAATGTAAGTAAGGCACTGTAGTACAAAATGTTTGTTAGACGAATGATTTTACAATATTATGAATTTGTAAATTTTAATAAATTGCATAAATATAATAATAAATTCAAGATTTTAACTACATATTATTGAAATAATGTATTTTTATTTTTTTATTCATTTTTGACATTTTAATGATTGCGTATTGTGACATGTTATTTTTGCATGCATACTGGATACAGTACTAAACACGATGAGACCTTATGACAAAAATGTATTCTAGCAAATAATTTGGGTTTACATAGATATTATCTATATATATAAAAGGAGAAGCTGACTGACTGACATATCAACGCAGGGCCTAAACTATAAGGGTTAGAAACTTAAAATTTTGCACAGGGGTTCCTTTTATAACGTAGGGGAGCACTAAGAAAGGATTTTTGGAAATTCATCCCCTAAGGGGGTAAAACGGGGGTGCAAATTTAGTATGAAACTTTGCCGTTTTTGAAGTTATTCGAATGAAATTCATCATGAAGGTTCTCTACTCATAGGCATGAAACATGAGTAAAATATTTTTTTCAAAATTCATCCCTTAGGGGGTTAAACGGGGGCGCAAAATTAGTATGAAACTTTGCCGTTTTTGAAGTTATGCGAATGAAATTCAGCATGAAGGTTCTTTATTGAAAGGCATGAAACACGAGTAAAATATTTTTCTCAAAAATCATCTATATCTATATATATAAAAGGAGAAGCTGACTGACTGACATATCAACGCAGGGCCTAAACTATAAGAGTTAGAAACTTGAAATTTTGCACAGGGGTTCCTTTTATAACGTAGGGGAGCACTACGAAAGAAATTTTGGAAATTCATCCCCTAAGGGGGTAAAACGGGGGTGCAAATTTAGTATGAAACTTTGCCGTTTTTGAAGTCATTCGAATGAAATTCAGCATGAAGGTTCTTTACTGATAGGCATGTAACATGAGTAAAATATTTTTTTCAAAATTCATCTCTTAGGGGGTTACACGGGGGCGCAAAGTTAGTATGAAACTTTGCCGTTTTTGAAGTTATTCGAATGAAATTCAGCATGAAGGTTCTTTATTGAAAGGCATGAAACACGAGTAAAATATTTTTCTCAAAAATCATCCCTCAAGGGCGGTAAAACGGGGATGCAACGTTAGTATGAAACTTTAAGTTTTTGAAGTTATTCGATTGAAATTCAATATTAAGGTGTTTCATTGACAGTCATGAACTAAATATAAAATATTTTTTTCTAAACTAATAAGTATAAAAGATTTTCGTTTTTACCTACATTATCGGATTCGAACCTGTCGAAACTCTTCTATCTAGCGGGCCGTGCGCGCACGGATGTGCCGCGGTCTACAAGTGAGCAACCCGAATGCAGAAAATATCTAACTGTTTAAAATTTAAAACCTCCCCAACAGTCCAGAAAGTCAGTTCGTCATTCGCCCTTTCATTTCAGTGCCGGACCAATTTTCACCATACATAGCTAAGAATACTCCCGACTAATGCACCTTTCAAACAAAAAAATAAATAAATCAAAATCGGTTCATCCGTGCGGGAGCTACGATGACACAGAAAAACTCAGAATCACATAGACACACACACACCCTCACACACACACACACATGTCTAACTTCTAACACCCCGTCGTGTTTTCGTCGGGGGTTAAAAACAGAGGCATAAAATATATATGTATTAGTTTCGATTAGTTCCAATTATTGCTAAGAGATGGCGCCATAAGCCAAATTGAAACGCGCTATCGTTTCTTTTGTAGCTCATAAAGTATTGACCACAGTGACCCGACAGGCCCTTCAGGCACGAACCCGCGTGTTCGATTTGTTTCTCCAGCGACGTCCTGAGCCGAGGTCCGACCCCTCTCGGGGGCCCTTAGGCTGTCGCTTAACTTTGTTTTTCTAGGCTGTGGCGCCTCACGCCCGCCTCTCTAGTCCGGTGACGTAGTGACAGCCCACTCGGGGCTAACTACATAGTCAGGTCAAAAAAAAAAAAAAGACTGACTTGACTTTTCTAGGCTGTGGCGCCTCACGCCCGCCTCTCTAGTCCGGTGACGTAGTGACAGCCCACTCGGGGCTAACTACATAGTCATGCCAAAAAAAAAAAACACTGACTTGAAAAGTGGCTTGAAACTTTTATGTTTTTAAAATAGACATTGATGAGAATAAAGAGGTGTTTTGAGTGTATACAGCCAGTATCAAATAGTTAATGAAAACCGAACAGGCCGTGACATATCTTCATTACTACACAAATAAGGATATTTGATACTTTTACTAACTATTTAATGCCGACTGTACTAAAAAATAAGAAGTAAAATAAAAATAAGTAAAACTGCTGAAATTCCAAAATCTACGCGTGCGAAGCCGCGGGCATAAGCTAGTTATAATATAAATATTTAAGCTTATAAGTTAGGATTGTAATTATAACTGCCAAATCCATGGAACGAAAATAAATTCTGCAATGCTTCTTGCGTTACGTTATAATTACAAAGGTATAGAAAACATTTCAGGTAGACCGTAAGCATATTTGACACATCGGTAATAAAAAACCGTAATCGATAGATTCAACTATTTTATCAAATCCGGTTCAAATCGTCAAAATAAAGAAAATCGAATGCGACTATGATTTGCCTCTAGTGAGATATGTATTTTCGACTAGATATAACAGGTAATTTAATCAATTTTGTGTTTCCGCTAAGTAGTGTAGGTGAAATTGTCCGAAAATTTAGTGAAGAAAAACATGTAATCGTGAGAACTTAAGGAAACTTTTAATTTTAATGTTAGAGTTTTCTTTATTTCCTGTATATGATTTGTTCTTTGTACAATAAAAGACGATATAATGATATTCGAATTTTATACTTCAAGTCCTTTTTCACGCACATATACAAAATTATACAATAGATATTTTATTTTCCTTAAAATATTATCTATCTATATCTATCTGTAACTATACGCCAAATCCTTTGCAGAGAGAACCGACCGCCATGTGACTCGATCCTTACAAACGTCACTCGCTTCTTTAGCATTCAATGCTCTTCTTATGACGCTCGCCGGGTTTTAAAACTCCTGACATCACCTTCTGATGAAACACTATTAAATTGGTCATGGTAGGATAAAATATTATTATTTATCTATTTATAACTTCACGCCAAATCCCTTGCGGGGTAGGCAGAGAGAACCGAGAGCCACTTGATTCGATTCTTACAAACCTCACTCGCTTCTTTAGTATTAATTGCTCTTCTTATGCACGCTCGCCGCTTTCTAAGGCTCCGGACATCACCCTCTGATAAAACACGATCAATTTGCTCATGATAGGTAAGTCTTGGCCTTCCTCGGCTGCTACATTCTTCTACTTTCGCGTTGTATACGGCTTTCGTATTTTTTTCTTCCTGTATTCTTTTTACATGCCTGAAGCATCGGAGCATGCCTCTTCTATTTTTTAACACCGACACTCTCTTTCAGACCAGCTATGTTTCTAACATAATCATTGCGAATACGGTCTACAAGCGTTACGCTACAAATTTTGCGCAACGCTCGCATCTCGACTGCGTTTTTTTTACTTTTATACTCTCTCTGCCATACCCAGCTCTCGCTTTCATAAGTAAGCATTAGCACCAGCACTACATTGTGTATAGCGAGCTGTGCCTTATATGCCCCACAGTTCCTTTCTTACAACCCTATCAAATGATTTCTCAATATCCACAAAGCCGCAGAAAACCTTCTGGAGAGCGTCTGGCTATAGACCTTCTGGTACGATATTGCAGAGCGAGAAAACGTGATATGTACATCCCCTTCCATTTTGGAATCCTCCCTGTACCTCCCACAGCATGCCATCAGATTTCAGCCTCATTCTCCTTTCAATTACCTTTCCATGTACTTTTATTGCTAATCTGATTAAACTGATGGCCCTATAGCTGGCGCAGTCCATGCGTGACCCCCTGCTTTTATACAAGGGCACAATGACTGCGCGTTCCCAGTCCGCCGGGACTCTTCCAGTTCTCCAGCATGGATTGCTTAAGTACCAGAAGGCGACCCGGACGTAAGTGCTACCTAGTTTATCATCTCAGCTGTGATTATATCAATCTCCGCTGACTTTCCATTTTTGAAGCTTGCTATCGACCATTCGATCTTATCCATAGTTATACCTTCATCGGACGCCGTCAAGGTGACGTTAGCATCAGACTCACTCTCATTGCCAGCGTCCGGGGCATATTTATGCATTTCTTCAAAATATTTATTCCACCGCTCTAACACTTCCCGAGTATTAGCAAGACTGACACCCGCTTTAGATATTCATACCACAATACAAAAACCACAATAAAACATTAAACTTTTTTCAGAACTTTCCAGCAGTCATCCATATCTGAGTCAGAAAGACTTGCATTCGCAAGTCTTTCAATTTTTCATCTTGCAATGTTTCACTCTTTATCCTTTCATGATCTCCGAAAGGGATACGCACTCGCCAATGCCTCCAGTTCTTGAAAGGTCCCACAAACCGGCTCACCACCAGGTAGTGGTCCATTTCAAGAGTGGGACCTCTAAATGCTCTTGTATCCGTTATAGTATTCGGAGACGTCTATCAATTAAAAACAAATAAATCACACATTTTCGGTTTTTTCATCTCCATGTATACGGTGAATATCCTTGTGATGAAATAAAGTATTACACGAGAAGGTTTCGTTTCATACATATATCTAAAATAGACTTACCTGCTTCGTTCACTCTCTTATCTTCATAGGGACTAAGAACAGCTTCATAGCTGTCTCGTTTGGTTCCAAACCATCCATTTAAATCTCCACACACAATCACTCTTTCATTCTCTTCAGCTAAATCCAAAATAGGCCTCACAGACTTCCAAAACTTCTCTTGTTCTTGAGCATACACTGACCTTACGGGAGCGTATGCTGCAACCAGTAATACTCGCGTAATGCCCAGTTTTATACGAACTCATAGAAGTCTAGGCCCTAGCAGCCAGCCATCTTTTATACCGGGGGCTAAGCGAGAGGAAATTACGACACCTATATCAGCACTAGAATGATCGTCTCGGTCTACCCCAGATTATAGGTCCATCATCCTACCTGGGAGATCATCGGTGACGCTTCCCTTGCGCTTAGTCTCTGTCATACACAAAGCATCTAAGCGTCTCTCGTTAATTATATCCATCAGCTCGTTCATGTTATCACTCAAGCCACCATGTTAAAAAAAAAAGAAAAAGTTTATCTCTCAGAAAAATCAACTTTCATCCATAATTTCAACGACTCTTTTACCATTATCATTACAAGCATCATCATCGCCTATCTCTAAAACTCAAACACACACGCACAGTCGCTCAAGCGCCCTGCGCCGCTTAAACCAAACAGCGATGTTGATAAACTATGTTGAACGAAACGCGTAAGCGCCAAGAATTTCATGGCGTTTACAACGTTTTGGTAGCGAGTAAAAATGCCCTATGAACGATTCAACGCTTTATGTTTTAATTGTTTAATTAGAGGTAAATAATGTTTTAACGCTGCAGCGAACTTAAGTTCTAATTCTCACGTGTCCTGACGCGAGTTTAACATTTTTTTACTCATCCAAAAAGTGCACAACGCCGCTAAAGAAGTTTTCACTTCAAAAATGTTTTGCGTACGACCAAGCGTTAAGGTACTTTACATCAGGGAAACTTATTAACCATCTGTGTGATATCAAAGGGGTGTAATTGTTATGTGATTTAATTTCGCGTTTAGAATATAATTTGAATTCTGTAAACATTACTGTCCTAATTGACTTTTGGAAGCCCAGCAAAATACTTTATGTAATTTATGGTTGTAGTAAACAATTTCCGAGCCGTAATTGGTTATTGCGAGTCACACAAGAGTTTTCATAGCGATTATTATAACGCCAACTCCTAGTTAAATATCATATTTCCATAATTAGGTTTCCTTAAGGCAAGCTGATATGGTGGTGATATTAAATATACGTCTATATATGTTCACGGCCAATTCCTTACAAGTCAGCCAACTAGAACCGATCGTTATGACTCAATACGTACACGCCTTACATACTTACACTTCTTTGACATTCATGGTTGATTTCAAACATAGTTCTTGGTTTTTTTTTATTCAAGCAAGGTGATAAACAAGCGTACATTCTACCTGGTAGGAAGGAAAAAAAGAACTTTACTGCTCATGGTCATTATGGCCGTTGCCGCTGATAAAATTGACTACATAGGAGGTACACAGCCGGAAACGTGTGGTAAGCTTGAAATGAAAAAAAAGGTTACACGTCGGAAGTACTGGCACCTACTATGTAAAAATCTCTTCTCGCCTTTTTTGAAGAACTTCATGCAGTAGTCCGCTGACATAAGCTCAACAGGAAATTTTGTCTACAACTTACGAGCTTTCGGAAGAAAACTTCTTTAAAATTGCACATTGTACAACCAAAGTGCATGAAGATGTAGAAAGAAGCTCTTAGCATCATATTAAACAATTTCTTCGAACACTACCCGTTGTAGAATCGGTAAAACACACAGAGAGGCCAAGTCTCACATTAAACCGAAAGACTCAATACCATGTGCAACCTTAGGATCGTAGACAATTCTCACAGCTCGCCTCTGAATCGTATCACAAGGTTTTAGCTTATATGCAGGTACTTCCGTCTAAAGGCGAAAATTGTAACCCATTACGCTACCCTACTGGAGACTTTATCCGGGCTTAACGTTCTACTTCACGTGAATTCAAAACTGAACTTCACTGGCGGTCGGGATCTTCAGCGAATTCAGTTCCGAATTTTCGATCTAGTATCACAATGCTCTTAGCAATGGCAAATGGTATATCTTGGAATTACAACAAATGGGATATTGCGGTGAATGCGCAGACTTGTCTTAATCTTAAAATTAAAATAAAATTGTTAAATTGGATCAAGTTCCATGACCCCCGTGGAATACTTAAATCAAAATACTCTCAATTTCAGGCACAAATTGGTTGCAGTATTCTTAAAAGACCGAGAGATATTAGCACGGTTTGTGCAATAAGCGTCCCCGGTGATCGCCATCAGTTAACAACATATCATTCAATTTGTACCGGTAAAAGCATCGGAAACAGCACAGAGGTCCTTACGGGGCACAAAAAATAAAACCCACGCTATACTAAGAAATATACAAGGGACTTGAACAGTTATCATCAATAATAGATTTTCTTTTGTCCACACACTCGAACAACACCTACGATATCAACTACGATGGCAGACCTGAACGAAGCTTCGCCATATATAGGCTAATAGTCAACAGTTCACGTTGACTATCAATGACCAAAGTCTGACGAAGAACAGTCGAATAAAGGCGTTGAAAATCGTATTGTCGATCGCTAATCAAGGCGTGAAAATAATTGTTCGATAAATAAGTCGATTGTTATTGTTCGATAAATAAGTCGATTGTTATTGTTCGATAAGTAATTAAGAGGGGATTCCGTTTTGGTTTGATTGAAGCACTCTTCCTTCGTGCTTTTTGATTTAAATGAAGTTTAAATGTAATATTTATTATTAAATTGAAAATAATTTTGAAATTATTAGTAAAGTATTGTCAGTTTTACTATGTCTACTGTCTCGCGAGGATGGATAGATTTTTTGTTTAGATTTGACTTAAAGGTTTTTAGACAGCCCTCATTTTAATAAGCTTTTGACATCAAGTGAAATAATTTAGTATTACTGTAAAAAACTCTCCCCTATTTCTAAATAATTTTAAAGGTAAATACACATACAGTGACGTCATGTTACGTCACGCCACGCTACACAACCAGGTTTTATAATTTTTGCTGATGTTCATACATTCCTTACTATCAGTGTATAAGGATTCCACGTGTATGCATGTGGTTTGATCCGAATTTAGAGGGTATTAAACATTTAGGCCTATATACATTGCAAAATGCATTGTGTAAAGAAGTTTTGTTTGATCTGTAATTCATCCTTAAACACTGAAGCTGAATCAGTTACGCTGTGACGTACTACAGATATTTTCTTCTGGTATTAATTCTTCTGGATCAGCAACCAAAAGTTGGTTACTGATCCATTGCCAGTCATTTAGTGGAACAAATGGATTCATTTCGTGGCGGTCTCCATGTAGTATATGTTTTCGGACGAGAGTTCACCACAGGCGCGATAAAGTTTTCGGGATTAGCAACACGCGAGTGATTCTTTGGTATTCCAAGCCCCCGTAGGCTGTGGTACTTACCACTACCATCCACTTACCATCAGGAAAGCTATAAACTATAAATATAAAAAAACCGGCCAAGTGCGAGTGGGACTCGCGCACGAAGGGTTCCGTACCATTATCTATAAAAAAGGCAATAAAATCACGTTTGTTGTATGGGAGTCCCCTTAAATATTTATTTCATTCTATTTTTTAGTATTTGTTGTTATAGCGGCAACAGAAATACATCATTTGTGAAAATTTCAACTGTCTAACTATCACGGTTCATGAGATACAGCCTGGTGACAGACGGACGGACGGACGGACGGACGGACAGCGGAGCCTCAGTAATAGGGTTCCGTTTTACCCTTTGGGTACGGAACCCTAAAAATAGTGATGCACATGTAGAACAACCCCTCTCTAATATGTTTATGATTGATGGACGACGCACCTGGACGAAGTATTGATAATTATGTAACTATTTCAATTTTGGTTTACATATTAGCTTCGTCGTTGTAATTATAATATATAAAAATTCCCTGCTGATCAGTTGCTATGCGATAATGTGCCTCCGATATGGCAATCATTTTCTATCTTATTGGTATAAAAAAGTTTCACTATTACAAATCCACTAAAAAAAAGAAGGAGAAATGGTTTATGGTGTGTTGAAGTACTCCTGTGTGTCTTTGTAATTGTACCTCCTCGTGTCCACATTACGATACGTATTGAAATGTATTGAGTATTCTATGTTTAGGAGCTAACAAAAAGAAAAACGTAGCTCCAGCAAACGTAATTCATTCCAAATATCCCTTGTATGTGGAATGAATTACGTCCAATTACTCCATGAAAGTTTATGCACTAATCTGATGCTTAGCCATGCCATTGCGTTATCAATTTGAGCCGACATCTCTTTAGTTTTATCACTTTGATTTTTCTCATAAGGTCTGCCCCTACCAAGTTAATTTCCCCGGGAGCCTGGGCTAACACGTTTCGCACAGTAGGCTGTTCATGGACGTGAGTAGGGTGGCTGGCCAGGGAGAAGCTCCGGTGTTAATGAAGTGTACGAAAACATTGCTCTCATAATGCAAATTTGTATTTACTTTTTTTGCAAATTGTTATCATACAAATGTTACTTGTTTATATTCTATGCCATAATTAGTAACAGGAATCCGTTAAAAAGATTTTACTTCGGTATCCTTCGGTCTATGGCCATAAACTTGATATCCTTATTGACCTATTACAAAGTTACCATATGATTAGGAGCAGTGATAGCCCAGTGGCGAAGGAACCGGGCTATTGACCAAAAGGTCTCCAGTTCAAATTCTGGCATGTACTACAAAATTATTATTTTCGGATTTATGTACATATTTGATATTATCACTTGCTCGGCGATGAAGAAAAGAGCAAACCCGCACGTCCAAGAAATTATATTTGGGTAACACGTCAATGTATGTATATATATTTTGAAATACGTGTGACCCAACCTAAGAAAGGTCTAGTTTCCCCCCGGGATGTGGAGTTCTGACGGTAGTCGCTCCATGTCAAAAGCAGTATATTCGCCAAATATTAAGCTAGGCTTAGGTAGCAGACCCTATTAATCCTAATGGATTAGGAAGCGGGATAACGCTAGGAAGAAGAAGTGTTAACTTACGATTATGACACAGTGTTGTGGTTTAATAATAAAAAAACCCATAGCTATTTGTTCTTCACCAGGTTCCAGACGTATCTGGTAACGATTAACAAAATATTAGTATGTAAAATTGAAATAAGAAAGAATTTTTGTATATTAATCCATCAAGGGACCAAAACTTGAGTCTAATGTCTGCACTGTGGTCAAAAATTGGGATAAATATTATTATTATTATATTCATTATTTCTCGAGAGGAGCTAGTTTACGATGTTAGTATAGAATATGGAATTGTAGATAAATCAAATATGTAACATAAAATAGGGTATTGTTTTGTTCGAGCAAAGTATGAAATAAAGCTAATTACCACTGTGGAAAAAAGTATAATAGGTATGCTTTTTTCCAAAGGAAAAAAGCATACCTACTATGCAAATAGAATAGTTTGTGTAGGAAAGATAGGTAGAACACATCAAAGTAGCCGAAGGCTAATAACAATTTGCTGGAGGGTTATTGTGTTACTGTGAGTGAAAGAAGTTACCTGGAAGCTCCTGAGTTGATGTGTTAGCAGCAGCGATGTTAATATAAACACTTTTAAAAGATAGGCGGCATGCTTGCTATTCTACCAGTATTGTATAAAATGATAAATGGTGGAAAATATTTGCTCAATCCCTGCATTTTTCAAAATACTTATAGAAAAATCTGTAACAAAATCTTATGTAATCGGTAAAAGAAGTCTACAGAATATTAGACAATGTGAAGTTCAGACAAGCAAAAGTAATCTAACTAAATTAGAGCTAATTAATAATAGGTATAATATAAACTTAAAAAACATAAGTAATTGAACAGTAATTTCTCGAGGCCCAATTTGCACTTGATTACTATATTTTAATTATAGCTCTTCTTGTTATAAAATCCAGTTCATTACATTAATTAAAACACCAGTTCACAGACTTCCTAGTAAAACATATGACTAATGCGTTATTCATTTCCCCGAGGGATGTTTTTCCTAAAGATAAATTGTGAATGGTCGCCCCAGGTCTTCGTAGTAAATACATTACAAAGCTAACTAATGTAACTTAATATCTGTGCTCAATGTTATTTTGTTTTAATAATGTTTACTTGTCTTGTCGCAAAGTTGAGTCGCCATATTGGGAATTCATGTGTCAACTTTATTCAATAACCCTATATAACTACATTTACGAGGTGGAGATCAAAGAAAGGAGCCCACTTGTGTGATGCTATGCTATACTATGCACAATCCATCCTAGCCCATGGGGGATCTTTAGTAGTAACTACTATTATGATATTGATCGAAGTAAGTTCATCTAATCGAAGAATGCAGCCAACTAACAATTTCCAAGTTGTATTTTTGGGAGTAAGTACGATCACAAGAACTTTCGGCGTTAACAGAATGCATTAGCAGTCAGCCTAGCAATATGTGTGCAGTATTCATTGTTTTCGAAGTATTTCATAGGCTCCAGAAATAATTTTCCTCAACCAGGTTGTATGCTTGAATGTAACCTGACGTAATTTAGCTTTATAAAATGCGACAACAAAAAGTAGAACTATTGTTATTTTATGCGTTCTTTACAGTACATTGGGCAAAATAAGGGAATGTACGAAAAAAATTACGGCATTTAATTTGTGTTAAGTCTTTTCCGTGCTGTCGGCGCCGTACCTGACCTGTTTTTGACGAGCTCGATGGCGCAGTCGTGAATGATGCGACTTTGACACCAACGCTCGTGGGTTCGATTTCCACACAGGGCAAACATGATGAACATGTTTGTTTGTTTTGGTCTGGATATTTTAAGAGACGAAGGGCACATCAAAGCAGCGGCCGGCCGGCCTTTTAAAGTCGGAGCACCAAGCCTTACCCTTCATATGTCATTAAGAGATTTTTCTCTCGCAAGTGTCCAGTGAATATTCTGGGCAAGGTGTAATTGGGATTTAGCCGGTGCTCAAAAGTAAAAATATTTCAACTTGGTATTTATTTTAAGTAACAATATTGATAAGAATATATCGGAAAAGGGGAATCGATATGCCAGTATAATTGGTAAATCAAATCTTTAACACTCCATAATGCAATCACTGCAAGTTCCAATAATGTAAAGGCAAGTGACAAAAACATCTAAACTTTGATCCTAAAAATTAGGCACATCTACTCTACAATCTGCACCCGTATATCATTTATGTAGAATGGAGAATGAAAGAATGGCGATAAAAGTAAAGTCTTGATATGAATCTATCAGTTTTGCTATATCGTTATACTGTATATTAAGTTATAAATAAATTTGACAATACTGCAATCATATTTTGCGGAATACTTTACCGTTGAGAGTGTTGTGTTGAATAAATACAATATCCTCTTGCGCTTCTGCAGCGCTTAAACAGCAATATTTCAAATATTACACATCACATGAAATGAGGTTTGCCCACATTTGTGGCTTTCCAAAAACCGAATATGCTAATATACTATTTCAGCTGTCGTAAAAAAGGATTTTAAAACAAGAAGGAAATGCTTTGTTGATTCGGATACGTGGAAAGTCGGAATGCGGGATGAAAGAATAAAGATATGGATAAACAATGTGATAATGAAAGAATATAAAGCCGGCAAAAGCCCGGAGTCATCTATCACGACGAAATTGGTCGCGTTTCATTAGAAAAAGATTTCAGGAAACCTAATGAGCGTGTATGAAAAGAGCTATAAATGTTTTAAAAAATATTCATGCCTCCTCTGCCTATAAGGGACTTATATGGATGAATACAAAAATTAGAACGTTCTGTTACACCGATTTTGAATTCAAAAATAAAAAAAAACCATGATATCACTTTTTATTAATTAATACGCATTTGATTTCCAATAAAGAAAATAATAATGTCATAATCGTCAATTTGTGGCAAGTGTTACCACTTTAGCTAGCATAGTAATGAAGGATAATATAACTTTAGAAAGCTTTGACGTATAATATTTACATTTTTGAAGTTAATTTTGTAAAAACCATATCTTACAAAAACATTAATCTCAACATATTTGAAAAAAAAAAATACCTGGTATGGATGACTCTAAATACACCTATATGCAAGACTTCATTACAATTCAATCATTGGTTTAGTTGGAATCGTTGGTAACAGACGGACTCATTGACGATACACGGACATCTATTTTATTTATTTATTTTGATCTATATTAACCCTTATGAACAAAATTCTGGCTGTTGTGTTGCTGCGTGTGGGTGAGATTACCAGAAAGCTAATGAGAAGTCGCTGTGTCAGTAGCGAGGATGGTAACACGCGAGCGATACTTCATGTATTGGAAACGTTTATACGCTATGGTAAATTTTTTCATCAGGTAGGCCGTACGCTCGTATGCTTCCCGACGCTGTATATAAAAAAATCACCAACAAAAGTCGGAATAAAATTCCACGTTCCTAATATGTTCATGACCTTTAGACACTATTTATTATGGTGCATTGTCATTCAAATAATTTCTTTTCAGACAACACATTTTACAAACAGATCCAAACCGAAACACACAGATACCTATTATAAATTAATTACATATACGATATTACAAATTTAACTTTAACTAATTCCACGTAGAGTAGACGACGCGTGACGTTAGATAACCGCCTTCGGAACTTCCAAAATATGATTCCCTCCGGCTAGAATTCTGCCTTCATGAAGGTCGACAGATGATGAGTCGGAACCCACACCACAAAGGAACTAAAATTAACTTTATGGCGAGATTCCAGTCGCTCGACCCTTAAGATGAAGTTGGTCTTGTTCTTCAAATACTCTACAACCTCCGCTAACTTTGTACTCCAGTGTAGCCTGGAAACGTACAGCGTCCATGGGATTTTGGCGACGTATAACGCGCAGTTGTGGTGGTCCGGTCTGTGCTACGCCGCAGTAGATGCGATTGGAGGGCTTCTTCCTCTTACTTTCCACTTCTATGACACCCCTGCTCATCGCACTGGTCCCGGCGAGAACCCGGGTGCAAAGCCTTACGAGCGAGCTCACAATTACTTGAAGTAGGTATAGAATAAGTATTACGCTAAAGTAATTTTAGACTTTCAGCCTATAATTTGTTACTGGAAATTGACAGTTTCTGCGTAGGTATTCCCAAACGAGCCAAGAAGAAAGCTGATGAGTACAGTTGTAGGACCTGATGAATATATTCTCGAGGCCTACTTACGTTGAAATAGTGTCGTTGAAGATAATAAAGTGACTTTAAATTTTCTCTTTACTTATGTCAACTGCAATGACGTCGGTGTCACGTTTTTTCTTAAAAAGTGTACTTTTTTGCATTAATTGTATTTGTGAGTCAAAAATGTGGCATGAAACTTTGTCCGTAGCCATATTAACGCTTGAAACAACAACTAAAGTAGTAACTACTACTTTCGCAATAGAGGTGTAAAATACTTGTAGTACTTTACACCTTGGGTTAAATGTTTATGTGCCACTAGAGTCGTATGTAAATACATATAGTACACTTGTTATGGCACATGTTGGGCCTGATTTCCACTTACAACATTTTCTAGAGTAAATTATCATTGTAAATGTTCATTTATAGTTACTTTTCTCTGTCTTAAATAAACCAATTATTAATATAAACTAATTGAAACCAAAAATACTAAAACCAATGATTAGAACACTATATTTTATTAAACTTTAAATAATTTTCTCTTTGTTCATAAATTTTCTATTTCAAACATTGTCAAATTCATAATGGCCACTTTCATTTTATATACATTGGGTTCACGCATAAACATTATTGTTACAGTGATTTGAATCTTAAATAAACCAATTATTAATATAAACTAATTGAAACCAAAAATACTAAAACCAATGATTAGAACACTACATTTTATTAAACTTTAAATATTTTTCTCTTCGTTCATAAATTTTCTATTTCAAACAT
This sequence comes from Pyralis farinalis, assembly GCA_947507595.1. NCBI lineage: Eukaryota > Metazoa > Arthropoda > Insecta > Lepidoptera > Pyralidae > Pyralis > Pyralis farinalis. Next base: position 19,352,601 of record OX382270.1, read on the forward strand.
TGTCAAATTCGTAATCGCCACTTTCATTCTATATACATTGGTTTCACGCATAATCATTATTGTTACAGCGATTTGAATCCGTGTAAAGTAATATTTGTATCCCATTTCCGATTGGCCGGCACACCTGTCTGTCTAAAAGGTCGGTTGTGCTGTTCAATCTGCGGTTTGGACCAAATCCCCGATTTGATTGGGATTTATTTAATCCATATACCATGCTCTATTGCGTACTAATAGCATCAGTGTTTATTTAACCATACCCCCAAAATTGATGTATAAGTTGTTCGTTATGTATATGAGTAATATAACATATACGTAATTAACAACTTATACCTTAATTGCGCGCCCCGCGACTTCATCCATGTGTATCCCGTAGGAATCGCTTCTTCTACTTTGTTTCTTTTTGCTTTAGATGGCAGCAATGTATAGATATAGAAAATTGTCCAAATCACTAAAATAATGGTAGTCAGTTGGAGCAAGGTCTGGCGAGTACGGAGGATGACGTATCGTTTTTAAGTGCAGCTCCTGTAGAGTTACAACGGTTTCTCGTGCTGTGTAATGTCTTGCGTTATCGTGGAGCAATAATGGTGTGTCACTGCCAGTTTCGCCATATTGTTGTAAGTACGAAATAGTAAACATCTGTTGTTATTGCTTGACCAGACCTGAGAAAGCTGTAGTGAATAACGCCATGAAGAGTCCACCAAACCATTACCTTTTTGGTTGATTTTTGGCAAGCTTTGCTTTAGGGCACTGTTGCGGCATTTAACAAGGGGTAAGCCATTGCATTTTTCGCTTACGGCTATCGTAAAACTTTTCGTCACATGTCACAATTCAATCCAATATTCCTTCATTTCTGTACCGATTCAACAAGGCAACACAAGTTTCAACACGCGTTTCTTTCTACAGATTAGTTAAATCATGAGACTCCCATTTTTCATATTTTTTTATCTTATTCATTTGATGTAAATTAGTCAATATTGTAGGTAAGGTAACGATAAACCATGCAGCTAATTCCTGGGTAGTTTGACTCGGATCGGCTTCCACCATCTCCTTCAGCTCAGCGCTATTTACTTGTGTGGGCGGTTTTCCCCGTGGTTCGTTATTCAAGTTGAAGTTTCCATTACGAAAGTGTTTAAACCAAAAACGTACGGTACGTTCATTAGCAGTCTCCTCTGCAAATGAAGCATTGATATTGCGAGCCGTTTCTGCCGCATTAGTTCCGCGTCGGAACTCGTTCAAAAATTACTCGGATTTTCGAAATATCCATCTTTCCTATCTAAGCTGAATAAAAAAAAACAATTAAAATTCGAAAATCAAATGTTGCACATTTTTTAAAAGCTCATAGGTATCATGTGAAAAAAGTTTCACTCGAAAATCTCACACAATGAAGGTTTAATATCAATTCAAAGTATCTATTACTATAAAACGGCAAGTTCATACTTTAACCCCTATTATAACCCAAATTATAGTCGTTGGATAATAAAGTATAATTATTAACGCGCAGGACAGCTAGTGGTTATAAACGGTACTACAGGTACAAATAACTCTAGAGAATCTGTCACGGTCTAAGGCTCCGAAATATATTCGTCGTCTAGGTGGAAATTCAAGAAGGTTCGCAGGACTCTTAGTTCAGGCTTGCTTTCATTGGCTGTCTAAAGAAGATTGTTAGTGGTACTTGCTTATTAGAAGTATTTTATGTGCATTGCATATCGGCCTCGACCGACTTTTTCCGGCATTTCGGGAGCCCATCTGCTGAATGGTCAACCACCGTCTGCCAGAATTAGCGATCAGATTTGGTAGTAATACAGGCGTCCATCCCTCTTCTCTAATAACCCAGTACCAATAATCCTTCCAGATCTCATATCAACAGCCCATTAATTATTTATCGAGACCTTCTCATGGGGTACATTATTGTTTCATTGATATCCCATTGAGCGGGTCACGCCGACTGTACTATTACATCTACTTTCTCGAACGGGCCCCTGTGTGTAGATTCCAGCGCATAAGCACGTCATATGTTCCAAAATGAATACCTACGATTTTAAAGAAACCAAAATAAAACTTAAATACTTGTAGTCTCAATCAGTATACTTGATCATATTCTCTAATATAAATTTATATTTAGCAACATTTTTAAAGATTTTCATCTAATATCAAAGCTTTCGTTATATCGGAAATCGCTTAGCGGTCCAAAATTTGTCTTAACTGATCAAAGATATCACCGACTTTTTTGATCTTGTTAAAGCTTCTCACTATTGACATGTGAGTCCATAGAAGTTCGCTTCTCCTATATCATTGTTCTTAGTATATGACTTTACAATTAAACCTATAATATATTTGTAGTCTTTTTCATTTCTTCAGCGCATACAAAATATTAAAGCGTATGTATGTAAAGAAGCATGCAAATTACTATTGTAGTCTGTAGTATTCAAAATTATTAGCTTACCTGACTTGCTGACTGCCTTTAAATTTAAATATAGGTCAAATGCAGGGCGAACATGTACTTAGCATTACGATGCTTTACATTTCTTGGAAATAGCTTGGTTTTAACGTTTATTTCAATAAAATGAAATTACTGTTTATTAATATTTACATTAATTGAACAATTCCTTAATAATGGTGCAAAATACTGAAGTAACTCTTTCTCACTTTTCAAATTATTACCTTTTCACGACTAAATGCTTAGACAGATCATGACGAAAGTTAGCAGAAAAGACATGGGCTACATTGTTGCCATAACAAAATTTCCTCGTTCATCCCCAAACTTGAGAGAAACGCTTCCATATTCACATCAACTGGAACCCATCTCACTATAGGGATACGAGTCTCCCTTTTAGCTTAACGACTGTTATTTGTCGACAACAGCCGAAACCTAATTTAAGCTTAATGCGAACTCAAAAATACAGTGATAAAACCATCCATAGATTGGCTACAGTCGACATTGCTTAACATGCGTGTTTAGTTAGGGCAACATCCAGCGGTGACGGCAAATATCGTAAGAAAACACGCACGTCCAATAAATTATAGTTCGAAATACATCGAGCCTAACCTAAAGAAGGTCTGATTTTCCCTTTTTGTTGTAAAAGTTCGACGGCAGTAGCTGCATTTGAAAATCAGTATCATCGCCAAATCCTTAGGCTTAGAAATCACGAACCGGGATAACCCTAGGGGGAAGAAGCATATAGTAAAATACATCCGTATCGACTAGTTCATGAACTTAGGTAACGTTGTCTTCCGACATGTTACTTTCCATGACGAAATTTCTAAATTAATTTTACTGGAATTTGGTTAGAATTTAACCTACGAAGCTCAGAGAATAAGGCTGCCTTGGGCAGAAGCTGCTCTACTAATAATTTAAATTATATTTCCGATGTTAACTCTAGAAAGGTAATCGACTTAACCATATTAAAAAAAAATGTAATTATGTATAGTTTGACAGTTGCTGAAAATCAACAAAGGAAATTACGACACCTCTCTGGGAGGACTTAATTAACCGAGCAGCAAACAAGATAAATGAACTGTCAGTCGCTAATGCGCCTGCTGGTTACGGACAGACGTACGTATGAAATGTTCCGCTAACTTTTATGTGTGTTAATGAACCCAGAGTTGTAGAGCTAGCCACCACAAAATGACAAGATGGCAATTGAAATGATGGTAACTGATTATTGATATGAATGATATTTTAACAATTCTATATAAATTTAAATAAAATTTGTTACTTGTACAAGAAAATAAAACTAAAACTAATGTTTTATTATATCTGTAAGTAAATCTAGCATTTTGAATACAGTGTGTCTTCGGATTTCCAGGCAAATATACTCGTAATTAAAAACTATTTTAAGTTTTAATCTATATATATGTATATTTAGGTCGGCCATAATTTCTGTTACAAATGAATATGCATTTTTTTATGAAGTAATGTAATCTTAATAAAACTTATATGTAGGTACATTTTTATAGAAGTCTCAGCAAAAAAAAAATATTCTATTCAAAATTGCCACATTTGCCACATGGCATTGATACATGCCTTTAATCTGTCTGGCCGCTAATCTATAGATTTACGCACTGTTCCCATGGGAAATTTAGCCACTGCTTGCTCCAGAGATTTCTTAAGGGACACGATGTTGGCGTGTCGTTTTGAGCAGGCCATACCCTTTATAACTGACCAAAATTTCTAGCCTAAGGGGTTCAGATCTGGACTAGACGAGGCCCAGTCTTCGTCCATAAGTCCGGAACGTTAGTTTCGAGCCAGGTTTGGGTAGTTCGTGACTTGTGACCAGGTGCTGGTGCAGGTTCTGGAAAGTCCATGGTAAATTTTTAAAAAGTGTATTGCTGAGAGGTTTCACAACACGATTCAAGACAATCCCTTGATACACTTTGGCTGAAGTCTTCACTCGTTTATTAAAAAAAAATAAACTTTGTCTAAACTCCTTGATAAGTCACACCCACTTCCCACCTTCCCACCAAACCATTACAGATGCAGGATGATGATTACGTTGTACCTTTCTGACCACTCGGCCGGCTTCTTTAGAATTGTGGGCGTAACACTTTGTCATTTGGCCTGTTGTAGCTCTGCTCCTGCTCTTCAATCATATTTTTTTTCATTAGTAAATAGGGTATTTATGCGCCTTTCACCTGCGTGTCGAGACAGAAGGCGTTTTGATCGATTCACTTTGATCGATTCTTCAACTGTAGGGATTGATTTAGGTCATGTCCTGTATATTGACTATAAGCGCCGAGCTTCAGGTCTTGTTTTATTATACGCGACAGAGTTCTAACTGGAATCTTCATTTCTCGCGATAAGATTTTTTGTTTCGTAATGGGGTTTCGGCGAATTTTGGCTTTAACAGCATTTGTAATTCTAACAGCACGCGGTCACTCCGATCTTTTATGGTCATCATTCAAGAAGTGTTGGGATATCTGCCGATAGTACGATATACGAATATATGGATACCAAGGTTTTAAATTGCCCTGAATATGACCGACGGCTTCTTACCCACATTGTGCAAGGCAATCACTGCAATCTTATTTTCTTTGACACCCTACACCCTATTTCATATTGTAATTTTGATATTAAATACGAAAATGATATGTAAAACGGCGGGCAATCAAAGGATTTTTTTAACCTAATAAACGCGTTCTAAATTCAAAACATTAAAAAGTAAAAAAAAAAAATCTATGTAACAGCATTTATAGCCAGACTAATTATACACATATATCTAGATCGAAACTTCATCGATTTATAACATATTTGAGTATATACATAAATACCTATATATATAAATCATTTGCCCTGCGTTAGTGTCACAAAATCTCGAAAATGGCTTGACCAATCTGAATATTATTTTCTTTTGGTATGGACAACACACACAACACCGTGTACCGTACCATACCGTTACCATGCCGTACCGTAATAAAATATTTATGCCCTATATAATAGCGCAGCCATCATGATCAAAACAGTTGCTTCGACATTGTAAGCGCTATATATAGTATGCACTAGCTGCATACCGCGACTTCGCCAGTGCATATCCCATACGAATCGTTTTACAACTTCATTTTTTCTCGGCTTCTAAGCTTTATATTGAATAGCCTATAACCTTCCCTAAGAATTGGACATATATAAAAATATATCTTCAAATCCAACTGATACTTGCGGAGATTTGCGCACAAACTCTTCTACATATATCACTATAAATTTGCATATGTAATTTGGTCTGATAATTGAGTAGTGAAACATTTCGTAATGCCTGTGCTACGTGCTACGCTTGCGCAGCTGCTATGCGTTTGCTTCGTAGCGATGCGCCGTAACAAATATTAGAATACTTCTTTTCGTAGAGACGAGTCTACGCGGGCGCAATATCTAAACCAACATTTTTAATAACTACTACATTTCACAGAACTGTTACTAAGCGCCTGGCCACAGCTGATTAATAATATTAACGTGTTGCCACGTACGTGTGTTAACTACTTTTATAGAAGTAGAAGTGTGACGGGCGTCGCGTTGCGTCGTACTGATATGCGATTGGACACAAGATTTTCACTGAAAAATATGCAGAATCAATTCGTTACATTTACGTATGCTGTCACTATCGTTTATGCCGTGCGAAGCGACAATTGTTACACTACATTTTTTTCCTTTTATTTGTAAAATAGAATTCATTGAGTCTAGTCACTTGGGACTTCATTTAGCAGGGTAAAACTTAACGAGCTTGGAGGTGATTATATCCATCCGATCGCGTGGGTAGCAGCAGATCTAGCAAGAAGCTAGCATGGCTCTCAAAATTCGATATTGTAATATAGATAAGTTTCAAAACATCTGCCTGTATGGTTGGTGGTGAACCCACTGAGTCAACATGTAGGTAAGTTAAAACACCCGCCAACTAAAACATAGATACTTAATATCTGTAATTATATTCTAAATTTTCTCGGTGAGATCTTTAGTGTAAGTTACGATACTTTTCGGCATTATTACTCATATTCTAGAAATGCCATAACTAATTCGTCAGCCGTTTGAATATAAAAAAAAAACTTATCCGCACTCCTTACCCCAAAAAATATATATTCACGCTTTTTTGCTGCGTACAGGCTATTGATTCTGCTGTGATAAATGATGATTCATGACTTAAATTGATCAGAATTGATTTAATTCTAGATACCTTATTACTTGAAATATTCTTGAGACGTTACAGTACAACTCTCAAGGCCGACCGCATATGGAGTGTTACTGTCAACTTTAGACAGAAGCACATTGATACCGTTGTGTATTCTGATACCGTTTAGAAACAAGATGTGCGATTATATTGTAACCCGAGCTTACATATGGTATAAGCTCTTAGGTCTATAGAGATTTTGTATCCCGTTGTGTTGATAATGGCCACAAAATCATTCCATGTGATGCCTCTCTCTATAATCGTACAACTTTTTGTCGACAAAGAGTTCATTTTCATACACTGGAACCGGAATAGTTTTGAGTTCTGTGTAGTTCTAGATAAGCTTTCTTCTGTGAATACTTAGCTTGAACTCCCTATTATGGCTATTTCAATAGACGAATTATTTTTAATAAATTTTTGAAAAATCCTATGTGATAGTAAAATCGTAAAGAATTTTTCATGGTCGGCACCACATGATAAATTATGTGGGCATTTGAAATACCAGAAGCATAATTGCTCCTGCTATTACAAATGCTCACAAGCATAGCATCGTGCAGGTATGTACACTTATAACCCGCATAGTCTATAAATTGTCCCATATGTCATCTTTGCAAATCTGAAGGTTTAATTGCTATACACTGCAATACTATAGAGATTTGTATGTTTAGATAAAAATATTAGGCTTAATTTTTAAACAAGTACCCTTATGGAAACGTAATAATACTCGAATTGGGAACCTGAAACATCAATAGTAAATATTGGCACGCTCCGCTTGTGGTACTAGCGGTTTTGATCAAATATCATCACAGAGTAGACTTACCTATATATACACATTATATCCATCTGGAATTATTTCACTGGTACGTACTTGCATGATTAATACTCTGTATTTGAGGCAGGTTTTTTTAAAGATTGATGAAGATAAATATGACTTGTGTCCCTTAAACCTAGACGTTTTAGCTCCACCTACGTTTTGGAAAAAATAAACTGAACAAATGACGAGTGTTAGCAAATATCTATTATCATGGGATGGGTAGTAGTGTTTGATATTAATAGTTTTCATTTTTTCTTGTTTCAGAAAACCAGAACTAATTACAGTTGACAATGGGCAATGATTATTTATTATTTATTTTATCTCTCTCTGCGTACTGCAAGGGACCTGGCGTAAAAATATACGTACATACATTTTGAAGTTTTTTATGCATTATCTGGTGGCATACGAACATAAGCCTCACCTGCGACCACTGGTACTTTAGATAGTGGTTACCATACCTTGTGAATGCTTTGAATACGTAATATAATAAGAGGCAATCTGCGAGCAATACATGAAGTATTTCTCGCAGATTGCTTTCTCTGCTGTTAATACAGCAACTCCTTTAGAGTGCTTGCCTGTTAGCAAGTTGAGAAACTTACGAGTACCTTTTATTACCTTAATATATACCGAACCAATTTTTATACTTTGTTTACTATTCCATTCTAATCCTAGTACTATCTACCATAGATTGAGATGTAAAATGGACAGCAGTGTTGACATCACACAACCCTGCTGTCTGACACCAATTCTGACGTTAAATCAATGCGATAAGCTGCCAATATATGCTGTACAGACCTCATAAGTGAAACCGTAGCACGGAGCAGACCGCCGTCAATCACCTATCGTAGGAATATGTCCGAGAGGTCTTTTCAAACGACTCTGTTAAATGCTTTTCAAGATCTACAAAGCAACAGTAAAACTTCTGGTCTTGAATCAAATGCATCTCTACGATGTTGAGATCCGAATCGAGAAAGCTCTATTTGAAGTTCTTTTAAATTGACAAAGTAGAAAGGAGCCTATACCTTATATACTCTTTTAGCAATCCATTGAATTTCACGCTCATACTTTTCTCAATTATTTTTCCATTTACGTCCGAAGCTGATCAGATTAGTGACTCTACAGCTGGCGCAGTCTATTCGTAACTCTTTGCCTACTATATATACTACTACTATAATTTCACGCCAAATCCCTTACGGGGTAGGTAGATAAAACCGAACACCACGTGACTGGATCCGCACGGTACTCGCTTCTTTAACATCTATTGCTCTTTTCATGCACGCTTGTCGGTTTCTAAGGCTCCTGACATCACCTTCTGAAGCACAACCAATTTCGTCATGGTAGGTAAGTTTCGGCCTTCCTAGGTTCGTCCTTGTACTTTTGCACATCATTATTGCGAATACGGTCTACAAGCGTTACGCAACAAATTTTGCTACTTTCATGCTCTCTCTCTATCTGGATAGAGAGCTGGATATGCTCTCACTTCCATAAGTAAGCATTGGGACCAGTGCAGCGTTGTGTATAGCGATTTGTGCCTTCTGGCTCAAGTTCCTATTGCCAAGAAGTTTTCCCAACGCTCCATTTACAATATTCCCAGCACTGATTCGTCTTTCCACATCAGCGGTGTACTTTCCATCCCTGCTGAAAGCGCATCCAACATATACAATCTCATTCACTTGTTCCAACACTTCATTAGCAACCGTAATCTTTACATTTGTTCTGGTTTCTTCTCTTTCAAATACCATTATCTTTGTTTCCCTCGCATTTGTAGTAAGCTTTTCTCCATACAATCGTTTTTCATTATAGTGACCAGTGTTTGCAGTTTAGATGGTATTTCCGCTTATAGCACGGCATCATCTGCATACAGCAAACAGTTCACTACTAGGTCACCCATGCACAATCTTACGTTCGATGACCTTATTCCGTGCAGACAACTATCGACATGCAGAATAAACAGCCCTGTAGATAACAAGCAAGCCTGTTTACACCTATATTGATATCAAAACCAGGATGACATGCTACCATCTATCCGCACACATGCTGAGTAATCCTTGTAAGTGGACTACACAGCATGGAACAGTGAACCGTCAATCCCATATCTAGGCGATATGTCCCACAGTTTCTTTCGCATAACCCTATTAAATGCTTCATCAAGATTCTTTTTTATACTACGTCGGGGGCATACAAGCATACGGCCCACCTTATGTAAAGCAGTTACCGTAGCCTATTAACGCATGTAATATATTATGTATCACTCGCGCGATGCCTCGTCTGCTGCTTACACAGCAGCTCCTTAGGAACTCCATTGAACCGTAGAAAACCTTCTGATCTATGGTCAAATGCTTCTGTACATATTTCGGAGCGAGAAAACTTGATCCGTGAAGCCGTTATACAAGGGCATGATGAACGCGCGTCTCCAGTCCATTGGGACCTTTCCAGTTCTCCGGTGTAGATTGGATAACAGAAGGCGTCCCGAACGTAAGTTGTTCATCTCAATTCCCCATTTTCAAGCATCGTATCGACCATTCGACCTTATCCATAGTTATACCTTCGCCCGACGCCGTCACTGTGGAGTAAACATCAGATTCACTCTTATTGCCAGTGTCCGAGATATAGTCATACGTTTTTCAAAATACTTACTCCACTTCCTGAGTGTTAGCAAGAATGATACCAGCTTTATATTTCATCTTGTCCATTCTGGATATCGACAAACCACTCCGAGACTTCTTTACTTCTCTCCAAAAGAGTTTGGTTCCTCATTCATAATTTGTCTTTCGTGCTTCTCTTTCACTAATGCATTGGTTTCATTCTTGCATTGACGGTACATTTCATTCTTCTTCTCTCTCATACTTTCATTTGATGGCAAAGATTATAAATAATCCAGTCACGCTTTCCTCTTTCTGACTACGGATGATTCAACCTCCGCATCCCACCAGGCATCTCCCTTCAATGTTTTATACCTCTTTGGTCATCCACATGCTCCTTTTGCACTATCCACCATACTTTCTTTCAGAACTTTCCAGCAATCACCCACATCTGAGCCGGAAAGACTTTATCATCTCCGAAAGGGATACGCACTCGCCAATGCCTCCACTTCTTGAAAAGTCCCACAAACCGGCTTACCACTAGTTAGTGGTCCGTTTCATAAGTGGGACTTCTAAAGACTATTGCGTCCATTATAGTATTTCCGAGATGTCTATCTATTAAACTCAAATCAATCACACTTTTTTATTATTTCGTCTCCATGTATACGTGTGAATATCTGATGAAATAAAGTATTCGGCACGAGGAGGTTCCGTTCCATATATACTCGAATCTAGAATTGACTTACCTGCTTCTTTCACTCTCTTATCTCTATAGAAACCTAGAACAGCTTCATAGGTGACTCGTTTGGTCCCAATCCATCCATTTAAATATTCACACATAATCCCTCTTTCATTCCCTTCAGCTAAATCCAGAACATCCCTCATAGATCTCTCCCTCTCTCCCTCATCTCTAGTTTTTGGGTACACGCTGAGCTTACGGGAACGTATGCTGCAACCAGAAAAGCTCGCGTGATGCCCACATTCATGCGTATCCTGAGAAATCTAGGCCCTACCAAAAAGTAATCTCTTATACCAGTGGCTAAGCGAGAGGAAAATACGACACCTATACGGGCTCTGGCATGATTGTCCCGGTCTACCCCAGACCATAGAGCCATCATTCCACCCGGCAGATCATTGGTGTTGCTCCCCTTCCGCATAGTCTCTGTCATAGACAAAGCATCTAAACGTCTCTCGTTAATTACGTCCATCAGCTCGTTCATCTTATCATTCAACCCACGTCTTACATTCCACGTGCCTATGCAGCAGTCGGCTCTGCTTAACCCGCCGGAACCGACGTAGAGGGATCGATGCACGTCGCCTCAGGAAGACGCCCTAATCCGCACATCGGTGCACTTTCGGACTAGACCTGCTATCTAATTGATGGACACGCTTCTGGCAAATGACGATCCAAACTTTTTGCCTTTATTCACAAATACAAACTTGACTAAAAAAAAACTACGTTATGAATATCCGATCCTGTACTTCGAAGATATTCAATGGAATTCCTCGATGGATTTGTACTAGTAAAAAGTACTTAGTACTAGAATACTCGTACTTTGACAAATTCATATTGAGTCCAAATTGTAAAAATTACAAGGTGAGCATGGATCTTTCATTTTCGTCACTGAGCAGTTTGACACTATCTGAAGCACCATAAGGAGAACGCAGTCAATTGAAGGTCGCTACATCCCCGCGAGTGATAAAGTTTGCTAAGAAGCTGTTGAGCCATTCTTGCGTTAGGACTCGGGGTGCTTACGTAAGAACTCGCTCTATCTGTATATACGGTAGATCTTTTTTAATTAAGACTTTAATGGAGATTTTAATTCTATGTAGATTATTATAGATTATTAGTAGATGTTATTTTTCTATAGTGAGGAAACCCGAACGACCAAAGAATTGTATTTCAAAAAGACGTATGACCTAACCCAATAACGGTCTGTTTTTCTCTTTTCGGTTGTAAAAGTCGACAGTCGCTCCAAGTGAACACCAGTATCTTCGCCAAATCCTTAGGCTTAGGTAGCCGACTTCGCCAATTATATATATTATTGTATTATTTTTTCTATGTTTCATTTAACAATAAAATAGGTTATAACTGGCCGGGGAAAAGACTGCAATTCAATTTCCACTGATTAATAAAATATTTTAGCGTTCCTTTAACATTTTTCATTTCCGTGTTACGATGATCGAATATTAAACATTTTTTGTCCACATTCCTTGAACAAATCTAAATCCTTTTCTCTACCTGATCATTCTTATTTGCGTTTATTTGAATTTACTTCCAATTCTTCTCGTACTAAAAATACTGAATTCAAGTTACGTCTTTATAGTGTTATATTATACACTAGAAAGGATCTGTACATATATAAAATTTTAAGAGAGGTAAGGTAAGACGCATCAAAGTAGCCTGTCAGGAGAAGTACCTCTACCTCACAGAAGACCGCAGCCAAATAACTCACTGGATGTTGTGTACCTGCGAGTGAGTGAGGTCACCAATAAACTCCTAAGGAGTGCCTGTGTGAGTAGCAGAGTAACTGCTTTACATCAGGTGGGCCGTATGATTTTGTGGGTCTCGACGATTTATATGAAAAAATCGGCCAAGTGCGAGTTGGACTCGCGCACGAAGGGTTCCGTACCATTATCTATAAAAAAGGCAAAAAAATTACGTTTGTTGTATGGGAGCCCCCTTAAATATTTATTTTATTCTATTTTTTAGTATTTGTTGTTATAGCGGCAACAGAAATACATAATCTGTGAAAATTTCAACTGTCTAGCTATCACGGTTCATGAGATACAGCCTGGTGACGGACGGACGGACGGACGGACGGACGGACAGCGGAGCCTCAGTAATAGGGTTCCGTTTTACCCTTTGGGTACGGAACCCTAAAAACAGAGAATAGAGCGCCACAATACGCGACCCTTACATCTATCATTTGATAATTGATTTATTAACATGTTTTTAGGTCAGCGCTTGATCTATATGTCGATAATTACTTACAGGTTAGTCGTCGACTATTTCTAATTGATAATCATTTCATATCATAACGAAACATAGAATTGTCAGTAGAGCGTGATTCTTATGAAAATATAATAATGTCGTGATATTGAGCTTCTATCATGATGGAGTTCAGGTTATCTTCTTATTTAGCGGTGAGTCTATATGGTTTGAATTCGTTTGACTTGAAGGCTCCTTTAACTATAATTGTGTGTACTCTTTGAAATTACATATTCATTCCTACAAATAAATAAAAGGAAGATATCAACGCAAAGCTTCTGGTTAAAAATCGCGTTGATACGAGTAGTAGCATGACAATCCCTAACTAATAAGCTACGTTAGGTGCTTCACTTTAGGTAGCCTTGCTTGCTAATGCTTATTTTCTTTATTTATACTAAGTTTTTTTACATTTGTTAAAAATATATCTATACCCTCACGCCAGATCCCTTGCCAGTAGGAGAACCGGGCACCTCAAGATGTGGTCCTTACACACCTCTCTCGCTTCTTTAACATTAATAGCTCTTCTAATGCATAATCACCGGTTCCAAGGCCTCCTAACACCACTTTCTGATGAAACTCGACCAATTTGACAGAAGTAGGTGCGAGGAAGACTCTCCTCAGTTCCTACATTCTCTATTTTCCCATAGCATACACGTTTATATTTTTTTCGCATTTATTCTACATGTCAGAGTCAATGGAGCATGCCTTTTCTTTTCTTAAGATCGATATTCTCTTTCAGTCCTACTTTCCTTATTACTTCATAGATGCAAACGCAGACAGTACAAATTTTACGCCTCAAATTTTGCCCAATGCTTGCATTTCAACCGTTTGTATTCTACTGTTACCCTCTCTATACTCAGCTTTAACTTAGAATAGATTATTGCCTTCCAACTAATGTATAGGTTGACAATATATTATTTAATAATAGATGTATGAATAATAAATACTCTTTCCGTGCCGTGGCAATTGGAACGTACACTAAAATAAGGGCTATTGAGGAATTCAATAGAATGTCGGTGTATATAGGCCTTTTGAACAGTAGTTTGGTAATATTACCATTGATTAAATTAATTTTATGATATACTTACTGAAAGGCGACCGCGACATTATTTGTGTACATATCGTCATTGTTTCAAGTTACTGAACCCAGCATTCTGAATTGTTCATTAATATAATATTTATATATTTTGGTATACTATGATTCGTGTATATTTCTCTAAGTGTTTTTGTTGTAGTAGTTTAAAGAATATTTCTTCATGTAACTTTGTTTACATATACATTTTATAGTTATAGTATACTAATTTACATTTTAAAATGGTATGCGAATGCTATGCGAGGCTATTGAAATAAGAAAACACCCCAATTTTAATAGAGAAGATGGTTGGCAAGTGTCACCTGCTTGGGATCCAGTTCTAAAAATAATCAAGTCACAAACCCAGAGATCTACTCAAAAACGTTCGGACACCATGAGCGATTTTTGTGTGAACTGGAACATTTATAAATAATTAATCCATCCATGACGGTAGATGTACTAATTGAATAACCAATGCAAGACAAATGTTACCTCAGTCTTCCTGCGACCACGGATGCTGCAAAGCTTTCGAAACGTCAGGTTCAACAAAATAAATAAAACACGCGATACTTCCGTTAAAAAAAATGTTTAATTCAATGTGTAACAATCGCATAAACCTATGACAACAACCGATCAGGCTGAAACAGGATGCATTCGATGGGGAAAAATATGTAGACAAAAGGACCCCAAATTATTTTTGTCCACAACTTATTCCCCCCCCCCCCTCAATAAATAAAAATTGAGAAATTAATTGAATTATACTGCCGAATAGGCCAGAAAATGTTAACTCGGGGGTTTTCAGGGTCGCTGGTCACGATACCGTATTGAATCCACTATGACGTAGAATACCAATTACTGTCATAAAAAGAAAAAAATATAACCGAATTTCATTATTTATTTATTAGTTTGTTGTTTTACTTATGATTCGGTAAGTTATAATTTCATGAAACTAAAATTATTTCAGATCATCTTACAAACCTACTTTTAATATGATCTGAAGTAGTTTTAGTGATATATTTTCGAATCTATGGTACCTATATCTATCTATGGTGTTTTTAATATTTTTGTAGAAAATATTACATTAATAATCATGTAAAAGTTACATTTTTTAATATTACTTCATCAAAAACCTTACTGCAGGCAAGAGGTTGGCAGTTTAGACATTTAATAATGGTTACATACGGTACAGAGTTCTTGAGCAGCCCGCCGCTCGCAGCAGCGGCACGAGGGCGGCGGCGCGTAGCGCGGTACGGTGTGTAAATACAATACGCAATACGGTTCTTGCAATGCAGTGCAAATAGAACCACTGTATAGTAATCTAAACCCATTTCTACATTTTTGAATAGCACACTTTTAGACAACAAGCTCAGTGGCGCAGCGGTTAATAATTTTGACATTAACGTACGTGGGTTCGATTCTCACACAGTACAAACATTTGAGTAAACGTGTCTCTATGTCGCGATCAGGGCATTCCTGAGAGGTAGGTGCGATTCCAACAAACATTCGTGTGCATGAACATGTCTGTTTGCCTTTTTCTGGATGTTTAAGAGAGGTAGGGTGCAAGGGTTACAAATTTTTTCTTGTTCAATTTGTTATAAGTTCCAAGGCTCGCCTATCTAAGAGTACAGTTTTTATATCCATAACGCTACTGAAATCAGTTCATTGAGATTTTTGAGGATTGCGCTGTAATTATGAATCCAGTTGCAGTCAAGTGCGGTGGCTTGTACCTTTTTGGCACACCATAAACTAAAAAGGCTTATATTCTTGTCATGCCCGCCTGTTTGCCTCTTGCTAAGAAAATTAAAGTATCATCATTTTTGATGTAATGAAGCTTTTATTGAGGTTTAAAATTATTTGTTGCAATTCTGCAACCCTGTTAAACCTTACCCCTTCTATTTTAATACCTTACTTATTGTGGTCATATTAATTAAGGTTTAGTGATTTACTAGTCGACCAAGTTAAAGCATAGAAGCGAGTTTTATATAAATTGTATTCGATGCAATCGGTTTTGCAAAAATATATTTGTAATTATACATTTTTCATTTTTAGCCTTCCTGATAAACTATGTAATCGCAGATGAGATTAATAGAATCATTACTAGTTAAGTGAAAATATCATTTTTCTATTAACAAGTTTCTTGCAAGTTGCAGAAATATCTTTATATTGAAATGTGTGCTATATTAATTATTCGACTAAAAGTCCCTTTTCTAACTGAGTCTAACTTGTATTTAGTCAATTTATATTTATTTTCTTGACACAAAAATACCAATTTTCTACCTAGCGTTTACCTACCTATGTACTCAAATGATAACACAGTAAATAACTGCAAGGTAATAGTAATGAATATTTCTCCATTTTAATATTCGCTGGAGCTGGATGGGCTTAGACCGCTGATCTAGGACGCTGACCCTCGTAGCGTTACATGTGAATCATAACACCTTGGCTTAGTAATTTTCTACCGCTGTAAGTGAAATTCAGAACAGGCCAGATTTTGGTAGCGTTTTTCTTAATGCAAAACACAACAGCAGATAGTACTCAGTAGTTTTCTGCATAATCTGCCGCAATGTATGTATCTCTGTTTACGCAGTAATAAATCTTTAATATTTACAAATTATGAATTAACCCAATGTTGTCGCAGTGCAAGCTTTACGTAAGCTTGACGTGCAAAAATATCTTCGTAATCTGTTCTGTAGGTTTTGGGTGACGCGTGCACAATTTTTATCCCCGTGGGGAAAGGCAAAGGGATCTAGCCCATACAGCCAAGTCTTCAGTTTAGAACCATCTTAATTTTATGTTCCAGCTTCAGGAACTGTGCTGAAAAAGTACTTGGGAAGGGTACCTCGACCCAATCAACCCAGTTTAAATACCACCCGTAAAACGATAGTGATTTTTACAAGGTTTTCTTTATGAACTTATTCACGTCTGCATGTTTATGCACTTTTTGGAAGACGTGAATAAGTGTTATATTTGAGCTTTTTCATTACTGTATAGTTTCACTAACACTTATGTTACAAAATACTATCGAAATTGTCACATAAAACTAATTTTATACTGAATTGTAAAAATTTCAAGTAATACAACAATGTCACTCGTCAAAAGGGCGGAAAGAAGTCATGCTAGATAGATAAAAAGTTTTAAAATCACTATCATGACTTCTGTAGTGATAGTAAAACCAACTGCATCACTATTTATGAATATACAGACTTTACTTCTCTAAAATTAATTTAAATGTTGTTAAAAAAAAGTATGTTTTACCTATTTCTTAACATTTCTTTAGAGTTTTCGTAGCTAATTCCCGATATAAACAGTATCACAAGAGGGCGCAAAGCCGTGGTCATCCCGGATTCGGACTCCTCATCAATCATTTTGATATAGCGTGACGCATCAACTTGGAGCAAACCACACTTCTGTTTACATGTTTGTCGGGTATCACACGTTTTGTACTCAAAAGAGGGGTTGAAACTTACTAATGGGGTAATTTAGTGTCCATTTATTATATGTTGGCATGTTATAAATTATCATTTTAATGAGTTTTGAGCTATATTATAAATGGTTTAAGATTTCAGATGTACGTTCTGCTTTAAATGTATATTTAAAGACCATTTAGAGACCACTAAACCAAATCTCTGACGGTGTGCCGTTAGGATAGAGAATTCATCCTTAAAAATACTGTTGTACTTTTGTATTAAGAAATTTAATGGAATTTTCATTTAGTCAAATAACTGAACACGATTGTCAAAGTAAAAGCAACAATATGTTAAATATTTGCATTTATCTGACAGTAGCCACATTTGACACCAGACTAGTGGAGTTCAAACAATTTGTACCTTTTACAACGAAATTTTATAAGCCATACCTACATAAAGGATTATTTGGAACAGGGCGTATTCCTCGTAAGCATTATAGGGGACTATTGACAAATTGTACCTATGTGTATATCATAATCCCACCAAAAACATTCTGTAAAAAACTAGCCAAGTCACGATGGAGCTGCTTGTTTATCTCTAAAAAGTAATGAAATCTAGACAAAGTCGTGCCAAGTCTAAGGTTCCTTACTGCGATTTCTTTATTATTATAGTTAATGTTGTGTGACTAGGCCGTTGAACATTCTTTATACGTTAGTGGGTACAAGTCAATTTTGTTTACACGTAATGTTATATCTGTTGTAACTACCTATGTTTGTTCAGCGAGATAATAGCCCATACTGGTATTGGTAATTGGACGCTAGTGTCTCATTTTAGGCTGTTGTTGATTGTGCAACACATGCATTCCGCATGGACAATGCTGACTTCTGCTCTCTTCTTTTTGGAGCGTCAAATCGACCACCGATCTACTTCTATCAATGATTAGAAGTTCGTCTGTTTGTTTCAGGCTCACCTATACATAAGTATTATTGAAGTCCGCAGCTTTATCAAGCCTACAATTGACTGGTTATTGAATCAACGTTTTCCAAGTAGCAATTTTCCATCGTCAATGGGTAGCGGTTCTGGCGACAGATTGGTGCAATGGTGTCATGGAGCACCTGGCTTTGTACCCTTGTGTACCCTTCAACGGCCAAGTCATACAACATTAACTATAATAATAAAGAAATCGCAGTAAGTAACCTTAGACTTGGCACGACTTTGTCTATATTTCATTACTTTTTAGAGATAAACAAGCAGCTCCATCGAGACTTGGCTAGTTTTTTACAGAATGTTTTTGGTGGGATTTCACTTCTTTTTGCAGAAACGTGGGTATATTGATTTATTTTATTAGATTTTCTTATTTAACACAGTTTTTTTCTCATAGTAGAAGGGAGCATTATTATATCTCTAATACAGCTGAGACCAGCTGAGGGTTCTTCATCAGATACTTCAGACCTTCGATTTTTGACATCAAATGAAGCGGCCCACAAAGTTGAATATTTTTTGTAAAGGCGGTATGTCGATCTCTAATAGTTTGGTTGGGCTCTTGTGTTTTCTAATCAGGGTCACCAGGTACTCCAGATCTTCGAATATCCTAGTTTTTATGGTTTTCCCTTTATGTGGCCATTAAACCCTAACTCTGTACCAAATTTCAGCTCTCTAAGTTTATAGAAAGTACTAGTTCTATTCTGATGATCATGAGTGAGTGAGTGAGTGTCATAAATGCGAAACTTTGCTTTCGCTTAACTTCGGAACTAAATGACCTACAGACTTGAAATTTTGGATTGTAAGTATGTGATTATAGCTTACTGGATGACGAAAATTTCTGCGTTCTGGTCTTATCCAGAGGTTCTCAAATAGGGGCCTGAAAATGCGGCGAAATGGTTCCAGTAAAGGATGGTACGGCAGTGTTTGCTTCGCGCTCGACTTGGCGGGGGCACTACCGTGCCCCCGATAGTATTTGTAATAACACTCATAATTCACATTGCGATGCATCTTAACATTTTTTGCATTAAGTCGATGTAAATAAATATGTTATATAATTTATTGAACTGAATTTTAAACCACTTCTCCCTGTCTTATCACGAAATACTGCAATCTAAGCATAAATCTATTGAATTGTATCATACACAGTGTATCATACATAATCTCAGTGGAACATATCAGAAATATGGTTACAATCCTGCTGTTCTAATAATGCAGGTTACTGATTTTGTAATTAAAAGGGTGATAAAATCTGGGAAATCATATTTCAGGTGGATGGTGGCCATAAGTCTCTCTGTGATAATAGCCCATTTAGTTTGTTGTCTTTTTAATTGGTTTTGATGAGCTCTTGGGCAAAAACAACGCACACGTAATGTTAAAAAATTTCAAAAAAACAATAAATGTGCATTTTGCAATATCTTTTTATGATTTCTTCAAAAAGGAAAATTGATTAATAAAAAACTACATATAAATAAACAAAAATAAACCAATGCTACGAATACGTGCAAATGTAATAAACTTGACTGTACTAAATACAATATATATAAACGCTACACATCCGTAATAATGTTTAGTTTCTATTACTAGGTATATCATTTGCATTTACTAACAAGTAAAGAAGTACTTATCCTGTGAATTTCTGTGCTATAGTCGTGAAGATAAGCGGATTTCAACTGGTATTCTTACAATTTTGCTACTTTGCAATGTGGTGGGATAGATACGAGTAATACGAAGTGGGCGCTTTTTATAAATATTGTAGTGGTTGTTAGTTTAGTGTTTGGCTTCTAGAAGGTCATCCGAGCCATAAATGCGTAACTCTTATATTGGCGAAGTGGAAACCCGTGCTCGAATAGCTGCACATCTTCATATTGCAAAGAAACATTTTAATCAGTACAACCGAATTAGTTCAAATCGACACCTGCACTATTCGATTTTTGGTATTTTTTGCAATATTTGTAATGTATCTATAAATTAGGTTAATTTGTATTTTGGGTTAATTTTCAATTTTAGTACTTGGTAACGATCTACCCTACGTATATAGTGCTATTTGCTGATAATAGCTCTTAAATTTTTAACATTGCGGGCCGGTGTGAAGCTATTGACAAGGTAAATAGTGTTCTGTCTGCCGTTCTAAATTAGTTCATATGCATTAATATTTTATTACCTAAACTCAAATAAAACGAAATGTATTAAATTTAGACTACCAATTGTAACTTCTGTCAATACAGAAATTCGTATTAACAGTAATAAATTTGACTTAGTTAACGATTGCCTACAGTATTTCTTGAAATTATAGTAATCGTAAATGTCCAATTGCAGTGTTCCACTCCACATAAATAAACTTGCTATTAAGATCATCTTCGACGCATATGCAGATATATAACTCAATAAATAGGCTTAGTATTACATCCACACCTAAATATGCTTTATGTGTGTGCGCGCGCATGCGCATTTGTACCAATTGTAGTTTATGTACCATATGATACAATATTATATAGGATTTTGCGTCCCTGCCCCAAACGGCTCTTGGCTACTATTGAGGCTATGCGGTTGTTTCGCCCGGCTGCGGATCTTTCACATTACTTTACCACGCGCATTGCTTTGCCACGCGCATTGCTTCGCCATGCGCATTGCTTTGCCAAGCGCATTACTTTTCCAAGCGCATTGCTTCGCTAAGTACCCGATCTTCCACAAACGGCCACGCACATGCTTTGCCATGCGCTTTGCATTGCTCAGTGACGGATCCGTAACCCTCTACGTGCCCGATTATCATTGTCCGGTCAGGTATATACAACCAAAAGACCCATATGCGATGCACTACTATATAGATATTGTTTTGGTATCATTACTGCTACTTTGTCGCTACCTAGCTGTACGTGGCATATACCTATATATATTGCTTATATATATGTTTGGCAGTTTACAAATTGTACAAAAAGTGCAAGCGAGATGTATGCTTTGACCTCAAATAAAGAGGAGTGCTTGGAAAGTTTCAAAAATATACAAAAAGCAGGCCGACACAACAAGGTGTTGCATGTTTTGACCGGCGGGGATCCTTTAGATTCTGCAATAATAAACAAATAAAAATAAAATAAAAGGTAAAAAATAAATACAATTTATATTTTTTAACACAAGCTTTTTATTAAATAAATGTAAGAAATAAACATTCCTAACAAGCAGTTTCAAAATTAACTGAAAAGTATAAACTAGTAAATAACAGCAAGCTGTGTAGGCAGAGCTGATATTTTTTAAATTTAAAAAATATTTAAATATTTTATTTTTAATTTTTTAATTTTTTTAAAATATATGGAACCCTGTACGACATCTAGCGACGAGTGCTGTTACTTTTTCTGTTGATGGGAGTGCAGTGCAGACTCTGCACTGCAGAGTGGCCGGCCATACGTTTTCCCATATGTTTTTTTTTTCTAATTGGAATGATTTTGGACCGTTCTTCCTCACCAACGAACATTTAAATTTCAAATTAAAGGATACAAAACTACAATATGTTAGCTATTAGTGTGTCGATTTTGGAGTTTCTCACTATTACCGTCTAAACGCTAGCTGGATGACATCAGTCTACCCCAAACGGCAATTTTGAGGGTAATGTGGCTCCGCTGGCTATCGCAGCTCTGCCAAATATTTTTTAAGCCACTTGTATGTAACTACAAGTAAAAACTTGGGACGCTCAGATTATATACATTTAATATTAGGGGTTAAAGTATGAAATTGCCGATTTAAACTGAAAAATTAAAACTCGGTTTTTTTCTAAGATATTTTTTAATCAAAATCTAAACCCTCATTAGATATACATTGCTGCTATCTAATAGGAAGTTTATTTATGCTTAAAGTTTATTTTTGCGATAGAACTCTGGGGATTTAAATTCGACAAAATGTGTGGAAGCATTTTGTACTGCCTCCTGGGAAGAAAATTTTTCACCACGTAGAAAATTGTCCAAATCACAATAAAAATGGTAATCAGTTGGATCAAGGTCTAGCGAGTACGCAGGATGACGTATGGTTTCTAATTGCAGCTCCTATAGTAGTACTGTAGTAGTAGCTCCTGTACAGTGGTTTCTCATGCAGTGTGAGGTCTTGCGTTATCATGAATCAATAATGATGGAGATCGATTCACCAGTCTGGGCTGTTTCACTGAAAATTTCGCCATCATTGTTCAAAGTTCGGCACAGTAAAATATTATTTTACATCGCAGGGTTTATTATGGATAATATTTTAATCGTTATCTCAAGCGAAAGAAGTATTTGGCACAGTTAAGAACGTGTCTCATTTGAAAGATTGTAAGGCAACTGAATGATTACATTAGAAGCGTGATTTATTTGATTCACGAGATTTGGTTGACTGTTTTTGTAAATAAATAATCGTAACGTCCGTATAAGTAATCGAATTGTACGGAATTTTTTAAACAAATAATTTTATGTTGCGTCTGATCACTGATCCGTTGCCACAATTTAACGACAATGTACATACATTTTTTTGCAGCTGAATCTGTTACTGTAGCGGTGGCGGTATATTTTTGTATTATAAGCATCTATAAGCTTCGGTGCCACTTTACCTCAAGTTGTCGTTGTGACCTATATAGGAGTAAATTTGGATCTTCAAACAGAACACAGTTAAGTCGATCTTCAAATATTCTTACATATGCAAAAAAACCGGCCAAGTGCGAGTCGGACTCCGTATCACTGTACAACATTTAAGAATAGTTCTGTAAAAAAAGTCTCTAGTATGCAGGACCCCTTAAACTTTATTTTATTTCTTAATATAGCAGCTACAGCAATACTCCCTGTAAAAAATTCAGACTATTATCGTTAAAAAATATAACAGCTCTGGAGGATATGTATGCGCAAACAGACAGATAGGTAGCGGACTTTAGTAATGCGGTCCCGTTGACACCATTTGTATGCGAAACTTTGAAGGGCAATCTGATCTAAACTACTTTGTGTGCTTTCGCTCCCGATTAGTTCAGGAAAATTACTGCCGGCCGGCACCCACCCACTACCGTTAGTACATGCATGCTGCCGCTGCCATTGATGCTCCGTTCGTCTCTGCCTCGGCTGTTGTGGTCGTCTCTACGAGTGTTCATCATCTGAAATGTGAACCGCATGCACCCGTCATCGTTGCTGCCCTGGCTGCTCCGGTTATCCCTGCGACATATGTTTCGCCTCTCCACGAGGCATTTTTAGGCATTGTAGATGTAAGTCGTTAGAATAGCTTGCTACCAATGAAAATTCCATCTTTTTTTTGTAGTGCCGTCCTTTATATAGAGAAGGGGGTAGAAGGAGCTAGCGAAAAGATGTTTAATAGAGGGGAGTTTCTTACGTCAGTCTGTTTATTCATAAGTTAGAATTTTTATGTTTAACGATTTCTAATGTTTCCCTAATATTCAATTTTAGTCTATTGTGTGTAAGATTTTATATGTTTTAGTAGGGGATAAATGATGTCCTTCGTCTATAAGATGTTCGGCGAAGTATGACTGGCTACAACTAGACAGGTCGCCTTGGTATAAAAACATTTTCTTTAACTTGTTGCTTTTCCTTGTATGAACGTTCTTATATATTTTTTCAGAGCGGTAAATGTGTATTGATAACTAATAACTTAACTCAGAACTTAAATACGTAAGTACGTAAGTAATACGTAAGGGTTCCTTACGTATTTAAGTTCTGAGTTCACGCCTGACTCACATTTAACAAGTTTTATTTCTAACTTACTTCTGACTTACCTACCATGACCAAATTGTTCGTGTTCTATCAGAAGGTGATGTCAGGAGCCCTAGAAACCGGCGAGCATGCATGAGAAGAGCAATGAATGTTAAAGAAGCGAGTGAGATATGTAAGGATCGAGTCACGTGGCGCTCGATTCTCTCTGCCTACCCCGCAAGGGGTTTGGCGTGAAGTTATAGATAGATAGATTATTTCTAACTGTAGCTTCACCTGTAACGGAGAACAAATCTTGGAAGTTGACCCACTTCCCGTTTCTGATTGAGCTGAAGCTAAATTTGCATACACGTTTAATTTGGATGACAATGCATGATTAGCTAAGCGACGTCATTCTAAAATTAATATGGCGGACTCCCAAACATGGCGAACTGGTTACTTTTTATATATCTTCTGATAAGTGTATCAAATGAAAAGGTTTGCTAAGTAAAATACGAAAAATAACGTCACTCTAAATTGAATATAGCGAACACCCCAAGAAAGGATGAATTTTAAGTTAATTTTAAACTATAATATTTTATTTCTTGCAGACAATTTGCAATGTAAGAAGCAACATAGAAAAAATGCAGTAGAATATCGTTATAGAATAAGCTCCGACTCGTACTTGACCGATTTCATTCTCCTTCCCCCATTTCCAATACCAAGGCTCATTCCTGCCCTTTGAACCCCCTATCATTACTCATTAGGTTCGTGAAAGGATTTCGAAATATCCTGAACAAGCACATTTCACACACCGATATTGCTTATAATAAACCTTCGTACTAAACTCTGATTCC
This sequence comes from Pyralis farinalis, assembly GCA_947507595.1. Lineage (NCBI taxonomy): Eukaryota > Metazoa > Arthropoda > Insecta > Lepidoptera > Pyralidae > Pyralis > Pyralis farinalis. Next base: position 19,377,604 of record OX382270.1, read on the forward strand.
GTTAATCTGGCCAATTTACGTTCATCCGTGGAGTATACGGCTCGTTACGTTTATCCGCATTATATATTACATACAAGTGTTATGTAATACATTGATGTAATGTAATCCTGTACTGCTAGAATAGAGTTATTATGTTTTAACATAGTAGCACACTAGGTTTAGAAGGGCAAGACATTTTATCAACAAAAATTAATAAGAAATGGATACTTGCAAACACGAGAAGGGGTCATTCATCCATTCCTATAAAATTGTCTTCACGCCTTTTTGACTTTTCTCCAAGGCCAAACATACCTCTAAAATTCACTGCACGGTGATGATGTTCGACTTCATTGTAAAACTGGGCACAAAACAGAACGATGAGTTGATAGTGGGGCAATTTCGACTCGGGCAACGAAACCAAAGGGGCCAACTGCTGGTCGACGTTATGGAGAACGAAGGAGGAACTCTTTATGATGTACTCCTTCTTAAAGAAGTAGCTGCAACGCAAGTGGTAAATGCGTCTTTAAATTAATTTTCTTAGTAGAAGGCCATTCAGAAAACTGATGATAATATAATCAGGGGAGACAGTTTGGTGTTGTAGCTAAATACGTTGTTTTCATCCAAAATTTAATTACACCACTTGATAGCCAAATATTCTTCGCGTTATCCTGTTACCTAATCCATTAGGATTGGCGGAGTCTGCTACCTAAGTCTAAGGATTCAGCGAAGATACTGATTTTTACATGGAGAGACTGCTGTCCTCCTCTCTTCCACAACCCAGAGACAAACCCAGATCTTTGTTAGGTTAGGTTAGGTTGAAGGTTGAACAACACTGAAGCAACTTGAAACATAGAAAGAAGATTTCTCGTAACAGTAAATTTTATTGCAGTGCATGATTACTGAAATATTACCTCTAACAGTAGTTTCTTCAAAAAAAAATATCGTTACAGGTAAAATTTCAGTAATCATGAAGAAGAAAAGAAGAAATCCATGAACTTTTTAAGAGAATATTCGAAATAGTTTTAATTATTATTCAACGTATGAAATGTTAAATGCAGCACAGTCCCTGAGAGCATGTGAGTTGTCCATGAGAGCCATTATTACAGGATACATTTCAGCTATACATATATCTTCATGATCTATGCTTTAAGTCGTTAACTATGTCCGAGAATTATTAAGGCTAGATTAAACAACTAATCAAAGGCCGACGGCCTCAATAGAATACTTAAGCTTAAATCAATTAACAGCGATGACTTGCAATGTTAATGACCTAGGATTAATATTTTATTTGTCAAGCCGACATTGTTCATTTGTTTATGTATTGAAGAGAGGCTAATATTATATGGTATACTTCTTCATGAGATCTTATGTATAGCCTAAACAAGTATCGCTCGAGCGGCATTGGATATTTAAGTAGAATGAGTCAAACCTCAGACAGCCTTTTGGTCAAAGCCAAATACTATTTAATGATATCGTCATTGACGTTAGCAAAATAACCTAAAATTTTGTTGTAAAAAGGACAGAAAGTGAAAGCAGTCGCGATGTTGTATAGTGGGAAATAAATGAAACGAGACAATAGGGCCAAATACAATTGCAGTGAAAAGACGCGCGGTCCGTGTGTTCTAGTTCCAAACAAGAGAAATGGTAACTCGTCGCAGGTGCACGGGAACAATGTGCGCTGCACGGAGCGGCAACAATGTACGATTGCCGGAACAGTGCGCCCGATTGCACGCCGTTGACAGGCCCAATTCAAGTTTTAGGGGCTGAATCTTCAAGCCTCCAGCGCTACATTGTTTGGAATGTACTAATTTAATTGTATCTTTTTGACAAACATTTTTTTATATTATTCGGGGTTCCGTATCCAAAGGGGACCCTATTACGCTCCACTGTCTGTCCGTCCGACTGTCACAGAACGATATCTTTTGAATTGTATTGGCGAGACCAGTGGTAGAGAGGTTAACAATTTTCATTTATCATAAATGCACGTGGATTCGACTATAAGTTTTTACAAGAGAGGTAGGTCACATCATAGCAGCCTGACTGGGGCGGCAGCCTGTCTTAAAAGAAAATAGGGTCAAATAATAACTCCTTGGAGGATTGTTGTGTTAACCAGTATCAGTGAACGTTTTTTTGTTCACTGACCAGTATGCTCTAAGGAGCTACTGCAGGGGTTACAGCAGGGAGGTTATCACTTTATTTCAGGTGGTATGCCTGTACGGTACGCCTCCCGACCTCGTTATTGTATAAAAATACCGATATGCCAAGAAACAATTAAAACAATACAATGTAAAATATGTTTACCACACAAAAAATATTTAAGGCGTTTTTTTTGTTCATAAATATTTTAAAAGAATATCTATGTATAGCTTCACGCCAAATCCCTTGCGGGCTAGGCAAAGAGAACCATGTACTACATGACTAGGTAGGATATTTCCCAACGACGAGAGTCGTTTTTTGTATACGTGCGAGTCCGATTCACGCTTTACGTAGTACACGTATTCGCAGCCTCGCTGCTTACATAGTTGTTCCAAACTGCTCATTGGCAGCCTCACTCGCTCATAAGAACACATCAACACTCCGAGGAGTGTGAGGTGGAGGCTTCCATACAGACGACTTCAACCGTGCAAAACTGTACTGCGCATCATGAAAAAAAAAACATATATTGTTGGTGAAGAATGATGATCATTAATTAATATTCTTTAACCGTCAAATCATTATCGCATATTTCATCTTTCGAGATAGTAGATATTGATTCTTTTCCGACGATATAGAGGTCCGAGCGCCACAAGACACATCTCTTAAACGCTTCGCCTACTTATTCAACATTCATAGATCTTTTAATGACGCTTGCCGGTCGCTTGGGCTCCTGATTAAACTTTCTGATAAAACAGTTTCAGTCATGGTTTGTGAGTCTTCGCCTTCCTCGGGGCTTACACTTCCACTTCGTGTTGTATATCTGTTTTGTCACAATTCTTGCCTCCCGCTTTCTTTCTACATTCATACATGAATAAACGGAGCATGCCTTTTCTTATATTAACACCGATACTCGCATTCAGACCATCTCTCCTATACCGTAGCACAATGCTCGCTTATTCTACTTTCATACTTATTTCCTAGATCTTAAAATAGACTTTTTGATTAAGCATTCTCCTTTCGAATATTTTACTTAAGACTATCAAAGTTAATAAAGTTCTGTAATTCCCCAGTTCACTCTTTTTCCATGACGTGAATAATGGTATGACTTTACAAAATTTTATTAAGTTAAGAAACAAACCTGCGTCATTATCTTTTTATATATGTGTGTACGTCATTGAACGCCTACCTATTAATTGATTGGACTGATTTTGATAAAAAATTTAGTATGTATTTGAGGAAGTCCCTGAATGGTTTAGATTCCGCAATAGGATTTCTAGATTTTTTCGGGCAGGACAACGTCTGTCGGGATGGTTGCTTGGTCGAGTCTACAAACCCTTTAGTATCCTTTTCTCCACAGGCGCTTTTTTTTTGTGTAGTAGCTATTGAAGAACTTTAGTGTAATGAAAGTATTTAGTAGTAGTAGATTCGTAGCCTTTATTTAGAAGTCTCTATTTTTTCCGAAATATTTAATAATGATTATTGGTCGACTTTCGACCATTGGGCAAATACTAGGAGTAGCAATTTATTATAATATCTAAATATAAATCCTTAGCCTATTTATATTTAGATATATTTTTTTCATCTCCGTTGGTCAATGGTATTTCTTTTATTAGAAGCTACTGTCGTGTTTGCTCATCCTTTATAGCAAAGAAATATTGAAACCAAGCTGAGTATTAGTGGACTGGCCACATACTTCGTAGAATCGACAACCACTGGGGAACAAAGGTTCCCGAATGGCGTTCCCGTACTGATGCATGTATTGTGGGTGTGTGTAGATGAAGCGACGACCTCAACAGGTTTGTAGCGAGTCGATGTATGCAGGTGGCACAGAATCGAGACGAATGGCACTCTAGAGGGGAGACCTATGTTCAAAGACAAATACGGTCTGACATGATAATGACGACGCAGTTTAGAGTATAGTTAAAGGATTTGGAAATGTACGAAATGAAAATAAACCTACAAATTCATAAATATAGGTCATATTATTATACTTATGGTCGAATTTCGATAATTTTGCTAACAATAATTTATCTCAAACAATTAAATACTTCTTTTGTATTGGCTAACCGCCTTTTTTATTTGAAGCTACTGACAAGCTTTCGTATTCTCGAAAAAGATATAGAAAAGTGGAAAATAATTGAAAGATGCGAATACGTAACTTTGCCAAAAATTATCAATAACGATTTTGGTCGAATTTCGACAATAATAAGAATAATTAGGTGTCCGCTAGTCATGTTGAGCAGTCAGAACCCGTTATATACGTTTTCCCATACATTTCGCGGTCGTATACGACCACCCGGGTTTCGAAGGGTTAATAATTCTTATTATGACTAGCGAACACTGTCGAATTCTTATTATTTGTTTCATATTATACCTAAAGGAGGAGCTATTCAACTTAATACCAGCCGCTGATTTCCACTATCGTACTACTCGCCACAAACTTAAATTTCACCCTCACAATCTTGATGAGAGGCAATCCACTACAGTACGCTTTTTGAGGTATTTTCTACCACATACGGTGAAATTGTGGAATAAATTACCCTCAGCGGTGTTCCCGAACAAATACAATATGTGTGCCTTCACGAAAAGAGACTTTGTTTCTAAAAAGGCTGGCAACGGATCAGTGACCCTTTGGTGTTGCTGATGTCTATGGGTGGTGATGAGGACCTACAACAGGCGACCCACATGCACGTTTGCCCCCCTCTAATATAAAAAATAACCAATAAATGCGCCTGATTTCACGGAGTTGACAGAAACAATTAAAAGTTTTGGACAAGCATACAATAATTGTAGTGTAACCAACCATGAAATATATTTCTATTTGTTTCGTAGTTTTTTTTTTAATACAATGTAAAGTGGTTACAAAAGCATATGAACACTTGCAATGCAGGAAGTTTACCTTGCGTGGTTAATAACGCAACTGCTTAGAAACTTCCTGGTAACCTCATTCATTTGTAGGAACACGACCACACTCCAGGGATTTATTTTAATACGAATTTCTGTGGTTTGAAAGTAATTTTGAGTCGCGTTGCTTTGATGCGCCTAACTCTCTTAAATCACCCAAACCAAGATAAACAGATAGGTATGTCGGTTCGAGTTCCAGTTCTCACTCAATTTTATACGTTAAAACGTATATATATAATATAATATATAATTATATTTTATTTAATCTATATAAAATATTGGAGTAATCTTTTTAAGTAAAATGGAGACATATACGTAGTACGATAGTATAATTTTCATACTCCTTAAGGTTTACAACATAAGAAGTAAAACTACGTCGGTAATATACAACGTTATAATACCTTTCGCTAAATACACAACCTAGTTCTTTAAATGTTTTACCTACTTACAGTTGATTATAAATATAAGTTTTGAAGATTTTTAAGGTTTAAGTACAGCTTAAGAGGGGGCAAAGCTAAGTGGTGCCCTCATTTTGTTTTTATTAACAACCCTGAATTTAAGCCTAATTCCAAAAAAAACGCTCAATACTGACACTGTATAACAACGCAATAAGGTATAATAAAAATGTTGGTTACTAGTAAATAGATAATAAATACAAGGTATGTTTCAAGAAAACATAAATATATTTCAGCAGTGCCAGAATTGGGCGTTTTTGAAGCAATTAATTATTAATTTTATTTTCGGCGGAATGATAACTAATTTTATATCGTGTGACCATTTGCATATTTGATTGTAATTTACTTGCAAAGTTATTTGAGCCTCAGAGACATCTTTATGAGCTACCAACAGGCATGTGTCATCAACGAACTGGTATACAGATTGTGATGACGTTGCACATGAAGTTCACGTAAAGTAAATATTCACTCGGGTCTATTATGGAACCTTTGGTAGTTAATACTTTATTACTGTATTTGTTTGATATTTTGACAGTTGTTTGCCGATTCTCATTAGTTTTGCAAGAGTTTAAGTAAGACCCTGTATCACTTCGCGATAACTTGTCGTACAAAATGGAATAATCAAGCATATCAAACACCCTGGAAAAATCAATGAGCAAGGCGATCACATGTATTTTTTCGTTTAGAGAACTATTTTTTTTCATCGTTAAATTTAGAAAGAAGTTTTATGTAACTATTGGTATGCGGATATTATGTAATTAGTCGCGATAACTCATGAATAAATCTATTTCTACTAGAGTTCGGAGGTCTGTACAGTGCACATAACCCTATTGTGTTTTTATTGTGTAAATTAATTTCACCAATTATACTTTCGCAATCTTGTAACTACGTATTGTGTCTAATGAAATTAATAGTTTTATGTACATATAATGCTCCGCCGTCACCTCTTTTATTACATCGCAATTCAGTGTATAATGTGTAGTCAGGTAATTTATACAAGTTTTTATTCATTCGCATTCATCTTTTAAATTAACCTCAGTTAATAACACAAATTATATAACGTTTGATGATGTACTTACTATATGTTCTATCTGATGGAAGTTTTTAACGATTGAACGAATATTTACGTGAAACAATAATATTTGTGTTGTATTTTTGTTATATTACTTCGATGAAATCATTCCATAAATTACCATTTAATTCAATTACTTCACTATTTGTGTCTAGCATAAGTGTACATATATGTTACGATTATAGTAAGTAAATACAGACATTTAATTACATAGTTATTTAGCTTTTGATTTGCAACCTACGAGTTTTTCTAGCTTTGATAGACTGTATTGTTTGAATTTTATCTTTTTCGGTTTTGCGTGCTAGAATAGTACCGCTTTTACACCACACAGATTTATACAGTTCAGTGTGCTTCGACTCTTTTTTACACTTTCAAAGAAGAAAGGCGCTCGCGTAGGTAGATCTAGTTGTCTCCTGTGTTACCCAAATCCTTACTGGTTAAGATGAGGACAATTGGCAGCGTCCAGCCAATTGTCCCTGGTGCCTTGGCTCAAGGTCACCACGATTGGTGCAGGGGCTTGATGTGCAGGTAGGTTTGTTTTTTGTGATGTCAACATACTTTTAATATATCAGCCGGGTTTTGGATTATTTTGATACATACGACACTAACGGCGCTTTTTAGGTCTTCGTTTTCTTGTACTTCGAGTCCACACAACTCAACACAGTTGACTAGCTGTGATTGTTCCAAATAATTAACTTTTTGTTCCAGTACCTCCAGTTTCAGTTCTAGATTCTATGTGGTGTTCCTCAAGTCATGGCTTTTATTTTCAAGGCTTTGTTCTCATAAGTGGTAATCTTATGCTCAAAGTCGTCAATTTTGTCGGTATAGAATTGCAGTGACCTTTGCAACTCGTCACGGATGACCTTGTAACAGTTGAGTCAGTAAGAACCAGTGGGGTAGCTGATATGTCGGCAGAGAATGGGAGGGCGTGTGTTCGGGTTATTATGCAGGCCAAAACCAGTAGGATAATAATCTAGTCTGTCTCAAAGACTATAGGTAAGCGAAAGAAAGGGTGCCACCTGATAAATCTAAACCCATCAGGAAGGTATAACAAAAGAATATACAAACTGATATTAAGAGAATGTAATCATATATTTATCCTTTACAGTCGCTTCTAGACACAACTAAGTTAGCTTTCAGATGTCCATGTTCTACTTGACACATTTTAATATAATTAAAAGGTAAACAAATTTTCTTTCATATGGACAGCATATTTTTATATATTTATATACATATCGTTTGGGTTATTATGCTTTAGCTCAAAAGATTACATGTACACTTAAATCCACCTATTGCATGAAATCACGTATCCTATAAAACAGGTGTACATTTGTACAGATCTAGTTATTTTTGAGTGCAATATTGGGTCAAAACGTTTATGAAAAGAGAAAAAGAGTTAACACTGTATAGAAAATTCCGTAACATTAAGATTGATCACCTGATGTAAACGGGGCTTCGGGTGTTATGACAAGAAGAAACCAGCGTTTCGTGTTTCCTGTTGTGCATATGTGTGGACGACCATCAACTGCGGGCTACAGGGTACTTTGCAGCGCGGGGCTATTATAACCATGAATTAAGACGGTGCTTGCGACCGAACCTTACAGTCTGCAACGAACAAGGACATAGACATCAAATTACCGGGAATGAAAATGTCCTCCGCTTCACAAAATGCAAACTATTCAGACTTACTTACCCGGTATTGAAAGTTGAAAGGTCAAAGCTAATTTCATCCTTTAGATCTTCAGGATTAGAATAATGTACTAATCTATTAATGTAAAAGCCATATTGAATGGCCAGGCCCACTACGACCCAAGGAATTGCTTGAATATTAATTATTAAATTAAATAAATAAATCTTCTTTTTAACAGATGACGCTGACAGTACTGACATTCGCAATTAACATGAAAATCGGGTTTGCACCGTTACAACCTCACGTACTTGATGCATTTCTCTAGGTATTTGTTCAGAGATGCTGTTGGTGATAGAATTGGATAATGTTTCCGTGTTAGAGATGTCCTCATCGTCCGCAACAGGCAGTATACATGAGACACCCTGTTTAGTGTTTCCCGTGCTAGTTTTGCACTTCCAGTCCACAGAATCTATGATATGCAATGCATTCAGTTGTCTAGTGTTAATGAAAGCACAGGCGCCGTGTCGCTATTTACTGCATTTGCTCCACTGTATTGCAGGGTTCTTCTTGATCACGAATTTAGTATATTTAAAACATTTGACCATAATGAGGATCCGTACGGTTTTTAGTTGAGAATACAGATTTATAGAGCTAAGAAATTCTTAGCATACAGTACAAAAATTTTTGTTCTATGACAAAAATTGACGAAGTTATGACTGAATGACGCGCTCGGTTCCGTCACAGTGACGTCACACGCACCCGCGTACATTGACTTTTAGCGACAGGAATGGCATATGTTTATTACTTAATATCTTCGTAAGTAATGGTCCGATTAGGATAATTCAAAAAGATATATCAATCTTAGTTCATAAAGAATATCGTGAACACTAGTTCTATTGAATTTGCTATAACTTTACTGATCCTCATTGCGGTGGTAGTAAGCAACTCACTCGTGGTACGCGTTATTTTTTGGTACGTACGTCAGACCGGTATCCAACTTATGGAACGATGGACGTATCTTCTAACTTCGGCTCCTTAATAAATATACTTTTTTCGACGGTATGATAAAAAATATTAATATCCGCGTAGATATGAGTATAAAATAAAAGTCAAGCTGAAAAAATCCGTGAGTGCATAGGCACATTGCCAATGTCTATATCAAATACGGCACGAGCTACACAAGCTGTACATATTAACTGTTTGCCTCCAATCTGCATTGTAGAGGAAGGTGTTGCATAAATAGAGCTAAATTGCAATCCACCGAAATTCAGCCACATACGCTGGACGTTTGGTGTCCCCGGGGTGCGCGGTGGCTGGGCAGGGTAAGGGGGGAAAGTTACAAATTTCAGAGTTAGCACTGCCGGTCTCGACCGCTATGACTGGAGCCGAATTCACATTGGGATTAAATTGGACATAATGTCCGCTCTACGGGAGCCGAATTGCCATCTATGAACGTATGAATTTGTGCGTTTGATACCATATTGCTATAAACCAATTATGGCAATGCCCGCATAGCAAAGCGTCTGGTGATGGTTTCATATGGACAAATAAATGCTCACAAATACAAATAAATGCATAAACGATACTCACAGTTTGGGCGTTTACTTATCTACATTGTAGTTTGTTTGAAGGTATACTCATAAGTAACTATTGAGAAAAAGGAAAATTCCTTCAATGACCTAAGCAGGGTCCTGAGAGCAGCGTACAACTTTGGTAGAATTATGAACGAAGCGAACGATGCAAGAGGCGAAATGATTTTTTTTTTCACAAGTAATGTGCTCTACTTTTTTATCATTAATAGCGAAACACTGAACAGTTATATTATATTACTAGCTGCTGCCCGCGGCTCCGCCCGCGTGGAGTCAAATAACGTAGCCTATGTGTTAATCCAGATCATAATCTATCTACGTGCCAAATTTCATTCAAATTCGTTCAGCCGTTTAAGCGTAAAAGAGCAACAAACATCCATACATACAAACTTTCGCATTTATGATATTAGTAGGATAATATTCTTACTCCCCAAGATTTTTTAATCATTTACGTTATTCTCTGTTTTAGCCCGGCAACAGTATTTTCTCATCAGTATCGCTTTTTTTGTTTATCAATATTTTTTTATACAACTAGATTGGCAAACAAGTATGCGGCGCACATTAGATGGTAAGCGGTCACCGCAGTCAATTGACGCTCGCAACACCAAGGGGAGGTTACTCGCGCGCTGCCAATCTTATGACCTAAAGCTGTTTCGTCACAGTACCCAGTAATTTCTGTCATATCTCATCCTTCAAACTAGAACACAACTATATAAATATAGCTATTTTGCGGTAGAAATAGGTAAGACAGAGGTACCCGTGCAGACGACTTTTGCACAAACTCTCCCTCTGGTATCTCTCTCAACAGCGAATTCGCGCTTTTTCACCACACTGGTGTGTTTATGGTGGCACAGAAAAATGGCTAGTTTTGTCAGAAAGAGTTACGCCAGCTCATTCTTTATAGACACGGTCATAGCAGCATTGGCGGAAGTCATCATTGTAGCGTTACACAGATATCTGTACATCTCTATATAGCGGTGACTTACCGACGTTGCTGCAGGAGGGTTTTATATTGTCGTGAAAAATAAAAGAGTTATTTTTACACTGTAATTAATGAAGAAATGCACCTTTTCGAGCGGCAATAACAATAAAATATTTACCTGAACGTTTTAATTTCGTTTCTCTGTAACATTCTATATAATATACGCGCTTCAATACCTTATTGTGAAATCATATCTTTCACCCAATGAAAATTAAAAAGCATTTATTTGCTGTTGATCGCTTGCTGCATAATAGTAAAGAGAAAATAGTAGGCGAGTCCGGTAAGAATATTATATATCATAAACGGATATTAAAACTAATTTTATTATAAATTACCCATAATATGATCACTTTAAGGTTGAAATTTAAGACAGCTGAGTTAGGGGTTGAGACACCTACGCTGCGTGGTATGAGATATGTGTCGTAAATATCTTTGGATTTAAAATATACAAATTGACTTGTTGTCACAGAGTATAATAGAGGTTAAAGTATGAAATTGCCGCCTTATAGTAATTATATATTAAAAGATATTTTGAATTGACATTAAAATTTCATGGTGCGAGATTTTCGAGTGAAACGTTTTTCACATGATACCTCCGAGGTTTTTCTTTTAAAGAATGCGCAACATTTGATTTTCGAATTTCAATTGTTTTTTTTTATTCGGCTTAGACGGGAAAGATGGATACTTCGAAAATCGGAGTAATTTTTGAATACGAGTTCCGACGCGGAATTCACGCGGCAGAAACGGCTCGCAATATCAATACTGCGTTTGGCGAGGAGACTGCTAATAAACGCACCGTGCGTTTTTGGTTTAAACGCTTTCGTAATGGAAACTTCGACTTGAAGAACGATCCACATGGAAGACCGCCCACACAGGCGAATAACGCTAAATTGAAGACGATAGTAGAAGCCGATCCAAGTCAAACTACCCAGGAATTAGCGGCATGGTTTAACGTTACCTTACATAAAATATTGACTCATTTGCATCAAATCAATAACATAAAAAAATATGAAAAATGGGTGCCTCATCTGGTCTGTAGAATAAAACGCGTGTTGAAACTTGTGTTGCCTTGTTTAATCGGTACAGAAATGAAGGAATATTGGATCGAATTGTGACATGTAACGAAAAGTGGATTATTTATGATAATTGTTATCGAAAAATGCAATGGCTGACCCCAGGTCAAACGCCGCAACAGTGCCCTAAAGCAAATTTTATTACCAATAAAAAGGTAATGGTAACTGTTTGGTGGTCTCTTCATAGCGTTATTCACTATAGCTTTCTCAGGTCTGATCAAGCAATAACAGCAGATGTGTTCTGTACCGAAGTTCGAACAATGGTGGCGACAAAAAAAAATCTAAAATCAAATGTAGCACATTTATTAAAAGTAATCCCTTATAGGTATCATGTGAAAAAATTGTCACTAGAAAATCTCACACCATAAAGGTTTAGTGTCAATTCAAAGTATATATTAATATAAAACGGCAATTTCATACTTTAATCCCTATTATTTATTGTATTATATTAAACCAAGAATCAATTTTTTTTTTACCAAACCTTTCGTCGAGATTGAGTAGACACAAGTAATAACGTATACACCCTCTTTTTCCTTCATTCATGTGTATAAAGCTAACAACAATTGAATGTCTGCAAGCACTTCAATAATCAATCGTCCCAATGGGACTTGAGCTCATTTAAAATTCAAATATGTGTCCGCGCACCGACATGTCTGCCATACACACATGTATATATATATTGTACTGGAGTGACGTGATACCTTCTTACTGTATTGAATCTGTAATGTATTACAGTGGAACGTCAGCGAGACGCAACTGGGTACTTTTTTAGGGATACGTTCCAGAATTTTTTTGGCTCATTATTTCTCTTGTGCATTTCGAATTAGTTTAAAAAATTGTAAGTACCAGTATATACTTACATATGTTCACAAGTCGTAAAATTATGTTGATTAGAGAATAATAATATAATTCTATACATACATGCAATACATTGCTTTGTAAAACGAACAGGCGGTATTAATTTGTGGCCCAGATTTTCATAATAATTATAAATTATGCCACCTACATGTTTACTAGAGCAGAATACTACAGAAAGCTGTACGAACTGAATTCTAATAAAGCAAAATCAGTGTCTACCAAGAATAAAGAAAATGTTTCCTGCAGTTAATTCATTAAATGTATGAAAACAATTATGTAATTAAATGTACATTTTTAAGTGAGTACACTCCACGTTCCTAATTATGATTCTCATTTACACATCTCCTTTGTCGATTGTCGAAATCGATATGTACTAAATATTAGCTTTCATAGTCATGTCGTCAAATCAGCCTAAAACAGGCTGGTTTTGATATAAAAAATGCAAAGTCTAATAACTTTTGTAAAAAAAGAACAAAATAATAAACTTTTTTGGATCGCGCATATCAATCACGTGTTGCGCTGAGTGTCAGTAAAGTTATGTCTGATTATATAAAGTGACTACATATTACGAAAAATATTTCATCTTTGTATTAATTACTTTATGATTGACGGTCTTAGAGTGATTAAAAGGTGTATAAATAGAGGATACGTGCCCTTAAATTTATTACTTTACTTGCTTTTAAAAACACACAAGTCGAAATCTAAGTATTTCATATATGCATATATTGACAAAAGTAAGAAGAGAACAATGAATAAAACTTTATTTACAAAAAAAAAACACCGACTCTATATACATCTGTTATAAAAAAAAGCGCTAAAAGGTACAAAATAATTATTTAATTTGCTCAAATGACTACAAACAAACATTATAATGTACCTATATTTGTACTTAAACAGAAATTAGAAATATATTTGTATACTACGTAAAATAACAATGTATTTGAACAATAACGTCCATTTAAAACCAACTACTGAATCAGTTTTGACAAATTATCTATGAGACCAATCTGAAGGTATATCTTTTCGATAAAAAAAAATCAAATCCAAGACCAACAAATGTCGGGCGTCAACACTCTAGATGGATCGATGACCTCAAACAGTGTTCTGAGATGGCTTGGCTAGTCCCGAAAAGCGGAGGATTCATATAGATGAAAGTACGAGGAAACTTATATGTAGCAGTGCGAAGATACTGGCTGACAATATGTCACATTAGTCAATCTCACTGTCATGTCATGAGTTACTGGAAAAAATGACTTGTATTTAGAGTCAGACAAAGCATCATCAATCATCATTATTATCAGTCGTTTTTAGCTCATGGATATATACTAAGTTCCTAGAATAGTTTAAGAGGAACTTGAAAACCAGTTCATCTCACAAAGGATAACGGGAAAATAAAAATATTTCGGTGAGAGTATAAAGTCTGAGAAGCTAAGTTCTCTGATGATACTGTGTGTCGTGTGAAATCATCTGGGAGAGCTAAGACAGAAAATATCATACGAGCAAATCATAAGACTGCTATGACGTCTATTTTTAAAAGCAACAGTTTAAGGATGTGATAGCGGCCAGCAAAGAATTAAGCATTTTGTCAGATTCGCCAAATATATCGTATCTCATGTAAGATAATGTGGTATTGTCAATAAATTCAGGCTTTATTTTGCGAAACTCAAATTTATATGCAATTAGATCTAACCTGCTTTGTGTGCTTCTGCCCAATTAGTTCATACGAAATAGCGCCGGCCGGCACCCACCCACTATCGTTAGTAGCTGCAACATGCCGTCGCTGGCATGGCTGGTCCGGTCGTCCCAGCCACGGCTGCTGCGGTCATCCTCGCGATTGCCCGCCATCCGGAATAGGAATCGCGTGTATCCGCCAACGTTGCTGCCATAACTACCCTGGTCGTCTCTGCGACACGTGTTTGATGCCTCTTCACGAGGCATTCTCAGGTGCTGTAGATTTTAGTCGTTAGAATAACATGGTACAAGTGACAACTTCATCGTACTGCCGTGCCTTATATTGAATTGAGGATGAAGATGGACGGGGTGAGTGAAAAAATATAAAAAAGGGGGAGTTGCTTAGGTATGTATGTTTGTTCATAAGAGTAATTTAAGCATTTTTATAATTTCCAATTGATCGCTAATATTTACTTTTAAACCTTTATCAATTGTGTGTAAAATTTTGTATATGTTTTGTTTGTTTGTTTGTAATTTCTTTATTGTACACTCATAGTAAACAACAATACAGTGAACATAAAAATAGAATTATAAATGTACAAAGGCGGACTTATCTCTGAAAGAGATCTCTACCAGCCAACCTTTGAGTGATTAGATATTTTAGTGCAGAGTGGCGAGGGCAAAACCAATGAGAAATATGAATAATTATAATGATTAATTATTAATTATGTTAGTGGGGGATAGATTATGTCCTTTAAATAATAGAAGTTAAAGAATGAAATATGATGGCGAAACTGGCAGTGAAACCGCCCCGACTCGTGAAGCTGGCCTTGACCGATTAAAACATGTTAAATTTCATCGTGAATATTTTATTTGGCGGGATTATCCTTTAGTGTCACAAAGTGATTTGAGTGAATTT
Organism: Pyralis farinalis; assembly: GCA_947507595.1. Lineage (NCBI taxonomy): Eukaryota > Metazoa > Arthropoda > Insecta > Lepidoptera > Pyralidae > Pyralis > Pyralis farinalis. The sequence continues at coordinate 19,392,872 of OX382270.1, forward strand.
TGTATAGTGTTATAAAGTGATTTGGGTGACTTTTGACGAAGTAGAAAGATTCGCCCCGACCTGTCTCTTGTTCACCATAGGGCTAATTATAGCCAATCTGTACGATGCATTATTAGCAGGTCAGGTTGGCTTTGGTATTTATACCGAATAATATTATTATAATGTGCAAATCTTTAAATCCGAAATGTATGTCATAACGGAGAGTTGTATCTGAATTGAATTAAACTCCCCTGTATGAAAAAAAAAGACTTGAATATTTTTAAAGTTTCATCGAGTAAAACAGGTGGCAACAGTTTTAAAACTGCGCTCTTCCAATTCAAGATACCCCGCTCCGTGGACTAAAACTTTATCTAACAGCTGATTGCGACTCTTTCTGGATAGTATCGTTAGAATCTTTTCTTTCCTTATCGTAACTGCGGAAACTTATTTCAACTCGAACAAACATACTTTCTTTAACTTGAGATTCATATCGATTTTATTGTGACGCAAATGCTTGAACGACTTTGGTAGTTAGCTTGAAAACATAGATCACGGGTTCGATTCGGAAAGTCCCCAAGTCGGAATTTAAAATTTCAGCGTTTTTGCTAGGGAGTTGTAGAACTTTAAAAATGTTGCCTTTTTACTCTCTCTACTATGGAGTTTTACTTCGTAGATTGGTATACCTATTTTGCACTTGTCTAGGGTTAAGCGGTTACCATAGTCTACGAAAATTTGTAGCATATAAAGTATCACTAGCGTTTTGCTGCTAATGCAATGCTTCACCAGTGTTGCTCACTCACAGGGATGTAACAACGGATACAGTAAGATTTTTCAGTGGGGCCTTGAGTGCTCAACTCTTCTCTCGCAAGTATTAGAGTGTGCACTTGAAAGCTTTCTCTATAAAGATTGATTGGTTGGTGACGCCCTTACACCCCAAAGACAAACATTGAAGGAATATAATAACAATTCACTTCACAATTTCAAGATATTTTTTGTCAAAGCACCTCATACATTTTGACAAGTCTCGTGGGCCTGGATGTTTTTAACAAAAATAGGCTCATCAAAATATTGACTATAGTCTGACTGGGGATTTATCTCCTCCTTACAGAAAATCGCCATCAAATAATAACTCCCTAATGGGTTGTCGTGTTCCTGCGAGTGAGTGATTCTAATTAATGTGAGCTCTTAAGGAGTGGTTATGTGCGGCAATAAGCGGGCAATACTTTATGTATCGCAAAACGCTCATATTCATAGCCACTTTAAAACTGGTGGGCCGTAATGTATATGCCTCCCGCCCGACGTATAAAAATAATCAAAGTTTGTTCTCTACGTCTTCGGAAAATACCAGTTGAATTTATTTTTAATATTGCACTGCAAACCTATTCAATTGGAGGTAGATTCGTATTCCAACAATGGAACGAGTTTAGCTTGATGTAATTTTTTTTATTTAAATGTATGTAGTACGATTATGTAAACGATGGTACGGCAGAGATGTATTTGTTAGGTGATATAAGATTAAATAAAATTAAAAGATAAAAATAATTTATTTGCCATTAGACCCTTACGGGCACTTAGACACGTCTTACATTCTTTAAATTAAATCATATTGTAACTTAATAATTTGCCAGTTTTTTTTTTTACTTTTAATCTCTCTTTTTTTAATCTACCCGCATTACGGAAATGACCATTGGCGAAGAAGAAATGCCAATATTAGACTTTATTGACAGTATATATGAATAAGCACTCAAACATAGTTTGAAAAATTATGTAACTTTTGTCCACAATAGCGGCATATCAAAACAACTGCATGAAACATGATGTGTAACTTTAAATAAGATTCAAGTGCTACCCTTTGTTCCATTGTTCCTCTACGAACAAAGCCATTCATTGCTCAAATGCATTTCAAATGCACGAAAATGCAGGTGACGTTTCATTTGAGGTAGTTACCCCCGAATAGCAAACAAGGACATCGCGTCTAGACGCTTCAAACAATATACCTTACAGGAAAGAAAGTTACAAATTATGATATGCCAATTTTGTGAACATTCAGATGTAGAAAGTTCGCTTTTCCACTGAAATGTTTCCTTAGTTTATTTGAGTGGCTTTCAAATTGAAGTACGTATATAGTTGTTTCGATTGCTTTGTTATTCATTTTTTACATATTATTATGTTCATATATGATAAAATATATTTGTAAGTAACTTTATTGCTAATTTGGAACGTAAGTGGCTCACTATCATCTTTACTGTTAAATAAGAAAGAAAAGATAGAAACATTTATTGGCAGAAACTACTTACAATATACACCATAAAACAGGAAACAAGGAGAATGGGTAAAAGTGTGTACTACAATGGCTGCCAATAAAGTGCCTTCTCAGAATCATATTGCAGTACACAAGTAACCGTGTACCCTAACGCCGTTTTTTCTCAGGCCCTTAGTGATACCGACTTTTGGATAGCAGACAATTACTCATCCATAATCTAATTAACCCCTAATATTAATAGACATACGAAATAGATAGATTAAATATTACACAGTATTATACCCAATTAGATTGTATATTTTGCAAAAGCTATGGAGACAGGGGAATACATATAACCAATAATATCAAAATAGTTACAGGTAATAAACGTAAAAATAAATATAAAAGAGATAGGTACGTTTAAAAAAAATGGTTAAAAAATAAAAGAATTTATATGTCTCCTAAATATAATCATGCAAATTAAATTTAAAAAAAAACCGTTAAGTGGATCAATGGCCCATCTTCTCCATACTTTATGTTGCACTTGCAGGAGATGTTTTAAATGCTTTTTAAAAGTAAATTTTGATCGTAGAGCTCTTAGAGGCGGAGAAATATCGTTCCAGCAGTGAGTGGCAGCGTACATGAAACTACCTGGAAGAACGCTCATCCTATGGAACGTTACATTCTGTCGGATCGTAGAACGTCAAACATCAAATGCTGTGTAGTCGCATACAGAGGATGAGCAACGATAGCCCAGTGGATCAGGAACCAGCCTATAGACCAACTGGTTCCTGGTTCGAATCCTGGCGGTTTTTTATATACGTGCACCCCTTCCGTGGGCAAGGCTCTTTATTATGCCAGTTACTTATTTACTAATTAAAAAATGTTACCTACACATTCATACATAATTATTCCCTTTCGTTCCATAATTCTTTCATTCATTCATCGTCTTTCGATTTTACCCATTGTTGAACGCCGGTGAAATTACTATAATTCTTTCCAAACTTCCCTCCCCATACTGCGTCAGTCCATCCACGGGCACAGCTCCACTCGACTATACGATCCCATCGACTATACAAAGTATAGCCAAGGTATACAGCATTAGTCCTAGGTGGAGCTGCTCTGCTTATTGCTGTTTATGACACCCATGGCTAGACTGACGCAGTATTTTAAAAAATTAGACCTAATGATCCCCACAACTATTTCGGAGACTGTAGTTTCCGTGACCCGCATTCCCAAGCCCTGCTCCAAGTCAAACCTCTGTTTGGAGAATGCGGGACACGGAAACAATATGTGCTGCACTGTCTGGTCCACGGATTCGCAGAAGCACAATGGGTCATCTGCGCACTTGAATCTGTGCAAGTACGCGGAGAACCCATCATGCCCCGAGAGGACCTGCGTACTGATGCTCGACGGCACTATTTTGCCCACGATGCCTTAAGCCGCCGGGAAGGAATTCGGGAAGAACTCCCTCTGGGATTTGGAAACCTGACGGCAGTCGCTCTATGTAAAAATCAGTGCCATCGCCAAATCCATAGACTTAGGTAGCGGACTCCGCTAATCCTAATAGTTTAGGAGATTCGAAGAAGAAGGAGAAGACAGATAGAAAGGATAGGGCACATTGATACAACTGAAATTGTGAAGTGCCCTTACCTCACCGGACATCACATCCGAATTACTACAATCCAGATGCCAAATGTATTTCTGCGAGTGAGAGGAAATTGCAATGCAAAAGTGCTAATTCTGGTATTGGAAGTTCGTTCGAAGCATTGTTCATTCATTTCTACGGTAACTACTTTATCAGGTAGGCCATATACGTCTTTCAATCATAGATTTGAGTATCATGAAAAGTGTGAGGAAAGAAGACGAAATATATTGCGACTAAGAGTACTCAGTGTGGCCGCACGCTGTTGCGACCATTACACAGGCTTGGCAGTCGAGTCCTCCGAATGGTACGACACTCTCAGTGGGTGTTGACATGTGTTCCGCCTGGACCTTATAATAGTTTACTCGAAATTAGTTTCGCTGCGCGTTTTGACAATTTACTACGAGAATTCTGAGCCGCATATACACTACCTACTGTTTACACAATTTCGTCATTCGTAGCTTCACGCATTCTGACGTATTGCCTCCTTCCGTGCGATCACCGGTGCTGTTAGGTCACTTACAGAGATATAACTATGCCCACGTAAAATTGCTATCCGTCGCCGTTCGACCGTCGCCAGCGTTGTTCAACGGTAGTAGGACACGTGGATGCGTTCAGCAAAACATAAATGCCGACAAAAGGTGGCGTCATCAGGCTATGTTCACTTCGCATCTTATCATACGGCTCGTCGAGATCAACCGAATTACTTGGAAACTACCCACACACAGAAGAAATTAAATAATTTGTGATAAAACTTTGCATGTTCTAACAAATTCAAACGTGCAATACATATGTTTGAACCATAGTTCGCGGCACTACAAGCTATTGAAAAAATATGTGATGATTAAACGTTAAGAAATATTTAATGCTGGATGAACATTCTTCGAACAATTGTCGCTGGATGATGTCCATTTCTAAAAAAAAACATGTTGATTGGCTATGATTTACTTTTATGAGGCTATGAATACTTTTGTATTATCTATTTTGTATTCGTAATTAAAAATATACGCTGAGAGTGCAGATAAAAATATTAAACTTTTTTATCACTAAAGACGCGTAATATAATCTGTAAGAAAGTTTGATAGACACTTGTTTACTACGACAACTTTTAATACGAAAATTTTCCTGCTGCAGATAGTGACGTTACTCGTATTTTCATTTTGCTCGATTTGCGAATTTATCGCGGTCATCGATAACTAGTCGGATTACTTAACTGGAATGATAACACGTTCGTAATGTAGGTAGTATTTGTAATTCTCGAGGAAGTTTTATTAGAAAAAAAGTGAGATGAAACAAAAACTTTTACAATTAATATTTTAACCTATTATCTGTTGTCTGCCCACTTTCTATACTCTGTGAAGGCTAAGTATTAAAAGTGGGCAATGAATAAAATATAGAGTATTAAAAAATGGTAATATTGTATTTGGAAAGTGATTAAATAGTGCCGACCTGTATATGTGCCTATCTAAACAGGTTTGTGGTTTTCATCGTGTCGTGTCATTCTGTCTTATACCCGTAATACCCTGTATGTATGTGGCGTGTTTAGGTGGTTGGTTTAATTCGTGTATAGCTCTTGAGTGTATAGGTTCGGTTAATTCACTTCGTTTTTAGATGTAGTATAGTAACATCGCTATTATTCTCGGGTTTGTCAGTCGTACCTTGATTTAACCAATTACTGTAACAATAAATTGTTCTAGAAAGATGTATCGTCGTGACGTAAAGGATGTGAGGGATAGCGGATCATCGGCGAACTTTGCTGTGTCATCAATGAACCTAAAACTCTTTAAAAAAAGGTTGGTTTTATCATACGCCTGTAAAAATCCCCGCATTCTAGCCTACGAATGATTTACCTAGATTTACCTACATTTTTTACACGTTAACTGTATTCACGCATTATTCAAAGCCAATTAGCCAAAAGCCTATTTGGATATAGCGCTTGTACTATATGAGAGGACTTGTTTAGACAGCTGGGGTTACAAATTCGTTATCGTGTCCGTTCGAGTGACAGTGCATAAACTAGCTCTATTTTATGTATATATTCTGTATATTGCTTATGGCAGGTATTGTTTAGCCTCCATGTGCGTCATGGTTCTATGCGAGAACTTGTTAATTCAATCACTGATTATTGTGGATCGCTAACTGATTGCATATCGACACAGTGTGCTGGAACCTATCGTAAGTGATATATGGTAGCAATAATTGTAAATTTGCTTGCTTAGCTGTCGTGCAACGCTATGATAATTCTTGACAGATCGAGTTTCAGATCGAGATCGAGACAGGCTGTAGAAACGCAACAAATAATAGCACAAAGTGAACCAAATTACTAATATTTAGTAACGAAAATGACATTGGTTTCGCCATTCAAGTAGTGAATAGTATAAAGGCTTGGTACAATGTAGCCAACAACAGATGTGTTAGGAATCCTAGCAGAAAGTCACCAACAGTCTAATTTAGGGTATTTGTATACAAAGATGAGACGGTTAAGTTTTGAGTGTACCAATACAATAAAAATGCGTTTCCATGTTCTACTCCAAGTCCAGCTAGAGTAAGTTGCGAGCTTGTCGAGTGAAACATGCAATGGAGCAATAACCAGCCTTATAATGTTTTGATTAACTTCTAGTGTTGTTCTATCAGTATTTTTGTAGGAATACAGTCAATCTTAATACAGGAAATGATTAATAATAAATAATATGAATTCTCATGTACTTGCTCTTTAGTAATTACGTGAGAGTTCATGGTAGTGTACTGGGTTTGCGTCGGGAGTTAAATATGAGTCATTGATGATTTTAGACTAGTAATAGAAAATGCATTCATGATAGTAACTCATGACTAGCATGAAACTGAGTTTCGCCTTGTTCTGAAAAACAATGAAAACAGAAAACATGCACATAAGTATACACACATATAAACAAGTGACTGGGCGCAAAATACATTTATTGACAAAAGTGAAAGTTTATTATTTAGTTAATAGATTCAGGCGTTATTTTGCGAAAGTCAAATTTACATGCAATTTGATCTAACCTGCTTTTTGCAATTAGTTCATGCGGATTAGCGCCGGCCGGCACCCACCCACTACCGTTAGTAAATGCAACATGCCGACGTTGCCATGGCTGCTCCGGTAGTTTCTGCCTCGGCTGCTATGGTCGTCCGCCATCTGGAACAAAAACCCCCACCACCGTCGCTGCCACGACTGGCCCGGTCGTCGCTGCGACACGTGTTTCGCCTCTCCACGAGGCATCATCAGGCGTTGTTGTTGTGTTGTGGTTTATTATTTATTATTATGGTTTTTATTCACGGGTATTATCCCGGTCATTTATAGGCGTGCGCGGGGATTTTTTTTTTTCACAAGAGCCATTTTAATTGTAACTAAAACTCATTAATCACTTGATGATTTTTCTTAGAACTTGCTTATCCCGCGAGTATCAGCCTCTTCTGTTCCTACGAGATATTTATACGGGAAAACCAGGTCCTTCAGAAAACAATCTTAATACTCCATTATTCTTTCCAACTATACTAACAAAACATAGATCACTTGACTATATACGTTACGTGAGTTCCTTATGTCCGTTAAGCTAGGTTTTACTGGACTGTTGTAACGCGAACTACTCGTAGCTGAACAGAATACCGAATAAAATATTAAGCGTCTTTATTTATAGCGACAATTTCTACTACGAGAACTTTTAATAGGATTCTCTAATAATGGTTGACACGAGACAGAACATCAATAACTAAAGTAACTCACTTTAGTTGGTTATTAATATACGAATTATAAACGATTTAATCTATCTATCTATATCTTTATACAAAGTGCCTTGTGGGATAGGCATGATAGAGCCGAGTGCCACACGACTTAGTTCTTACATACCTCACTCACTTATTTAACATGCAACGTTCAAGCTCTTTTTATGCACATCATGTTCGTGTTGAAAGATTCATGTCTGAACCAACGGAGCATGCCTCTTCTTACATTACATCGATACTCTCGAACTGCATAGCGGACACATAAATGTTAAGATTTTGCGCAACGCTCGCATCTGGATGGTATTTATTTTACTTTAGTACTCTCCCTGCCAAACCTAGCTCTCGCTTTCATGTATTAGAGTTGGGATCACGATTTGGTTACAACAGCAATAAGGCAAAAAAATAAACATCATTGCTCGCATCGCATCGTACGCAGTGGTAATTATTCTATTTATCTATTTATAACTTCACGCCAAATCCCTTACGGGGTAGGCAAAGAGAACCGAGCGCCACGTGACTCGATCCTTACATACCTCACTCGCTTTTTTAATATTCGTTGCTCTTTTCATGCAAGCTCGCCGGTTTTTATGGTAATGGTAATTATTATGGCAATATTAGTCAAATAAACTTATATTTGACCATCATGTGTTGTAGATGGACTCGTGACAGAGTGTGAGTGTGAGTGCTACACGGAAACACGGTCTCCGTATATTTTTAATTACAAAAATTTATAAGTGAATAAATGTCGAATTAAAAGTATATTATACGATAAATACATAAAAATAAATAAGTGGAAACGTTATCAGTGAAATATGTCCAGTGTAAATAAAAAAAAACAATAAAATATATAAACAAGTGAAGTGCAAGAACAAAAACGTAATAATAACAACAACAAATGTAAACTATGTAAACAACTACTGTTAGTGAAATATAAATACTTGAATATCGAAGGAACAATACATATTAATAGATGTGAATAACTAATAATAATAAAGAACAGTGATATTACAAAAAATTAGCATCTTTCTTTTTACAAAGACGTAGTCGATAAATAAGTATTTACATAGAAGATAGTTAAAGTAGGGGAGGTAGGGGAGGGATGGGCACTTTTTCACAATTTAATGCCTAATAAATCAGATTTTATAGATAATCAACATTTATTGCCAATTCTTATTGCTCTACACATTTGGCTAGATATCTTAGAGAAAACTTTCTTAAAATTATAATCAGTCTCAACATTACGAGATAATTTCAGGAATTAAGTCAAAGTGCCCAAAGCTCCCTATGGCAGGGAGGTTTGGACACACCCTGTGGGAGGCTTAGGCATGGCCTATAAAACACTTTATATTCATAATAGAATCCAAAAATAAAAGTTAACAACAAATAAAAAACATCTTAAATAGTATCTTAACTTATCTAAGATTAGGTATAACCCATAAAGGTTTATCAAATGTGAACTTAGAGCTACCACGTTTGGTTTTATTGCATGTCTTTGGTCCTGGCAATTTAGTTTTGATGTCGTCTAGTGGGACACTAGCTATGTCATCTACTTCAGGAAAAAAAAAGGTGTTTCTTATCTTACTCAGCCTCATAAATTTTATTATAGCCATGGTATGACTAGTGTCTTCGATTCGGCCGACATAGTGCACAACAGTCTTTTTTGTATTAAATTTAACGAGCACAAAATCATTCATTTGAAAATTTCTGTCAATCATTATCACATCATCTTCATCTAACTCTTCTTCTGACGTTTCTTCAACAAATGATCCCTCAGAACTGTCAGCGAGTAAAACATTTTCTACATCACTATCACTACTGCTCATTTGCCTTTTCTTTACTCTACTCGATGTTAGTTCTGGTGGGAGTTTAGGAATCTGTTTCTTCGCTATATTTTTAAGAACCTTTTTTTCCTGCCTCTCTCTTTTAACCTTGTTCTTGGTTTGTCTTTCTTGTTCTGCTAATTCTATCAGTCTCTTTTCAGGTGTGTCTGTCAATATCCTTGTTTTCCCTTTCTTCCTTGCATTTTTAATCAGTTTTCTGGGGCAAGCCTTTGGGTATGGTCTCACTATTTCAGGGGTTACAACTTCAGCGACTTCAATTGTTATTTGATCTGTAGCAAATGACGAGGAAGAATCAGCGACAGCAATGTTATTTAAATTAACAGGGTGTGCTTCAATTTGATTTTCTCTTTCAGGCTGTTCTGGGAGGACGTGAGTTGATGTTGGCTGGATTATAGGGTCATATTTGGACGATAACGCTTCATCAGTTACGGGTGCATCGCGATCAGTGACAGAAGAGCAAAGAAAATCTTCATTTGAGAATATATTAGAATTTAAAGGCCATATCCCAGGGGTTTCAAATCCTTTTTGTATGTTTTGTGGTTTGAAAGCTAGAGGTATAGCAATGGCTGCTAGTTTGGGGATATCATAGATTGTTACAGTTTTTCCAGGATTGCTGACCATCCAGTCTGTTAAAGCTTTATTGTAGTAATTTTTTAGTGGTCCATACACTGTTAAGTCAAGTGGCTGTAGCTTGTGGCTACAGTGTGGTGGAAATGTCATCAGAACAATACCAACTTCTTTACAAAAGTCTAAGACTTCCACAGAAATATGGCTCTCATGATTATCAAGGAGCAGCAACACTGGATTTTCAGGCGTCGGTTTTGCATGTTTCGCAAAATGATGCATATATTTAATGAAATTTGAAGATGTCATCCATCCAGACGGATGTGTTGAGCCGTCTGACCCAATGGGGGCATCATGAAGCATGTAGGGTTTGAAATTTACTCTTGGGAATATGAAGTACGGAGGTATTGAATTTCCAATAGCATTGATTCCACAGCAAACTGTGACAAGTGAGCCTCTCTCTGCAGATGTTGCTTGTCCAACTTGTTTCGAGCCTTTTGAAGCAATCACTCTTTGTGTACGCTGAACAGTCGTCAATCCTGTTTCATCTATATTATATAAAGCTTCGGGACCAAACTGATGTCGCTGAAAGACCGTTTTTAAATTTTCGAAAAAATTATCCACATTTGTTTTGTTAAAACTTGTTGCACGTGACAACGATGTAGCTTCTGGTGTCCGTATTGATAAGTGAGATTGCCTATTTAGAAATCCCCTTATCCAGTCCTTCGATGCGATTTTTTTCTTCATCCAATTGTCAGGAATATTAGTTTTCTTTATGGCTATAGCATAGTCATAGGCCAATTTGCGTGCTTGTATCTTTGTCAATCCATAATTATGTTTAGAACAAACTATCATATAATTTGACAATTTTTTTTCTTCTTCGTCGGTGAAAATTTGTGAGGTTATAAATCTGTGCGAAAAATCCTTTACAGAATCTTGTTTAAGGTACCGTTGCAAACTTGATCTAGGGATTTGATATTTATCAGCTGTTGTTTTTATTTTTGATCCTTTTGATACCTCTTCTATGGCTCGTAATATCAAATCTTTAGGAATTTCCCGTCGCAAACCTTTCTTTTTGAATTTGAACGGCATCTTTCTGTAATTAAAATTAATTCAAATAGTTTAATTAAAGCCGGTAATTAGAATTTTAAAAAATCCTCCTATACTCAACATATAGGAGGGAGCATTGGGCATGCCCAAACCTCCCTCACATCAGAATGCCCATTGCTCCCTCTGTATACATTTTCAACATAAGTTACCGGTATTTTTTTTTATTTACGTATTTAAGCATGAATTTCAGTTTAATTTATAAGTTAGTAAATATACAATAGATATATAATAACAAATCGACATACCTTTCGTTACTTTTCTCTTTATTACGATCCGAAACCACAACAAAATATTCACTTTTACGAGCGCATAACCTTCAAACATGTCTGTGTTTAACAACTGACAGAAATGACAGATAGTCTATGGATGAATAGTGTTGCCAGTCGGTAAAGTAAACTACCAAATTAGGAAAAAAATAAAATCTGTGACCGGATTAGAATAAAAGGGGGGTGCCTATGTCTCCCGACTGCCCGTCCCTCCCCTACCTCCCCTACTGTGAAAGTTTAATATTGTATAATAGAAACAATAATATATTGATGTAGTTTTGTGCATAATTGCGTTATTTTTTTTCTATAAATTTGTGATAACAGAAAGTGCGGGTGCGCTATAAAAAATAAAGTACAACGAACATTGTCAATACGTCATCCCAGATAGCATAGCTACGAAAATTTCGGCCATCAAGTTAACTGTTCGTTGGCGTCTTCGGTTAGCGCGGTATCCTATCTACGTCAAAGGTCTCCAGTTCAAGCCGCCGGGCATTCACTCTTTTTACACATAATATTTTATAATAAACCATTTCTAGTCAACAGTCACACACTAAGGAAATAATAGTCTCACCAATAAAGGGCACGCTATGTCGTTAACAGGATCGTCAGAAACCTACGACACAATAAACAATGCCAAAAGTGCAAAAATATTATAAAAACGAAGCACTTCTTGACTTGTCGAATTTGTAAAAATAGGTATGATTTGGAATGTACAAATGCAGAGAAACGATACGATATTATGACACCGGAACGCAAACAAAATTGGAGATGCATGACCTGTCTTGGGAAGGCACAACGTACATCATCACCTAAATCTACAAACGATAATGTCACTATCAGGTCTAAATATATTACCACAATACAGACACAAAATTCATTCGAGTTATTATCAGGGTCAATAACTGACGACGACGATACATTGCCCACTGAGAACATATTAAACAAAAGCTATCCAAATTCAACTTTAAAAGTATCTGAGGAGATCTGTGAATTGAAAAAGTTAGTAAATAAACTGCAGAATGAATTAAAAATCGCAAATAGTGAAATTGAAAATCTTATATCTGAAAATTATACGTTGAAAGAACAGCTCCCGAAACAAGATAGTAAAATGGACTTTTTGAAGCGAGCTTGCAGTGGATCTCAATTAAAACTAAGATCCAGTAACAAAAAAAGAGCCACATTAAACAAAAAGCGACTGGATTTTGCTAGTTCTACATTGATATGCAACAAAAATGTTCCAATTTCACAATCGACTGATAAAGCGAATACAGAAATAAACATAACAAAATGCAAACACAAACTATGTGTTATAAGTTCAAATAATAAGGATAAAATTTTGCAAAATTTGGAAAACAGCGAAAATATCAGCGGCTACGAGTTTTGTCATTACATAAACGTACGAGGCGGCATAAATGAGCTTCTAAAAAGTTTACATATAAAAGTACAAAAATACACTAAATTGGATTATTGCATAATATTAGTAGGAGATGCAGATTTTCAAAAATCTCAAAACTATGATGAACTAGTAAAAAGCATCCGAGAAAAGCTAAAAATAATAAATCATACGAATGTTATTATTGCATGCCCGACATATATTTGCGGTTCCCCTGTTTATAATAGCAGAGTAGAAATATTCAATTATCTCCTGATGAACGATATACATAAGCATAACTATGCCTATTTTTTCGATTCTAACAGAGATCTGTCATTCGACATGTTCTCTTATTACACAGGAAGATTGACAAACAAAGGAATAAAAAATATATTCAAGAATCTAAGCAGCCTCATAAAGACTAATGCGGGAAACCATTTGATTACACAGAAAAATAGTAGCGAATCACGTCCAATAGATATATGCAATGAAATAGAAGAGAAATCAAACGAAAAACAGGAGACCCAAGAGGATAATTTATTTCGCGCAGAAGAAGGATCCTATACAGACGCTAACTAACTATAAGCACAATTTTATTATACTTTATCAAAATATAAGAAGTATAAAAAATAAAAGACATTTGTTGGAAGCTGCAACTGAAGAACATGATAACATAGATGCCATTTGCCTAACAGAAACATGGATTACACAAGCAAAGATAGATTTACTAAAAATTGATAATTTCAACCTAGCTGCAAGTTTCTGCCGGTCAAACCACGACGGAGGAGGTGTTTGTATATTTCTGAAGAAAAACATAGAGTACATAGAGTTGAATAATGTAGCAAACATGACAAAGGAATATATATTTGAAGCCTGTGCTGTAGAAATTCCAAAACATAATTTGGTATTGATAACCATATATCGGCCGAATAAAAATAGAATGCCGGATATATTTTTCACCTCCCTAAACAAATTACTTCAATTATTGACTAAGAAATACAATAAACGTAATATACTTATTGGCGGGGATTTTAATGTAGATATTTTGCAAAGTTCTAGTACCAGCGTGGCTCTTTTAAACGAGTTCAAGAGCTTAAATTTTTATCAACACGTGGCTGAACCCACGAGAATAACTACATCCAGTGCTACTTGTTTGGATTTGGTATTCTCAAATTTTAAAAACATATTATCCGTTAGCGCCAGGACACATGAATATGGGTTTTCAGACCATGTCGGTATCTTGACACAAATCCAAACAAAGGAACACGTTAGACGGGACACGTGGTATGTCGAAAAGAGGCTTTTCAGTGATGAAAATATCCAGCATTTTAAGACAGAATTAAGAAAGACAAATTGGACTGAGATTATCATTGGTGAACGGACTGTGAACGATAATTACAACGCATTTAGCAATCATATAAATAAAATTTTAGAAAAATGTATAAAAAAATCAGAGATTAAAGTCAAGATTAATAACAATAAGAAATTTTGGTTAACGCGTGGACTTAAAATATCTTGTAAAAATAAACGACTTTTAAAAATCTTTGTTTCACAAACAGACAGTAAAATTTTACATGACAATTATAAGAAATATGAAAAGCTACTTAAGAAAGCCGTAATATGTTCTAAAAGACTTGCATATATTAAAAAAGTAAAAAATTCTCAAAATGTTCTTAAAACCATGTGGCAAATAGTTAAAGAGAAAACAATTAAAATTACAAATAAAAATAAAGAAAACTTACAACTAGAAATCGATAATATTAAAATAGATGACCCACAACAAATTGCCAACGCGTTCAATAATTATTTTATTAACGTAGTATGAAAAATAAGAGAAGCTTTGGGTTTGACGAAATTCCACCATTTCTAATAAAACAATGTGCACAGGAACTAGCAATACCTTTATCCATTTTGGTTAACCAATCATTCACTGAAGGACATGTACCTAATCCATTAAAATTAGTAGTTGTCAAACCCTCACACAAAAAAGGATCGAAATATGAGCGTAATAATTATCGCCCTATAGCATTGTTGCCAACATTTGCAAAAATTTTTGAATCCTCTATGTCCAAACGTCTTCACTCATTCTGCGAGAAGTATAAAATATTTGATGACAATCAAAACGGTTTCCGAAGGGGCAGGTCCACCACACTAGCGGTCTTCTCTTACATTGATGAAGTACTGAATATTATTAACAATAAAAAATATGCTATAGGTTTGCTCCTGGATATGAGTAAAGCATACGATAGGGTAAAATTTGACATACTTTTGGCCAAATTATATGATATTGGAGTGAGGGGAATAACGCATCAATGGTTTTCATCGTATCTTTCAAACCGTACGCAATATGTAGAAATAGAACATCATGATTTTAAAACCGGAAAAATTTGTGGGATAAGATCACAAAAAGCAAAGGTAACCATGTCAATTCCTCAAGGAAGCGTACTGGGGTGCTTACTGTTTATTATCTATATAAATGACCTTCCTAAAGTAATAGACAGTCATTGTACAGTGTTTGCAGATGACATTTCTATAGTTTTCCCGTGCCAAAATACCATGAACCTAGAAAATCAATTAAATAATATTCTGTCTCCTGTCGCATTTTGGCTCCACGAGCATAACCTTGAATTAAATTTATCAAAAACGAAGTTAATGCAATTTAGACCATACCAAAAACGCCCTATGGCTATAAATTATACATTTGAACAAAAAAAAAATAGACTGTGTAGACACATGTAATCTATTAGGGATACATATAGATGTAAATTTGAATTGGAAAGAACATATAGAATCGATTAGCTCCAAATTATCTAGATTTTCCTATGCATTATATGAATTAAAAAGAACCACAAATATTGACACGGCATTGAACGCCTATTATGCTTATGCTCACTCATGGCTCCTTTATGGAATAGTACTGTGGGGAAACAGCACAAATATTGCACAACTTTTTCGTCTACAAAAGAAATGTATTAGGACCATAGCAAATATAGATATTACGGAGAGTTGTAGGCCTCATTTTATAAAAAACAATATATTGACTCTAACATCAATTTATATATTAGAAACCTGCAACTTTGTTAAAAAGTACATGCATAAGTTCCCAGTTTATAGTCGACCCCATCATCTTAGACCAAAAGATCGATTGGCTCTACCGCCCGCTAAGCTGTATATATTCCAATCTGGACCTTATTCGATGTGTGTAAAAATTTTCAACAAGTTACCTGGCGACATAAAATCGGAAGAAAATTCTCTAAAATTCAAACAATTATTGAAAAAGCTATTGATTGCAAAATGTTATTATTCACTAAATGAGTTCTTTAATGATAGTCGAAACAAATGAATCTGATATGTACAAAAAATATAATAATATTACTTACTTTAATATTGACATTATAAAGGGTATTGATTTGTATTTAATATAGTAGTATTGACTAAACTTAATGTATGTACAGCATTTTATCCTAAGTTGACATTGTATAATTATATAATAAAATTGACATTAAATTAATTATTTGCAATTGTATGACAAGATAAATTGACATTCACTATTATTCAAATATTATATCACAGTATTTAATTTAATTTATTTCCGAAAATACATTTTATTATTAATGTTAGTGTTTGCTGTGTCCTATACAGGGTTTTTTTATAATGCATTGAAAGACTTTTGAATTGAAAATTGTTAAGTGGAAATAGTACATAATTATGGTGACAAATTGTTGCGATGCCCTTACAGGGTTCATGTTACGGTTGCTATCTAGTTTTAAGACCTAATGTACCACATGAAAGCAATAAACAAATGAATGAATGAATAAATGAATGAGTGGTAATTCTTTGGCCTCTGAAACCGCGTGACACCTCTTAGAACTCCCGCTGCTGGTCTTTCTTTCCTGAAATATTTATTTACAGGCCATAAGCTTAAATATTAGCTTACGTAAAAATAGGTTCCGTCTTAAAACCATATTCCTATTCATCTTTCTCCAATATTTTTTTTTCTAGAGTAACGTCTTGGGTACTGGGATTAAATGTATGTATGTATGTATGTATATCTTCACGCCAGGTCCCTTGCGGGGTAGGCAGAGAGAACCGAGCGCCATAAGACGCGGTCCTTACACACTTCACTCGCTTCTTTCACATTCATAGCTCTTTTCATGCACGCTCGCCGGTTCCTAAGGCTCCTGACATCACCTTCTGATAAAACACGACCAATTTGGTCATGGTAGGTTAGTCTTGGTCTTCCTCGGCTCCTACATCCTTCCACTTTCGCATTGTATATCTGTTTCGTCATTCTTACATCTTGCATTCTTTCTACATGTCCAAACCAACGGAGCATGCCCTTTCTTATCTTAACACCGACACTCTCTTTCAGTCCAACTCTCTTTCGTACGTCATCATTTCGAACGCGGTCAGCAAGCGTTATGCCACAAATTTTTCTCAGTGCTCGCATCTCGACCGCATTTATTCTACTTTCATGCTCTCTCTGCCATACCCAGCTCTCACTTCCATAAGTTAGCGTTGGGATTAACACCGCGCTGTGTACAGCGAGCTGTGCCTTCTGGCTTAGATTTCGGCTGCCAAACAGTTTACCCAACGCTCCATTCACGCTATTCCCTGCACTCACTCGTCTCTCCACATCAGCGGTGTACCTTCCATCGCTTCTAAAAGCGCTTCCAAGATATACAAACTCATCCACTTGCTCCAACACTACATCATCAACCGTAATCCTAGTGTTCGTTCTGGTTGTCTCTCTTTCAAATACCATTATTTTGGTTTTGCCTTTCTTCATACAATCGTCTTTCATTGTTGTGACTAGTGTTTGCAGTTCGGATGATGATTCTGCTATTAATACTGCGTCATCTGCATAAAGCAGGCAGTTAACCACTGAGCCACCCATTCGCATTCCCACATTCATATTTCTCATTCTCTGAAGACAACTGTCCAGATACAGGATGAATAGCCGAGACGACAGCACGCATCCCTGTCTGACACCAATATTGGTATCAAACCAGGGTGATAAGCTGCCGTCCACTCTCACACATGCTGTGCAATCCTCATAGGTGGATTGCACAGCACGTAGAAGGTCACCGTCAATCCCATATCTGGGCAAGATGTTCCAGAGATTCTTTCGCACGACCCTATCAAATGCTTTTTCAAGGTCCACAAAACCGCAGAAAACCTTCTGGTCCGTAGCCAGATGCTTTTCCACGATATTGCGGAGCGAAAAAATTTGATCCGTACATCCTCTGCCGCTTCGAAATCCCCCCTGTGCTTCCCAAAGCATTCCATCGGATTTCACCCTCATTCTCCTTTCAATGATTTTTCCATACACTTTAGCTGCTAGGCTGATCAAACTGATGGCCCTATAGTTGGCGCAGTCCATACGTGAGCCCTTGCCTTTATACAAGGGCACGATGACTGCGCGTCTCCAATCGCTCGGGACTCTTCCGGTTCTCCAGCATAATTTGCTCAAAAACCAGAAAGCGTCCCTAACGTAGGTGCCACCCAGTTTGATCATCTCAGCTGTTACCATATCGATTCCCGCTGACTTTCCATTTTTCAAACTTCGTATCGACCATTCAATCTCGTCCATGCTAATGTCTTCATGGTACGTTGGCACTGCCGAATCAGTCACAGACTCATTCACAGTGCCAGCGCCCTGGACATAATCATACATTTCTCTAAAATATTCGCTCCACCGTTCTAACACCTCCTGAGTGTTAGCAAGAATGCCACCAGCTTTACCTTTTATCTTGTCTATTCCGGATGCCGACGAAATTAAAAGTTTTAATTATTTCCATATAAATTTACATTGATATTTAATTCAGAAATAATGACGCTGTTCAAGATGACATAAAAGAGTACGAACAAAAAATATAATATTGGCTATTTCAATCGAATTATTATTTACAACGGCGTGTGATATTCATATACCATCATATCATGCGCTCTATATGTCACATTGAGCGTTGAAAGAATGAAGTTTTAAATTCATTTGAGGGCTTCCTTACAAAGTATTAAAAGTTTTTTAAGTAATCTCGATCCACGCAAAAACTTCGTAATAAAGTAGCACCGCGCTTACGTTGAAGATATTTCGTTTCGTAAAATGATAGAACTGTATTTAGGAGTTTACTGAGTGTGCACTTATAAATATTTCTGAAGAATAATAATTAAAAAAAATAAAAGTACCATGATGATTTTACATTAAAAAATATGAATTTACCAAAAGTTTCGGTTCTTTTTTCATGCATGCATGCATGTTAAGTGATTACAGTGCAAAACAAAATATTTCATGAGATACGTACAAGCAGCTCTTATTTTAGACTGGCCGCTTCATATGTACCGCTGAGCTAAACTAATCTTTGTTTCATTAATTCTGTAAAGGATTATATGTGCAGCATTCTGTTTTTGGCTACATTTGTACTCGCAAAATCTTCGTATGTTGTTAATATTATAAACGAAATGAGCCCTGTTACAATATTTACTGGCCGCTTTTGAAAACAATGCTGCGGAAAATGGTGTATGAAATAAACATTCTCAATCTTATTGAACTAGTATTCACTTTTATTTGTTTTACATTTGCTATATTACGGTAATATTTGTTTTGCATTATTATTTCTGCCGACTGAAATTAGAAATTAAGTATTTTTCTAAAATCATGAACTATTTAATTTGGTGTCATTATCTTATTTTGTTCACGATCTGGGACTTAAAAAACGGTCTTAACTGTAAAGTATTGATTCTATTTCCATTTTATTCCTAACATTGTCTTTTATTCTTTTATACATCAAATAGTGAACAAATTTCGTACTTCCCATCTCTACTTACACATAAATTTCTTTCTCCTAATCTTCCCCTCCCATATGAAAAATATGTAAAAGAAATATTGCTAATTTAATGTGTGATATGTATCAGAGAATATTGTAATTCAAAACTAGCATGTTATTACTAGCAATTTATCCTTGTATTATGCAATAACATCTCCAGCGAATTCAAAACTTCATTCCGACATAACTACTATATGTTATAACTATAGTAATTGGGAATACTCTATTTGCATAGTTGCTTTTTTATAATCTAGGCAAGTAATAAGAAGTAAATTGGATTGAAGTTCGTTCTTAGCGTGTAAAATAAAGGGTGAAATTTTATTTTGGAAAACCTTATCTTAAAAAAGGTCAGCACAATATAGCGTGGTGACGACTAAGGTACTAAGGCACGACTAATACACCATAGCCGTTCCAATTACAATGTAAACTCAATTTGGTTATGTTCGTCATATTGTCGGGATAAATATAACAAATCATGTGGCTTAAAACTCTGCAAAGCGCGATTGTTTAATCGCCACGCAACGAAGAGGCCATAAGAAGCCAAAAGAGCATAGGCACGCAGAATTTAAAAAGTATATCAAATACAATAAACGAAGAGACTTAGATGTTTTGTGTATAAATGAGCCCAAGCGGAAGGGAAGCAACATCGAATATAATAATATGCTAAGGGGCGTGATGGCTCTGTGGTGTCATCATGCCGGAGTGAGTGTAGATACCGTGCTTGCCTCTCGCATAGTCTCTCATAGTCATAGGTGCGAGAGGTTGCAGTTTAGTAGATTCAAGGTTGCTTCGTACTGTGTCTACAACGTTTGTACGGAAAATATGTTATGCAGGCCGATTGTTAAAAAAAGTAGTGTAAATATCAAAAAGAACAAACAAATAAATGTTTGAGGCATCTTGGAACTTTCGACGAAGAAATGTGAACAGAAAAAAACGAGTATATAGTACAGCTTAAGCATAACGCTCGAACTTAGTGACATACTCGTACCTAGTCCGGTCATAAGTTCTGTTACAAATGAACATGCATTTATTATTTTATGAAGTAATGTAATCATAATAAAACTTATACGTACATATTTATGGAAGTCTCAGCAAAAAAAAAAAAAACTATTCGAAAAGGCCTCCTTTGGCTTTGATGCAGGCTCAGGCTGACGCAAGCTATCTCGCCACGAGTCTATAGATTTACACACTGTTTCCATGAGAAATTTAGCCACTGCTTACTCCAGAGATTTCTTAAGAAAGACAATGTCATCCTGTTATTTAGAGCAGGCCTTGTAGTCTAAGGGGTTCAGATCTGGGTTAGTCGAGGGCCAGTCTTCAGCTCTGATAAAGTCCGGAATATTGATTTTGAGTCAGGCTTGGGTAGGTGGTGCCTTGTGACAGTCTTGCTGGAAACTCTAAGATATAGTTTTAAAAAGTGTGTTGCTGAGAGGTTTTACAATACGATTCAAGACAGTCTCTTGATACACTTTGGCTGAAATCTTCAATCCTTTTTCACAAAAATGAAGCTTTGTGACTTCTTGATAAGACACCACTCACCATACTACGAGTATTACAGAGGCAGGATTATTTGGTCATCGGTATTCATTTCAGATAACTTGGGCTGCTTTACACCTGTCAGCGTACACGTTGCCATTTTGCTTCTTGGCGTTTTGGTCGATCCACTCTCTTCAACTCTAGGGATTGATTTAGGCCATGTCCTGTATATCGACGATAAGCGCATAGCTTCAGGTCATGTTTTATTATACGCGATAGAGTCCTAGCGGGAATATTATTTTTTCACGATAATTTTTTATTTCCTAATGGGATTTCGGCGAATTCTGACTTTAACAGCATTAACGGCCTTTGTAGTTCTAGCAGCACGTGAACGCCCCGATCTTTTATGGTTTTCAACAGAGGAAGTGTTGGTATAACTGTCGATAGTACGATATACAAACATATAGGTGATACCAAGCTTATGAAGTATCTTGAATATGACCGACGACTCCAAACTCACTTTGGTCAAAGCAATCACTGCAATCCTATTTTCTTTAACACCCCATTCTATATTGTAATTTGATAGTAAACACGAAAAAAATATGTAAAACGGCGGGAATTTGAAAGAAGTTTTTAACATAATAAACGCGTTTCAAAATCTTAAAGAGTTGAAAAAAGAAAAGTTTCTATGATACAGTATTTACGGCCAGACTAGTTAAAGTGATAGGTAAATGGACAAAGTTATCAAAATATCTTAGATGTAGGTATATATGAAATTTGGCTCGTTAGGATTGTGGATAATAGGAAGGAAGGAGATATAAATACGAAGAGCATCTCTTTTGCCTCTTTCCGGGCAGATAAAAATAGAGAAGGATGGAGAATAAGAGAGAATGGAAAGTGCGGTATAGACCAAAGTATATAGAAGTAATGAGCAGCGGAGTAGTGTGGGTAAGAAGTGGAGATTTATTTTTTTATTCTATTCTTGTACAAAATAAGTGAAATTTAGTTTTTAAAAATAGTAATCGGGTTACTTAGTTCAGTAAAAGAGTAGAATGTAAGCGACAAAGAAGTGGATGAAAAGGGCGAAGGGGCTGCGTGAGGGAAAGGAAAAACGAATGAGAAAGAGGCTGAACGTGCTTGAGCAAAAAAAGAATATTTGCCAGGAGAGAGTAAGTGGCGAAAAATGTAGGAGTTGCCTATAAACACATGAAAATTGCTAACTGGTATCTCAGTACATAGTTCCGATGTCTGGATATTTTCTTTTTATTTTCAATGGAGTTCTTTTGTATAGAGATTGTTTAGAAGGCGTAAGGCGCATACATAAGATATTTGTATATAAGGTGGGGATACATGCATGCTTATGACTCACCGGATATAAAGTCGTTAGTTACCTACGAACGCAAATTTACACACAAAAAAACGAGTGAAAGTTCGCTCCAAAAGAAAATCGTTATTTTAAAAGTTACTATTCCAGTTTACAAAAAATAGCGTTGTCTTAGATGTATATAATTTGTTTATCGATATAGAATGTGGATTATTTATGAGGAAAGGAAATTTAGTACTAAAGTTAAATTTACGTGAAGTTAATTAAGTTTGCCTATGAGAAACTGCGATGAGTAAGCTAGTCAATAATAAAATTATACAGTGAACTACATTTGAAAAGCTATTCATATCCTCTGGTAAGGATATTAAACAGAACTCTGGCTAGAGCACATAACGTGCAATTTCGTCGGCACGTAATAACACCTAACGTGGATTTGAACAGTTGCAGCATTTATTCACTGGAGTTGGTCACCTATTCGGACGAACTGCATGTATTCATTTTGCAAGTATTGCTTCGTAGCTGTATCGAAGATTCACATTTTCGCTAACCAACTATATATTGCTATATTTTAAATTAGAGCGGCTTGAAAAGACAGCATGATTTTGATGGTTTTTCAAGCCGCGAACTGGTTTTTACTAAACTCTTATTTGTGACGACCTTATCTATTCAGCAATAATCTTATGTAATTTACTTACTTACTTACTTAATAGTCGTTGTAATAACTAATACAAAATTTGTAAATATCTATCACATATACCTAGTTCGGCCAAAAACTTTTGATGTAATTAATGATACACTTTTTGATAATTATGTAAAAGTTATATATGAAATAAAAGGTAATTAAATGTACAATAAAATTCTATTTATATTATTCGAAATGCCCTCCTCTATTTTGAATACATGCCCTTAATCGACGCGGCCAGTCATCGATCGCAGCACGCACTACATATTTATCTATTTCTGCCGATGCTTTAACCAGAGATGCTCGGAAAGACTCCAAATTTCGGCAAGCGAGAACGTTCTATTTTTAAAATTAGTCAAAGTATTTCTGGCCAGTATTTCAAAATAAAAATAATAAGGTTTTGGCAGAACTTATTACCCAACTAGGCATATACATACAGAGAGAACTGAACGCGACATGACTTTACACACCTCACGCGCTTCTTTCATTTTATTTCATTCTTTCATGAAATATTGCTTTTATTATAGTTCAAACTGCGTTAAATCTAAAATACACTTTCGCGGTATTGCATTATCAAAAATACACAGTAACTGCGTATTTTTAGTATTTACGCGTAATTGGAATTAAGGTAATATAAATAAAAGATTAATATCAAGGATAATTTTTAACTTATTTATTTTAACATAATTTCACAATATGATATCTAATATAAATCAGTCCCACGATTTTGCCTATTATGAACTACGAGTATAATGTTGTAAAGTTAAGAGGCACAGTAATTAGTTAACTACTAATAATAACAAAAGCCATATCAAAATACAAAAATAAACATGTATATACAAAAGTGAGACAATATTTTAGTTTTTTATAATCCATACTCTCTAGTAAACTCTAAAACCGGCCAAGTGCGAGTCGGACTAGCGTACGAAGGGTTAAATATTTATTTTATTCTGTTTTTTAATATTTGTTGTTATAGCGGCAACAGAAATACATCATCTGGGAAAATTTTTACTGTCTAACTATCACCGTTCATGAGATAGAGCCTGGTGATAGACGGACGGACGGACAGCGGAGTCTCAGTAATAGGGTCCGTTTTACCCTTTGGGTACGGAACCCTCAAAACGGATTCAGCAGTACCGTAAAGTAATCAACAGGTGATTTACCCTGTCGATAGGCGTACAAGGCAATAAAAGAAGGTAAGGTCAAGGTAAAATTTTATACTAACCACAGCCCATATTCTTACTATGTAATATAAATATAAATCTATTATCAATAAATTATATAGCGAATGAGAAATAATGAGAAGAGCAATGAATGTTAAAGAAGTGCGTGAGGTGTGTAAGGATCGAGTCACGTGGCGCTCGGTACTCTCTGCCTATCCCGCAAGGGATTTGGTGTGAAGATAGATAGATAGATCAATATTTTTTTTATTTTTTTTTACTTTTGCCTAAGGAACAGTTTATATTCCCATGAAGTGTGTACGTGTGTATTATGGCACGCATATTACGTCACGACAACTCCGTCTCGAAAATACAATAATTTGTGGTCGACAAAATTTACACGGGGCATAAGCTATGCGTGGGGCACGCCCTCTGGTTGTCTATTTGAAAACACGATGGGACATCGTGCCAGTGGAAGCACGAGGAAATTGATTAATATCTACGGTCACCACAACGACAGCACATAATAAACGTACAGATCGTTGCGATATTGATGGTCCACGATTCTACTGGCAATTTTTATTGTATTCGGTCTCGCTGGCATCGGCTCAAACACTACGTTAGCAGAATTAAATTATGGTAGCGCCAATTACAGCCGTTTTTGAACCGCGCGATGGCCGAACGCCAATTTATACCCTCATAGCAGTATGTTTTAAAACGATCGCCACATTTTGTAACAAAATATTTTGTTTCATGAAATTAAATCTTTTAGGCGAATTTATATTTTCCGCAGCTATAAATAAATTTACCCCCACTATTGTATTTCATACGAAATTATTGTTCTTCTAAAAGTGTATATATTTGTGGTTATTATTTCTAAATTTTTTAACAACGTGGGGACGCAAACGAGCCTAAGGTCCGTCTGATGTGAAGTGTTTACCGTTCTCCCGCCCGACATCAAACGCGCATAGTTATACCTCTGTTAACATATCAACTCTTCGGGAGCTTACTGGTAACCTCACTGAATCGCAGGAACACAAGTCCATAGAGTTGTATATGGTTATGATCTTCTGCGAGATTAGTCTTCTAAAATATTCAACATGACTCCTTGGAAGATATTTTCTCCGTTTCTTATATTTTTCGAATTTTCTACAATGACGATTCTTAAAGATACACCTGTATGTATACCTACTAGTAATTTTGTCATAGAATACACGTTAACATGATTGACACTCTAACAGTACTTCATTATTCACAATTATAGTCCATTTTGATCTATTAAAACACGTGAATTTGTAAGCAAACGCGTATTTATCATTTATGGTGTTAGCTGTCTGTGACACGTGGAAAATTATAGGCATGAATAATGGTAGTGGTTGACAGTTGTCAGTTGTCGGCCGTACTGGGATGTGTCCTACTTAGCCTATGGATTTCGCGTTAAACTTTTGTCATTTGTTATTTCTTACAGCAGGTAGATTTATAGTTATTGGTTTTATGTTGTTGTCGTGTTTTGTCACTTCTATTTTACATAAAATAGTTGATAAGTTTTATAAGAATTACAAATATCTGTGTATGTAGAAAAGAAAGCTGGCTGACGGCTTGATATATCAGGGCATAACTCAAACTGCTGGGTGTAGGAATTTGATAAAATGGCGTAGAAGTATCTTTGCGGCATTCACAGGACCCGGCAGCACCGACCGCCGGGAAAGCCGGTAGTTTTATGTAAACTTAGCTAACTTAGATGAAGATGACGGAGTTTCCCGCTTAGTCTACACGGCCCCGTGGCGGAGTATGATGATCCGCCCAGAAAGAGTTTTCAGTAAGCTCACCTCACCAAATGTATAAAATTCAGTATTCCAAATGTGATATCTACCAATACAAAGTATTCATTGATAATGATATATTAGAATTTGTTAATAAGAAATACAATATTATTTCTTGGAACTGCAGCAGTGATAGATCAGTAGATACTCGTAAGAGCAATAATAGTGGATAAGGTATCGCCTTATGAAGCGACTGTTTCGAATTTTGGTGGAGGCAAGTATTATTTTAGGGTTCCGTACCCAAACGGTAAAACGGCACCCTATTACTGAGGCTCCGCTGTCCGTCCGTCCGTCTGTCTGTCACCAGACTGTATCTCATGAACCGTGATAGTTGGACAGTTGAAATTTTCACAAAAGATGTATTTCTGATGTCGCTATAACAACAAATACTAAAAAATAGAATAACATAAATATTTAACGGGGCTCCCATACAACAAACGTGATTTATTTGCTCATTTTTGCTCGATATTGATAACGGCAACAGGTAGACGCTTGAAATATTCACAGAATATTTAGTTATATATTCACTTTAAGAACAAATAAATAAATTAAAATAAAACAAATATTTAGGGGGGGGGGGGGCTCCCATACAACAAACGTGATTTTTTTGCCGTTTTTATAGATAATGGTACGGAACACTTCGTGTGCGAGTCCGACTCGCACTTGGGCGATTTTTTTAATTTGGCCTGTCAAAGTGTCCCAGTCGCGCCTGATAGAAAGCGTCAATGAGAACCAGATGTGAGAACAGCCATCATAGTGATTAGCGCTATGCTGGCTGTCCACCCCTAGTCGGCCCGCTAAGGTGCCTCTTCACACCTCGTCTAAACGGCCCGGGATTATAGGAAGTGAAGAACACATGCGCCGGAAACGAATTCCGCATTTTGATAATCCGACAAAGAAATGAGTCGCCGAACTTTTTAGTACGGCAGGTAAGCACCCATGGATGTGATCTCAGTCCAGCGCGAGTATTCCGGTGGAAGAAAGGAGAAGGAGGGACGAGGTCAAAAAGCTCCTCAGAACATTCCCCATGATAGATACGGTAAAGAACACTCAAGCTATCTATATCCCTACGCAGCTGAAGAGGTACAAGGGAGTTAGTGACCTCAGCGCTATCTATGATGTGCATAGCGTGGCGCTGTGTCACTGAATTCGTCTTTTTTGATTTATGTACATACTAGCGGCCCGCCCCAGCTTCGCACGGGTGGACATTTATTTTTTAAACATTTTGGGATAAACGAAGAGTAAATGTATCTTTAGAGTTTTTTAAATAGTTTTTAAGTAGCTTTTTTTTTCAGACAAATTACTTTAAGTGGTACGTACTTAGTGGTATTTAATTTTTTATTAGTTTTTATCCATAACCCTAATTACAATCGGAAAGTTTATTTTTTATTTATTTATATTGTTTTTAGTTTTATTTTTACATTTCTTTTTTACATTTATTTAAATATATATAACATATATTTCGAGACTTTATATTAATTTAATTTAATAGGTTTTACTTTTTTAGTTTCCAATATATCTACCTTAAGGCTGTATACTATATTGGCTGTGGTATTCGTAGATGGCAACAAAATATATTGATTTTTAGGAATCCTACTCGAGAAAGTGCAACATATAATTGGCTATGAGAAAAGCATTCTTCTCTTAGGTCGATGCCAAAGATCGAGAAATAGAATAAGAGTTTGTCCCTGGGATTTATTTATTATAAGGGCAAACGATACCTTTACAGGAAACTGTAACCTTTTAAAAGACATGGGCAAATCTGTTGGTATCATCGGGATCCGCGGAATGTGAGCTAGCTGTCCGGCCGTGGGACCGGTGATGATTGTTGCTATAATCAGATTGTCTCGTAATTCCTTTATCAACAGCCTTGTGCCATTACACATATTGGGAGGGCTTAAATTTCTCAACAGCATAATGGGAGTACCTACTTTTAATTTCAGTTCGTGTGGTGGCCAGCCGGCGGGATAGAGAGAATTTAAAATTCTTGTAGATAGTGCACTGTATCTTCGATGTTGCACACGTTATCAATAGATTTGTAACATTTAAAATCACCTGGTACTTTTTCAATGATCATTTTGTTTATCTCATTTACTGAGCTGTTTTTCGGTGAGACGATCGCCCTCGAATAGAGCCAATCGAAATTTCTTTCTGTAAGCTGTTCGATGTCGGGATAGATTGTCTCTATAAGGATTTCTAGACTGTGAACAGTTTGAGCCAATTCATTATCCAATAATACTTGGAGGCTATGCGCAATTGGAGATGGTAATTTTCCGCTTCCAAGTTTAAGTAATTTTTGTGAGAAATTGTCGTTGCCGTCATTACTTAAACGTGCTCTCATATTCGTGCGCAAATTTAGCCGGTGGTAGGGTAAATACCCGCCTGGTTGGCTACCACCGTACACACGGCGAAACACCCGTGAAGTGGCGTACCTATGAGTACGTCGCGTTTCGGGATCAGCTGGTGTATAACCAGTGCTCGGGGGATTGTTGACGCGATATTGCGGGAACAGTGGTGGATTCTGTCTATCCATTGTCAGAAGGACTGAGCTGACCCGTCGGCCAGGGAGACCCGTTGAAACGGTTGTTCCGCTGGCCGCCCGCGGTATAGTACAGGGGCCCAATCAAGACTAACCACCTTGAGAGGCTGCCCTTTCATACCGCGCATAATCTAGGGGTAGATCGTCGTGCCGATTGGTGACCGGATGGTGGGGACCCGGCGACTACTTCCGGGGGGGTTCGGGGGCCCTTCCGTCCGACGGATCAGCACAGCTCCTTTGTCGACAAACTAATGGAGAAACAGTCCACCGCGTTTCTTCCCCAATGTCGTGGCAATTCTCTCCCGCTTCACGCTTCCTTTCTTTACACTTCTCATGACAGCGCAAATAGGAATAAATGGTCTAACAGCGGTGCACTCCCCCACCACCCTGTTCATGGTTGAGTTCGCAAACATCCGCGGACTCCACTCTAACCTTAATGCCGTCCACCAACACCTAGAGACGGCACGGCCCGCCATGCTCTTCCTGACGGAGACACAGATTCAGCGTCCAGCGGACACGTCCTACCTCCAGTATCCCGGTTATGTGCTTGAGGAGAATTTCCTCGCGAAAGCCGGGGTCTGTTTGTTTGTCCGCTCGGATGTATGTTGTCGCCGTCTGCGCTGCCTAGAGGATTCCTCCTTTCCTGTCCTCTGGGTACATGTAAACCTGGGCCTTCAGAGCCGTATTTACATGTGCCTATACCGACCCCATACTAGGGACACGGAGACAACTCGGCTCTTTGAGTACATGAGTCGGGCGGCAGATGAAGCGCAGGAGCGGTACCCTACTGCAGAGATGGTATGTTTGGGGGACTTTAACTCTCACCACGACTCCTGGTTGGGATCCCCCACAACAAACCATGCAGGAAGGACTGCCCACGCGTTCGCTCTTTCGCACAGCCTGACGCAACTGGTAAACCAACCCACCAGAATACCAGATGTTGCTGGTCAGGAGCCCTCTCTGCTAGATCTACTGCTGACCACTCACCCTGCTGGTTACCGGGTTGAGGTCGGGGCGCCCCTGGGCACATCTGACCACTGCCTAGTATCCAGCACAGTGCCAAGCGCGAATACGCCACATCCCACAGAGGTTAGGCGTCGTGTCTGGCACTACTCGTCAGCAGATTGGGACGGCATGCGCGACTACTTTGCTTCCGTCCCATGGGGGCAGCGCTGTTTTAGTGAGAAGAATCTAACGGCGAGTGCTGCGGCTATTGTTGATGAGATCGGCGTTGGCATGGAATACTACATTCCTCACTCCGATGTCGTCATCAAAAGCCGGAGACGCCCTTGGTTTAATCGCGAATGCGCTGAAGCTGTTAGCAACAAACAGGCGGCGTATCGCGCTTGGATCAGGGGTCGCGCTCTTAAAGATCCGAATACTAACTCACTGAAATCAGCCTACAACACTGCCACCAAGGTCTGCAAGAGAGCATATATATGAGCGGACGCCCAGCGCGTTACACGAGTCGGCACGGAACTAGTGGCGCACCCTACTGGATCGCGTAGCTACTGGCGACTGGCCAAAGCCGTGCAGGCCAACTTCTGCCAGCCCTCGCTGCCACCGCTGCGATGCCCCGATGGCTCACTGGCGCATCAGCCGCAGGAGAAAGCCGATCTTATGGCCAGCCTCTTTGCGGCTAACTCCCGGATCGATGACTGTAGCACGCAACCACCAACAATACCCTCCAGTGGATCCGTTATGCCTGATATCCACATCAGGCAGCGCGATGTGCGTTTTGAACTACAGTCACTCGATGTCCGAAAAGCCAGTGGTCCTGACGGTATCCCAGCGATTGTTCTTAAAAAATGTGCAGCGGAGTTGTCTCCGGTGTTGACGCGCCTCTTCCGCCTCTCGTACTCGACTGGTTGTGTTCCGGATGCTTGGAGAGAGGCCAATGTGCAGCCGGTCCCCAAAAAGGGAGACCGTTCTGACCCATCAAATTACCGCCCCATTGCCGTAACTTCAGTGTTGTGCAAAGTCATGGAACGGATCCTTAACAATCAATTGATCCGTTACCTAGAAGATCACTCCATAATCAATGATCGTCAGTATGGTTTTAGACCGAAACGATCAACGGGTGATCTTCTGGCGTATGTGACGCACCTCTGGGGGGAAGCAATCGATAAGTATGGCGAATCCATGGCAGTCAGCCTAGATATAGCCAAGGCGTTTGATCGGGTCTGGCACAAAGCACTTCTCTCCAAACTTCCGGCATACGGTCTGCCCCTCCAGCTTTGTAATTGGATTGCTGGCTTCCTGCATGAGCGTAGAATCCGCGTCCTTGCAGATGGATGCGCTTCGCGGTTCATGTCAGTGAATGCCGGTGTCCCACAGGGCTCCGTTCTATCGCCCACTCTCTTTCTTCTGCATATCAATGACATGCTGCCACTTGGTAATATTCATTGCTATGCAGACGACAGTACGGTCCATGGGCGATATCTCGGTCGGCCTGGTGCTGGTCGGACAGAAATCGGTGAGAGGCGTGAGAGTCTTGTCGTTGAACTGAATCGGGTTTTGGATCTCATTAGTAAATGGGGTTCCAATAACCTGGTTGAGTTTAATGCTGAGAAAACTCAGGTTTGCGCGTTTACAACAAAACTGTCCCCCTTCCTTCCTACTCCCAGTCTTCATGGTGCTTCCCTCAGTATGCGAGATAGCCTGAATATGCTGGGTATGCGTATTCATTGCGACCTTAACCAGCGTTATTACATCGAGAGCCTCATCTCAACAGCTTCAAGAAAACTCGGAGTCCTGAATAGGGTGCGCCGGTTCTTCACGCCTGACCAACTTTGTCTGCTTTATAAGACACAAGTTCGGGCCTGCGTGGAGTATTGCTCGCATCTCTGGGACGGCTCCGCACATTATCTTCTTGAGGCTCTCGATAGGTTGCAGCGACGGGCTATCCGCATAATTGACGACGAAGAGGTCACCAAAAACCTAGAACCTCTTCAACTCCGTAGGGACATAGGCTCTCTAAGCGTATTTTACCGCCTTTACCATGGCGAGTGCTCTGAAGAACTATTTTCCCTTATCCCACCCTCTCCCTTCCGTCATAGAACCACACGTGCGGGCTTGCGATGTCATGGTTTCACGGTTGAGAATATCTCTTCGCGTACCAAAAAGTTCGGCAACTCCTATCTTTGTCGTACCATCAAAAAGTGGAACGCTTTGCCTGCACATGTTTTTCCTCCTTCCTACAACATGGGATCCTTCAAACGAAGCGTGAAGAAGCACCTTGCGGGCCAGCATGGTAGCGTCAACTGACAGGACACCGTAGTCCTTTGTCAGTTGCCGCTGCAATTTGGGCTCCCCTTTTCGCTTACCAACAGGCGAAGAGGAGCCACTATGCTGAGCCAATATAAAAAAAAAAAAAAAAAAAAAAAAAAAAAAAATTGAGAGTCTCAATTGATTGCCACAAAGGTGATGATTTGAGGCACGCTTTTCTGAAAAGAACTTTTTAACTGGAACAGAAAAAATATGGTATGAAAAAGTCAATACATTCAATGTCGGTAGCACGCGAACGAGCCGCGCGGGTACCTATCTCATAGATGTGCGCCGCGCCGCCGCGTGGCCGCCGGTGTCGCAAGCAAGGGATTGAAACACAGAACAAAATCCGTAATATCTTTGGAATGGAATGTCTTGAATACGAAATGATTTATTTGGATAAGGATTAATACCAAGGTACGAATAATGTGGCCTAGTTTGTACCGGCGTTACTATAGCATATTTTAACTTGAAAAAGTAGTTATTGTGACGTAACTGTAATAGTTAGACATATGGTATCGCGGACTTTTTTGTAGATATTGATGTCCTCTATAAAACTGTAGTACATTACTTTGCTCTATTGTCAATAGTTTCAGCAGCGTACGCGGTATTTTACACATTATCGAAGTTTTCAAAATATTTTATAGCCTATGTTAATCATTTATATTGTAGCATTCTAATAGTTAAAGAATTTCTGAAACCGGCCCAGTAGTTTTTGAGTTTATTCATAACATACATACAAATCTTTCCTCTTTATAATAATAGTATAGATTTAAAATTATCTTTTGCTCGGCTGGGAAGGAAACCATCATGACATAGACCATATAATATCTGGGTGCGTATCCTGCCCTAAGAAAGTTGTGATTTTTCCTTTTGGTTTGTTTATGTTACTCGTAGTTACCATACTCCTCCGAAACGGCTTGACCGATTTTTATGAAATTTTATACGCATATTCAGTAGGTCTGAGAATCGGCTACTATCTATTTATCATACCCCTAAGTGATGAGGGTTGTCCACCCCTAGCATTTATTTTTTATTTTTTGGACATTTTTTTTATTTTTTGTTTTATTATAATGTAGCATTAAAAATACATACAATAACCCCGCCAGTGGAGCCTAGCATTTAATTGAAACTTTTTTAATTGGTAACATTCTATCAATATCATTTTGTCACCCGTCATAACAAATTGTAAACAATTCGTATACGCTTATAACGGAGTTTATCATTTAAAATGAATAAAACTATAAAAAGTGATGTGCGAAATTTACATACACTATGATGAGTAAGTTTGAAGAAAAACAAAAGGAGCAGCAAGATCTCTTAGACAAAAAAACAGCAATGTTTGAATGGTTTATTTGCAGATCATTCGGATATCGAAAACAGTGAAATTAAAGAAACTTATTTAAACTTTAGCTACTTTGGAAGAGAAAGAGCCTAATTAAAACCAAGTCGTCGTCTTTTTGTAAATGTTTTAATGTTTGGTGTTTTGTTATTTTTATATTCCCTCATCGTTCACAGCGCTCCATGCCTCCTTCACTCATATGCCACATCCTTACACACTTACAATAAGTTAGTTATTTTTTTTCTACACTAGAAATTCCCTAGAAATAATTTATATGGCAAAACAACGTTTGCCGGGTCAGCTAGTTAATATTACTTATATTTAGTAATAAAATGTCTATTGTTTTTTGTACATTTTTAATTAGCAAATCGCGTCTCCGATTTTGCTCGAAAATATAGGTTTTGTTTTGTTTTTAACAACTAGCTAACCATATGTAGTACGGCGAATTCTACAATATGACTGTAGTATTAATTAATATATAGGTATGTACAAAAACATGCGTCAAAGCCCGAATCTGCCCTTTTGAAGCCGGCTAAAGATCATCACATAATTCGATGCAGCCATCGTTCTCGGAATCTGCGAAACACGGAACCCTTCGGCCAACAGTCCTACTTGACTAATAAACACGGATGGTGAATCAAATACAATTGGTAATTACGTCAATACAAGGAGATTTACTCATTGAACCTCGGAATACGCCAGTGACGTCGGTTTTCCATTCATCCCCGTTATACCTGTATATTTCAGAATCTCATTAGGGATTTCCCATTGACTGCTATTTAGCATCTGCTCTAGATGTCCGAGAGTAATTCTCTTCCATGGTTCTGTAATTACTGTTTCGCGTTTCGTTCTTTAATGGGTAAATTACAACACACTAATCAGGACCAGTTTGCTATTATTCATTGAAAACTGTTGAATACGTAATTACAAATTGAATACCTACCTTCCTTGTAGCTGTAGGCAGGGCTGAAGTGTTACTATAGTTATAACTTATTGTTTATAAGAAAGATACTTACCATCTCGGCTAAATGCAGGATTTTTAAAACATCAGATTTTTTTTATACAACTTTCCATCTGACGAAAGTTGGTGTAGCTTATGAACGTTTACATTTTTTTTTTATTTATACTACGTCGGGGGGCATACAATTATACGGCCTACCTGATGTAAAGCGGGTACCGTAGTCTATTAACGCTTGCGATACATTAAGTGTCACTTTCGCGATGCCTCCTCTGCTGCTTACACAGCAACTCCTTGTGAGCTTACTGGTGACCTCACTCACACACAGGAACAGGTTGGTAACCTCTTTCGCAGAAACACAGCAATCCTTCACGGAGTTGTTATTTGGCTGTGGCTTTCTGTGAGGTGGAGGTATTTCTCCGGGTCAGGTTGCTTTGATGCGCTCTACCTCTTACAACATCCATATCAATACAATTAGACATGTTCATACACAGAACTGTTTGTTATGTGTGAGAAACGAACTAGCGAATTTTTTTATATACATATATAGTGTTGTTATTGTTTTTGGTGTTAATAAGGAAACAGAACAAAATACAGCTTTCTCTGTTTTTTCTGTCCTTGTAAATTAACTTCAAAAAATTAATTTTCTATTATTTGAAAAGTTCAAGAAGAATTAATTAAAGAAGAAACAATTATTCAAACAACACAATCCTATCTATGCAAATGTACAACGATATGATGTAGTTTTCTATACTTTTAGTTTATTTTGACGAAATGTAATGATGCAGTGGTTACTAACGCTACTTTGACACCAAAGCATGGGTTCGATTCCCACACAAGACAAACACTTGTGTGTGTATGTTTTTCTTTTATTTTTATTTATTTTATTTCAAGCAAGTGTACAGTACAGTACACAGTATCTTAGTAAGTATACAGTATTTTAGCAAAGTTTATCTTGGTCAGAGTGATTTCTATATAACATAATGTATTTACAAAAAAAAAGGTTAATGTATGTTTATCAGTCGTCTAAAACCCATAAAACAAAATTCACTTGTTTTTGGAGTAGATGGCGATGTGTAATTTATCCGACAATATTTATTTATTTGGGAAGTTATATACGATACCTAGTTACTTACTGTGATTAAATTGCTACCAAAATTATAATTTGATACTGAACAGATCGTAGCCATGTTGTAGGAACGATTTATTAAACAATTTATGGCGGTTCGAGAATCTGACTCGATCTGGATTTATTAAAGTAAGATTCACAGAATTTATTTGATCGTTATGCCCTAAACATCTAAGGATAGAAAGTGAGCAATAAATTTAATATCTCGTTAGCACGTTTCTGTCTCCTCTGGCATTATTTGTAATAATTCATAACAAATAAAATTCACTTTCATACTAGCCCAAAGAAGCTCAATGGCTTCAGTGTCTGCAAGGCCAAAGCTACGGGACGAGCCCAACACACATTTCCACCCCTATGTCACTTGTGTAGCCAGGATTAGCAGCGGCAACCACCATGGCAATGCACATTGAAGTTCATTGCAGTGTCGGGGCTAAAACTATGGCTGCCTTGGAATATCTACGAATTTAGTCAGAAAAATAGTGTAGGTACGTGGGACATTTTAGACTTTATTTCCCTTTTTGGCAATGTGAAGCAAAGATGGTACAAATGCATAGAGGTTTAAAAAGTGGGGTCTAATTAAATGACGTCATTACAATGTCAATATACTCTTATATATAAAACTTAATGTGGGTATGTATATTCTCTATGGACTCATACGGCATGACCGACTTTAGTTAAATTTTCAGAGCATCTCTAGATTAGCCCAGCGTGTAATCTTGTGAAGTGTGGTAGAGATCGGATCATCCATGCGAAGCCGAGATGGATCGCTAGTATAATAAACAGCTAATAAAGCATATAATTTTTGTTAAATGTTTACGGGCTTTTAATGTATAAAAAGCATTCGGCCAATCTGATGTGAAGCAGTTACTGAAGCTTTTTATAGCTTCTTCTACTACCTTAGCAACGCCGCAGGATGTTTAACTGCAGAGCACCTTTTCACTCTCTTACGGTTTGAATATTCGAAATTCCCGAAACAGGTATTTATTTATATGCTTTATAGAATCTTATTTTTCTTCGCATTATGCCGTTTCCTATTACATTTGGATTGGCATGATCCGCTACCTAAGCTTAAAGGTTTGGCGAAGACCCTGGTCTTTACATAGAGCGACTGCCGTCAGACCACGATCAAGAGGAAAAAACAGATCGTTCTTAGATTAGGTTCGTTCGTATCGTTTTTAAAAATATAATTTTTTAAATAAAGTATGGTTTCGCGACGTTTTCCTTCACCGCCAAAGTAGTGGTGTATATATATATATATATATATATGTAAATAATTCCGAGAACACGAATGTAGTGGTACATGCTCCCGCCAGGAACCGGGGACTAGATCGTCTATAGGCCGGTTCCTTATCCACTAGGCTATCACTGCTCTATATATGCTTTATAGAATAATTATGACAAATTCATTTCAATTATGCTTCTTGTATTTTAAGCATTCAAAGTCTACAAAAGCTACTTCACAGCAGGTGGGCCGTATGCTTGTTTGCCGCTCTAGTGTTGTAAAACAATAACCTACATATATTATGTACAGATACTGCGACCTTACTTTAGTCAGCTTATTGCTTATCTACAAAAAATGTGTGCCGTGCTTTACTATATCTATCTATCTATACATTTTCTTCAAATCCCCAGGATAGGCATAGAAAGCCGAATATCATATAACTCGGTCCTTATATACCTCACTCGCTACTTTAACATTAACAGCTCTTCTCAAGCACGCATGCTGGTTTCTAAAACGTCAGTTTCTGACAAAACACCATCAATTTGGTCTTGGTACGGAAGTTGGCCTTTCTTGGCGCCTACATCCTTCTACATTTTTTATACGATATGCCTGCCAATATCGTACAAGCATACGACTCACCTGATGTAAAACGGATTCCGTAACCTATGAATGCTTGCAGTATATCAAGTATTACGCTCGCGATGCCACCTCAACTCAACAGAAATTCCTTAGGAGTTTTCTGGTGATCTCATTCACACGCCAGAACACAACAACCCTCTAGGTAGTTGTTTTTTGGCTGCGGTTTCCTGTGAGGTGGAGATACTTGCCCAGACGGGCTACTTCGGTGCGCCTTGCCTATCTTACTTTCGCGGCGTAGATTAATGTTAATGCTATTGCATTTATATCTATTTTACCAATGCCGTATATGTTGATTGATGAATATTTTGAGTTCCACTTTATGATCGAGGAATTTATATTCTCGTTCAGAGGCAGGAGAACTTTAAAAACTATAACTAGCATGGTCTCTATGTCTATGTCCGAGCTGCAATAGTTCATCCAACAAACTTTTAATTACAGAGACCGTGCGCGATCGTAGGCTACTTCTATATATTTAATAATCAAAGGAATTTTCACCAGATGTTTTACAGTTTATTACGGTGTAACCTAATTTGTTTTTTAGCCGTGGTCGTGAATTCTAAAATTAGTGATGAGCTCGGTGACGCTGTCGTGAATGACGCGACTTTGACACCAACGCTTGTGGGTTCGATTCCCATACAGGACAAACATTTGTGTGCATGAACATGTATCTTTGTCTTAGTCTGGATGTTTTTAAGAGAGTTAACGTCACCCAGACCCAGAAAAACAGACTTGTTCATGCACACAAATACTTATCCGGTACGGGAACCAAACCCGCTAGCGTTGATGCCAAATTAGCGTTACTAACCACTGCACCACTGAGCTCGTCCAAAGGTTTTATGAGGGAATGAACAAGAACGTAAGAAACACGTCAGATGAATGTAAGATTCATGTTAATGGTACTTATTTGAGGTAGACCACAAAAAGGTCTATTTATATTCCTTGCCAATTCACTGAAGTAGCCATAAACTCGATATCCGAGTATGATTTAGCTTTTTTCAGCGTTCCACTCCAGATACACCTCATAAACACCATGATATTTTTTCTGTCGATTCTCACGGCACAGGAATATCGATGGCTACTTGTTTTTCTTCTCGTGAGGCTATTGGTTGTACATAATAGCATGTTGGGGTTGCCCAAACGTTAAGCTGATGCTAAATGCTAAAGCTGAAGGTTATGCTAGATAGGAATGGTGACTCCAGGAGAGGAGAGCTAATAACCAAACCCGTTGAGTGCTAAACGTATACTGACTTATTGTTTTCACCTAAATTGCATTAATTATAATATAATTGGATACCTATTGCTTCGCAAGCGTTACTAATAAATTATGTTGATGTAGGTATAATATGTGCGAGGTAACTCGTACATCTTGCCAACCAAGACAAAGGAGGATGGCAGCTTAACTAAGATGATACCTACATTTTAGCAACCACACAATAAAGCTGAGCTTAATTTAAATGATATAATATTTTGTTTTTTGTGGTACAAGGTGAAAACAATGCTAATGCTAGATTAAGATATATATAGCTAATGTGTAAATAAAGTCCAATTATAAAACGCACTATACGCTATTTAAGCCTCGGTGGGCTTCCAAATTTCACCGTAAGATTGAGTAGGAATCGTAACCAACACTGACCGCGGCGCGCGCGGTGGTTTAGGAGGCGCGATGCCTTTATCTGCACTTAGAATGCCCATGCTCACTGATTTACGTAATTCACTGATCTCACTTCTCACTGGGTATTCACTAGACGCAAGAGGTACATCCACTTCACACGTAGGGTGCTCCCTCTCAACAGGAACAGGAGCTTGAGTGCGACGGAGCCTTCTCCGTCTGATGATGACGAATGCTATAATGCCAAGTGCCAATAATGCAGCGAGCAATCCATAGGTAACACTATAGTGGTGGATATCATGGATGCTAAGATCAGTTGTAGATTCCTTTTTTAAGACATTTATCTCGTCCATTAACTTATGATATGCTTGGTCATGATTCTCAGGAGTGAATTTGTAGAAAGTTACGCTAGTATTAGAGATTCCATTCAAGACGGATCCCTCTGGAGCTTCGATGCTAGATTGGATATTTATTTTTCGCAGGAAATGATTATGAGCATAGATTGAGAATGAGTCGCCCTTCACAGTACAACCTTGACCTATTTCAAGAAGGCCGTTGCCGGTCATTGTGTTCACTGTTACTCCAGTTTGACACAATATGCGAATATTGCATTTATTGCAACACGAATAGA
Source organism: Pyralis farinalis (assembly GCA_947507595.1). Taxonomy (NCBI): domain Eukaryota; kingdom Metazoa; phylum Arthropoda; class Insecta; order Lepidoptera; family Pyralidae; genus Pyralis; species Pyralis farinalis. The sequence continues at coordinate 19,432,260 of OX382270.1, forward strand.
GCCAGACGTTCTGGCGCTGTAATTTAACCCATCTATTCGCACACGGCGATCGTTTATAAATACAGGCTGATGTTGTTTTATCGTTATTTATTAAAGTTATATTGCATATACTTTGTTGCAGATCTAGCTTGTAATGTGGCATCTCTAGGCTGCACAGAATTTTTTCTTCTGATATATGAAGACAAGCTTGAAGGTCATTTTCAGTAAGAAAGATAGCTACATCCTTTCGAAGATTAAAGACTAAGTAGGGGTAGGCAGGCATTGCTAAATATGTATCAGCTCCTCTACTCTGTGGGATGCTTAGAATTTTATCGAGCTCGTATACTTCGCTGCTGACTAGAGGAACCTTTATTTCAATAATAAGATATGTTTCGAAGACACTTGCGAATACTTTTAGCATTTTATACAAGTCTCGAGTAGTTCCTGGCTCTACAGGGATTTTTAAATCATCCTGTAGTTGAGATTTGATAAAGCTAATTTGTCGTTCAAGTTGTTCGCTTGATAGCAAGTGTGTATCGAGGCGACCGTGTCGGATATCAGTCACCGTGTCTATAAGCGTGGTTTGCATGCGTCTCAAATTTTCAAGTATAATGTTGATTGATAATGCGGTTGATGTTACATAAAGACAGCTGTTGACGTCGGAACGCATTTCGTTCACCTCTGCCATCATGTTTCTCTGCTGCTGGCTAATTAGAGAAAACTGCTCGTTCATGATTTTTTCGTTACGCTGTATTATATTGTATTCTGCTTCGATTATTAGTGTTTGATTTTTTATTAAGGTTTGTATATGATGTGTATTAAGATTATTTTTTTCGATATCCTTAGCATATTGTTGAGCAAAATTGTCATCCAATACACCAAACAAATAATTAGCTACGCTCCCGACACCATTTATCAAACCTCTCTTCTTTCGCTGGCTCGTAGAGGTTCGCAGTAATCGGTTATAGTGCTCAATTTCTGTTAGTTCATGTGCTAATTGCTTGACTATTCCCATATATTGTGAACTAGACTTAGTAGTCATATTCTGTAGATTTTTAATATTGTTTTCTAAGTTTTCGAAAGATTGCCAATAGTTCGTTAGGTTATAGTAGATTATAAGTCTCCATTCATCTCGAATATACTGCAGGTTCGAAATTTTATCAAAGTATAAAGCTCTATTGTCATTAAACGAAGTCGCATTGCTGTTCGAAAAGCTATGTGCACTGGATGGAGATATAATCATGGTAAATAGTAAAATTGCCAGCGTGAGTAAACCTTTAAACAACTTGCGATTACCTCCACGTGTACGACTAGATCTTGTCGCTTGGGATGCTTGAGTGGTTGGGAGATCACTGGCGACGTTGGCGTCGTCGCTGGATGCTGGATCAACCGGTTGCCGTGCAAGTTTAGTCACCGGCCGTTTGAGAATGTTGCTTTCAGTTTTGATGGACACCACTCTGACGTATCCATCCGCTCCAGGGTGTAGCTCTAGGACTCGACCTAGTGCCCATTTTCCAGGTGGTATGTTATCGTTCTTGATAAGTACGATATCGTTAATAGCTAGGTTCTTGGAGGGGGGCTCTTGTTTTTCAGTGCTGAATCGTCTGCATTTGACGCACTGCCGAATCTGCCGCTTTACTGTCCGCATTCCGCTGAGAATCCAATATTTTTCTCGGATAAACGATAGAGTTAGTCGTGGGCCGCCGTGTACGGTAGTATGATGTGCTTGATAGATAATCAAATCTGTATATCGAGAGTGGCTGGGTATTATTATCGGATGCTTAGCTGCGCTATTTAAGTTTGAATTGCTGAGGCGGCCACCTACTCTCAATATTCCCTCTTCATCAATATATGGAAGGAGATTTGCTAGCTTGCTGTTCGAGCGAACATGACCCTTGCTTTTAATCTCTGCTAGATCGCTTTCAAATTCGCTTGCTTGTATATGCTTGATTATATAATTGCATGCTTTATTTATTTCAATAGTTGATAAGACGGATGAGTCATGTTTCTGCGGCTCGTGGCGGCCGCGTGTCATTGCAACGAAACGTAATATCCAGCCGACTACCTTTACGGCACGCGTAATTAAGCTATTGTTTAATAATATTTTATCAATGAAACTCGAGCTATCTTGTTGTAAGGCTACGTTTACACTGACCTTTTTCACTTCTAATGTAGGGGTCTCGTAAACTCGGTTTCCTGTGTTACTAGGATTAAAGTGACAGAGCCATTCTGGCCCGTTCCACCAAAGGTTGCTTGCTTGCAGTTTGTCTACAGTTAATCCACGGGTAGCACAGTCTGCTGCGTTCTCTTCCGACCGAACATGGTTCCAATGCAATGCTGGTATTATATCAGTGATCTGCTGAACTCGATTGGCCACGAACTGTTTCCATCGAGAGTTTTCACCATGGAGCCAAACCAAGACCACCATAGAGTCGGTCCATGCATACACTTCATACTCATTATTTTGTAATGATGCCTTCACAGTCTGCATCAGCTGAGCAAGAAGCAACGCTCCACATAATTCCAACCGTGGTAACGTAATGCTTTTATTCAATGGCGCTAACTTGGTTTTTGTGACAACGAGTTGCGATGTGTATTCGCCCTTATCACCTGTTACCAAGTATATGCAGCTAGCGTAAGCTTTTTCCGACGAATCGCAAAATCCGTGTAGTTGAAATATTTTTTGAGTATTTCCCAAATATCGAGGAATTTTAAATTGGCTGATGTTTGAAAGGTCTCGCTGAAGCTGAATCCATTCCGCTTGAAGCTGATTGGGAACACTGTCATCCCATAAAATATTTGATGGCCATGTCTGTTGGAAGAGAACCTTAGCTCTGATCGTAAGTGGCGAGAGCCAACCCAGGGGATCGAATATTTTAGATATTTCAGCCAGTAGTTGTCGTTTGGTGACACATGTATCTGTCGGTTTTACTTCCTCCTTATTCGCAAAGATAAAACAATCAGTTGCGGGTATCCACTTAAGACCTAAAGTTTTTCGGGACTCTGAACAGTTAAAGACAAAAGGCTTGTCTAGCTGTTCCGACGACAGACCATGTAGAAGCTCTGGCTCATTAGCTGACCACTTCCTTAAATTCATCCCGGCGCCCTTTAATATTTCGATTAGCTGTTTCTGCAACTCCTTAGTAGCTGCAAGTGTGTTTTCTCCGCTGAGCAGATCATCCATGTAAAAATGATTTTTCAATGCTAGTGCTCCCTGAGGATATTCTGATGCGTCGTCAATGGCTAGCTGTTTCAGGGTTCGCATCGCTAAGTATGGAGCAGCTTTTGTTCCGTAACTAACGGTGGTAAGAACGTACTCTTGGAGTGGCTCGTTCGGAGATTCTCTCCAGATAATAGATTGTAGATGCTGATCTTTCTCTCGGATCAGTATCTGTCGGAACATTTTCTCTATGTCCGCAGTGATGACATACTTATACTGTCTCCAGTTTAATATAAGTAGTGCTAGATCTTGCTGCAAATTCGGGCCACATTCCATCAAGTCATTAAGACTGTGTCCAGAGCTGGTTTTTGCTGACGCGTTAAATACAACTCGCAGTTTGGTAGTGGTGGAGTCGGGTTTTAATATTCCATGATGGGGTAGGTAATATGATAATTCCTTGCTTTCAGTCGTTGGACGCATGTGGCCTAATAGCTTGTATTCGTTTAGAAAGTTTTTGTAGCTTTCATAAAATGTATTATTTTTTGCCATCTTGCATTCTAGCTGTGTAAATATTGCTGTTGCTCTTCCCTTTGAAGATCCAAGCTTTGCTTCATAATTAGACGTCATCGGTAGTGCTACTTCATATCTGCTGTCCTCGCGGCGGTTAGTAGTGGATCGATAATTTTCTTCACACCGTTGCTCCGCTTCAGTAAGTTCTGATGCTGTATGGGGGATATCCTCTAATTCCCAGTATTTTGCTATCTCCTCTAAATTGTTAATAACCACGTTGCAGTTAAAAGTTTTTACGTTTCCCGATAAGATCCATCCTAATTTCGTCTGCTGAGCTATAGGCGCATTGGGTGTGCCCTTGACGAGTCCGCTCATAATAACATCTGAATAAACACATGCATCAAGCAATATGTCGATAGGCTTAGATACATTGTATTCAGGATCCGCTAAATTCATATGCTGTAGATGAGACCACGATTGCTTAGAAAATGAGACATTAGGAAGATCGTTCACAATTCGAGGAATAACTAATGCTTCAGTGTTGAAACTGTAGTCCTTGTAGATAGACTGACATTCGAGAGATATAATGCTCTTGCTTTGTTTAGGACTGATACCTACGCCAGACACAGATGCGCTGAACTTTCGACGAGGCAAACCTATTAGCTGGGCTGCGTTTTCAGATATTAAAGTAATCTGAGAACCCTGGTCAAGAAGGGCGCGTAATGTAACATAATTACCGTCCTTGGTTTTTATCTGCAATAAAGTAGTGGCTAATAAGACCTCTTCATCATCTGCCGCAACGTAGTTGGCTGCATGAGGTTTATTGCTGACAGTGCGAGTCGATGTCGTAGCTGATGGCGCACGTGATATCTGATCCGCTGTGGCCGTGACTAATGGCGATGATCCGTTACACGCGTCGTGCAAAATTGTGTGATGTGCATTATTGCAATGCCTACATCGTTTTATAGAAATGCATTTATCGTTCGTATGTTTAAATAAGCAGTTTTGACATAATTTCAGTTTCGCAACTGTTTTTAATTTCATATCCGCTGCCATGTCAATAAATTTGTGGCATCTATAGAGCTCGTGATTGAAATTACACAAAGGGCAATATGAACCCCGTGACGTAGATGCAGCTTGATATCCTTTCTGCGAAAACTTATTATGGTTATAGCTAGTTTTGTAGAAAGGTTTTGTCTGCTGACTCGGCGCTTGCTTCGCTGGAGAAGAGTATTCTCGTTTGTGCGTCGGCTCAAGGGCCATGAACTTGCTCTCGAGAAAGCTCATTAATTCATCTAGCGAGGCTAGATCTCTAGGTGACTTACGTGCTCCCTTGTATGCACAGTAAGTGTCGCTGTCCAGCTTCTTGGTGATTAGATGAGTCAATATTGGATCCCACGTAGTAGTATCCACACCGAGATTATGAATAGCATGGATACACTCTGTAGAAGTATCATAGAGTCGCTTAATCTCGTACGACGTCTGCTTGGTAACGCTTGGCTGATTGAGAAATATTTCTATCTGCGTTGTAAATAATACCTGAGGGTTGTTATACCGATGCGTAAGTATTTCCCAGGCAATGTCGTAGTTTTCCGCTGAAATATTCAAGTGGTGAATTAGACGCTCCGCTTCCCCTTTTACTCTACCTTTAAGATGCTGCATCTTTTGCGCTTTCGAAAGGAAGTTGTTGTTGTGGATGGACTCGGTATACAAGTCAAAGAAGGTAGGCCAATTGGTATATGTTCCTGTAAATGTAGGTATTTCCAGAACAGGGGTCGCTTGTTGAATATGAGACGTTGCAGATATTTTCTGGTTCAGCTCCCTTTTAGTTTTCTTGAAGAGTGCTTCCTGGACCAAATAATCGTCTTGATAGATATCATCCTCACCTTGAAGAATGTTGTCGATCTCCAGATGAAGCTTATCTATCGCGCTCCACCGAGACTGAAGGCCGCGCAGCTCATCCTCCAGCTCCCATTTCTCGCTGATCTCACTCACCTTAATGCTCATCACCAATCGCTTGAATGCTCGAAAGTTAGTTTTTTGAAGAGATAAAAGCTCGTCAAGTTTAGTAACAACTTTTTGCTCTGCACCCGCTTTTGAACCTGAAGGTCTTTCGTCCCTAAAAGGTTCATAAGTAGCTAATTTAGTACGAAGTTCAAAATAGTAGAGTCTCGTTTTCTCATAGATAGATTCCTCGAAATACCTCTGATTTTTAATTTCGATACCTGCTAGCTTTGTGTTATTTGCATCGAACTCTCTCCAAAGGCTATCCAAAGAATCCAAACGTAGTTCTAGGTACTCCGCAGTTTTACGATGCTGAGAGTCCTTGCTAAAGTTAGTGCCGATACGCTGAATTTCGCCGACGAGATGGGCTTGACGATCAAAGAGCGCATCGAGCTCCGCCATTGTAATTGACCAAGCAAATAAGGAACAGTCTTACTTGAATGCCGCTGCTAGGCGAGTCTTCCGACTCACGAAATTTTATGCTGAGCTGCTACTGCTGCTGCTAGTCTCCTGGTCCACAATGGCCTTGGCTCAGGAAACTCGTACGATAGTTCACAAACACTGATTAGTTCAATAGTTCGCGAAAACGTTCAAGATTAGTGGAAAATGTCTCCAAAATTGTCGAAACCAGTCACATTGCAGTGCCACGTGAGGCTACTTCCGACCGCGCTAGTTCAAGTTCACAGGACCGACGGAATGTTCACTCGCGTTAGGTCCCGCTACGTTAAGCTTGAAGGACCAATGTTGGGGTTGCCCAAACGTTAAGCTGATGCTAAATGCTAAAGCTGAAGGTTATGCTAGATAGGAATGGTGACTCCAGGAGAGGAGAGCTAATAACCAAACCCGTTGAGTGCTAAACGTATACTGACTTATTGTTTTCACCTAAATTGCATTAATTATAATATAATTGGATACCTATTGCTTCGCAAGCGTTACTAATAAATTATGTTGATGTAGGTATAATATGTGCGAGGTAACTCGTACATAGCAAAATCTACAAATTTAGCAAGAGAAAATGACGGGAAACTTAATTATTAGCCTATTTCGAAAAAATAAATTTCTTAATAGGATTGTGTGTTTTTTGTCGGTATAATATGCAATATATTCGCCAATTCTGTAACGATTAAAATTTTGATATCATAATATAAAAAATACAAGATAGTCACTATGACGCATTTTTATAAAATACCATTGGTGACAGACGGACGAATAATATCGTATTGTTCGCCTGTCTGTCACAAATGGCTTGTTGTAAAACTAAGCAAGTAACTTAGAATCTTGAAATCTAGCGTAATTTTAGATCTTGATGAAGCGCATAGTGAGAAGTTACTCGTAAATACTACTATACTTGAGGATTAAGCACCAGAAGCGTGCTCGTCGCGAACCCTGTCAATCGCAATTGTAGTTCGGTATTACAATTCTGTACCAACTGCGCACCAATATCTCGACTAGGAGCATCACCCAGAAACGATGCTCAATGGTACGTACTCGTTCGCGTGAAAAGCAGCACACGCGGACGGTCACCCATCACGCAAATCTCAACCTGGCGGGATGAAGAGATCCAAATATGAACTGGTATATGTAATGTAAAAGATCTTAGATGCCTCGTGTGTAACAGAGACTATGCGGAAGGCGCGTGACAAATAGCGAATAAAATAGTGAAGGGAATCAGACGATTCTAAAATGCCGAAAGACGCAGCCTTTGAAATGGCTCCTGAAAATCTTTCTTCTTCTTAATAGCGTTATTATTTTTCCAAATATATTAAGGTTAGCGGGGCTCGTTACCTAATCTAAGGATTTGGCAAAGATACTGATTTTGACATGAAGGTGCTGCTCAGATCAGCTCTCCATAACCCAGAGGGAGAACCAGAACGTTCTGGTTGTTCACACGTATTTCGAAATATCATTTCTTGGACGTGCGTGTTACCTTACGATGTTTTCCTTCATTTCTGAGCAAGCTATAATTACAAATATGTTCCTAAATGCGAAAACACGAATGAAAGAAGGAAAGTTGATGGAATAGTCCCTTCAGTCAGTCCAAAGTGAAGTTTCTATTCCTGAGATACAGTTTTACATTTTCCTAAAATCTTACATTTTTTCAATTAAATAGTATCCATTTTGTTGACCAGGTATTCGAACTTTTAATTATATAATAAAATGACAAAATTCCCATATTCGCTATCGGCCCTCGCGGCCACTATATATTTTTAATATGTAAGACATAAGTGTCTAACTTATGTCTTACATTTTAAAAATATAATCTTATTGTATTTTACTCGATTTTCTATCGTTATTATTTTTCCTTTATTTAATCTGCTAGAGTTTCGGGAATGACCATTGGCGAAAAAGAAATTCCGAAAGAAACTTGCCAAAATAGGTCTCTTTTCAAATCGTCAATTTCACATTACAATAGATTTATGTCAGCATATTTATACAATGTTAATGATGTCAGGTGGTAATATTCAAGATTATTAGGAAATAGTTTCCTGTGCTGAATTATTAACAAAATACGATTTACTTCGAAAATCGTATTTTGTTTACTGATCAGGATATGTTACATTATTGTACTAACTTTCATTCCATCCAACTAGTAGTTTTTAAATAGAGCCTGAACACAGTGACATACACATAATGGATATCTTTATTAAAATTCTCATTATTTTTTATGCCCTGTCTTCATATACAAACAGGGCCGGTAAGTGAAGTTTTTATTTAAAAAAAATAAGAATAATGTCACATAATATCTATTTATCTATCAATAACTTCGCGCCAAATCCCTTGCGGGGTAGGCAGAGAGAACCGATCGCTACATGACTCGATCCTTACAAACCTCACTTGCTTCTTTAGCATTCATTGCTCTTCTTATGCATGCTCACCGGTTTCTAATTTATCACATAATATTTATCTCTAATAATACTATTATAGTTTAGTAACATATTCATGTTTCTATAATCCCACTATATTATTACTGTAAATGTTATATTTTTTTGACAAGTACAAATTCCTATGAATAAAGTTATAATCTATCCAGCTTTGCAAAAAACGCAGTACGAACTAGCGCGTAATATGTTATTTTCACCGCGTATTACAATCATTATAAAAACTCCCCTTTAGGACCATTGATATTGTTAAATTTGTTATTTCATATAAATAATCTAGTAGCATAGTGGACTTCAACATTTGTACTTATATAGTAAAATAAATATTCTGTGCTTATTTATCTTATTTTAAAAAAAGTGTGTATTCACCAACCCCTTGCATTAGAGTAATTGTATTGAAGTTATGGAAACTGTAACATCATGGAAATGTATTTTTATGATGTCAGCATATTTAAAATATTTTAACGGAAAATTTAAAAATTTTACACGACATTGCAATTAAAACAGGAGTGATGTACGATAATAGGTTCCTGTGGATCAGGGATAGATAATTTACATTGATCCCAGCCGGTAGTGGCCATCAATACAGATAGGTCTGCAATTAGTTCCCTCGGGACGCCTCCACACGGGATATTTATTTCTTGGTCCATGTTTACTGATTGCTGCTCAGATCAAATGAAACTACGTTCCTGTATCTATTTGCGGCGAGCGACGATTAATTGAGTTTGGATAATGCTTTTAACCTTCATGTGCCTTTGCAAATTATTATGCTACTATCTACATTAAAAAAAGCTATTTATCTTCTTACCAAGTCCGTTCCCTAGTCTCTTGGGAGAGCGAATAGAGTTTACTCACATAAGTCGCTCCTTAGACACCTCAATCGATTTTTGAAGTGAAAACTTCTTTAGCGTTGTTGTGTACTTTTGGGATGAGTAAAAAATGTTAAACTCGCGTCAGGACACGTGACAATGATCGTAAGATTTTGGTGAGTCGTAAGATTAGAACTTAAGTTCACTACAGGCGCTAAAACAGTAGTTACCTCTAATTAAACAATTAAAACATGAAGCGCTAGATCGTTCATAGGGCATTATTTTCTCGCGACCAAAACGTTGTAAGCACCATGAAATTCTTGGCGCTTACGCGTTTCGTTCAACGTAGTTTATCAACATCGCTGTTTGGTTTAAGCGGCGCAGGGCGCTTGCGCGAGTGAGCGTGTGTGTTTGAGTTTTAGAGATTGACGATGATGATGCTGGTAATGATTATGGTGAAAGAGTCGTTGAAATTAAGGATTAAAGTTGATTTTTCTGAGAGTTACACTTTTTAATGTAAAATAAATGTAACAGTTCTGAATTGTAAAATTTTTAATGTAATATAAATTGTCATGTTTGTGTACGATAGCGTAATAAATGAATATTGTATTTTACCACATACGCACACGTACTTTTATACTGACAAATAAAGCAATTCGTGCGAAATTATTCCCTAACCATTCCAAAATATTCAAAAATGCACAACGTTAATGTTCAAATTTTCACTACTGCCGGCACTCCCGGAGTGCAACCCGTTTTTTTTTAATAATCGTAACTTTATTCAAACACGATCTGTCGATTTCAGGGCGCAGATTTAACCCTAAAATAAAAATGTAGAATTGATAAGTGAGTCTTGCCCGTCCTCTGCTCCTGCAGAGCAACTGCACAGCAACGCTCTCTTTCAGACCAACGCCCAACATAATTTCGAACGTGGTTTGTAAGAATTATGTCACAGATTTTTCGCAACACTAGCATTTGGATATCAGTTTTAGTAAGTTAAATATCTTACTTTCATACTCTCATTCTGCCTTAACCAGTTATTGCTAGTGTCAATGCGCAAAAACAACATCAGCACCACGTTGTATACAGTTGTACATTCTGGCTTAGGTTTTGATACTTAGAAGATTTTCTTGTTCCATTCACATTCTTATTCCCTGCATTCACACAACTTTCAATATCAACGACATACCCTCTATTCCCGCTAAAACACATTCATGTTATACATTATCAATTGTTTCATTTGTTCTAAAAACCAGTAATTTTAATATATGGATGGATTAGTCTACGTAGTAACATCGATCAATACATTTTAAGAATACCCTAAGAATAGACAGAAGATTTTTATTTGATATGTAATAAATTACATCATTAAGTTGTCTTGAGTGCAAATAACATGCGTGTATCGAGAACGATGCAGTATTTTTATATAAAGTCGACTGATTTATCGACGTTGTAAAAAAATAATACATGTGACCATTCATCTACATCGGACCTGCATGACTCAACGTCACTTCTCAAAATTCCTGAATCCCGATTTGAATACCTAAAAAGACTAAACAAGTAGGAGTCGAGCAGGACGTGCTATATGCAATAACCGCTGAACTGAAGTCTCTGTGTTAAGATAATTACTCACTAGAAAAATCATTGGAAAACACCCATTTATTATTTATCTTCAGTCGTCGGTATCTGGTTATTTATTTTATTTATATTTTTTTTCTTTGAAATCAAATATTAAATTCGCGCCTTTGAATTGTATTTCTTTTTTCACCTTAGTTCCCTTCCTTTCTTTTTCCCTCCCTTCGTTGTTCCAGGGGCTTAACCTCTGTGACACATATGATACCGTCGTAATTTAGTAAGTTAATTAACAACACTATTATGTTATTCTGTTATTATTATGTTGCTCATTACTACATGACTTATACTGTACACGTTACTTATAGACGTTATACTGTTCACGAAGTTAGCTATATGCATCGTGCACAAGCATCTTCTTGAGGAATATTAATTAATTTCAAATTTAATTATGTCTAATCCCTATTGTATTGTGCAAGCAGTATTCACTATGTAATGAAGTTGCTTGAATATAGCTGTATTTCCAATGATGTTGGACATACATTTTACCTTTAGGTTTAGGTTATGTCATTTTCTCTTGTTGTTCTCAATTTTTATTTATTTTGAAGGTTATATGTTGATTTCTTTTCAAATATACACACTTTTAGATCTTTATTCTTCCTTCATGGTGTGCGGCATGAGTACCAAGTAAATTGTATAGGCATTGTACCCGTTGTAAAATCAGCAGAACACGCAAATGGAAACTATATTGTTGTTCAGTAGTTATAGCAGTAAATTACTAAATATTTGAGTGACTTCACTTATTAGCAAGTTTAAGCAAGTACAGACATACAACAAGCAAATATTATAATCCCTAACCCATAAAATAGTACAGTTTCTCCCTCTATTTCTCTGCACTGACACTTTGGCCTCTAGAAATAAAACTATAAATGCGATTGAGATGCGGTTTTCACCAGAAAGTCAAACTAAATTGCATCTTTCTAATGGTATCAAAATGGAGTTAATTTGATAACCAGAAGTATTTAAAAAAGTACATTTTGTAAAAGTAGCGGTGGGATTTGCGCGAAGCGCGAACTCCAGCACTTGTGTGTTATGAAAAAATACTTAAATCATCATCTGTAATTGCTTATGTGGTGGTGTTATGAAAAAATACTTAAATCATCATCTGTAATTGCGAGTGCAAAGCGCTGAACGATAACTAGTTAGAAAAGATTTTAAAAGCAAAAAGACGCAAACATTTATTTCACGCAGTTAGGAGAATTAAATAATTGACGGCCGTGACTATTGCGCACAAGCACATTTTTTTTATACTACGTCGGGAGGCATACAAGCATACGGCCCACCTGATGTAAAGCTGCGGCTGCGGTTTTCTGTGTGGTGGAGGTACTTCCCCAGATGGGCTGCTTTGATGCGCCCTACCTCTTTTATAAAACTTTGCACTTACGCGCACGCGATTATTTCAGTTACTTTATTAGGTACATTATGTCATATGGCATACAATTGAGAGGAACGGCATCACATATTGAATTAATAATTATCTTAAAAAAAAAGAGTCTTTTCGCTCTATTTATGATATTGGACCCAGAGAATTACTCTGGTAACTGTCAAAAGGAATAAATATCCTCGCTGTTACTTCTTATCTTATTTATAAAAACATTATGTTTATGTCTGTTTGCAAAAATATAAAGTAATTTTCAAAATTCAATGAAAGTCTTAGTAGCAGAAATAAGTTGTGTATGCCAGTACATCTGCTTGCTAGGACCGGTAGATGTTTTCTTGTAAATTGTACTCGATCCTATAATAAATTATCCGAAACAGTTCTGACTTTTACTAACGTTGTCTTCAAAATGCACATTAAAAATAATCTCTGTAAAAAAGCTTGTTATAAAATTGATGGATATATAACTGACAAATATGTCTGGAAATAATTTAGCACAGGCACATTGAACATTGTATTCAGCCTATATTGTACCCGTACATGCTGACATTAGTTTGTTGTAACATACAATTGACGATTTTGAATAGAACAAGTTCAATTTGTAACTTCCGAAATGACAGTATTATATAGTATACCTAGTCAGGCCATAAGTTCTGTTACAAATGAATATGCATTTATTTTTTTATGAAGTAATGTAATCTTAATAAAACTTATATGTACATAATTAAGTCTCAGCAAAAAATAATAATTAATTTCATTCAAAATGGCCACCTTTGGCTTTAATACAGGCCTCTCAGGTCTGTCTGGCCACGAATCTATGGATTTACGAGATCCAGAAATTTCTTAAGAGATGTAATGTCGTCATGTGGTTTCGAGCAGGCCATGTCATCTATAATTGACCATAATTTGTAGTCTAAGGGGTTCAGATCTGGGCTAAACGAAGGCCAGTCTTCAACTCTTATAAAGTCCGGAAAGTTGGTTTCGGGCCTTGTAACCAGGTGCAGTGTCCTACTGGAAAGTCCACGGTACATTTTTAAAAAGTGTATTGCTAAGAGGTTTCGCAACAGGATCTAAGACAGTCCCGTAACATACTTTGGCAGAAGTCTTCACTCCTTTTTGAACTATTGTAACTCCTTTATAAGTCCCCCCCCCCCCCCCCACCCACCAAACTATTACAAACACAGTATGATGACAACGTTGTACCTTTCTGATCACTTGGGCGGCGTCTTTAGAACTGTTTGCGTACACTTTGTCATTTTGCTTGTTGCAGTGCTCTTCAATCGTGAAAATGTTTTTATCAGTAAAGAGGTTATTCCTGTGTCTTTCACCTACGTATCGGGAGAGAAGATGTTTTGATCGATCCACTCTCTTCAACTGTAGGGATTGATTAAGGGTATGTCCTGTATATTTTTTTTTGTACCACTAAGATGGCAATCAATCATACATACATATCGACTATAAGCGCCGATTGGGTCCTAATGGAGTTTCGGCCAATTCTAGCTTTAACGGCATTAACAGCCTTTGTAGTTCTAACAGTATGCGCTTGTCCCGATCTTTTATGGTCTTCAACCGAGGAAGTGTTCGTATATCTGCCTATAGTACGTTATACGAACATACGGCTTATACCAAGGTTTTGAAGTGTCTTGAATATGATCGACGACTCCATACCCACTTTGTGCAAGACAATCACTGATCCCGTTTTCTTTAACACCCCATTCCATATTGTAACACACAAAAACTTATGTAAAACGGCGAGAAATCTAAAGGAGTTCTTAACGTAATAAACACATTCCAAATTCAAAATAATTAAAAAGTTGAAAAAAGAAAAGTTTTTATGTAACAGTACTTAGGCCAGACTAGTTAGAATTGAATAAGATAGGTAAAATAACATTCTATTTTAATAATATAAGACGGGGTATACGTTCAGTGGCATGAGTCCAATGACAAACTAAGAATGTTTATCTTGTCTTTATCTTTTACCTAGATTGAAATTTTGGGAGACTTTGTACAAAAGTCGTCTGCTTGGGTACCTCACCTATTTCTACCGCCAAACAGCTATATTTATATAGCTGTGTTCCGGTTTGAAGGGTGAGATATGGCAGAGAAATTACTGGATACTGTGACGAAACAGCCTTAGGTCACAAGATTGGCAGCGCGCGAGTAACATCCCCGTGGTATTGTGAGCGTCAATAGGCTGCGGTGACCGCTTACCATCTAATACAGGCCGCATGCTTGTTTGTTAATCTAACTGTAAAAAAAAAGAAAGTAACTGTATCTTATATTAGAATGTGCTCTGTAGTTTATATCTATATAAACATATCACATCAGTTTGAGCAGTCAGAACCCGTTATATACGTTTTCCCATACATTTCGCGGTCGTATACGACCACCCGGGTTTCGAAGGGTTAATACAAGTGTTGTTCATTAAGCGTTCATGGGACATGATATGACTAGAGATACGCGTGAAAAACGCCGTGATGGCAGGATTAGGAGCCGTCTGGAGATTGCTGATGTTAGAGCGTAATTAATTTGGGAAGCTGAGTTTGATATAAGGATATATCATTATTCTCATCAGCAAAATAAGAAATGATCCCGTTAAATTTGATCAGCACATCTGTTCGAATAAGATAACAAAAAGTCAAACTTTGTCAAGTAAATCCTATTGTTATTTTTAACATTTTAGAGCACTTAGATAAATTTTCTTTTTATTCATATGCATTTTGTTCATAGAATGTTTTCTAAAACATGAAAAAATATCTGATATTGAAATTCAGTGGTTCACAAAATAAAACATTATTAAAACTTGCGGGAGACAAACGTGTGCGATAACATATTTTGCCTATTAACAAGCTTCAAACACCATTTTAAATTTTGAAAATAATAAAAAATATTCATCCGACTACATTAAAAAGACAATCAAAGCTATATTTGTATTTACACTCGCTGAATAAAATCTACTCAGTGACTGTAGCAATGTAGAGAAAAATGTGTGCGAAATTTTGTTAAATAATTTTTACTTACTACTTTCAGAGCCATCACAATACTTTCTCTTGACATGGGCACTTCACAAGTTAACGAGCCACTCACGTAGGTATTTTAGTCGAGAGAGTTGACGAGTATTGATATGAAGCTCATCATCAGAGCCAGCAAAATGTGTGAATGAGCTTTTAATTTTTAGTAAAGCACAAGTAGTGTTTTTTGCGATTTCCTAGTTGGTTCTGGAGCAATAGTGGTTGCAATTAAATGGGCAAGAGGCACTTTGCTTATTGATAAGTTGACGAAATTGGCGAGCCGATGGCGTAGTGGTTAGTAATGCTATTTTGACATGAAGGCTTGTGAGGCGATTTCCACACAGGGCTAACATTTGTGTGCTTGAATATGTCTGTGTGTCTTGGTCAGGGTGTTTTTAAGAAAGATAGAACAAATCAAGGCACCCTTCAATCAAGGGAAGTACCACTACCTCACAGAAAACTGCAGCTAAATAACAACTTTCTGGAGGGTTGTTGTGCCCCTACGAGTGAGTGAGGTTACCAGTAAGCTCTTAAGAAGTTGCTGTGTGATTCTTATTGTATTGTAAGCTTTCATAGACTACGGTAAATACTTTATACCAGGCGGGCTACATGCTTGTATAACTTCCGATATTTTTTAAAAAAGTTACAATTTTATAGTGCGAATAATCTATTTTTTTATGTTACTCAAAATTACTGTTTTGATTAAACTGAACAAAACTTCAAAATTAACTGAAAAAAATCAGCATAAGTTTCGTCAAGATACACCCACTATAAAAAGTCCTATATTCTTTCATTGTAAAATGATAAAGTATGTAAGGTAAGTTCCTAAGATGGCAAAGCTGTGATGTCGCGTCAGCTCGGAGTAATTGAATCTTGCGGGTCTGACCGCCTTCAACATTTCTCACGAAATTGGTCGATTTGATTTATTTGTAGCATAGATATTACAATCATATACGATTTTTTCAATATGGTACCACGTAAATTATTATGTGTATGGAAAGTATCAGATAATTCTCAGCTTTAACGCCCGACTCTATAAATATTCAATGCATTTATGAAGTTTCGTGCCAACGGTGGAACGAAGTAATATATACTATTGTCTACACGACGTATTGAGCTTTCGACGTATTTTTGCAATCATAATCGAAAACCGGTTGACCTCTTTGTCGTGTACGTTATATAGCCTTTATTATGATAATGAATGAGAAAAATCTGGTAGTCGCAAATTCTGCAGGACTGTGGCGGCGCAAGGTATCGGTAACCGCTACCTGATAGACTGGCACCGGTGGGGCGTCGCAAAAAAAGAATTTTGTAATATTTGTCATTAATGGATTAGCAATAATACTAGTAAAATAAAATTTGTGAACAATTATTTCTAGTGTAGTACAGCTCATTTAATTTAATATTCGGAATGGAAAATGAGAGAGGTCTCGCAAGACTGATGTCGCCGACATTTACGTTTTGTTTAGCGCCATTGCAGCGGGATGTTTTCATATAGGCAACTTGATTAAATTTATTTTCAACATTATTTTGTTTTTGCTCTATATCAAAAATGGCAACAGTTCAACAATATTTTTTTTTATACAACGTCAGGGGTTTACAAGCATATGGCCCACCTGATGTAAAGCGGTTATCGGAGCCTATTACCGCTTGCGATATATTAAGTATCACTCGCGCGATGCCTCCACAGCAACTCCTTCGGAGCTTACTGGTGACCTTACTCACACGCAGGAACACAACAACCTTCCAGGGAGTTATTATTTGGCGGCGGTTTTCTGTGAGGTGGGGGTAATTCCTCTACTTCGATGCGCCCTAAATCTCTTAAAAACGTCCAGATCAAGACAAACAGCCATGTTCATGCACAAATGTTTGCCTTGTGTGGGAATCGAACCCACGAGCATTGGTGTCAAAGTCGCGTCATTCACGACTAAGCCACCGAGCTCGTCAAAAAATCGATGTTATTTAAAAAGATACTCGAAGTTCGAATGTAGCTCTTATTTCAAATGACATAAAACCTATACAAAGGTTAAAGTGCCGACCATAATGTACAATTAGCAATTAGTAATATTATGCTACAAGGCTTATTGCTAAAATAAATATTTTCAAGGCATATGATCATAGTGTAGAGAAAATGTAGGTCTACTAAGAAACATATTCCAAAAAACCGGCCAAGTGCGAGTCGGACTCGCGCACGAAGAGTTCCGTACCATTAAATACAATAACGGCAAAAATTCACGTTTGTTGTATGGGAGCCCCCTTAAATATTTATTTTATTCTATTTTTTAGTATTTGTTGTTATAGTGGCAACAGAAATACATCATCTGTGAAAATTTCTAAACTATCACGGTTCATGAGATACAGCCTGGTGATAGACGGACGGACGGACGCACGGACGGACAGCGGAGTCTCAGTAATAGGGTCCGTTTTACCCTTTGGGACAGAACCCTAAAAATGATCGATAAGCAATGAATTAAAAGGTATACCTACGGCACGGGTCTTGCTAGCTTAATATCGTAAGGGATGACATGCGTGCCAACGATCTCAGCATACGGCATTTCGGACATTGCGCGAAGTGAATTTAAAGCCGGAAAGCGAACCCCAGGCTCCAAAGACAAAGCTTAGGTCGCAAATTAACGCTCAGGTAATAATAAACTTTAAACCTACAATATATTTTGTAATCTCGCTGTGCAAGTATGTCTAAGTACTTCCTCTAAGCCTCCAATTTGTTATATAACATTATCGTAACCTCTACCCCAAGGTTGTCTACGCTTTTTGTGTGTATATTTATGTATAATTATTTCGGCAAGTGCAATAAAGTGCATTGTATTTTATAACATATATGAAAAAAATGTTATAATGATTAGCTATCTGATAATAGATCGTACAAGAAAACTTTATTACATCTTCCTATATATATTTATCGGTTTGTCCGCTTATATATGACAGTCATTTTACAAACCTTTTACTTACAAAGTTACTAATTGAAAAATACAAAAAGGCGATATACTTAAAATAATGTAGTGTGGGTAGTTTTTTTATTAGAGTATTCAATCGAGCTGGGTAGGTAGCTTTAATCGGCACAAAAGTCGGTAATGATAAATTAAATAAGCCGTAATAAAAGCACATACAATTTAAATCGCCTTATTATTAGCAGCCTAAATAAAACGATACTTATTCATTAACATCTAATTTTATAGATAAAAGTTAAAGTAAGCTTTTAATAGTTCTCTTCTGGGAACTTTTACTGGTA
Organism: Pyralis farinalis; assembly: GCA_947507595.1. Classification (NCBI taxonomy): domain Eukaryota; kingdom Metazoa; phylum Arthropoda; class Insecta; order Lepidoptera; family Pyralidae; genus Pyralis; species Pyralis farinalis. The sequence goes on from OX382270.1 coordinate 19,450,872, forward strand.
ATCACTTATGAAATATGTTATTTTCTATTCACAAGTTTTATAAAAAATGTAACCTACTGAAAATGTGAAGCTATGTTATTTTTTTTCTGTTTTATTTAACCTGTGATGCGCGTTATACCACTTATGATACGTTATATTAACATCCGAATCCATTCCTGGGGCACTTGGCTTATTTATTAAATAAAAAGTTATTACCTAAATTATCATTCGATGACAAAGTTGCTACGTCTTTATTGTACCGTAATTTATTTATAATTGATTTAAATGACACATAGAAAGATATAGGAACAGAAGATGCTCATCGGATAATTAATCTGACGAGAGAGAATGGTCAATTAACATTGTAAGGTATTACAAATGATCATGCTATGTTACACTATATGTCAAATGAAGTGAAAAATATAAAATGTATATAAATCTTTTTATCCAGTGCTTCAAGCAATGCACTCATTATATTTATTTGTTTTTAACATTATTATTTCTCAATAGATTTACGAGTAAATGGCTTCTTTTTCGTTTGTTTTACATATGTTATACGAATAGCCCATTTAAAAAATATCAAGTTAAACAATTTGTAGCATTTTGCAATATATATCGATAAACCCATTTCCCCGTGTCCTTCTACACGATAAAAATATGCATATGCTGAACATAAATTCTAAACTAAGTTGACCATATTTATTTTAAAAAAATATATAATAATTTTTTTTTGTTTAATATTATCACTTTTTCCTTTTCTTCAAATAAATTACATTTACTTTCTGCATTTGATTGCTCTATATTTGTTTCAGAATTATTTTACATAAGTAAAGTCAATATCTAGGCAAGTATTCTTTCACCCATGTAATCCTGCACGCACAACTACACAAGTGATGTTCATTAGAGCCGCCTAATGATACGTGATAAGAATGATGATTCGCGTGACAAAAATGTTGTGATACTGTGATTACGCTTTCAGATGTTTTAGACATGGCAACATTTATTTTCGAGATCCAAGCTGCTTGGAAAGTTGTGACGTTGTGTCAGCGTAGAGTAATTGAATTTTGCGGGTCCAATGTTTTCTGACCGCTTTCACAATTGGCTAAGAAAAGCGACTGTGTCGATTTCTTTGTGTGCTGATTTTTCTTCTAGTAACTGCATTGTTTTAGTAGGAAAAATTGTTAACATAAGGTTGACAAATTTCAACAATAAAGCCTTATTACGTATTTTTGTAATGCAAGTTTGTAATTGATCAGTGTATTTATGGTAATTCATACCTTGTATTGTGTAAATTAAACATATTTTTAAGTCTATCTTACTATTACTTATATTGTTCCTTTTTTTATAGCATTATCCCGTTTCCTAATAAAAGCCATTGGTTTTGAGATTATTAGTTGTAGTGATTAAATAATACCATCAGCCGCGATGTACGACTATTACACCATATCTACTTTAAGCCACCATAACGCCCTAAAAAATATTTAGCAGGCATTTACAATCCGTAGTAATTTTAATAATTTGTTATATGTGCGTGTCTACAAGAAACTTCGCTCTTTTGCACCAGCTATGTATGTCGTGGAAAGTAATATGAACATATATAACATTTAAAAAATGTATAAATCAGAAAACACGAAGAAGCAATAATTAGGGCACCGTGTAAATGGTACTAATTCGACTTCCGGGATAATAATGACAAGATAAAAGTCATTATAACCTATATTTCTAAACCGATGTTTTGTGTTTGAATTTAACTTCTATATTAAAATTTCACGGAAATGACTGACTATCAGAAAGTATTTCTTCATTCTTAGAAACTCTAAAAGTTTTTAAAATAATTCTCTAAATGACATTTTAATGATTAAGAAAAAAAAAGCTTTTGCAGTACCTATTAAGAAGATTAGATCAGATCGGTAAACCCATCGGAGCATGACATTGGCCTCTTTTTAAACAGATTTTTTTAATGAAACTCACAATTATCTACCTCGATCAACTCGTACTTTTCGAATTTCCTTCCAAATAAATTGAAATTGATGTGTGTTTTTATATTAACTTAAAATAATTGTGTCTGAAATCAGATTTTATTTAATTCATGCTCATAGGACACTGATGCTCGACTGCTTATTTGTTCACATTCTTAATGCACTAACTAATTATACTATTCCCAAAAGTGATATTCAAAAAGATTAAAATTCTTGTTAATAGATTTTGGTGTTGTTGGCAGTTGAAATTTAAAAAATTCTTTAGGTTTGTGTTTGCTATATCATTAAGTAGTTGAGATCAAATTGCTACAAAAATATGTGATTCCATTTGCAGATCAATATTTTGAATAATCACAGTTCATTAAGCCAGATGTTACTTAAATAATTTTCTTTCTCCAATATTCATAATTTATGATAGTAAATTAAGGCACACAGAGTCTTGAACATGTTAAGAGACAGAAAAATAATTTAAAATATAATCACGTCGTGAAAACTTAGAAAATCAGTATGATCAATATTATTAAAGTAGGCTAATACTATCAACGAAACGTAAAGAATGATACTTCAAATATATTTACAAACTAGAATATTCTTGTATTATCATTTACCGGTAGAATATACCACAAAACATTTTTAAGGACATAAGGTTTGCATTGCATGCGTTTTTTTATGAAATAAAAACTTATGACTAAATGTGCATAACAATGTTGTATTTTGTTTCCCTATAAATTATTAGATGACTTATGCAGTTATATCGTGTAGCCTCATGAAGGGTGTCAGATGCATGATCAGGCCGCCGCAGACACGCCGTTCACTGTTCTTGAAAGTTTCCAGTAGGGAAGTTGCTATACTCTTGCGAAATTTGAGGGGATCATATTGTCCATAAAGTTTTTACGTATACCAAGCATATAAAGATTCATTTCAAGACAGTGAGAAATTAACAATAGTAACACATTTTGCCAATTTTTTATTTGAGATACAGACTGCGAAGTTCAACATCAACTTCGAAGTTTGTTGTAGGTTTTGAAGGAGCGAGTAGAGTAGAAGTAATGGTACAGTCAATCAGGCTATCTTTGGCCCAGTTTGCACATAAAAAGTTAGACCAATGTTTTAAATAATACGTTACTCAAAAAGATACACTTATTATGGTGGCTTTATGTAGCCTACTTCCAAAAAATTTACTCATTTATCCATAATCTCTAGGAAAATAGTTTCAAAATTCCATTTAACCACTGGGCCAATGTTAGATTGTGAGTTGGGCTTGGATTGGCCCAGGTCCCAATTGTAGGTTGTTTTTGCTTATTTTATTTTATTTAAAGCATTTTGCTAACATTGGCCTGCATATTTACCATAAAAACTACAGCTGAGAGCCATAGACAATAATTATGTATACATTCGTTTTCATTTATTAGTACTAAAATGGGTAAATAAATTGTTGCCATAGGAAAATCAACACAGTTTTTATTCAATCTTATTTTTTTGGTCAACAATGCGTTTTTAACTTATATACTGACTTACCATATAGCTGAGATAATGAAAAAAGTATCAAAATAATTAAAATTTTATTTTATCCTACATATCATGGGGTTAAACTTTGAAAAATTTCCATTCCATTCCATGGCCAGGAAGTCGTCTTATATGATAAAATACCTTTCTTTCTTTGAATATTAGTGTCATTCAGCATTCGTATGATATTTGTATCATTCATTATACAAAACTGAGCCACGGCCTTTACCACATTATCGCCAATCATCTGAAGGTCCAGTCTACCGTCATGTACTTCGTATGTCTCTATAGAAAAAAAATCTTCCTGTGCTATATCCAAACCACATTCTTCTTCATGTGTTATGTCTCCTTCCTCTGCCCTTTCTTCACACTTATCGAATATATCTCCTCCCAATATTTTGAGAATTTTGAACTTTGGCCCGGGCTCAAGTTACCCTTATTCACCGGTAATAATTTACCTGTTCAATATTTATGGCAATATCATGGGAATTAGCTAATTAACTCTCGTAATTTTTGAAATAAATGTTAGACAGACACATATGAGACTCTTTAAAATAACACTTGCCTTCTTAAGTATTCAAATGACAACACAGCAGATAACTTTTTGGCGCTTTCGTAACAAACCGCTCTATTCACACCACAGAAAAAAGCAACTGACATCTCAACAATGGTAGATGTAAATTATTTGGCAGAATCTGAGCATTTACGAAGATATATTAGAATCGATGTTTACAAATCTAGTTTGAAATACATAAAATCATAGCAAAAAAAAAATCTATAATATGCATTTGAAATTTTGGGCCAATTTTATATTGAATGCTTAAGTTACCCTGATCGACTGTAAATATCATTCGCACTTTCATCTGGCGCAAAATTCAAGTTCGCCTCTTCTTGGGCTAAGCTAAATTTAGAATTTTCCTCTCAAGAATCCGCGTAAGTTATTTCGGAATTACAATTTTCTAGCAGAACTATGATGAGAGAGTCGGGCAACTAGCATTCCTCGTCGCTTTCAAACTCCTCGAGTATTTCATGCAATTTAAGACTGCGCAGATATGTAAAATGTACATATAATCTGTTAGCGAATATACAAGTCAGCAGCAGCTGATTTTACTATTGTTGTTTCGTCACAGACACTTTAGGTGTTTTATGTCCATAATATTATTTTAGTTTTATTTAATATGGCAAAACATATTTTTAATATGTAGTCAACGAAACGAAATAAATCTGACTTCACCTCCGTATATAGTTTTCATTAGTGACGTGTTGTAAACCTAAGGCAATAATATATAATAAATTACATTTGCTACTGTAACGACTACCAAATAAATTAAAATTACAAATATTTCCTTTTCCCGCTGTAAGATGACATCAGAAAGATTAACATTTTTTGCTATTGCAACCAGTAAAGTGATTAACATATACTATCAATACAAATCAATTGACGCGTGTACGGTCGATAAGCAATATGTTGTGTTTGTAATTGTAAGGACAATGTTTGTATGAAAAAGAAATTTTGGATAATCTACTTCAATAGTCGAGAATTTGTATAGAATTTTTGTATGAAAATGTCAATAAAAATGCGCTCAGTGTAATAGCTTTGCTGTTTTTGTTTTCATAACAACACCAAATTTTGTATGCATATTAAAATATCAATGTGAAAAAGAATTGAACTGATAGCTTTATATTCGTTATGGCTAGTGATCATATCTTGGCGCATTTAAACGCATAAAATTCTTTAATTTGGAGTGTTTTAAATATTCAAATAATTTCAGTTCGTGGTTTATTTCACTGAAAAAAGTTGCAAGTGTAGGGTAACAAATATCGGTGAAAATGCGCGCAAGGTAAGCCAACAACGTTTTAAAAATAAAATACTTATATTTTGATGCGTACCATGTTTCTTCTCTCTGATTTTGGAAGCCGGGGAAGCGCGCACATGACGAATGAGCGACGCGGTGATAGAGTTGGCCGTCAGATGATTACCCCATTTTTCGAGAGATTGGTACTATTGATAATATAATTTATAGTACGAGTAATCAAGAGGCACATTTACGTAACTTATTACAAAGTCAATTCAATTATTATCATAATTTGAGTGATTGATTAACAAGAGATGTCAAAATTTATTGACTGATTGATTGACAAAAAATGTGAATAACCCCTTAAAGTAAGATAACAACATAATAGCAATGGTAAGGAATTACGTTGTACATTTGTACATTTTTGTACTTTGTACATTTAATACTTTGTTACAATTTTAAAACTATTAATCAATTAAATACGTATGTATATATATATATATATATCTTCACGCCAGGTCTCTTCCGGGTAGGCAGAGAGATGGTATTTGAAAGAGAGGCAACCAGAACGAACACGAGGATTATGGTTGATGATGTAGTGTTGGAGCAAGTGGATGAGATTGCACATCTTAGAAGCGTTTTGAGTAGTGACAGATGGTACACCGTTAAAGGTAGAGACGAGTGAGTACAGGGAACAGCATGAATGGAGCTTTGAGTAAACTTCTAAGCAACCAAAATCTAAGCTACAAGGCATAGCTCCGTGTACACTATGCGGTGCTAATCCCAACGCTAACTTATAAATATAATGAAATATGGCGTAACGCTTGCTCACCGCGTTCGTAACGAACGAAATGAATAAGAAAAAGAGTTGGTCCGTAAGAGAGTGCCGGCATTAAGATAAGAAAAGGTATGCTCTGTTGGTTCGGACATGTAGAATGCAGGATGAAAGAACGACGAAACAGACATACACTGCGAAAGTGGAAGGATGTAGGCCGAGCCAAGGAAGTCCAAGACTAATCTACCATGACGAAATGAGAACCGAGCGCCAAAAGACGCGGTCTTCAGAGCTCTTTTCATGCACGTTCGCTGACTCCTAGGGTTCCTGACATCACCTTCTGATAAAACACGACCAATTTGATCACGGTTGGTAAGTTTTGTAAGGCTCGCTCGTTTTTGCTAAGTATTTCTCATTTTCTTCATTAGCTAAATTACAATCATGTGAAGCCGGAGCGAATCGCTAGTTTTAAATAGATTTTTCTCTATAGCGACAAACGAAAATATTAAAACTTATTTTTATAGGTTACGACAAGGACCATCAAAAACTCTCGAGTTAAACAAGCATGAATATTGTTACTGGCTATAAGCATTAAATCGACTTATGGATACATCCTTGGAGTTGAAACCTGTGTATTTAGGATTTCAAGCAAAGTAAATACAGTTCTAAGTATTCCGTTTTCCTGTATTTACTTCATCCGTGTATTGTTTCTATCCGTTGCCTTATTATGTAGTGAATTGATGTAATCATACATTAAACTTAATTTGTGTGAGCAGGATTTGAACCTACACATATGTCTTCTAGAGCTAGGTCTATTATCTATTTATCTATTGATGGCATATTTCTAGAGCACTATCACGTACAGAGGCGTTGGCAAACAGACCTGCGGGTGGTGCACCCTTCCAATAACAGAGCTATGGCGAAGGAGATCATTAGGCACAACGATTGATAATTATGGTCAGTCCAATTGGTAACGTATTCTGCAGGAAATCGTGGCACTCTTACAAATTCCTGGTGGATTGATGCAGGTGGGCTAGGGTTTGAGGTCACCAGAATGTATGCCACCCCTGCTTCCAACACAGCAACACCTAGAAACTTACTAGTAACCTCAGTCACTCCCAGGAATACAACGAGAGTTGTTATTTGATTGTGCTTTTTTCTGAGGTACTTTCTTTTCTTAGTAGGGCTGTTTTGATGCACCCTACCTCTTTTGAAACACTCTGACCGAGACAAACAGATATATTCAGGCACACAAGTGTTTGCTCTGTATGGGAATCGAGCCAACGAGCCTTGGTGTTAAACTAACGCAGCTCATCAAATATTGATTAATGTGTGATTTGTTTCAGGTGGAGTATCGGAGACCACATGTTTTCGCCATCGACAAAAGCGGCCTGGTGGCTGGCAACATTTTTCAGTGTCTTGGTGACAGGTTTGTAACAATCGTTCATTATAAGTATATTTTTATTGTCATTCGAATTCAATAACAACGACCCGCCTGATTTGAAGTGTTTAAAGTTTTAACATCATGAGTATTGCTAACGCGTTTCCACTTCTTCAATGTGCGTTCACAGTAACTCCCCTTGAGTAACCCTACGCGAGTACACAACAAGCCTTTAGGGATTTACTAATCAACTGATAAACCAGAGCATCACCATCATCATCGGAACATTAATCCCGGTCGCATCCTATGCTTTCGCTCCGAAGCCCAGGGATCTCTTTCCGGTTTTTACTCTCCTACTTCGCACGGTCTTCGGCATTCCTTATAGTGAGATCATTGACACGTATATCATCCCTCATGATGCCAAGTCAGTACTTTTTGGGCCTACCCCTTTCCGAGGTGGCATGGCTAGACATTTATTCCCCACGTAACTTACCGGTTCACGTAATACGTTGCTATACCAGCGTAGTCGACGCTTCTGCAGTTTGTCTGCTACGCCACGGATATGATGGCTATCACAAATGGGAGAGTACCATACGCGAATCATCCGCGTCACTCCAAATGTCCAGAGCCAGCTCATCAACATCTCCATGAAGTACGGGCATATATACATTGATGTAAATACATATTTGTAAGACATGGGAAACATGCAAACGAATAAGCAGTGATAGCCTAGTGGATAAGAACCGACTTTGTGACCAACAGGTCCCCGGTTCGAATTCTACCATGTACCACAAAATTCGTATGTCCGGATTTATGTACATATTTGTAATTATCACTTGCTCGTTGGTGAAGGAAAACATCGCATGTCTAAGGAATTGTATTTCAAATGACGTGTGACCTTACGTTGTGATCCGGTTTTCTATCTCAGTTGCGAAGGTCAGACGGCAGTCGCTCCATGTAAAAATCAGTATCTTCACCAAATCCTTAAGCTTAATCCTAATGGATAAGGAAAAGCGGGATAACGCTAAGAAGAAGAAGAATGGAAACATGCAAATCAAAACAAACAGATGTGTTAGTGCACGCCAATGTGCCGAAATCGAACTAGTAAAGATATCATAAAGTAACCATTTCTAATACTCGAGCACTGGACTTGTCAATACCCACGTGTATACGTGATCCATCATACGTGTGTGTCATGTAACGTCCCTGGGTATTTGCATGCCGAGCCACAGAATAGATAATAGTTCTGACGAAGCCAAGTGGTTTTAATGTAATTTGTAATAATAAAAAATTGTCGCTCTCTAGTCATTGAAAACGCGCCGGGCGTTTGACACCATTTTACTAATCCACCATCACATTAACATCGATTTTAAGAGAGGTAATGTCCAATAAACAGCATGTTTGGAAAAATACGTCCAGCTCCCAGTAAATCACAGTCAATATACAACTCCTTGGAGGATTATTATATTCCTGCCATTGATGGATGTTACGTTGAGCTCTTTAGGAGCTGCTGTATTAGTAGCAGAGGTAGCATAGCGCGAGCAAAACTTAATGTATTGCAATTAATTATTTTGAATTTGGAACGCGTTTATTATGTTAATAACTTCTTTCGAATTCCCGCCGTTGTACATGTTTACTTCGTGTTTATTGTCAAATGGAATGGGGTGTTAAATAAAATAGGATTGCAGTGATGGCATTGCACAAAGTAGGTATGGAGCCGTCGGTCATATTCAAGACACTTCAATAGCTTGGTATCGGCTGTATGTTCGTATATCTCACTATCGACAGATGTACCAACACTTACTCTGTTGAAGACCAATAAAGAATTCATATTATACCATACCATTCTTTGATATATATACAAATCAAATAATGGAGAGAAATATCAAATCTATCCGTGAATTTAAATAAAGTGACAATTTATTTTTAATTTACTCAAACTTTTGCTCAGAAATATACAAAACGTTTTTATCCCCTTTTAAAAGTTAAAAAAAAAACGAGTGTCGGTACGAGAGAGTTTGCTAACTGCAATGTACGTTAAAAAGTCTAAGTCTCGGCTTTATTGTATTCTATGGTCCTATTTCCATAGCTCTGTTTTACTATTTTAAGAATTGTGTTGATTCATTTGTATGCATTGCACATGTTGTGTTGATTAATAACATAACATATTGAAAACATGAATAGTATGAAACATGACCCATTTCAACGATTTTAACTATCTAAAAACAACTGCCTATCTATGTATGGAATCAGTTGGTGGTATCATGTAACAAATGGCGGTCACTTGTCAAGCAGCTGCACTTTCTATCTGCATGCATATCCATTAACCGGTGCGCTTGCACGTCAGTTACGGATGGCCTACAGTTATCAAGATGCATATAAATTTTTGAATATTTGTATGTATGTACAGTTAGAAACTTTATTCAACGTGCAATTAATGGTGTATACATGAAATACTTTTTTGGGTTTGAGTGATTCACCATTATTTTTAGGAATATAGACGTACAAGTGCTGGAGTTCGCGCTTCGCGCAAATCCCACCACTACTTTTACAAAATGTACTTTTTAAATACTTCCGGTTATCAAATTAACTCCATTTTGATACCATTAGAAAGATGCAATTTTGTTTGATTTTCTGGTGAAAACCGCATCTCAATCGCATTTATAGTTTTATTTCTAGAGGCCAAAATGTCAGTGCAGAGAAATAGAGGGAGAAACTGTACTATTTTATGGGTTAGGGACTTATACGTGATTAAACCTGCAAGTTAACTACAGAAACATAGGTTTTTTGCAGATATTGAAGATGGGCGTTTCAGCATACGTACGATTGTGCTTACTAATCTAATTAATAATTTTATTTAACTAATCTTTGGGCAGTAGACATAAGTTTTTATGGAATCAATGTGTATATATATTGATAAATTCAGGAAGAATATCAATAATGTTATTTTTTTTACAATGCAGGAGGCATACTAATACACAGTTCACCTGATGTAAAGCGATTACCGTAGCCTATAAACGCTTGTAATACATTAAGTATCACTCGCGCGTTGCTCCCTCTGCTGCTAACACAAAAACTGTTTATAAGCTTATTGGTAATCTCATTTACATGCAGGAACACAACAACCCTCTGGATAGTTATTATTTGGCTGCGGTTTCTGAGAGATGGAGGTACTTCCTCAGACGGCGGTCTTCGGACTGTATACATCACTCCGCAACATCATGGAGAACCATCTGGCTATGATCCACAAGGTTTTCTGCGGTTCTATGAACCTTGAGAAAGCGTTTGTTGTTTGGTTCGGGTTCGTGAAAAGAATCTCTGGACCATTTTGCCCAGATATGGGGTTGACGGTGACCTGCTCCATGCTGTCCAATTCACTTATGAGAATTGTACAGCATGTGTGCTGGTGCACGGCAGCTTGTCGCCCTGGTTTAATACCAATATTGGTGTTAGACGGGGATGCGTGCTGTGCATCCTCGGCTATTCATCCTGTATCTGGACAGTTGTATTTAGAGAATAAGAAATATGAATGTGGGAATGCAAATGGTTGCTTTATGCAGAAGATGCGGTTTTAATAGCAGAATCACCGCACTGCAAGCACTAGTTACAATAATGAAAGATACGCTAACTAATGGAAGTTAAAGCTGGGTATGGCAGAGAGAGCACGGGAGTAGAATAAATGCTGTCGAGATGAGAGCATTGCACAAAATTTGTGGCATAACGCTTGCTGACTGCGTTTGTATTGATGACGTAAGAAAAAGAGTTAGCCTGAAAGAGAGTGTCGGTGTTAAAATAAGAAAAGGCATGTTCCATTGGTTCGGACATGTAAAAAGACTATTGACGAGCTCGGTGGCTCAGTCGTGAATTACGGGACTTTGACACCAATGCTCGTGGGTTCGATTCCCACACAAGACAAACATTTATGTGAATGAACATGTTTGTTTGTGTTGGTCTGGATGTTTTAAGAGAGGTAGGGCGCATCAAAGCAAAAGTCTGGGGAAGTACCTCCACCTCATAGGAAACCGCAACCAAATAACAACTCCCTAAAGGGTTGTTGTATTCCTGCGTGTGAGTGAGGTCACCAGTAAGCTCTTAAGGAGTTGCTGTGTTAGCAGCAGAGGAGGCATCGCGTGTGTGATACTCAATGTATTACAAGCGTTTACAGGTAACTGCTTTACATCAGGTGGACCGTATGCTCGAATGCCTTCCGACGTTGTATAAAAAAAAAGAATGCAGGATGAAAGAAAGACGAAACAGATATAATGCGAAAGTGGAAGTATGTAGGAACAGAGGAAGACTAAGACTAACCTATTATTTTATCAGAAGGTGATGTCAATAGCCCTAAGAACTTGCGAGCGTGCATGAGAAGAGCTATAAATATTAAACACACGAGTGAAGTGTGTAAATACCGTGTCTTATGGCGATCGTTTCTCTCAGTCTACCCCGCAAGGACCTGACGTGAATATATACATACTTGGAAACCGTAATGTTCATTATAATTACTCTTAGAAATAGGCACATTAATTCTCACTATGCAGTACTGAATCAGAGACAACGTGAACGTATATATACATTAAGTAGCATATTTGCATCTAATCGTTTCTCCATTTGACCTACATTTGTCGAGCGTTGTAAAAGTATTTGAACTCTAAGCCGAATTGACCGACACTTCCAATTTATTTGAGGAATAAGTAGGGGTTTCTCACTTTCGTAAACTTGCTCAAAATATTCCTCTAATCATAACTCCGCTTAAGAACATCGACAAGTTAATACCTTTTCGGGAAAATTGAATATTAATTTATTGCGAAATCCAAGAACACGGCTGCAATAAAATTAAGTAAGTTGAAAAGTTCAGTTTGCGTACTTTCTTGGTTGTATTAATACAGATAGTACTAAAAATACTTTATCGTTGTTTGACTAGTGTTTGGCTCAATGGGGGAAATTCAAACATTATCACTGAACATTTGAGAAAAACATATACGAATTTGATGTTTCCAATTCTGTTTCCAATTTTCTTTATTAATATTGGTGTCATCGTTAATAGCTACTACTATTATTACTATATCTTCACGTCGAATCCCTTGTAGAGTAGATAGAGTGAATCAAACGCCACGTGACTCGGTCCTTGCACACCTCATTCGCTACGTTAACGTTCATACACGCTCGCCGGTTTCTTGGTCTCCTGGCACCATCATTTGATACAACACGTCACGGTGAGTCTTTGCCTTTCTCGGCTCCTATATCCTCTCACTTTCGAGTTTTATATTACAGAAAAAATGTATAAGATCTATGTGTAGATTACGGCAGACAGATTCATGTAAACCGTACTTTCAAAAGTTGCGGTTGCTTACACTGCCCTCGTTATATATCTATGAGGTATCAAATTTTGTAAAACAAAACATTCATTCTTACAATATGCTATCAAGTAAACGACATAATGACCAACTATGTACCATAACGTCCAATACCACTATGTTCCATAAAAGTGTATATTATATGGCCCCAAAAATATATAATAAATTACCCCAATATGTCAAGGCTGAAGAAAATATACAAGGTTTTAAGAAAAAGCTTACTAATTAATTAATTAAGACTTACTAATAGAAAGGGCTTATTATTTTGTTGACGAATTTGTAAATGATAAATTTGTTGTCAATATTAATTAAGTGACAATATTTTATGCAAAATTTGTTATGTGTTAATTAACTAATGTAAGTTTATAATTACGATTGGACATATTTTATTTAAATATTTTGTTAACTGTAACGATATATATATTTTATGTTAAAAAGCTTGCATGCCTATACTACAGGTAAAATTTGGCTTGTTCATATATACAAACTTTATATAAGATCTTTGTTACCATATGGATAACAAAGATCTTATATAAAGTTTGTATATAAGATCTATATTAGCAAGAAATAAATTGAATTGAATATTTGTATCGCAATTCTTTCCTCCTGCATTCTTTCGATGTGTTCAAACTAGTGCATATCTCTTCTTATTTTAACACTGATACTAACCTCACAGCCAACGTCCAAACCCCTCCAAACTAACTCCGATTCCTATATCATCATTGCGTAATCTACAAGTTACGCTACAAATTAAAATAGCTACTAAATCAATTGAAACTAGTATTTAATAGACCAAATTCGACCATAAACATTACTAAAAGTTTGATGACAACATATAGATACGAATTACTAAACATATAATAATAAAATTATTTTGTATTTGCATATTTATGCATTCATTTTATGTGACAGGTGAGATGCCGATTCAAGCTGAGTTAGACCCGGAGTTTCTACAGCCGCTGGAGAATCACACAGTTACGCAGGGGCGTGACGTGCACTTCACTTGCGTCGTCAATCACCTATCGAAGTACAGGGTAAGTTAGAGCCGCGTTAAGATAATGGTGGGGTTGAACTATTTCGGGTGCAAGTAGCTCAGCATTCTGATTATAGGTTACGCAAATTTCAATCCTCAACGATAGAGAGCTAATAAAGCTATGGCAAAATATAGGGTTAACATAGCGCTATTTGACGCGCAATATGAACATTACCGTCGAATAAACAAGCTATATTTCAAAGAATTAAATTACGACTGCCTCATTTCGACCATTATATCTGTCATATTGTGTGTGTCACAGGACATTTCGGGGAACAGACGAATATAACTTTAACACACTTCAAAATTGGTAGGTATGTATTTAATGAAATCACTGTTACAGCGAACTCGACGGGGGGTTGTGAAGTAACCGGACTCGGTAAATTTTGTACTATTTTATTTCGACAAGATTACACAGATGTGCACATTTCGATAATTGATGGTGATAATTGATTTCGATAAGTGAGGCATCGCGCGCTAAGCCTCTTCGATGCGCTATAAAAACAATAATGTAATTTTTGGGCAATATAACTTGAGCGATAATAGGTGAAAAGCACAGTTCGTGAATTAAAAATTAAACAAGTCGAACCAGGCACTTATCACAATCAGAATATGCAGTACAGCGACTATTTCAGGCGCAACGGCAAATTTTTGTCTATAACTTTTGCAATATAAGTTTTTTAGAGTTTTTGACACTACTCACTAAACTTTCACAGTGTAATATTTTAAAATTTACGTAATAATAGGTGATGTAATACTACACTATGTAATAAGGGCTACATTATGTAAAAGGTTATTTAGATGACCTTAATGACTTATACTCGAGGTTATAATTATTATGACATCCGTGTACCATACTAAATTTTCATCACGTGTATATGCCTAATCCTTTGTGTGTACGCCTAATCCTTTGCGGGATAGGTAGAGAGAGAATCTAGCGCCACATGAGTCTATCCTCACATACCTCACTCACTTCTTTATCATTTCGCATTCATTGCTCGTCTCATGCTCGCTTGCCGGTTTCTAAGGCTGTATATATATATATATATATATATATATGTGGTCATGGTAGGAATGTCTTGGCCTTACATCACGTATGTAAGGATGAAGACAAATATATATGAAAAAACATTGTATTAAAAATATTTAGATGAATGTTCATAGACATTAACCTAAATATTTTTTATATAATGTTTGTGAAATGAAAAAAAATATCTCATAAGAATGTATTCTTTTATTCAATATTTTTTTGTTTTTTCCATCCATCCAACCATCAGGTATGACCATGTTCCAGTACTAGAGTACACATATCTTTATACTACGTCGCAGGGCATACAAGCATACGACTCACTTTATGTAGTGATTTCCGTTGCCTATGAACGCTTGCAATACTGGAGGTATCAATCGCGTCTTGCTTACTGGTAACCTTATTCAATCGCAGGAACACAACAATACTTCAAGGAGTTTTCTGTGAAGTGAAGGTACTTCCCCTGTCTGGCTGCTTTCATGCGCTCTTTCTCTCTTAGAAATATCCGGACCAAGACAAACAGACATGTTCAATCACACACTTGTTTGGTTAGGAATTGAATCCACGAGCCTGTTACATCGGTCTGAAACTCCATTTTTTTAAATCACTGTGGTGATAAACAAGCGTATGGTGTGCGTAATGGTAAATAGGGGAATGACTGATTCGTTGCCGACCCTGTAAAAATCACTCCAAGCCTTTTTATACAGAAGTTCAAGTTGAAGTTTCTTATATAAACCTCAGCTGGAAGCTTAAGTATTCTCGGAAGAAAAATTCTACGGAACCGTTATACCTTATTATTTTACTTAAATACCATCCATGCAACGATATAATCTTGAAAAGTTATATTGAATATTCATATACAGTTATGTCCATACATAGACTACTAAATTCATTCTTCCTTTGCTACGTCGCAGTGGAGTAAAATTACTTTAATTTATAACATGAGTTCTAGGAAGTCCTAAGGTAACCTTTTAAAGAACTAAATATCGTAAAAATATAAAGCCGCTTTTAATTTAAGCGATTGTGCAACTCAAAATATGAGATGCAGGGAAGTTGCGCGCACCTAAGTATAGCCTTGCCAATACTGCAAAATCCTCTGTTATAAATTGCATTGGGTTCTGTAATAAATTCTCTGAAATCCTTGCCTTGACTAAAAGAGGTTGAATAACTATGTTAAAAAGTTGTCTAGCACAAAGGCTTATTATGCAATGTATGAAATATATACCTGATACAGATGTGTGTAGAGAGTTGCGTAAATAGCGCACAGCGCAGTGGCGTGCACTCCATATAGGCAAAAAGACATTGCCTACCCTATCAATTTGATAAATACCATCCGATGTTTCATTCTTAAACATAGTTTTTAACTAATATTTCGTATCAAAAACAAAAAATTAAAAGCTCCATCTATCGGTATCGGTAAGTTATTAAAGTCATCGCTAGTCATATTCTAATCGCAGCTAGGCGCTACGCTACACTAGCGCCGCATTGGCAGCTTTTTACGGCAGAGACACTAACTATATCTGTCTAAATTTACGTATGTGTGCCGTGTTGTTTATACAAATACTGTAGTGTGCATTCCTATAATTACATTGCCCACAATAACACAAATAACGCACACAATCTCAAAGTATAGACAATGTCTTTTCAGCTGAACTATAACGTAAATCACCGAAGTGTCGCGAGCATTGCTAAGTAACTATTTTAAAAAGTAGTTTGCTGCATATAATTATAGTGAAAGATATTGGCATTTCTTTTTTTCGTATAAAATTGATGTTCAATTTTATTTTGATTTTAAAACGGCCGCCATTGTTTTTGTTTTGAATCGATTGACTGGTAGCAGACGAAATAAGATTTTAAAGTTTTAAAGTTGATAAATATGATGATATTCACTGCGAAAGTTGTTCATGTGGTGTGTGTAGGGAAAATAAATGTTTTCAAAACTATCTTTCGGTGAAAAAAAAACAAGTGATCACATACATCATTATTTCCACAAGATTGGGCAACCAAAATCAACATTCTGTATTTTTTGGTAAGTTAATAGCTTTAAAAAAATTCTGCCTACCCTGTCAAAAATCACTGTGCACGCCACTGCGCACAGGCATATATATATATATATATATATATATGTATATATGTATATATATAGAGGTCCTACTCGGTATCACTATTTATTGTATTGATATGTTGTATTAGTGAGAAATGAGATAATAACAAAAAATTGCTAAATAATTAGTTGAAATTTAAATTTCAAAATGATAGTAAATTCGATACTCTGAAAAGAAGTATTTAATAACATTGTAGCATATTTTTATAAAAAAATCTCAATTAAGAAAGTTTAATATAATAATAAAATACTATTTATTTCTTTTAAAGAGCCTTGTAAGTATGTGTGTGAGAGATATCGAGATTGTAACGAACTATTGTATCTTTTGTGATAAATTAGCCATTGAAATATATGATTAAAAAAGTTTTTATTAATACGCCTAAGGTGATAAACAAGCATACGGTCTGCTGAATGGTAAACAGCAACCGTAGCCTACGTACATTTGCAACATCAGGGGTGTCACTCATGCAATAGCGATCCTCTAAAACCTCTTCACGCCTTTCTTGCAGAACTCCATGCTGTGTTATCATAACTCAAACCTATCAACAGCATCTCAACCGCATCTTTTTTCTTAAGATTATAAAATCTGAATTTATTTACATACATTCATGCACTTTATTACAAGCGCATACGCGACATTTCCTACGTCTGAATGTTCTTCTCTGAGGATCGTAGGAAAAGGCGTGTGGGGTTTATTGACCGTACTATTAATGTTCGAGCTCCGGCTCCTACGCCTAGGCTACCACCACAACAGCAATGAGGACCGACGAGTAGATAGTAGAGCTGGAAGAGGAACTAAGCAAGTTACATTGGGATATGATAGGACTGTCTGAAGTCCGAAGATAGGGGTGGAAACGGTGGTCCTTAAATCCGGCAACTTGCTTTACTTCCAGCAGGGCGACCGTCTCTCCCAAGGTGGTGTCGGGTTTATCGTCCGTTAGCCCCTCGTCAGCAGTGTACTAAAATCGAGGCAATGTCGGCGAGGGTTGCGTACCTTATAATTATCAAACAGAATTCGCTGAAGGTCAAACAGGTCTACGCACCAACTACGACGAACCCCGGTGATGAGGTGGAGGCTATGTATACTATGTATACATCTCCAAAGCCGTGCATACTCTAAAACTCACTACACAGCACTGATGGTGGACTACAATGCAAAGCTGGGCACGGAACAGAACGAAGAGCTAAGAGTGGGGCAATTTGGAATCGGTCAACGAAACCAAAACTGCTGGTCGACTTCATTCAGAAGCAGGAACTACTTATCTCTTTATTTGCTTTCTAAAGAAGGAGTTCATCAACTCCTTCTTCAGGAAGCAGCTGCAACGCAAGTGGACTTGGAGTAGCACGGATAGTTCGATGAAAAACGAGATAGACTTCATCTTGACGACCAACGCGCATTTGTTCAAGAATGTCTCTGTGATCAACAGGGTGAAAACCGGAAGCAATCACTGGTGCAGTGTACGCTCCATCCATTTTGTGCCCTGGTTCAAAAACTGAAAAGTTTCAACTCGAACTTCGTAATCGTTTTCAGTGCCTAAATAATTGTGTAACATCGGACGATATCAACAGCAAGCTCGTGGAAACTATCCATGCAGTGGGAGATCAGTTTCTAAAGCCTCACTCAAAAAGAACCCAAAAGCTCTCGACTCACACGCAGAATCTCATGCAGGTCAGACGTGAAATGTGGTTGCAGTCTTCAGCTCACACGCTAGAGTTTAGACAGCTGAACACGCAGATATTTAAATGTATATGGCGAGACATGCATTAATGTAATACAATTCGTATTAAGTAGGCGATAGAGAGGGAATCAAGTCTTCGCCAAAGATCTATCTTTTGGACAAAGTCAACTTACGAAGCTGAAGGCCAACACTGGTGCCATAATTTCTACGAAGATTGAGCTTCTGAGTGAGATAGAGAAGTTTTATGTATAGCTGTACACATCGGCGTTACAACCGGGTAACAGTGCTAATAACGACCCAAGAGCTAAACTGACTCAACACTATACCGAAGATATGCAGGACATCAGTCTGTACGAGATTGTATGGCTCTTAAACAGCTTAAAAATGGGAAAGCACCTGATGAAGGCGGAAAGGGCCTCCTGAGAAAGGGCGTCATCCCGAAATTATGACGTGTAATGCCTTGGGGCAGCGCTGTATTATCTGCCCAATCATCGTAATGAAATGAGTAAGACCATTAGCTAGACTTACCGTTAAAACTAGTGACACATAGAGAAATATACAGAAGCATTATGTCATTAGAAAAGAACAAAGCTCATGGATATGACCTTATCGTACACCTCACGATGCTGTTAAATGCCATACTGAGAGTCGAATACTTCCCAGACCTATGGAAAGTATCACAAGTCACAATGGTAAATATACATGGAAAGCCTATGCATGAAATTACCTCGTACAGGCGAATCGGTTTTCTACCAATGATGTAACAGCTACTCGAGAAGTGCACGTTACACAGAATGTAACAGAAACCACGGATAGATCGATTATTCCAGATCACCAATTTGAATTTCGAATAGAATATGCCACAGTTGAGCAAGTTCACCGCGTATGCAGAACAATCAGATCATCTTTCGAGAAAGAATACTGTTCCTCGGCGTTCCTGGATATTCAACAAGCTTTTGATAGAGGTTGGCACAAGGGTTTCTTGTACAAAATAAAACTTCTCTTACCACACCCATTTTTTGAGATTCTCAAATCATACATAATGGACAGAATATTTCAAGTAAGAGAAAGGCTATATCAGGCTTTCACTCTGTGCTTGCATTGTAAACACTGCATACGTACGACTTACTGCAAAGCTCAAGGGTTACAGTCGCGACCTTTGCCGACGACACGGCTCTTCTTAACTCGAGTAGATGTCCAATTCAATCCTCAGAGATCTTGCAAGAGAGCTTAAATAAAATAGAAGCATATTTAAGTCGGTAGGTAGGTACATGCTTTCTTTCACCCTTCGAAAGGAAAATTGCTCTCCAGTCACCTTAAACGGTGTCCAACTATCTCACCATGACACAGTAAAGTACTTGGGTGTGCATGTGGATCGTAGACTAACCTGGAATAAGTACGTTCAAATAAAAAGAAACGAGATCAACCGAAAATACAAGGGCCTTCATTGATTACTACGACGAAACTCAAAACTTTCTGTTGACAAATAAGTTGCTTGCATACAAAACTGTTCAAAAACCTATTTATATATATATATTATTATTATTATACAGTTATGGGGTTCGGCTAGTACTTCAAATAATAGGGGCTAAAGTATTAGATGCAAGTTATTAGATTTTCGAGTGAAACTTTTTTCACATGATAAACATACCTATGAGGTTTTTCTTTTAAAAAATCTGCAACATTTGATTTTCGACTTTCAATTGTTTTTTATTTTTCAGCTTCGACGGGAAAGATGGATACTTCGAAAATCCGAGTAATTTTTCAATACGATTTCTAACGCGGAACTAACGCGGCAGTAACGGCTCGAGGGCTGGTTCTTATTATTAACCTTCGGTTTTTCAGGTGGAGGTACTTCCCCATTTGGGCTGCTTTGATCAGCCCTACCTCTAACTAAAACCCCGAGACCAATGCATAGGCAATCTAGCTTTCTTTAAAATACCCAGACCAAGATAAATAGATGTGTTTATACACATAAATGATTGTCTTATATAAGAATTGAACGCACGTATGCCAGTGCTAAAGTAGCCTTGTTAACAACACCACCACCTGATTCGTCAAAAATAATTATTATAACTTCTCAATAAGCATAAGTTTAAACCGAAAACATCATTGTAATCTTTGATTTTGAGTTCTTTTGGCTTTGGAC
Source organism: Pyralis farinalis (assembly GCA_947507595.1). Taxonomy (NCBI): domain Eukaryota; kingdom Metazoa; phylum Arthropoda; class Insecta; order Lepidoptera; family Pyralidae; genus Pyralis; species Pyralis farinalis. Next base: position 19,471,634 of record OX382270.1, read on the forward strand.
GTATATGTAAGCATGGGCGCCGTCTCAGGAGACAAGAGGGCTAGTTCTTTCTTTGCTCAAAAAATCAGCGCTCCAGCGCGGAAATCCGGCCAGCGTTCTTACTTTTCTGCCACATGGGATGCATATTTTAGAACTTTAGTTTCAGTTTTATTTTGTTCTATAATATCGAACCCATGTGACAGCGAGGTAAACTTTAACAATTATAATTATTAAAATGAAGATTGTATTTTTTAAGTAGTATTATTTTAAACAGAGTTGGTCTGAAAGAGAGCGTCGGTGTTGAAATAAGTAAGAGGCATGCTCCGTTGGTTCGGACATGTAGAAAGAATGCAAGATGAAAGAATGACGAAGCAGATTTACAATGCAAAAGGAAGAATGTAGGAGCCGAGGAAGGCCAAGACTTACTTACCATGACCAAATTGGTCGTGTTCTATCAGAAGGTGATGTCAGGAGCCCTAGAAACTGGCGAGCGTGCATGAGAAGAGCAATGAATGTTAAAGAAGCGAGTGAGATATATAAGGATCGAGTCACGTGGCGCTCGGTTCTCTCTGCCTAATCCGCAACAGATTTGGCGTGAAGTTATAGATAGATAGATAGATATTATTTTTAAGTAGTTACAATTTTTAAGAGAAGTGGGGCACATCAAATCAGCCGGTCTAGGGAAGTACCTCCACCTCAAGGAAAACTGTAGCCAAATAACAACGCCCTGGAGGTTTGTTGTGTTCCTGCGAGAGAGGGAGGTTACCGTTAAGCTCCTAAGGAGTAGCTATGTTAGCAGTAGAAGTCAACGCGTTAGTGTTATTTAAAGTGTTGCAAGCGTTCATACGCTACCTAAACCACCTTACTATTATTGTTGTATTGAGTATATTTAAGTGAGAGTTCGAAGGCGTGTGTCATTCTAATCGAACATGCAGGTTAAGCACCGTCGACCGCAGCCTGTTGACGGATGGGTTTGTCCATCTCGAGTTTTTCGTTGCTTCGAAGGGCACGTTAAGCCGTCGGTCCCGGCCGTTGTCGATAGACGACAGCCGTTAAGCTAAGTCAGTGGCCCTTAGGCGGCTTGAAAACACTGGCTTCCGGCAACCCGCATTTGAGCAGCGTGGTGGAGTATGCTCTAAACCCCTTCGGTTGAAGGGAGACCCGTGTCCCGACAGTGGGATGAGTAAGGGTTGATGTGGTGGAGTATATTTAAGAAATACTCTATGATAATTTACACCATATATCTGCAATTAGTAATAAATTAAAATAAATCTGTGGTAATGACTACAACTAGTACTTTTTAAAATGTGATGTTTTTAAATAGGCATTTGAGATTCTGCCACTATGGCAGCGTCGGCATGTAGCACGTACTAACAGTAGTGGGTGGGTGCCGGCCGGCGCTAGGCCGCATGAACTAATTGGTGGCGGAAGCACACAAAGCAGGTTAGATCAAATTGCATGTAAATTTGACTTTCGCAAAATAACCCCTGAATCTATTAACCAAAAAATAAATGATGACTTACACCAATTTAAGTATGTAGTTCTCTTTTGGTGTGTGACTTCAGATTTGATGAAAGGTATGGTACATCAAAGCAGCCCGACGGGAGAGTATTTAGGTAATCTCCTATCGGATTCATCACCGAGAACTTCTTAAGGGATCCCATATTCCTGTGAGTGAGTGAGGGTATCAGCGCCTAAGAAATTGCTATGTTAGCAGCTGTTTTTTTTATACAACGTACCTACCAACCACCCTACCTGACGTAAAACGGTTACTGCTGCTAACACAGAAACTCCATTGGAGCTTACTGGCGACCTCACTCACACGTAAGAACACAACAACCCTCAAGGGAGTTGCTATTTTGCTGCGATTTTCTGTGAGGAAGAGGTACTTCCCCAGATGGACTGCTTTGATGCGCCCTAACTCTCTTAATGTGTAAAGGTGTGGCAACATAATGTATCGTAAGTATTTGTACTTTACATCACGTGGGTCGTATGCATGTATGGCTCCCGACGTTATATATAAAAACAATTTTCCAAATGAAGCCAATCTCCTGCAAGAAAAAATAAATTTACCCACAGAACGAGTTTTTGAAGCACCAAACCCTATGAAATATGTTCCAGAGAAATAGAGCATGTTAATAATCGTGTAACTCATGATAAGTGTGTGCTCGTATTGTGTTTGCTAGAAACGTTAGCTGCAGAAGCGACGGAAATAATTCTCACAAACAATGAAATTGTTACTAATTTATTTTCCAACCGCAACAAAGCGGAATGTCACATGAAAAATGCTTGAAAGCGGCGTGGATGAGACTGTGCATTCCACGCTCGAAGGGTTACTCGCACCAACAGTCTTTGAACAAACAAGTATAAAAGGCACAGGCATCGTGATTCATAGACAAAGTGTTTCCCGGCTAAAGATAGTTTCCATAAAATTGGAAATAATATAGTAAATATTACCTAAAAGGCGTAGACATTGCTTACGTGATTGGTCGACATTGTCCAAGTAACAGGGGACATAAAGCAAAATAAATCATTTACCTAAACCCACGCTCAATATAATACAATGATTTATAAGTTTTTTAAATAGGTGTTTCCTGGCTAAAGTTAGTTTCCATAAAATTGGAAATAATATAGTATATATAACCCAATAAGTATATATTATCTAAAGGGCGTAGGCATTGCTTACGTGATTGGTCGACATTATCTAAGCAACATGGACAAAAATAACATAAATAATTTTCCTAAACCCACACTCGATTTAATACAACGATTTATAAGTTTTTCAAATAGGTATTTCCCGGCTAAAGTTTTTATAAAATTGGAAAAAGTATGGTTTTACTTAGTTATACATATATGTACAGTAGCATGTACAACTTTATCCACATATACACTTTATCAAAAGAATAATTATTTGATTTCCCGATCGATGACACCGTTAATTTTCAAAGCTTTTAGTAATATTATTTTATTCATTTTGACAACTGCACGTCGCCCTTTGATTTATTATTGTTCACAATATACCAACTAATCGCTTTTTCTCACTACTCTACCAGTAAATTTAAAAAAAATGAGCGAACGTTATAGCAGCCATTATAATTATTTAAGGAACTATTAATATCAAAGAAATTATCCGTGTATTTAACTAATTTATTTCTGAAGTGATTCTTTAGTCGCGAAATGATAAGTAATTAAATAAACAGGGTTAATAAACAGTGTCGGCAACGCTTGAGTGACACTCCTGGTGTTGCAAATGTCCATAGGCTACGGTAACTGTTTACCATCAGGAAGACTGTGCGCTTGATTACCACCTTAGTGGTCTAAAAAATACAGTAATTCAGATCTTTTTTAACGTTTTCAAACGGAAACGACGTTCAGTAAAAATATATAGCTGTTTATGGCAGTAGTGCAATAAATTACATATTTAGGTATAAATTGAATTCAAATATAAACTATGACATACGTATTTTTTTTCATTGATACTTTTACAAATGCTAAAAGGTATTATTATATTAGTTCCTTGCCATTTATTAGTTTGTTGTATGTGGCATTGTTTGTTTTGTTTTGAGTGATTATTGACATCTCTTGTCAAACAGTCAGTCAATAAATTTTGGCATCTTTTGTCGTCAAAGAGTTAAATTATGATAATAATTGAATTGACTTTGTAATAAGTTACGTAAATGTGTTTCATTGTAAATTATATAATCAATAGTACCAACCTCTCGGAAAATGGTTTGGTACCCAACGCTACTCCCGCGCGCACTCATTCTTCAAATCAAATATCTCGCGCTGCCCCGGCTTCCTGTTACACACTTCCATCCCTTTTCACAAAACTATTCTTACAGATTGCAGGAAAACGACAGGAAAGATGTTATACACCAACAAACTTAAAATGCAAAACTTAATGGAAATATCGGTTAAGCTTTTTTTAAATGGAGAAAATTTGATCCAAATCGTTATAGACGTTTCCGGATTACACGAAATACATTTATGTTTCTGTGTACTAAGTATCGGGAATTTGTCAATAAAACAAAAAATACAAATTATTCATCTAAATTTATTTTATCGCCTTCAAAGTAGGCCCCATCGCTTGCAATACAACATCTCCACCGCTTCACCCAGTCTTCCATACATTTTTCATAGGCTATTTGCGGTATGGCCTTTAGCTCATTCAGCGAATTTTCTTTTATGGCTTCTATCGACTCAAAACGTTTTCCTCGAAGTGGTAATTTTAACTTGGGAAATAAAAAAAAGTCAGACGGAGCCATATCAGGTGAATACGGTGCTTGGTCGAGAACTTTTGTTGAATTTTTCGCTAAAAACTCTTTCACTATAATGGCTGTGTGTGATGGTGCATTATCATGGTGCAGCATCCATGAGTTGTGTTGCCACAAATCTGGACGTTTTCGGCGGATACTCTCACGCAAACGCTTCATGACGCCTAAATAATATTCTTTATTCACTGTTTCTCCCTCTGGAAGGAATTCGGAGTGAACCACACCACGGTAGTCAAAAAAAACTGTCAGCATCACCTTGATTTTGGAGCGACTTTGCCGCGGTTTTTTGGGTTTCGGCTCGTTTTCGATACGCCATTCTGAAGACTGTTGGCTTGTTTGCATGTCGTACTCATAAACCCATGTCTCGTCGCCAGTTATTATACGTTTCATAAAGGTCGGATCCGTAGAAGCTCGGGAAACCATGTCTTCAGCGACATGCTTTCGCTGCGCTTTTTGAACAAAATTGAGCTCTTTTGGAACTAGTCGAGCGGCGACGCGTTTCATGCCTAAAATGTCAATGAGAATGTTGTGGACGGACTTAAAAGATATGTTCACCTCACTAGCCAACTCTCTCAGACTCATACGTCGATTTTCGAGCACTAGCTTCTTGATTCTGTCGATGTTTTCTCTGGTCGTAGCGGTTGAAGGTCTACCAGAACGAGGCAAGTCTACTACTACTTCTCGGCCTTCTTTAAAAGCCTTATACCATTCATAAGCCCTTGTTTTCGATATACACGATTCGCCGTAGGTATTTCGCAACATTTTTAGTGATTCACCACATGAAATATCATTTGAAACACAAAATTTAAGGCACACTCTTTGTTCAACAATATTTTCCATTGTAAAAATCGCCGAGGACTCAAAACTATGACCAACAAAAAGTGTAGTTTAAAACAAATTAAATGACAGATCCCGCTCAAATTTTGCGCGCTAAATCAGTACAGTGCTACCAACATGCAGTAAAAAAATTAGAACGACCTCTTTTACGCGGGTCTTTTTATTGACATATTCCCGATACTTTTTACACAGAGTAGTATATGCGAGAATTGCGTATTTAATGGAATATGATAATGTACTTATTTATAATGTTATGGACAACATACAGCTGACGGCTAAATTAAGGGTGTTTTTTACACTCTTCATATAATTTTATTTCAAATGACTGTTCATTTATTTAAACGAAAAAAATATATGCCAATCCAGAATACACGCATTACATTACTCATTACTACATCTCCAACGATAACTCATTTCAGTGCAGGGATACTGATCTTCCTTCAATTGAAGGCGTTTATAGAATATTCCACCACGCTGCTTAACTGCGGATTGGCGGAGGCCAGTGTTTTCAAGCCGCTGAAGGCCACTGATTTAGCTTAACAAGTGTTATCAATTGACAAAAGCCGTTACCAATGGCTTAACGTGCCCTCCGATGCTCGGAGAAGCTCGAGATAGATAAACCCATCCATAGACAGGCTAGGATGACACCCGTAACAACGCCATTGAGTTCTCATTAATTGCTTATTACAGCCATTGTTCATTAAAATAATGTAATATTTGCATTTATTATGGTATGCCCTTCACATGAATGGAATGTAATTTGAATTTTTATGCCCGATTCGATTAACGTTTTATTAACAATGGTTACATAGAGTCTGTAGATGCGAATACACCACAAACACCACAATTTTACGTGTCGTTCCCTCAGTTTTACATTCGCTACAGCGTTTAAGTCACATTAAGTTTCGTCTCCACTGAACAAAACAAACGATTTAAAACTTGGAGGAGCGCTGGGAAATGCGAGCGATTTATGACATTAATCCTAGATATAAAACGAAATTACTCGTATGCAGGGAAAGTGTTTTGTTTGTTACATCCGCTCTTAACTAATTGCATTTGTTAATGTGGGCTTCCGTCTTACGCCTGTTTGTTAAACAAAGAAACTCCTGATATTGGAGATTCTATTGTTGGATGTCAAGAGTACAGTTCTAATCAATTACACGAAACAAATGGCGGTCGGTTGATAAGCTTCTTGTACACTGTCCAATCACTTTGTTTTTATTCAACGTTGGTAGACACACAGCAGCTTCTCTGAGCATCGGAGCGCACGTGAAGCCGTTGGTAACGGCTGTTGTCAATTGATAAATAACACTTGTTAAGCTAAATCAGTGGCCTTCAGCGGCTTGAAAACACTGGCCTCCGCCAATTCGCAGTTGAGCAGCATGGTGGAATAACCTTTACCTGAACCCCTTCAATAGAAGAAAGACCCGTATCCCTGCAGTGGAATGAGTTATGGCCCAACTGATGTAAAGTAATTATCGTAACCTAGGAACGCTTGTAATACCACAAGTGTCACCTGCGCCTTGATATGATACCTGTTGCAAATACAGCATCTGTTTAGCAGCTTACTGGTAAATTCTCTCACTCTCAATATAATAAAACCACAGGGAGGTGTAATTTGACTGCGGGCATATAATAATTTTGAATTATCACAAGTAGATAGACAGTTGTTTGTATTACTTACTAACATTATAAGTATTAATATACAAAACCTATACAGGATATTGTTTGTTACGATTTGAGGTCAGACCATTAATTAAGGGGTGAAATTTGAAAAACTAGAGTATACACAGTAAACAGAGCGCTCTATTTCTCCCCCTATTTTTATACTTACCTACTCAATATAAAATTATTTCTGTGAATAAATAGGATCCTTTAGTCGTTTGCATTACCAGGATAGAGTACTAGAAGTTACGAAGAATGTCATTTTAATTTGTGTTAGATATATTTTATTCTTTTATTTTTCAATACTTTACACCTCAATACCTCAACAGCGCCTTCAACTTTATAAGGCCCAAGTTCAGCCTCACATGGAATACTGTTCACATCTTTGGGCCGGCGTGCCACAATATTTGCTTACTCCATTTGATCGCATACAACGTAGAGCAGTTCGAATCGTCGGCTACCCAGTGGTCTCCGCTCGGTTGGGCTCGCTTTGTACACGGAGAGAAGTTGGTTCTCTTTGTGTACCGTATAAATTGTATCATGGGGAGTTTTCAGAGGAGCTGTTCAACTTAATGCCAGCCGCTAAGTTCCAATATCGTACCTCTCGCCATATATTTAAATTACACCCTCACCATTTTGATGAGAGGCAATCCACTATAGTACGCTTTTGAGGCATTTTCCACCACTTACGGTGATCTATGGGCGCTGGTGACCACTTACTATCAGGTGACTCACATGCTCCTTTGCCTCCCCCCCCCCCCCTCCTATGCCCTTTATACAAAAAAAAATAGAATACACCAAAAGATAATTTCTAATCTTATTATTACACTAACAAATTATTATTAATACATGATATAAATTTAAGTATTATCGGTCTACTACTGGCTTTTTTTGTGTGCTTAATTATATTAAACATTTTATACAATTTGTTTACGCATATCATGCGAAGCGAGGACATTTCAGTTTCCTAAACTTCACAAATATGTAAGTAGGGGTTATTGAAAACATATATACACGTTTCAGTTCCCTAGAAGCTTTAAATTTTGCTTATAGGGCATCGGTGTAGAAACATTTTTAATAGGCAAGGACAAAATGGCTTTCTCTATTTGACACATACGACTCATTACTCAATTAATATTTCACCGAATCATACAACATATGTCATATGTTTGATACACATAATACGTGCGCAATATTTTAAATTTTTGTATGTTAGTCAACGCATAAGGTCTTTAATATACACAAGTTATTCGTTTATTTAATGCCTGAAATAAACCATGAAAAATAATATAATTATGTTTGTTCTAGGTGGCATGGATTAAATCAGATTCAAAAGCTATTCTGGCTATTCATACAAATATGGTGGCGGTGAACCCAAGGCTGTCCGTCACGTACAATAACCACAACACGTGGAAATTGCATGTCAGCAACGTCCAAGCTAACGACTCTGGCACTTATATGTGTCAAGTTAATACAGACCCCATGAAAAGCCAGGTAAGAAGTAATTGATTGTCCATTACGTCCACAGTTCTTTAAAGTAATTGCTTCTTTATAACGTTTATAATATGAGCTTTATTCTAATTAGTAAATGCTGTAGTCTTTTTAAAATAAAGACATAATAAATTTCGTGCATGAAAGGAGCTTTGAGTGAGTGTGTAAGGACCGCGTCTTATGACGCTCGGTTGGCTCTGTCTACCCCGCAAGGGACTCGGCGTAAAGATATGCATACATACATAATAAACCTGGTTGGTAAACCGATTTGTTGACCTTTTCAAGAAGTGGAGATACCCCTTTTGTCGACCTTGAAAGGGTAAGGAGTGAATTATTACCCAATAAAACATGTGAGCATATGAACGTCATGTCAGCGAAAAAGATTTGCGAATGCAAGCTTTTCGACTCAGGTCAAGTTTGTTAGAACATCGTCGTAAATCATTCAAAGGTGACGCCTTAAGGGGAGGCGTAGTGGAATCCACCTCAGCGAAGAAGAGAATATCCTGGTTGAACTATATACCTATTATGTTTTCACTTGATTGAGTAGAGTGAGAGAAATGAATTAAAATTGTACCACTGATACAGATTTGACTCCAAAGTCTAAGTAAAAGAGAACCTTGAAATGCTATCTTCGAACGAGGAAATGTCTGGTGAGAAACTTCAAGGGTAATATAAAATCTCTACGTTTATATGTTAGCATGTGGATACGACAAGATAAGGTCTAAAGCCTAAACCATTGTTTCTAACACTCAGGAGGTATCAAAACGAAAACTGAAAAATTGTCAGAGTCCAGGGTGTCAGCGTCCGATGAAGACAAATACTAAAGATGAAGTTCGAAAAATTCATTGGAATTGATATGGTTTCAAGTAGTATAATCTAACTAGGTGGCATTGTTCCCAGAACATAAGTATGAGATATATGGCTTAAAAATTTTCACTCCACAATTTTGGTGTAGGATCTCGCTTCACATCTAAAGGTATTTGCCAGAGATGTCAACCATTTAAACAAGCCAAATGAAGGTCCGTGGTGGATTGTATTATGAAAGTGGCAACGCGATAGTCCTTGTGTTAAGCATTTCACATCAGGATAGCTGTACTCTTATGCCAGAAGACGTAGCGTGCCAATATAATATTTACTACGTACTTCGCTTTCGTTTTATAAATTTAAGCAATTCTTCGCGCTTAAAAAGTTTAGTTAATATATTACCTCATAGGATATTTTTTTACAGATGGGTTATCTGACAGTGGTGATACCACCAGACATTGTGGACACCGTATCAGAGGGAAGCACTGCACAAGAAGGGGGCAGCGTAAGACTGACGTGTACAGCTACTGGAGAACCAGTCCCAACGGTTATGTGGCGTCGACATTTCAACCGGCCCATTGTGTTTCGACATGACGGTGGACGAGAAAAGAAAGGTCAGTTATTTTGATGATAATGCGTTAATTTTGTTTTATTAGTAGATTTACAGCAATTTCTCAAAAAACCTGTAGCACTATCTGATGGGCGCGAGCGGCTTCGAAAGTACAAGAGTACACATTGGAAATTTGGGGATGTTAAGGTAGTCTGATAGTTCATGTGACGAGCTCGGTAGCGCAGTGGTAAAACGCGCTGTTACGCTACTTTGACACCAACGCTCGTGGGTTCGATTACCACACAGTACAAACATTTGTGTGCATGAACATGTCTGTTTGTCTTGGTCTGGGTATTTTCTATGTATAATAAGTATGTATTTACAAAAAAAAAAATGTATTTACGTATGTTTATCAGTTGTCTAGTACCCATAACGCAAGCTTCGCTTACTTTGGGGCTAGTTGACGCTGTGTAATTTGTCCAACAATATTTATTATTATTTCTTATCATGTGAAAGATACGAAGAGAAAAACAAAGGGAAAATTTATATGTTTCTGACATCTTCCCAATAATTTTTCCCAGCGCTTCATCACAAAATTTGTAATGTTACTTCATTGACTGGTAATAAAAAAATAGAGAAAAAGTTTGATTTTACAGTAGTCGTAAAAAAAAAGTTTTAGAACTTTGTACTAATATAATACTTTATCTTGATAAGAGGCTTAGTGGTGCCCTTGATGTTTGATATTATATTAGCTCCTTTCCGCGCCTTTGCCCTCGCGGGGTCCCATCATCATGATAATTAGCCTACTTTCTTCATGTTTAAGATATTTCATCAAATTTCAACACAATTCAAGTATACACCAAATTTCATTACTATCCATTCAGGTAACGGTAGGAATAGATAATGAACGGACGGCAAAGTTGTTTCTGCATCTAAATATTAGTGTGAATTATGATTTTAAAAGATAGGTAAAAAAAACAAATGCACTATACGTAGTAGTTATGTCGAGCTCCGTGGTGCAGTGGTTAGTTAGTAATGCTACTTTGATACTATCGCCCCTGGGTTCGATTCCCACACACGACAAATATTTGTGTGCATGGACATGTTCGTTTATATTGGTTTGAGTGTTTTTAAGAGAAGTAGCATCAAAGTAACCCGTCTGGTGAATTACCTCTCCCTCACAGGAAACAGCAGCCAAATAACAACTCCATAGAGGGTTGTTGTGGTTTTGCATGTGAGTGAGGTCACCAGTAAGCTCCTAAGGAGTTGCTATAAGAAGCAGAGGAGGCACCGTGCGAGTGATGCTTAATAAAATATATTACAAGCGTTTATAGACTACGGTAACCGCTTTACATTAGGTGGGCCGTATTCTTGTATGTCTTCCGACGTCGTATAAAAAAAATACTTTCTATCTCGGTCTACCTTTTTATTACGAACTTATCGGCAGTTTATTAGTGAAAAGGTATGACAAGAAAGTCAGACATGCAGTCAGCGAGAGTTAATTTTACATTTATAATATAAGTGTAGATAAAAGATGGTTAGCCTTTCTCGTGATATTTACATAAATACTTTACAAGAATCTTATTAAAACACGAAAGATGTACCTCCTGCTTAGCTCATAGCTGCCTCGTAATAATTTAGTATCTACAAGATTCTTTGGCGAAGGTATCTTTTCATGCTCGTTAGTTGCCAACAAAAAATAATATAAAACACCTGATATGTATTTTGCCAGCTGGCTATCTTGAGTACCGTATTTGAAACCGCTCGTTTGGTGTTTGATTTTACATGTTTTTCGCAGAAACAATACCTTTTATGAGATGACAAGCAGAATAAATGTTGACTCGGAATACAACCTATTACATCGTGTAAATTTTCATCAAAATTCATCGTATTTTATTGCCATTACTATGATAAAGATACTGTTATGAACGCATTACATATTAACACGAATGATGTACGTTTAGTATACGTAGTTTAATAAAAATCACGTAAAAAAAGATTGTCAGCAGTTGTCGTGACTCGAAATACTCTACTTAGCACTAGTATAATCTAGCATACAATAGAACGTAAAATACTGGGGAAATAATTAGTTTTTTGTACAATAAAATAGAGCATTCAAAATTTAAATAGAATCTTATGTGCAAAGATCAGTATTGCACCTTAAAAATTGTGTGTAAGCTTACTTACTTAAAGCTTGGAATTATACCTCCAAGTCTTTATTTACTTGTACTACTCACGGATCTCCAAAACAACGGCAAAAATTAAAACAGAAGAAGACATGTACAGGACTAACTAGTAGAAAACTTCTGCAAACAAATATTCGATCAGTTTTTAACGTTATTCTTCACAGTGTATATTTTTAGGCTGTAAAAGCATACAATTAGTTGACTAATGAGTTGAAACAAAGTTGTCTAATGAGTTATTGTTATTAAAGACCATTTTTTACAGTTTAGAAGAATATTTAAAAATATATTTTAAATACCTACCTATATATATCCAGTCCTAATGTATATTTTTTTCAAAAATATACTCCATATACAAACTATACGCTATTACGATTTTATAATGAATATGTATATCTTAGCAAAAAATTCATATTTTCTTTAGTTTGTATGTATATATATCTTCGGTCGGCGGATAGAACCAAGCACCATAAGACGCGGTTCTTAAACACCTCACTCGCTTCTTTAACATACATAGCTCTTTTCATGCACGCTCGCCGGTTCCGAGGGCTCCTGACAAAACACGATCAATTTGGTCATGGCAGGTTAGTCTTGGTATTCCCCGGCTTCTACATCCTTCCTCTTTTGAATTGTATACCTTACTGTTTTGTCATTCTTTCACCCTGTGTTCTTTCCACATGTCCGAACCAACGGAGCATGCCTTTTTTTATCTTAACACCGAAAATCTATTTCAGATCAACTCTCTTTCTTCCGTCGTCTTTTCTTTGGTCTAAAATACATAATTTTTTAAAAACCAATGTTATTTTTGATAGTTTGCAATTCAGTTTTCCGGTAAATTAAATATTATGAAACTCTTATCTGTCTATAATAAAAATAAAATGTATTTAATTATTTCATGATATTCCGGAAATTATCTTTTACATTTAGTCCATATTATTAATTACACTTTACCACCACATCAACCCTTACTCATCCCACTGCAGGGATACGGGCCTCCAACTGAAGGGCTTTTAGAGCATACTCCGCCACCCTGCTCAAATCCGGATTGGCGGAGGCCAGTGTTTTCAAGCTACCTGAAGGCCACTGACTTAGCTTAACGACTTTCATCTATCGACTCGGAGAAACTCGAGATGGATAAACTCATCCATAGACAGGCTGCGGTCGACGTTGCTTAACCTAATAATAACCGTAATTTCCGTTTGATAATAGAATGTCGGCCGATCGTCATGTTCATAAAATCAATAAATTTGTACAGTACAAATTTATTGATTTTATAAAGAGAAGTGAACTTCTGGTCAACTAGAAGTGCCCACTATACCCGTTAGATGGTTCCTTCTGAAGTTACGTTAAGGATGAAGTTTACAAATCCAGCCATCAATCCACTGAATATTTTTTTTTTTATACAATATCGGGAGGCATACAATCTTACGGCCCACTTGATGTAAAGCGGTTACCATAGCCTGTGAACGCTTGCAATACAATTGGTATCACTGCCGCGATGTTACCTCTGCTGCTAACATAGCAACGCCTTGGTAGCTCACTGGTGACCTCATTCTCACACGGAACACAATAACCGTCCAGGGAGTTGCTTCTTTTGGCTGCGGTTTATTGTAAAGAGGTACTTCCCCAAATGAGTTGGTTTTATGTGCCCTACATCTCCTTAAAACACCCAGACCAAAGCAAACAGACATGTTCATGCATACACAAATGTTTATCCTGTGTGGGAATCGAACCCACGAGCGTTGGTGTCAAAGTAGCGCTATTAACCACTGAGCCACTGAGCTTGTTAAATATAATATTTAATACGTAGCAAATTGTAAATAACATTTTCATATAAATTTATGACATGGAAATACAAAACGTAGTACCTAACAAAATCGTTACCTATATTTACATAAATAGTTATTAGATCCAGACATTATTCTGGAAATGTCAAATTTACAGGCAATTGTATCTGAAACTAGCTGACCCGGCAAACATTGTTTTGCCATACTTTTAGGCAACTTTTTAAATTTTTCTCTTCGTAAGAACCATCCTCGTACTTCAAGGAATATTCTAAAAAAAGAATTAGCGGAATCGGTTCAGCTGCTCTCGAGATTTGCGCTTAGCAACACATTTGGCGATTCATTTTTATATTATAGATATGTTCTGTGCTTCAACAGAGCAGAGATAGCTCAGTGGATAAAAAACCGGCGTATTTATTATCTGGTCCCCGATTCTAATACTGGCAAGTATCTTTAAATTTGTGTTTTCGGATTTATGTACATGTTTGTAATTACCACTTGCTCGGCGGTGGAAGAAAAATTGTGAGGAAATCGGCACGTCCAGGAAAATATATTTAGAAAGACGTGCGACCTTACCTAAGAAAGATCTAGTTTGCCCTCTGGCTTGTGGAGGTGTAACGGTAGTCGCTCCATGTAAAAATCTGTATCATTGCTAAATCCTTAGGCTTAGGTAGCGGATCCCGGCAATCTTACTAGATTAGGAAACGAATAACGCTAAGAAGAATATGTTGTATGATTCGACCACCAATTAGTTCAATCAAACGTAGGTATCATGGCTGCTCTAGTCATCTCTGCCTCACAGTTTGTGGTCATCTCTGCGATACTTGTTTCATCATGAGATACCTTCATGAGCCACGTCATATTATTCCTTAGAATAACAGGCGACTGTTCGTAGTGCAATTTGTATCACGACGACCGCAGGCACCGGAAGTTCGCATAAACTAATTGACGGTGAAGGCACACGAGGTAGTTTAGATCACATGCCTGCCTGTAAATTTACTTAAAAAATGAAATTCTGCATTGAATTTTTAATGTAGGCACAAATACTATTTTTTATTATATATAGCGTTAATAGCGTTTTAATAGTGTCACAAATAGTGAAAGTACGTAATTTTTAATTTAGGCGCTAATTTATAAATTATATGTTAGTTACGAGTATGTCGTTTTGTAATTAATTTTTGGAACCTTTCACTACTGATTTTCGTAATGAAATTACATTTTATTTCTAGATTTGTACAGGAGATTATTTGAAAATTACAAAAGGCCGTCAAGTTTGAGTCTTATTCGCGCACAGAAAGTGACGTAAAAATATTTTCGCATTTTTTTTGTGATGTAATAACAAATTTACGTTTTTCAGACTTTTTCCTTTACTTGTGCTTACATGACATTGCTTCTTACCAAATTTCATAATTCTAGGTCAACGGGAAGTATCCTATAGGTTTTGATTCCCTTGCGAGCCTCAAAATATGCGCACAAATGAGGCATAAACTGCCGTATCTTTTGATTCCGTTAACTTAGAAATTTGATTTATTCACAGTATGAAGGCATTGCAGACCTGAGTATTTGATATTAATTTCAGCTTGATAGACCCGTCCCTGAGAAAAAGGGCACTGACAGACGGACGGACAGACCGACAGACGAACAACAAACTGATCCTATAAGGGTCCCGTTTTTTCTTTTCAGGTATGGAACCCTAAACACTATAAACACTAAACACTATATCTATCGACAAACGATTCCTTAGAAAATATTTCGCTATCTCTTATAGTCTCAGAGCTTCCTTTATTGTTCGTTCATTTTCGTACATCATTCTCTTTTAATATGACTCGAATATGGAAATATATCATCATCATCATCGTACATGGTGGTCACTGTAGATATACGAGTCCAAGTAGTAAAAAACTCTTCACATTTTCTTGAAGTTATACTTCTTTAGGCGCGTTATGAAAAAATGATGAGAGTGAAATTTTAAGATGCGTGCGCATCACACCTCACACCGTAACACAAAAGTAACAGGTTGAAGCTACTAAATGTTTCACAGTATTACCAGTAGATGGCGCTATAGTTAAAAATGTATAACATTTGTACTTGACGTTTGACTTGTATGTAATACATTCCATAAACATCGCCGCTACTACTTGAAAGACGTTTTTTAATTTTACTCCAATAAACAATCAAAGAAACAAACCTTCTTATAAATTTAAATATTATTATTTAATATAATTAATACTAAATATTATTAAACTGTTAATGTTAAATATTTATTTAATGATGCCAAAGAAAAAAAGAAGAAGAAAAAAGAAGAGGCATACAAGCATACAACCCACCGGAGATAAAAAGTGGTTACCGTAGCCTATGAACGATTGTAATACATTGAGAATCACTCGTACGATGCCATCTCTGCTACTAACATAGCAACTCCTTAGGAGTTTCCTGGCCGCACTCACACGTAAGAACACAACAACCCTCCGTTGTTATTTGAATGCGGTTTTCTGTGAGGTAGAGGTACTTCGCCAGACGGGCTGCTTTAATGCGCCTTACCTATTAAAACACCCAGACCAAGACTAACAGACATGTTCATCCACACAAATGTTTGTCC
This sequence comes from Pyralis farinalis, assembly GCA_947507595.1. NCBI lineage: Eukaryota > Metazoa > Arthropoda > Insecta > Lepidoptera > Pyralidae > Pyralis > Pyralis farinalis. The sequence goes on from OX382270.1 coordinate 19,487,800, forward strand.
TGTGTGGGAATCGAACCCATGAGTGTTGGGGTCAAATTAACGGAACAGCGCTTTTCACCAATGCGTCACCGAGCTCGTCGAAATTTATTTTATTTATACTGTAAGTCCTTTGAAATAATTCAGGAATTTGCAAGATACTGCAGAATCAAGTAAGCATCAGTAAGGTCATGACTGGAACGTAAATATAGTTCTAGCATGCTTGCTAGTACTAGCGTCATTATTTTTAATTGTACTTATTTAGGATAATGTTTACATGTAACAGATCCAGTACCGTAATAAGAAAAGTACGATCGATTTCAAGAGACATATCAATGTGACACCACGTCCTTCTTGTTACTTCTCAGTCTATTTACGGAAATACTTCATATGCTTATGAAATTATAAATTCTCCTTTGAAATTTATTTTGTAAATATAACTACAATGAATTAGTTGCTCATGCCAATATTGCCGATGCATATCGTCTTGCCATGAGCAAAAAGTTTATTATTATACTCCATTCTATAATGTATTTTCTGAAATAGCCTAATATATAATTAAAAATAAGTTTCAAATTTATCTCAGAAAAAAGATCAAACAAACATGGTATTGTTAAGGGGCTTCACTACCTTCTCAAGAATGGTATCTTGATACACTTGTGCCGATGTTTTGATACTTTTTTCACAAAAGTATGGGTCAGTCACTCCTTCATAGCTAATACCCCACCAAACCATCACTGAAGTCGGATAGTGCCCACGTTGCACTCTGTCGACTAATTGGGAAGCTTCTTTAGAGCTTTGAGCATAAATACGGTCATTTTGTTTGATAAAATGTTGTTCAATTGTAAAAATTTTCTCATCCGTAAACAAATTTTTTCTGTGACCTCCCTTTGCGTACCGCTTCAGTAGTTGTTTCGATTTTACCACCCTATTCATTTTTAAATTATCAGTTAAGAAATGACCAGTATGTTTCTTATAGGCTGCAAGTCCTAAGTCATCTTTTAAAATACGCGACATGGTTCTAGGTGCTATCTTCATCTCCTGAGATAAAATCTTTTGCTTTCGGACAGGATTTCTTCGAATTATTTCCCTTACTGCTTTGACCACCTTTTTCGTACGAACACTACGTGGACGACCAGATCTTTTGCTGTCACAAACAGAGGAGGTCTCATTGTACCTCCCGGTACTAGCCCGGAACAAACATTTTACTAATACCAAACGTATGGAGAGTTTTAAAAATTGCATTTGGCTCCATACCTACTTTGTGTATGCATTACACAAAGTAGGTATGGAGCCAAATGCAATTTTTCACACAGCGATTCGGTTCTCTTTATCATCCCACTCCATTTTAATATCGCAAAATATTGTACAATGTATTGGCGCCAAAATAAGAAAACTCAATGAACAATCATATAAAAATGACAGATTCCAAATTCAAATGTAATATTTTGTTTATTTTTAATTGTAACAGTATTTATGGCCAGACTAAGTAGACAAGTTTTCTCCATTGTTGATTTTTTTTTTCAAAATTACCGAGACGAGGAAAATACAGAAGATTGTCTGGAGACATCGGTGAGATGATGTGCCACTTAATTACCATACAAACGCTTGTAGTGAAACAAAACTCTGGGACTAACTATATTCAATTCTTCCTTTGAAGTAATTTTACGTACGTGTTTCCAAACCAAACTAATTAATGCATTATATTTTGTTTCCTACAAAAACGCACGAGTTTATATTTGTATCTCTCCGTGTTTATGTCAGGACGTATGTAGATGTAGACTAGATTTTCCATGTCTCTTATTAAATAACATACGTAAATAAATAAGAGGGACTAAGCCAGACATGCTAGTGCATACTAAGTTTGACCCATTTCTGTTGCATAGTAGATTTTGTTTGCGACTTTATCCTTTTTGTTTGATGAAAATAAGCACTACTACAAATACTTCATGTGCATATGGGTGCCACGACTTGTTTTCTAAATGTTTTATGAAGGAACTGCTTTGCATAAATGATTTCATTCAGTCTATATCACATATCATTTGAACAATGAACCGCGAAAGATGTTTTAAAGAATTTAAGACAGAGGTACCGTGGGAGGTTTTTGTGTTTCTGTGAGTAATTAAGTTTATCATTAATGCCATTTCTAATTGCTGTGTAAGCAAAAGCGGTGGCAATGTGCGAGCGATGCTCCTTATATTACAAGCATTTATACTACGGTAACTACTTCTGGTTGCCTGTCTATTGACACGGAGCGAAAAAGCGCACCGAAGCGAGGGAGTAAAGTCGAAAAGCGCAATGCTCTGGGAGCCGTGCTTTCTGGTCGCTTGATAAAGTGCCGAGGGAAACTTCTGCCAACCAGCCATGCCACCGCTGCGAAAACCGGATACCAGTTTGGCCTATAACACCAAGGAGAAAGCCGATTCACTCTGGCCTCTAACTCGAATATGTATGACGGGAAGCTGTGCCATCGCGGTCATGATCTTATCATACGGGCTGCCCGATGGTATCGCTCACTGATCAAATGTGATACTGATACTCTATCAATCACATTTGATCAGCGATCGTCAATATGGTTTTCGTCACGTCGCGGTCGTTCGACTGGTGCTCTTCTAGTGAATCTTACAGACCGTTGGGCTTCGGTGATTCAGAGTCAAGGTGATTCATTGGATTAGATATAGTAGTTGTTCCGATAGCATGGATACCATGGATATCATACTGGCATCACACAAAGCTCTATACTGTCCCCAACGCTGTTTTCGCAGCATATCAATGGAATGTTGTCAATTGTAGGTATTCATTGTTATGTATTGTAATGACAGCACCGGGGACACTTATTACAAAGGCCGTGCTATCATCTCTCGTGCCCATGTGAAGAAAAGCTACGATATACTAGTGTCTGAAATTGAGGGTTGAAGTATCTGGGTGAGGGTAGGAATGGGGTCAATTTAACTTGGTAGAATTCAACCCCATGAAGACACAAGTGTCCACAGCTAAACAAAACCCATTTGTTGTGGTTTCTGAATTCCAAAACACACATCTAACTATCTGGATCCACCACCGCCCATGGGCCATTTGGGCCGAAACGCGGGAGATACAGAACGGCACTTGCTGTTATGAGGCTCTGTCCTTGCCGGCCGTGGGCATTTTTTGACTCCCTACAAATTATGTAAATTTTCATCCTTGTCTTTGTCTTGTCTTCTGGGGCAGCGACACTACATCGATGCCTTCGCTGCTGTCCATATGCACTCTGCGGCCTGCCTATTCTGCCCATTCTTCAGCGCTCCTATGCGCATGCTATTCGTGGGCGAACCCGAGTAAAGCCGCGAAGTTCGCCGTAGATGATACAAGATCGGTGAAATACACCGGTCCCAGTTGCTCTTTGTGGGGCATTACCCCACTGAGCATTCTGTTACGCAGATCGTTATAACTTAGGCAGGACCACAAGACGATTCTGTCCTCCTCGCTCTCTCCACACACAGAGAGAGACTGGATTCGAGATCTCCTATGATGTTCCAATATCGAAGTGTGATGCAATAAACAGAAAATGTAGTTAAATACCGTAGTTGGATTTTTATACTTTACACCCATCGCTATAATATTATGTCTATAAATAATCACATCACTAAAACTAAATTTCTGCTTCGATGCCGCGAGAAGAAACTGTTCGTGTATTACGCTTATATTTTAAGGTTAAGAATAGTGTAGAACATTAAATGAACAAAGTATGACTTGCACGTAACCGCAGTCGGATTCAAATCAGGTCAGGTTAGTTAACAGTGAGTTTCAAATATCTACAACTGTAAATGCAATAAAATTTCAGAACAGTCGTTACTCTCAAATTGTCTAGAAACTGCAGCATCCGCAAATAATCACCATTTGTTTCTTTTATTGCTTAGCAGTTGCACCGAGCTGCAACGTTAATAGGGTGGAAAATGTTGAAGATTGAATGCTTTCTTTAGCAAAATAAGAATATGAAACACTATTTTGGTCATTTGTAATACAATACAATACAAAGAAAACAGCAGCCAAATAACAATAATTGACTCTATAGAAGAATATTTATGCATTTATTGTATTCTAATTAGGCCACTAAGAAGGATTTAATAATAAGCCTTACATGAAATGCATAACACATACGCTTTGTGCTGCAAGCGTCCACATTGAAACGGGTCGCGTTGCCATTACGGTCCAACGGTAAAAAAGAAATCTAAATTTAAGGGTCAATATTCAGCAAAGAACCCTAAAATTGAAAGCCAATTCGAGTTTTAAACGAACTTGAATGTGATTTCAAAATAAAATGGCGCACATCACAAATTGAATTTCTTTGAAGAATATGATTGCTATCGAGTAAAGTTTATCCTGTTAAGGAGAGTGATGGCTTGGAAAAAATTGGACACCCCAGCATCTTGTTTTCTTTCAGTTATCGTATATAATAGATACAGATTGCCAAGCCTGCATGAATTGGCTTATGTTTAGAAAATATTACAGTTTTTCAGGCGTACACTGTCAGCAACTAAAAGTGGTAGCAAAGACTATATTCAGCAAGTTAGTAATGATAGAGAGGAGAGGAAAAAACTCGGAAACCATTTATGGGAGGGACAATGAACGTGGGACGCGATAAATTTTTTATACAACGTCAGGACGTATAGAAACATACGGCCCACATAATGTAAAGTGGTTATCTTAGTCTTTGAACGGTTGCAACAAAGAAGTATCAATCGACTGCCCAGGAGCTTACTCGTAACCTCATTCGCTCACAGGAATGCAACAACTTTCCGAGGAGATGGTAATTGGCTGCGAAGCTTTCTTGTACAGTGAAGGTACTCGCCTAATCTTTTTTTTAAAGTACATTTACCTACAGATATTCGCAACACCAAGGGGCATACCAATTGTTATTCTTGGTATTCAAAATGCCGCCAAGTGAATGAGCATAAAATTACAAATTTTTGATAAGTATTTTTTTATACTACGTCGGAAGACATATATACTTTACATATACTTATATGACCCACCTGATGTAAAGTGGTTACCGTAGCCTATTAACGCTTGTAATATCTTGAGTATCACCCGCACTATGCCTTCTCTGCTGCTAAACTGCAACTCCTTCGGAACTTTTAGAATTTAGGTAATATTGATCCACTTCCAAGTATTGACTGCCCGGTGACGCAGTGGTCCTAACCACTACTTTGACACCGATACTCGTGGGCTCCATTCCCACATAGAACAAACATTTGTGCGTATGAACATGTCGGTTTGACTTGGTCTGGGTGTTTTATGACGAGTACATCTGGGGACGTATATTCACCTCACAGGAAACCGCAGTGAAAGGGTTATTGTGTTCCTGCATGTGAGTGAGGAAGTAAGTACACCAGTAAGCTCCTAAGGAGTTGCTGTGTTAGCAGCATAGGTGGCATCACGCGAATGATATTTAATGCAAGCATTCATAGGCTACGGTAACCGCCTTACAGCAGGTGAACCATATGCCTGTATGCCTTTCGACGTTGTAAAAAAAATATGAGATAAGAAGTAATACATTGATGCCTGATTATAGCAGAATTGAAACGGTCGCGTTTATAGTGGACTTTTTAGATTGTGTTAAAACAGTTATTCAAAATATGTCTATCCGATATACTCGCTTTATGCAAATGCTACTGAAAAACACTTTATGCAGGTAAAGCCGCGGGCAGCACCAAGTGTTCTATGAAGTATACGGAAAGCAATTTTATTGAAACGTTTTCAGAACTTAATTGGTAACATAACGAACCTAAAGTAATTCATCTTTAAAGTCTTTCAAATGAATTACGCTATCCAATTCAGTTCATTAAGACACAAATTAGTTCAAATTGGTGACTAAGTACGCACTTAGTTACATTTTTATACGTCGTCGAGGTAGCCGCACGCGTAGTTAAAAAGAAATTGCCGTAATAAAAACGTGCCGGCAAAAACGCGTATAAAAGTACCTCCATCAAAACGAAAGCCGAGTTTTACAATGCGACACAGCGGTACCCATCTATGGACACTGTTCTCATTGTTAACCCTTTGGAACGAGTTACCCTTTTCCCGGGGGTGCCGAAAGCCGCTATTCTGCTCAAGTCTTTTTTCCAATTCAATCTACTTTGCATTGTCCTCGACACTCGCATGAGGCATTACACCTAGACCCCAACCCCCTCCTCCCTTGCACTTGCTTCCAAGCACTTCTCTTCCAATGGATTTTATTTACGCAAGAGAAAGCAAGCTTTAATACATATACCGCTGAAGACAATAAGACGCCTCCCAACGAGATATAAAAGCTTTGAGTTAGTCTTGCGTTCCCTTTAGTAGGATTCCTTTGAAATGAATCGAATAATTCGCGAAGTTTATGCTCGTGGATGGGTTTTTATGTGAAAATACTTTTGTTAAGGGTGTGTAAATAATGATCACCGCTCCGGACAACGTATTGACGATAATGAGGATTCGCGTTTCACAGCATTCCCTTTTCTATACTCGAAGATCTCAAACGCCTCGCCTCTTTACAGACATTCTTGAGTGAAATATAAAAGTCTTTGTAAAATATATAATTTCAGATTCAATAGAAAAAAAACTTCATAGAAAATAGAAAAATACAGAATCCTTATAAGATCTCTCCCATGTTCGTCCCTCCGTCTATCGCTGCAGGGAACTGTGTGATTAATCGACAACTTACAAAAAAGTATTTTATTATAAATAGGTACAATATTACGATAATTTTGACTAGAACGTAAAATTATTAAGAAATCATTAGATAATATCAGTATACTCTATTAAATTATTAATAGGGGTTAAAGTATGAAATTGCCGTTTTATAGTAATATGTATTTTGAGTTGACATTAAGACTTCATGGTGTGAGATTTTCGAGTTAATTTTTTTTTACACGATACGTGGGATACTCAGAAAGTTTTGCGAAAATAAAAAAAGTGTTCTATAGATAAGTATATTTTATTAAATATTTTCCAAGTACTCTCCACCAGCCTCTGTAAAAATTTTCATGCGTCTGTATCAGTTTTCAAAACACCTTTTCCAGTCCGCCGCAGATACCTCATCGAACGATGACAGCGCATCTTCCGGCGATGAAAATTGTATCCCTTTGAGCTGATTTTTTTATTTTCGGGAATAAAAAGAAATCACATAGTGCTAGCTCAGGGCTGTAAGGAGGGTGGCCCAGGAGTTGGATGGGCATGCTGTCCAGGAAGTCCCTCGTTTTGAGCGCGGTATGCGCGGGCGCGTTGTCGTGGTAGACACAACAGAGAAAACTTCTGCCAAGCATTTAGTAGTATACCATTCGGCGTTGATGCTTCTTTGTCTCTGTAAAGGAAATAACACTAGGTAGCCAGTCAAATTTAAAAAGGTAGCGAACAAAATTTTCCCCTCGTTTCTAGATCGTTTCACTTTGGTTTCACACTGTTGTGATTTGATGAAAAAACTTTTGTGTTTCAAGAAACGTACGGAACCTTCGTACGAAAGCCCTAGTCGCATTTAACCATTTTTCTTACAATAAATCTTGGCAAGTTTTATGGCTGTTAAATTTGTCCATGAAAATATTAGCTTTGTTTAGCGTATTTTGCCCTTGAATGTAATTTCGGTTCTCTCCTTTCGTAACTTAAATCGACTTTTCGTAACAAGTTTGTATCCTACGCTTTTAAATCGTCCAGTCCGCAGAGCGACGACCAAAAAGGACAAGCTGCCCGCTCTCGACTGAATTTTTATGAACTTTTTGTTTGCCTTTTTAAGGCAAAATGTAAAGTTACAGCACTGCGGGTGCTGGTTCCTGAAAGAGCAATACATCTTCAAGGAAACTCGAAATTAAATTCCTACTTTACGTCTGCTTTTTTCTAGTTTGAAATATATTGAAAACGTATAAACGGAATGTATACTCGTCATCTGTATAAAATGTCTCCAAAATAGATACACTGTAAAGAGCATGATGTATACATAATATATGAATCACAATCGATGTTCTGGAGATCTACAATTGTAATAAAAACCAAGAAGTCTGCTTAGATACTAGTGTTGAATGTTAGTTGTATTTTTCGGTTGCGTATGTTTCTATATATGCTTATTTTTTGTATACAAATGCTATATATATACCATTGATATCCCCTGGAGCGGTTGGCAATACTTTTTTTATACCACTAAGGTGGCAATCAAGCATACGGCTTGCCTGAGGGTAAACAGTCACCGTAGCCTATGGACATTTGCAACACCAGGGGTGTCACTCATGCGTTGCCGACCCTCTAAAAGCCTCTTCACGCATTTCTTGAAGAATTCCATGCTGTAGTTTTTTGGAAAAACCTCGGCTCGGCCTCATTCCACAACTTGAGAGTTCTCGGAAGAAAACTTCTTTGGAACCGCATAGTACGCGACCATTGCGGCTCCGGCCGTCGGCGAGCGGTGCAGTTTTAAAAAGTAGCTGTCAGCATCGTTTATGTTAGTATCATAGTTATCATTTAGCTTATGTTACATTACATCAATCTTATCTAAAAGAGTCACTTCATGAATTGAAGTAAATCTTTGGATCCACGTTTCCACGCACGTTTATCAAATAACAGTAAAAATACACGAAATTTTAAAGAAACATTATGGAAATATAATGTAATTATTGATATTATTTCAATTACTGTGGGTATATACAAAGTTACTTTTAGAAATTTAACCCGTTTTCTCTCTTACTTCTACAAGTGAATATTGTTATCTAGTCATTGCGCATAGCATTGTTTACACGACGGCTTCATAAACAATCTAATAATTTCGCTCACAAACCCTCAGTAAATGGGAGTTTCGCGTAAGTTCTTATTGGTTCACTAATGTAAATGTGGTGTTTTGATGGGAAGCGAATGGCATAGTGTTTGTGTTGCGTTTGAAAATCAATTAACGTTGTTCCTTTGTGTCATATTCGATTTTGCCCCTAACTTGTGAAATACGGTTTAATAATATTATTATAATTCCACTGTATTCGAGTTTTCCTATTAATGGTTACAATAAGTTGTCAGAGTGTGAGTCCGCTTTACAGTCAAAGCCATTCAACCATGCAAACAAGGCTCGTGCGACTGGCAACCGTTACATCTGACAAGCGACCTGACTGGTGTAGCATCTCCAGCCTACAGAAAACTACATAACAATTCATTTGAGTGTTAAGCATTTGTAAGGTGGAACTTCTTCCCCAGTCAGCTGCTTTGATACGTCCTACCTCTCTCAAAATCATCCACATCTGGACCAGATCTCATGTGGGGATCGAAATCGAGTCTTGGTGTGAAAGTAGCAATAGTTGACCACTTAACCACCGGGTCACTAATAAATAGCTAATGAGCAGTTTCTGTATTAGCAGCTGGGGTGGCAACCTGATTGTCTGTTTGTCACCCGACGGTCACTCAAAACAGTCGAGTATGAATCGGATGTGAGTACTGAGGGCGCCATAAAATAAGCCCAGTTCAGCTTCGATTGGCCAGATATCACTATCATAGTAGACATTTTAATTTATGATAATAAATAATAAGGTATCATAAAACCGGTCTCAAGATCATCTGATGAATAATCACTGTATTTATATGGACTCTAAATATCAGAGAATATAGTTGGCCTTCTGACAGAACACGAACAATTTGATCATGGTAGGTAAGTCTTAGCCTTCCTCGGCTCCTACATCCTTCCACTTTCGCATTGTATATCATTGTGATGTCAGGAGCTTTGAAACCGGCGAACGTTCATGAGAAGAGCAATGAATGTTAAAGAAGCGAGTGAGGTATGTAAGGATCGAGTCACGTGGCGCTCGATTCTCTATGCCTACCCCGCAAGGGATTTGGTGTGAAGTTAATTAGTAATAATAGTTGGCCTTCATCTGTCCCGTATACTCACAACCTTTATTGCTTTACCCTGTTCCACACGTTCATGGTTTTATAGTTATTTCCTTTCTCTTTCCCTTCTTCTTTCATTCCTTCTACATCATCGCCTATAAAAATAAATACTTCCGTCTCACTAACCAAAGTGAGCGACGATTTCCTTTTCTCTTTTACGAGTACTTACTTTTTAATTAAAATATCGGCTAGAAAGGCCTTTTTATTCTTAAAAAGGATTATTTGTTACTGCTCCTGCCTCTTCTTAGTGTCTTCCTTGCTTACTGCCTTGCTGATACATCTTCTTTTATCTGAGACTACAGGATAATTTTAAAGTTATGTTATTTTAAATTTGCTCTCTCTTTTCCTTTGTATGCCTTCCACCTTTTTCTTCCCCGATCTTTCCGTTCTGAAACTGAAACTGAAACGAGTGTGTTTCAGTTTCAATTTTATCAAAATTTTCCGTTTTATTCTATTAATGCTCCTTTTACTTATTGCAATTATAAATCATGTATAAATGGCGTAATCTTAAAACGGAGCAATATGTTTTAAATTGCTTTGACTTCAAAATCAAACAAAACAGAATTAACGATAGTTTATTTTTATTGTATTATCACCTCAAACTTTTATGTGTTAATTATATTAATAACATTTGACGTCTATTTGAATAAACGTCAATATTTTTGCGATTTGAATGATTTATTTACCTGTTCTCTATATGAGATTAGGTTAAAATAAAACAAGTACTAATTGCTGTTTGGAGTAAAATAAAATCACGACTTTCTTTTAAAATCAGCAACGCATTCGTAAATGCACGGTTTTGCAACTTTCCACAATAAACTTTGTTTCTTACTCGAGTAAAGGAAACTTGACTAACAATATTTGCTCGGGCAATAAGTTTAACCTTTATTGTTGTTTTATATTTATGGATAGCGATATATTATATATGCGGTAGCATTGCATTAGTAGGTATGTATAACTCATTGTACAATGTGATATATTGTGTAATAAACGTTAAATTGTTGAACTGAGTAACAAATGTTTCCTTAAATTTAAAATACTCGTATGTATAACTACTACACATTTTATTATATTACATTCGTGTTCCTAGTAAAGCTCCTTAGGAGTCGCCGTGTTAGGGGTGGCAATTGCGAGCGTTATAGGCTACGAAGTCCACTTTACATCAGGAGGTTATGCCTCCCGACGTTGTATAAGAAAAGTACTCATACTTCACAGAAACATACATCCTCTCAGAAAAATATACAGGACGATTGTACTCGTATTCTAAAGGCGTTGAAATGTAAACATATAAATAAACTTTGAATTCCTACTTATGGAGCAATTACAATTTAGGGTCGGCACCGCACGAGTGATACCTCTGGTATGTCTTTAAGTGGGTGCCTGGAGTGGCGCTTCTATCGGGTACTAGATTTATTTTTATTTTTAGGTCAACGTTGGCTCCCATAGTAAATATATAATAGATTTTATTTTATTTGCTACCAACTTATTACATTAAGCTACCAGTCCCATAGTGTTCAGAAGTGTGAAATAATAATATAAATCGGTAACAAAATCTGGACATGAAAGGGAATAACGTTAAACAATATCGTCGGAAAAAAACGAAATAATCCTTAATTCGTCGAAGGCAATACTTTATCGGATACTGGAGAAGGGCGGTAGCGTGGGGATTACCAATTTTATAAGTTAGGCATCCGTGCGAATGTCACCGCAGTAACCATAACGTTTTAGTGGTCGTTTGCCCCTCGTTGAAACACTTCGTATTTTTAATAAAAAATGTAATATAGTTTTTTATCAGCTGCGAACTAGAGAATTTCTAATTTTGAAAATTAAATAGCTGTACGCAATTGCAGTATCGCAAACTTACGTAAATTAGTTTGCTACATGCTTGAAGTCTGCTTTGACGTTTATATTTATGTGTTTTCTGTTTGATATTTAAACAGTGTAGATTAGTTGTTTTAGTTAACTCTTTTGACTTACGTTATTTTTATCGAGATATCATAGATGATGTTGCTAAATTATTGATTATTAAAAATCTATTCTGAAGTTTTTCAATATCAAGAAAAGGATTTAGGTCGTTTAATAACATTATCTGTTATACAGATTTGGGGTTTAGGTCTCCGTCCTTTATCAGTCGCAGCGTGTGACCTGTACCTAGTACCGACAAATTTAAGGTCCCGAGAGGGGTCAAGACGGACTGACCTCTGGTTATCGTTGTGAAAAAAAATGGTCTCGGTCTAACAATGTTTTACAGTGAGTTTAGCTAAAAAAGCCACCACTCTTCGGAATCCAAACACGGACCGTATTTAATATTTAGTTTTTTATTTATTTTGAAGCATCGGAGGACTTTTATATTGATATAATGTTTGCATTATATCAACAATTTTTCATAGATGATACTACCTTCGAAACGAAAATGTGTTGACTCCCCGCATGGTATGAAATGTATCTTCTTTAGCGTCCACTGACTGTTTAGATTTGAAATGTTTAGAGTAGCTACTGACTTTGTCGAGCCAAAACCAATCTGACTTACCAAAGAGAAGTAGGACGCAATGAGATTTAAACAGGGACAATCCGACGGTGGAAGTAGGTATCTCGTGTTATGTTATTTTATCGTGTTCATATCCACGAAGCACCAAAGAAGAGATGGTTATGGGTTTATTTTTTTAACCATGTGCAGATTATTGTAGCCTTTTCATGTTAGACGCGTTATGTTTGTATATCAATCAAATAGTATTGAAAGTTTATGCTTACATTCTTTTCAATATTTCTTATACATTTTGCGATGAGAATTGATGTATAACAAAACATAGACACGTTTATCGGCCTTGATTATAACTACTAGAAAGGATATAAAATGGAACATAAAGCGAGTCATATAACAATAAAAATAAATTAGATAAAAGCTCGCAATGAAACTTCCTCCATTATTCTCGTCGTATAAAACAAACAATCTCGTATGTGTCTTGGATTTAATTATTGTGAATATTTTAATTAATTGTTAAACAATTATATGAACTGCGAAATGTAGGGTACAATAATGAAAGAATCAATGCAGTATTTTCACATAATGCATTTATCAAGTACTAGTAACAGCTAATGATTTTTTAATTACCCATTTATTATAGAAGAATAGAAAATATTGCTTATAATTAGGATAGTTTTTAGGAATGAATAATAAAGCTTGCATAGGAGAACATTAAGATTCCTAAATACAAAATTTTTCTAAACGAATTAACACTCTGTAAATTTTTTTTTCACTGTCCAAGTTGGCGGTTAACTGCTGAGCTGCTATCTTTCATATGAAAAAAGAACATGTAATTATATATGACAAGTATTTTTTTATGCTATTATTTTTATAACAGGCAAACAAAATCTACGATTGACTTCCGAGTTCCGAGCTATTATTTTTAAGTTCGACAAGTAATAAAATGTATTATTTTGGATGTCACTTTTAACGTACTAATGTCACAAACAAGCATATGGCCTGCCTGATGACAAGCAGTTAGTTAACGTGGCCTATGGGCATTTGCAACACCAGCAGGGTCAGTCTTGCCCACCCTGTAAAAACCTCTTCACAGAACCCCATGCTGTAGTCCCTTGGGAAATACTGATGGGAGTTTATTCATTCATTTTAAAGCTCTCGGACGAAACCTCTGAAACCACAGTACGCAACCATTGCGGTACCAATATGTGAGGGTGAACTCCTCGCCGTCAGCGAGCGGCGTGGTTGCAAAAAGACACTGTTGGCATCTTATCGAACAATTCTTCATAACACAACTCCAACAAACTTTTACTTACTGTTGAACATTATCTTTTCAGGAACACCGTTCCTATATGAAATCTATGTGTTTGTCTGTGCGTTTGTCTGTGTGTGCGTTTTTTTTTCGAATATTTGAATTTTGACTTCAGATTCGGATTCAGCATAAAAAAGTAGAATAGGAATGTTCCAGGTGTTCCTCTGGCAATGCAAGCTTGCGTATTCTCAACTGGTTGTTATACATTTTGCGATGAGAATTGATGTATAACAAAACATAGACACGTTTATCAGCCTTGATTATAACTACTAGAAAGGATATAAAATGGAACATAAAGCAAGTCACATAATAATTACGAGTATTATTATTTTTATATGGCTGCAGATTTCTGTCAGTTGGAAAAACGAAGACGAAGTATGTCATCAGTCGGGATGCTTTGATTCGCACTACCTTTCTTAGAATTTACGAACACTTTCAAATAACCCATTTTATATCTGAGTAAAAGAGCTTCTCTGAGCGTTTTTATGTATTTTGCGTAAAATTGCGTTCTTTCAGGAAAGGTATCTATATACTCGTACAAATTTAAAAATCAATTAATCTGTCTATCCATAACTTCACGCGAAATCCCTTGCGGGGTAGCCAGAGAGGACTGAGCGCCACATGACTTGATCCTTACACATCTTACTCGCTTCTTTAACATTCATTGCTCTTTTCAGGCACGCTCGCCTGTTTTTAAGCTTCCTGACATTACCTTTTATTAGGTATATATATATATATATATCACACGATGGTCATGGTAGGTAAGTCTTGGCCTGCATCCTGCCTTAAAATCAATACCATGTCTAAATACAAAATTTAATTGGAACCGATATGAGAATAGCTCGTTAAAAATAATAGTATATAATATAAAATGTACCTATTCTTCAAACATATAATTTAATTCAATTCAAAATTTGTTGATATTTTTCACACTATATATATATATACATACAATACAACGTAAATATTATTTATTGGACAGAATATCGTCTGTTTTCCTTTCTTATTATAAAAAAAATCGCATAAGTGTTTCGCCACGAGATCATGTGAACTTATTTTACTACGAATCAAAAGCAGATTGAGTAATGATGTCTGGATAATAGCGTAGGACGCATGATATGGTTATTTTTAATTAAAACCCAGAATCGGTGGACTGTTCTAACTACAAGTGTCTAGTTATGATCAAATTAATAAAAAAATTTTCGTATTTAGCGCAAATATTTGCGCTAGGTTTAATTGTTTTTATGGTTCCGTACCCAAAGGGTAAAACGGAACCCTACTAATGAGGCTCCGCTGTCCGCCCGTTCGTCCGTCCGTCTGTCACCAGGCTGTATCTCTTGAACCGTGATAGCTAGACAGTTGAAATTTTCACAGATGATGTATTTCTGTTGCCGATATAACAACAAATACTAAAAAATAGAATAAAATAAATATTTAAGGGGGCTCCCCTACAACAAACGTGAATTTTTTGCTCCTTTTTGCTTGATATTGATAACGGCAACAGGTAGACGCTTGAAATATTCACAGAATATTTAGTTATTTATTCACTTTAAGTATAAATAATTAAATTAAAATAAAACAAATATTTAAGGGGGGCTTCCATACAACAAACGTGATTTTTTTTGCTGTTTTTATAGATAATGGTACGGAACCCTTCATGCGCGAGTCCCACTCGCACTTGGCCGATTTTTCTTTTTACTACGTCGGGAGGCATACAAGCATACGGCCCGCCTGATATAAAGCGGGTACCGTAGCCTACTAACGCTTGCGATATATTAAGTAACACTCGCGCGATGCGTCCTCTGCTGCTTACAGACCAACTCCTTGGGAGTTTACTGGTGCCTTCACTCACACGCAGGAACACAACAACCCTCTAAGGAGTTGTTATTTGTTTTCTGAGAGGTGGAGGTACTTCCCCAGACCTCTCTTAAGAACCTCTCTTGGTGTAGATTTATGGATTATTAAAATAATCTATATATCTAAGGATCGTCACTATCATCCCATAAGCCAAGCTAAGTTGACGAGCTCGGTGGCGCTGTGGTGAAACGCGTTGTTACGCTACTTTGACACCAACGCTCGTGGGTTCGATTCCCACACAGTACAAATATTTGTGTGCATGAACATGTCTGTTTGTCTTGGTCTGGGTGTTTTCTATGTATAATAAGTATGTATTAACAAAAAAAAAAATGTATTTACGTAAGTTTATCAGTTGTCTAGTACCCATAACACAAGCTTCGCTTACTTTGGGGCTAGATGGCGCTGTGTAATTTGTCCGACAATATTTATTATTTATATTTATTAAGCACACTCCGCCTATTGGAACTCCATTCCAAAATTGCAGACATGCCGAGGTTAGAGTTTGCGATTCGCTCACAAGCCAGTAGCTAGGCTTATTGGCTCCCATCTAACTAACAAGACGGCTTATTGTATCCTATAAAGCAAAATTTCGAGATAATTAATCGCCTCCAAAGATAGGTTGCAGCCGACGTTACTTGACTTGTATAATAATTTTAGGATGACAAACGTAACGGCAGAATCGATATTCACGTTTACGTGTAAGTGTTACGTGTAAGTTAACGTCACCTTTAAGCTTTAAGTTTAAAGCTTTAGCCAAAGTCAACCTCACATGCTCGTGATGCACCCTGCTTCAACAGACGAGGCTCTGGCGAAAGAGAGGTAGGGCACGACGTTAGCCCGACCTGGGAAGTACCGCCACCTCACAGAAGACGGCAACCAAATAACAACTCACTGGAGGGTTGTTGTGTCCCTGCGAATGAGTGAGGTTATCAGAATATGAGGAGTTGCTGTGTTGACAGCGGGGGTGGCAACGCGCTAGCGACATTCTTTTTGTTGCTAGCGATCATAGGCTACGGTAACCGATTTACATCAGGTGGACCGTATGCTTGTTTCTTATCCGTCGTGGTATAAAAAATTAAAAAAGTATTTCCAATAGATAAATTATTCGAAGTATTTTATGTACAATATGATACCTTACGATAATCAGAAATTGAATGTAAGTAAAGGAATAAAACACGTAAGCGCTCTCAATTCAAATTGCCACACCGGAAAGAATAATAATAAATTGTATGGATAACGCTTTTAGTTCGGCAGTTGAAAAAATATTAAGCTAGTACGGCTGCGATTCAACAAAATCAATTACATTTCACTGTTTTTCCACCTGAACTTTTCCGGTTTCCATAACTGTTTTTTCAGCGCGAAGTTATCATTTCTCTGGGGGCTGCATCACAGCGAACGGTGAAGTTGCATTAACTGTAAATTTAAATTGTAAATGGTGAACATTACACGGGGAAGCAGTGGAGAGCCTCCAAATTACAGCAATAATGGTAATAGCAATTTGCCGCTGAAACTACCGGCGGTCTTCATTCTCCTCCGGTCCTAATGTTGATATACTAGCATTGCTTTTCTCTTGAATGATGCCATTTTTGTGTATGCCTGCTTTTATGTGAACATTACTTATATTTATGTGAAAATATGTAACGTCTTAGTTGTTGCGCAAACTTTTTAACGTAAACTAATAATAAATAAATAAATAAATATTGTCGGACAAATTACACAGCGCCATCTAGCCCCAAAGTAAGCGAAGCTTGTGTTATGGGTACTAGACAACTGATAAATATACGTAAATACATTTTTTTTTGTAAATACATACTTATTATACATAGAAATTACCCAGACCAAGACAAACAGACATGTTCATGCACACAAATGTTTGTAATATGTGGGAATCGAACCTACGAGAACCGTAAAGTTGTAGTCACATCACAAAAAAATATTTATTTTTTTACCGAGGGTTCCTCGGTGCGCGAGTCGGACTCGCACTTGACATTTTAATTTATTTCATGGTTACGTTCAAATAATGCCCTTGGTGGTAGCAGGCATTACGATCTATGATGTCAATATAATTATTGGTTATAATTATTTTATTGGACGCTTGTCAACCAAAGGTTGTAGCATAGTACACGTACTTAAAAAGAACTGAACTGTAAAGGTCAAAGGTATATATACACAAAATAAATATAAAAACTATCAAAGGCCTTATTGATGGAAATCCGTTGAGCACAAACATACTTTTTTTATATATATGTAACGTCAAGCATGCGGCCAACCTGACGTAAAGCGGTTAAGCGGTTACCGTAGGCTATGAACGCTTGCAATACATTAAATATCACTCGCACAATGTCACTTCTACTGCTAATACACCAACTCCTTACGGGCTTAATGGTGACGTCACTCATACCCAGGAACACAACAACCCACGAGGGAGTTATTATTTAGCTGGGATTTCTTGCGAGGTGGACGTACTTCCCCAGACGGGCTAGTTTGATTCGCCCTACCTCTCTTAAAAACACCCAAACCAAGGCAAACAGAAAAGTTCATGCACACAATGTTTGTCCTGTCTAGAAATCAAACCCGAGGAATCGAGCGTTGGTGACAAAGTAGCGTCATTTATCACTGCGCCACCGAACTGATCAAACTTAATATCACCACTGAGAAGTTCCTATCGTATATTGTTAGATATTCCTCACCAGACCAACTCGCTGGTGTCATATTTCATCAAAACATCGCTCAAATTCATGTTTCATGATGAAGAAAATTTAATCGTTTGAAATGTTCATTTTATTCTATTTTGTACCTCAATTATAGCGCTCGACCCAATAAAAGCTTGATAAAACTCGTAATGTATTACGCTATGGAAATAATTTAGCTATTTTGCGTTGACATTAAAACTTTTATCCTTACTACATTTATTATAAGCGCAAAATGGCATTAATAGATTTTTGTAACTAGAAAATCTATCTTGAATTTATTAACCTAAATTGGTATTCCAATGAGCCTCCGTTTCATATGTCAGAATAGTGTCATATTAACATGGTCTTGGTCTTGTTAACAAATCGTTTCATTTGACTAACTTCTAAGCTGACTTCATTTACGTAATAAATGCAAATTAGTGATAACAAGACTCACCAACGAGTTTTCTCTGTGAATGAAGATAAGCGCTCAGTTTTTCTTCAACTTAGTATAATGGTTATTCACATTATGCAGGACGATGCTCACTTCTTCGCTAAATGTTAAAGTAGAATGAGACCAAACGAATATTTTCCAGTAGCAGTTTTATTTTTGGTGGGCTTATTGAAGTGAAAACTTCTTTAGCATCGATTTGAAACTCGATGAAACAAAAAAGCAGTAAAAAGAGACAACCACATACATCTATAGGATTTAACGTACGGGAGAATGAGATAGAAGGCATTATATAGTGTACAGAGTCCGAGCGTTGGACATGTGTTCGAAACTTGGCATAAGGCGTCATAACAACCGTGGTGCATTGTACATGTGTATTGTTTACATAAATATTTCATTATTTTAATAAAATCATTTTTCGAATATGATTAATATCATCATAAATAAACCCTGCCATTATCTTACTCCTGAAATTTTACATTCATCTCATTATCTTGAAGTTCACTTTTTTGAAGGATGTGCTTCTATCACGTGTCAACTGCATATATATATATTGACATGATGTCCGACGAACGAGCAGGTGATATCACACTCGATGTGAAGTACTTACCTGAGAGCACTGTCTATGACATAAACATAGAGTATCGCTCGTACTTAGGACCACAATTTATCATATCATATGTACATACTTGCTAGCTTCTATATATATACCTTACTCACTTACTGGAACACAACAAGCCTCTAAGGGAACCTTATTTACCTATGGTTCTACCTAGATGGTGATATATCACTCGTAAGGCTGCTCCTATTTCTATGTCATGTTACTAGGGCAGTCGCATTCACCGGAGGACTTTGATTTGCCGATCGTTCCCAAATCGGTAGACCAAAAAAAAATTCCAGCAAAAAGCTTTAGTAGATAGAATAAGCTTCTCATTTGATGGACGTGCGCGTGCATAACTTGCGTATAAGCTCCTTTCTTCTCAAAAGGAGATGTAATGTAACTTAAGATCTGCTCTGCTTAAGGATGGGGGATAGCAAGACACCTCTACTACTTGCTACTATGCCCTAAATAGCAGCCAGGGTAAGTACCTTCACCCTACTTAAGGGTATAACAATAACTCGGCAAGGTTAACTAATTAGCAATTATTAGATAGATATGAAAATCCTGACGACATACCTGAAGGAAATCGTTCATGATTTTTTTATCCTTAAAATGCAAATTAAGTAACATGATTCAAGAAATTTAGGACTCGAGCCCAATTCTCGAAAATTGGATCGGCTTATATATATATTATGTATCTACACGCCAGGTCCATTTTGGTGTAGGCAAAGAGAACAAGTTTGTTAATTCGTATTTCTATAAATTCTGTATATTTTTTTTTTTGTAAAGTTGTCTACGTTCTCTTTCCTCCTAGTGCATAGACGGAAAATATATTTGGTTGTTTAACATATTATTTTAAATTTGAAGACGTTTGAAGGCTCGTACGTCAAATATTTTTTCAAAGTAACAAATATCCAAAACACCAAGTGAATTATCGCCATAATAAAATACTCACTATATAAAATAAGTATCTGTTAAAATATTTATAGTACCTATAACAAAAATACCATTATCATAAACATTACGTTAGTAAATTTTTTCAACACTTTAACGGTTATTCCCATTATGGCGGGTGATTTTCACTTCGCCACTAACCGTTATAGGAGTAGATTATTCCTAAAACGGTTGGGTTGGGCGAATGGATGTTTTAAGTAGCTATATCAGGATAACATAAGAGGTTTTGGACTAGTAGAGAAATAGGTATGAATAATATGATTAGGAGGATGGTGAACTTTCATATATGTGTTTAGTAAGTTAACAAACAATCTCATGCTTGAGAGATAAGGAGCCGCTGGACACTTGTAACATCGGGAGCCTCAAATCTTTTTCTGTTTACTCCTTTCTTTTTAAAATCCGGGGGTCTCTTGGAAAATCATCGACAGGAAAGTTCATTCAATAACCTAAATCTTATATCCGCATATTTTAATAATTTTAGCTCTACGTTAGAATAAAAAAATGTTTATTTATTTATTAGTGCATTACTTAAAAATGCAGCAATGGCATGCATCTACGGTAGTCGGTGGGTACTGGCCGGTACGGAGCCGAAAGCATACTAAATAAGTACTATTTAGTTTAAATAATGACTCTAAATATACGAGTATCTAAACCTACTAATTTAATCGACTCATTTGGATTTATTTCTTCCATTCGATTTAATAAGAAAATGTTTTAATTGCGAAGTTTATATAATTGTGTGATTCCAAAACCAATATATCGCAGCGAAGTTTAGCAGAGGGAGCAAGAAAGTAGCTAAATATGTTAGACAGATCATGAAAGTAGAGTAATGGAGCGGAGAACGTGTAGATTCGAGCGTTGCACAAAATCTGCTGTATAGCGCTGGTAGACCGAATTTAAAATGAAAGCTGTATCGGTCTGAAAGAGAGTATCGGTGTTAAGATAAGAATAAAGAGGCTCCATTGGTACGGACATGTAGAAAAAATGTGAGAGGAAATTATGACGAAATAGATATACACTTAAGTCGTGGGATTTAGAAGCCGAAGAAAACTAAGACGACTTTTTAAGACCAAATTGACCGTGTTTTATCAGAAGGTGGTATCAAGAATCCTAGAAACACGCGAGCGCGCATTAAAGGAACTTAACATATATAATAAGAATACTATACATCCAATAGATATGTGTATGGTTGCATATATTTTACTTCAGCTACAGTATTAACCATTTCCTCACAGAGATAACTGCGTGATGAAGAGATTTCTATAATAAAATCTCGGAGCAGTGACTTCGGGAACAGAAAATCCTTCATAAGACAACCTAACTCAGAGCGATAATGGTAATTATGAGTCTGTAGATCCTTGGTAGATACTCAGGACCGTACTTTGCAGTAATATATAAGGAAGACCTGCGTTTAACCGCAGTAATTCAGTAATTCAGCAGCAGAATTCAGTGGTTTAACAATGAATAGTATTGGATTACGTTATTTGCTGTTTCATTGTTACTCCCTACAGAATAGACGATGGTGTTATGACTTAATATTACATTTCCATTTTCAGTTTCCATAACTAAATCATATTGTTTCTCTATTCTCGTAACATGTCGGTTATTTTGAAAATTCAATCAATCAATCATTTATTCTGTAACAATATTACAATGTGTTGAACATTTACAAGAATACACAAAAATAATATATAATAAAAAAAAATGAAAACACTTGCAAACAAATAAATAATTATCAAGCTAACAATAAAAAGAATCAAATCTCAAAATTCGGAGTGGAGATCCTTGGTCCGTGGGGTCTAGGCGCGCAGTCGCTTTTCCAAGCACTAGCGAGACGTCTGATCGACGTCACTGGCGACCAAACAGCTGGTAGTTTTCTCGCTCAGCGCATTAGTAATGCGATTCAGCGCGGGAAAGCTGCCAGCATCGTTGGTACAAAGCCGCGGGGACCACACTTTTTAGATTTGCTTTAGGATATTATTATTATTTTAGATTTATTAAATTTTAGATGTAATATAATTATAATACTATAAAATATTGTTAAAGTGTTGATTTAAAATTATAGTGTGAGATGTTTTGCTTATAATTAGTTATGAATACGTATTAATAAATGACTTATGTGTTAAAATAATGTCAAAATTATATAAAAGAAATAAACAGTTGTTGTCCAAAAAATTTTTTTTTTTTATAATTATTTGTGGTCATCTTTGGGTTAAATATTCATCTACAGAGTAGTAGCACTTCAATAAGAGATATTGCTTCAATTTGACGTTGAACTCTTTCGTGTATAAAATATTTTTAATTTCAAAAGGTAAAAAGTGAGTGGAGTTGCTGTAATAGCAATTAGTAGCAAGGTAGTTAAATTTTGGGAACGTTTAAAGAACTTTTTAAAAACTAAAAATAAAAAATTAAAAGAAAATGATTAACGTCTGACAGAATTGGATGCCAATCGTATAATGAATTAAAAAGAGAGTTACATTGTGCACCTAATAACTAAACTGCTTACTAGCTATTCCTTATCTACATCCGTTAGAGTCCAGTCCCGCTGACTCTATCAAAAGCTCGGGTCTGGGCGACCTAACTTCTCCCCCCTCAAGAGCGAAATTATCGGGTTCACGTGGTTTTACTTGAATCCGGTGATTTCGCTTCATACATATTTCCCAACATCTATATTTAAAATTATAATAGACAATCAAAATTACAATACACATAATGAGTGCGATATATAACACTAGAGTAGCTAAGCTGATACTACGGGTTTGTATAACGCGAACTTCACTAATATTGTTTCTCACTTCACTTACACTTTCACTATTTCTTCTTAACGCGTAATTTAGGAACTTGACGTCATCGAGGTGAATTTCCTTTAGATTCATTTTTGTAGAGGATATGTTATTCCTCTTATGCAGGTTTGGCAGCTGAATGACCGGCGTCCGTTTATTCTCCATACTGTAATATACATATTTTCTCTCTAATGTTATATTACTGATGACGACAGTGCAATTTTCCTCTATAGTAATTATATATGTGCCACGTACCAGTTGTTTAGTAATGTCAATGCCACATTGCGAAGATAATAAAGTATGATATCTGCTATATAATATCCAACTATGTGAGGATATTCGCTGTATCCTAATATTTTCTATATCAACTAGATGTTGGCTACATTGTGTAGGATTTGGGTAGAACTCCATCAGCTGTTCTATACATGTTATTCTGTGAAACTCCATCACATCATCTTCCGTGCAAAGAAACTGATCTCTCGCGATGTCTCTACATGGTCGCAGGACTGGTTGGTATTTCATCCCATTCGCTATGAGGTAAGGATATTTTGGGATGACTATAAAGGTTTTATTTGTGGAATCATCTAGGATAGGGAGGGAGTACAATTTAAAATAATTATATGTATAATTGTCGGTGAGAGGAACCTCAATTAGAAACGTTATCTGGTTAGATTTTACATATGTTTTTACAGTAAGTATTTCTTCTATCATAATCAAATTCTGTTCTGATACGGTGTACATAAGATTACTTTGTTTCTCTATCATTTTTAATGTACATAATAATTCAGTGGAATTGATAATTGATTTATGTAATACAGATGTTTTGCTTAAAGCTAGAGCGGTTTCTAGTTCACTTAGTTTAATGTATATAGTGCGAAAGTTCATACTAAATTGATTAAATAAGCTTAACACATAAACTAAATACATAGTGTCTTCCTTTACGTTATCTAATTCTAAAACAATTCTTTCAAGGCGATCTAATCTCATATCTACAATGGCGGTGTTTTCTTTCATAATTTCAGATGAGTTCATAAAGTGATCCAGCATTTCAGAGATGAGAGTTATCTTTTTACCAATTGCCTGCTCATTGGTTTTAATTTCAGAAATTATTTTATCATATTTGACTGCATCGGTATGGTCAAGATTACCAGTTATTAGTTTTATAATTGAACCAGCAGAATCTAGAAGCCCTCGTTTAAATCTATTCGTTGGTACTAGTTCCTGTATTTTTCCTAAGGTGATATCCTGAAGATAGTCTACGTGAGCTTTCATTTCTTTAACTTCATGTTTATACTCAAATTCGCCTTCTAATATTTTACTAAAATCGGAATATTTTTGCATGTTAAAATTTAAATCTTTACTAATACCGTCTAAACTAATAATTTTAACAATAAGCCATTTGTCCATTTGGATATACGCGCGACCTTCTTTTACAGGTAAGATTCCCGGATTTTCATTAATTCGGTCTACTTGAAGAGCCTGGTTCTTGTGGGTCAGCAGGAGTAGACACCACCTGTGAAGGGCGTTTAATATCTTTAATATGAGCAGTAGTTGTCCTATTTCCTATTTGAATAGGGATAATATTACGTTGTTGTTTGTTTGTTACTGTCGCCTTTCTATATCGTGGTTTGTCCTTACTTTTTCTTACATTTATATCTTTTACGTAAATTGTATCGGAAATATCAAATTCTTTTACCTCTTCTCCTCCTTTAATGTTCCTAGCTTTCTCTTTGTTTGCTATTAACTTATCTGCTATATTTTTATATAAAACTTTTGTTCTTTTACAGTGATCTGTAAGGAATTGCTGTGTATATGATCTTTCAAAATCTACATTAAAAGCATCATTTGATTCAGTGTGTCCAAAGAGCACTTCAAACGGAGTGAGTCCTGTTGATGAGTGTATAGTACTATTGTAAGCCATAATAGAATACACCATTACAGATGCCGCATCTGTACATTTCTGTTCGTACCTAGCTAACCTATATATTTCAATGATAGTGGAATGAAAACGTTCCACTATACCAGTAGAGTTAGAATTATGTGGAGTGCTTATGTGCAATTGAATTTTATAGAGAGCCATGAGTTGTCTCATAAGGTCATTGTTGAATTCGGATCCAGGGTCACTGGTAATTTTCTTAGGGACTCCATAAAGAGAGAAGTATTTTATTAAGGCTCTTGTAACTTCTGGGGTTGATCTATTGCTTATCTCTATAGCTTGACCGTGTTTGCTAAAGGCATCTACTAAGGTAAGATAGGTTTTCCCTTCTATAGTAAACAGATCTATGAATATTTCCTGCATGGGGGCTGATTGAGTTTGTGTAATTTGTAATATAGGTTTAATGGGGTTACGGTCATATTTCATAGTTTTACAGGCTTCACATATATTTAGTTGGGCTGCTATGGTTTCCTGCATGTTGGGCCAAAAATAATTCCTACGTATTCTGGACATAGTTTCTTTAATACCACGATGGCATGTCTTACCTTCGTGAAGTTTAAGAATGATAGCCTTTTGTTCATTCTCGTCCTCTATGAATACAACACGCTTGGTGCATTCATAGAAGGAGACTTGGCCTTCTTTAAATAATCTGATAACGACGTTAGAGAAGTCTCGACGATGCTGTTCATCTTCAAAGTAGATGAAGTATTTAGTTTTGTCTTTAATATACTCTTTTAAAAACTGTGTTACTAACTGTTCATTATTTATTGGTAAGAATACCTCTATGATTTTCTGTGTCTTATTGGAAATATCTTTTGCTTGCATGCTATCCTTTAACCATGTAAATACTAATATCTGTCTAGGCTTTGTATCTATAGCCTCGTCTAATATAGGCATGCCCTTACCTTCCATGTCAGGGGCAGAATGAGCAGTTACGCTATGTGTTGGGCTATTGCTACTAACTGATCTAATGGGATATTTGGGTTCTGCGATATAGTCATCTGAAATCGTAATAGTTTTGGATTCGTCAGAGATCGTTATAGTCTCGTCAGTAACGCGTCTTTGAGCTATTCTAGTCAGTTCCTCAGTAACGTCATTGAGGTACTCCTGTAATCGCTGTTCTTTTTCGTCTATGTTAACTTGTAGAGATGAAGTGTCGTCCTGATTACCTAATGCATTGATTTGAATACGAGATAGTGCATCTGCATTCAAATTTTGCTTTCCATTTTTATGGATAACATCGAAATCATACTCCTGCAGACGCAAGCGCCAGCGGGTTAGTTTACTATCAGGTTCTTTTAATTTATAAACCTGATCTACTTCCAGCCTTGAAATTTCCAATGGGGTACTAATAGTGAGTGCTACTTCTTCCTCGAGAGCGTTTTGAATTATAGTGGTAGCGAATCCATTTTTACAAGTAACTATTGCAGAAGGCATTCGTACTCCATCGCAAAACTGTATGCTATGTAGTACGCCCTGTCCATCAAATAATTTAGCGGGAAGTTTGACACGCTGTTCAGACCGCGGGGCTAAACGAACTATATGTTGGGGACACTCGATCGGTATGCGAGTATTTTTTGTGACTAGGGATTTTTCCTTTAGTCGAATGTCGGCTTCTAACTGCAACATCAGATCTAATCCAATTAAACCGTCATAGTTATTATCTACGTTAAAAACATAAAATTTGTGGAACTCGTTGCTTTTAAATGTCGGAAATAGGGGAATTGATAAAACTTCGTCATGACAACTAGTAGCATGGGTACTAATCACTTGAAAGGGCTCATGGGATTTTTCATGCGCGAAGTATTCATCAGCCTTCCAAGGGCTTATGAAAGATCTCGTACTGCCGGTATCTAACATAAATTTACCATCTATTTCGGGAATATAAATATAAGGTAATTTTAAATTTGAATCGAAATTAATTTTTATCACTTCTGGGGGAATTCGGAGGCTTTTACTTGAAAATTTTCACTATTATCACGATTTTGTGCAGGTGCTCCAATGTCAAGGTCAATGTTATTAACAGAATCTACTAGTAAGTTATCAATTTGGGAAACGGGATATTGTTCAAAGTATGGTTCTTCATAATCAGTCTCGGGTGTCATGTCGTCTTGTTCGTAATAATACGGCAAATTATTTGGGTATATGCAATTATTATAGTCTTCAACATAAGGCTCATTTAAATAAAACTGAGGCTTAGCGGGGGCTGTCCTCATGGACACATCATTACTTGGGATTGGTTTTTTATCGAAAGGACGTGTGTTATTTAATTGTTGTTGTGGTAAGGAGTTGCCGAATTGTGGTGGTCGGTAACCGAATTGTTGCGGTGGATGATAACCGAACTGTTGTTGCGGCCAATAACCACCTGGTTGGGCCATGAAACCAGACGATTGCATGGGACGGCCCATGCCTGGCGGAATGCCAAATCTGAACTGATTATTATTTTGAGGTATTCCGAATTTGAACTGGGGATTTTGTGGGAACCCAGAAGCTTGGAACGGTATATTTTTCGCCATAGGGGGTTGTGCCGTAAAAGGAAAATTAAATTTTTGTTGCATAGTTGGGTGTGCCGGTATTTTTGGTTTATTATCGAAGAAACGATTTCGCCGGTTGTATTGTTCCTGAAAATTAATTTCCTCCAAAACGTATTTGTGGGCTTCTTCTAAGGTGGTGGGATTTTTAATTCGTACCATTCTAATCATGTTTTCCGGTAAATTATAAAGAAAGACATTTAAACAGGTATTATTGTATATAATATGTTTCGCCTCGCGTAAACTCGAATTCGTTAACCTATTCACCTTAGCCAATAATATTGATCGAACGCTCTGTATTCTATGACAAAAATCTGAAAAAGATTCATTATTTTTAAGCTTTAAACTCTCTAATTCTATGGCCACACATTCCTCACTACGCGGATCGCCAAAATGCTGATCTAACAAGTTCTTCAATTCGTTCCATGTAGTTATATCGTTACGTTCACTGATAAGCGCGGCTGCATTCCCGGTCAATTTGCTAGTGAAGCATTGCATTAAATATTCATTACGGTTTTGGTCTCCTTGGTATTTTAAAATCGCGTATTCACATTTTCGTATGTATAAATTTAAAAGTCGCGAATCTCCCGAAAATTGTGGAATTAATGATAATGCGTCACTGGCTTTAATTATTAATTCATTATCACATACATTTATGTTCGAGTTCTCGGATTTAGACATTTTGGAATGGATTGATCACACACAATAAAGTAAACAACAGTATGAAAACTTATGTGAAAAGACACAATAAAATATAAAACACACAATATAAAACAATGTAAATAAGTAAAAATTAAAATGAAATGATTTTCGATTAAATAGTTTTAATTACAATATTCTTACGTAACATGGAACGAAAATAAGGTATTTTCTTTTATTCGCTTATTAATATTTATTTCTTTTTATTCTTATGTACTATATGTATTTAAATTTCACAACTTAACCAGATAACGTTATTACAAAAGAGTTTTATTTCGCAATAACAAGGGAGTGGAAATGAAAGGAAAGCGAAGAGTTTTACTCACCAACCAATCAGACCAATCGCCATAGTCTTGTCTTCGTAGCCCGTAACGTCACTTATTTATTTGTTCGAAAGATCACTCGTAGCCCACGCCGCGTACTCGTCTTCTGACCAAAATTTGATAGTCAGGTGTAAACACAGGAAAGGAGCGAAAAACGGCGTTGCCTTTAGCGAGCGATCCTACACGGCTGCGCCAGTTAAATTTTGGGAACGTTTAAAGAACTTTTTAAAAACTAAAAATAAAAAATTAAAAGAAAATGATTAACGTCTGACAGAATTGGATGCCAATCGTATAATGAATTAAAAAGAGAGTTACATTGTGCACCTAATAACTAAACTGCTTACTAGCTATTCCTTATCTACATCCGTTAGAGTCCAGTCCCGCTGACTCTATCAAAAGCTCGGGTCTGGGCGACCTAACTAGGTGCCCACAGTACTTCCTGTCATGCAGGCGTTTATACGATAAATACTGATAGGCCATATGCTTGTATTCCTCCCGACGTATTAAAATCAAATATACATTTTTATATATTTAAAAGCACGATGCTTTGCACTACAATTGGAACAATGCCAAACTGTCCAGTAAGAAAACAATTTAAAAAAAATTGCAAACACAAATGAGCTTCTAAGATATTAATTTATTTTAAGTTATAATATTTGTATATTATCGAATAAAGATATGGAGCATTTAGAGTGAACTTATAATTACTATATTACTTACGATACTTTTTACGATAGCTATAGTTTACTACTTAACTTAATTGACTACAATATATATAAAGTGTATTAGTTCGTTTGTTTGTACGCGCTAATTTCTGGAATTGGTAGCGCGATCCTTAGGGTAAGTTATACCAAAACTTGTATGTTTGATTCCCACACACGACAAATATTTATGTGCATGATCATGTCTGTTTGTCTTGATTGGGGTATTTTTAAGAGAGATAGGGCATGGCAAAGTTACTCGTCTGTGGAAGTACCACCACCTCACAGAAACCGGCAGCCAAATAACAACTTCCTTGAGGGTTCCTGTGTTCCTGCGAACTAGTGAGGTCACTATTAAGGAGTAGGTGTGTTAGCAGTAAAGGTAGCATCGTCTTTATATCAGGTAGGCCGTATACTTGTGTGCCTCCTAGCTTTGTATAAAACGATATTTTCATCAACATCGAGGGAAAACAATGTTCTCAGTCGGTTCGTTTACTCGAAAGTTAAAACTACTAGTTATAAACGTCATTATACTGCTGTGTGTACGTATGTATATTTCACGCCAGGTCCCTTGCGGGGTAGGCAGAGAGAACTGAGCGCCTTAAGAAGTGGTCCTTACACACTTCACTCGCTTCTCCACCATTCATAGGTCTTTTCATGCACTCTCGTTGGTTCCTGGGGCTCCTGACATCACCTTCTGATAAAACGCGACCAATTTGGTCATGGTAGGTTAGTCTTGGTCTTCCTCGGCTCCTACATCCTTCCACTTTTGCATTGTATATCTGTTTCGTCATTCTTTCATCCTGCATTTTTTAGTCATGTCCGAACCAACGAAGCGTGCCTTTTTTTATCTTAACACCGACACTCTCTCACATACCAACTCTATCTCTTACGTCATCATTACGAACGAGGTCAGCAAGCATTATGCCACAAATTTTGCGCAATGCTCTCATCTCGACAGAATTTATTCTACTTTCATGCTCTTTTTGCCTTACCCCGCTTTCATTCCCATAAGTTGACGTTGCACCGCGTTGTGTAAAGCGAGTCGGCTTAGATTTTGGCTGCCTAGAAGTCTAACCAATACTCCATTCACGCTATTCCCTGCACTCAGTCGTCTTTCAACAACAGCTGTGTACCTACCATCGCTGCTAAAAGCGCTTCCAATATATATAATCTCATCTACTTGCTCCAAACACTACATCAGCCGTAATCCTAGCGTTCATACTGGTGGTCTCTCTTTCAAATGCCATTATCTTGGTTGTAAAGTAAAGTTATGTAAAGAATATATTCAATCGTAAGCTTTTCTTCATACAATCATCTTTCAATGTTGTAACTAGTGTTAGCAGTTCGGATGGTGATTCTGCTATTAACACGGCGTCGTCTCCATACAGCATGTAATTAACCACTGAGTCACCCATTCACGTTCCCACATTCATATTTCTTATTCTCTGAAGACAACTGTCCAAATACTAATCGTGTCGCTCCGCGGAAGGTTCGCGTGAAGCATTTTGAAAATTTTAAAAAATTCGCATTCTACGTAGCCTTTTATATCTGTGACATAGCAGACAATCTATGCTGGTACGACCACGTTTTACGAAAACCTGCAAGTTACGTGGGGCACAAATGTCTGGCCATGCCACCTCTGCCGGGTCCCGGTAGAAAGGGTAGGTCCAAGAAGTGCTGGTTTGACGTCGTAAGGGATGACATGCGTGCTAAAGGTCTAATTAGTAAGGGATGTCGAATACCACGCGAAGTGGAGAAGTAGAAGTTAGGAAGGACCCCGGACTCGGAAGCGAGAGCTTGGGACACGACCGGGACTAATGCTCGCATGACTACTAACACAGCAACCACTTAGTAGCTTACTAGAGACTTCACTCACACACAGTTACACAACAACCCTCCAGGAAATTGTTATTTAGTTGCAGTTTTCTGGGAAGTGTAAGTTCTTTCCCCTGCTTTAATGCGCCCTGCCTCTCTTAAAAACACCCAGACCAAGAAAAACAGACATGTTCATGCATTCAATCCTCCTATTATCCCGTGTGAGAATCGAACACACGAGCGTAGGTATCGAAGTAGCGATATTAACCACTGCGTCACCGAGATCGTATATAATACTTTTCTCTAACAATAATAAACACATACGTTTTCATCGTTAGTTTTTACACTTGTCGTTCACATTTATACCTTTTATCGATATCTGCGTTAGTCCCATCCCTTTGTTGACCGGCGCTTTATGCTTCAGCGACTACAAATAGAGAATAGTGGTTACAGTAGTAATAACGGACGCGCGCATAACTGCCGTTAGCGGGCCGGTAAATTTATATTAAAAATGGCCACTTTGCCATTGTGCTTTATCGCAATTCCTCGTTTGTCGTCATTATACGCGGAATCATTGACCTGTCATTTTAATTGCAACTTATGACTTGCAATAGAGAAGAGAACGTAACAATTTTGTATGTTAGGAAAATGTGCTAAGTAGTTTTGAACAAAACTGTTTTTGAATTTGATTTAAATTTGAGCATGCAGATGTAATGGTTAATAAGGAAATTTACCAGTCACGACTTATTAACAGACGTATATAGGAGCTAAGGAGTGTTAGCGTATGATGATATATGATGTCTAACTCGGTAGAGCGTTGGCTAGCAGCTCGTCTGGGGAAGTGCTTCCTCCTCACAGAAATCCGCAGCTAAATAATAACTCCCTGGAGGATCGTTTTGCTCCTGCGAATGAGGTCACCAATAAGCTCCTAAGGAGCAGGTGTGTTACCAGCGGGGGTGGCATCGCGCGTGTGATATTATAGTGTGTGATTTAATGTGTTAGGCTATCGATTTACATCACGTAGGCTATTTGCTTGTATGACTCCCGGTGTGCATAAAAAGAAATTGAACACATAAGTTAAGCAATCTCGCTTGCAGTCTGTCTATGGATGTATTTAGACGTCTCAAGATGCTGTGTTCTCGAAGGTCATGTTAAGTTATCGCTACTGCCTGTTTTCGATAGATGACAGTTGTAGAGCTACGTTAAGAGAGAAAGAGTGTATAAGCAGTTCGATCTCCACCTTACAGAAAACCGCACCCAAAACTCCTTTGTTGTTGTGTTCCTGTGAGTCAGTAAGGTAACAATTAAGCTGCAGAGTTGCTGTATTAGCAGGGCAGGTAGTTACGCTCGACTGATATTCCTTATTGCAAGCGTTCATATGCTACGGTGGTAACTTTGCAAGCAAGCTTGCAGTCTTAAGCAAGAGGAAATAAAAGAGTTGCAGACGTAGTACACACAGATTAGGATACATAACAGAAGACTGTTTGAAGAAGCTATTGTAAACAATATTGTATGTTGAAATTAAACAATTTTTACCGGAAGTCGCGTGTTTTATTTATTTTGTTGAACCTGACGTTTCGAACGCTTTGCAGCATCGTGGTCTTCCTGCGACCACGGATTGTTTAATTTCAATGTGTAACAATCGCGAAAACCTAAGACAATACAATATTGTATGTTATTTCCGGCTCAATAAGCCGGAAATGTAGATATTTTGAACATTGGACACCTAGGAACATGCAATAAAATTGGCCATAAGAGATGCCGTGATTACCTGAGTTGACCTTTCTTTTATTTCTTTGTTTTTTACTTTCAATGTGACAGCAAAACTGGGGCTAATAAAAAACTACAACCAATTGAATCAGTGAATCAAAATAGAAGATCCGTTGGAATTTTATATATTTACAATAATTAAATAGGACCTAAGGAGTGTTGAGATTCTATATTTATTATTTTTGGATAAATCTGTAACACGATTTCCATTAATTAATTAAAGGGAATGATGATTCTCCGCTTTTCTCATCCACCCACTTACGCCCAGTCTTTCAACGTCATCTAAAATAGGAAGGGGATAGAAAGAAGCGTCTGTTATCCCCTTAAACGGTTTCCGTTCTAGTCCTTTTCTCCGTACTGGTGGACCGGTTACGTCAGTCGATTTAGTGATGATGGTGCATCAGATTGTTGACTCCGAGGACTGTTTGACATGAATACATGGACATGTATAATAAATAAACATAATAACAGTTACTTTTTATTTCCTTTTTCTGTTTGTCTGAAGGCCGGCCTCTCTTTTTGGCTGTCTGATATTACTTATACCAGGCGTAAATGTTACGAAATGTTAATAATCGAACTTAACAAAGTTTCTTGGGATAGCTTGACCCCTTCGTACTATGGGGTCCTTAATTTATATAGAATTCCATTGTTCACAGGGGTCAAACTAATCAGACAAATAATGTGACAAGAATTCGAAATACAATGTAATAGCAACAAAAAATAAAGTAGTCATGGTTAGTTTAATTTATACTACGTAGTATTTGCCCAATAGTCATAATTCGAACATTATTGCAAATTTCAGGTAAAAGATATATATGAGTTTAACATATTTGTATTTTCATGACTATTTATTATTTTTTCTATTATTTATTTATTATTTGATAACACTATATATAATATATATTAATATCAACTATACGAAGAAAGGAAAAAGAAAATAAACTGACAAACAGAGGAGAGAAGTGTATGAATTGAATTGAACTGAATTGACTAGATTTTGTTTATTTACATAATTCTTCTATTTATAAATATTGTCGGACAAATTACACAGCGCCACCTAGCCCCAAAGTAAGCGAAACTTGTGTTATGGGTACTAGACAACTGATAAACATATGTAAATACATTTTTTTTTTTGTAAATACATACTTATTATACATAGAAAATACCCAGACCAAGACAAACAGACATATTCATGCACACAAATGTTTGCCTTGTGTGGGAATCGAACCCACGAGCGTTGGTGTCATAGTCGCGTATTCACGATTGAGCCACCGAGCTCGTCAGAGTCTGTGACTAACTCAGCAGGAGTCAGTCACAGACTCATTCTTCTTATCAACATTGGTGTCGGATAGGGATGCGTGCTATGGGCTCGGTTATTACTGACTCCTGCTGAGTTAGTCACAGACTCATTCACAGTGTCGGCGTACTGGACATAATCATATCTTTAGGTTTACTATGAATGTCAACTTCTGTAGACTTTATTTCATTCATTCTGGATGTGACAACTTCTTTACTTCTCTCCAGAAGAGTTTAGTATTCTTTTTCTTTTATTCAACCCCTATATTCGCTTCGTTAAGTTATTCGTCAGCCTCTCTTCCTCTGTCAGAGGATTTATTTCACGTTTTAGTATCTAAAGCTAACACAAATAAAATACATTTTTCCTTTATATTTGCTGACAGACAATTGATTGCATTCCTTTTAATCCACGTTTTTCAATGAACCATTCTACCCCATAAAGTAATTTATCGACCAGATTTATAAACGTGGCTACATTAATTAATGGGCTCGTATGAATAAATAATGTTATCCGTTAACACTGGTCCGAGGTACGTATCATCATGAGATGAGATATGTTACCGATGACGGTAACATATCAAGCCATCACGGATATAACAATGCTAAATTCTCGTTGCATTATAGGTATTATTTACAAAACAATACCTCCATTTTCCTAATTATTAATCCGCGGAATTCTGTTGTGGTTTATTATGCAAACTAAAAAAAGTATATCTTTTGTTGTGCATAATAAAATGTATATACAAATTATCCCATATTTGTTATATGTTGAATTTATTTGGATTCGCTACAATTATATATAATTGAAACTATAAGTATATAATTATTAAATTTATTGCTATTAAATATTAATTTATATTAAATATTTTTAAAATAAAACATTAATAATAATTTAATATAAAAATATCTTATGGCGCTCGATTCTCTCTGACTACCCCGTATGGGACCTGACGTGAAGATATACACACATAAATACATTAATATAAAAAGAAGAAAGGAATATAACTTTGATGCATAAATGTAATTTGGTTACATTTTTGCATCAAAGTTATATTCCTTTAGTGAAAGAGAAGCGTGAACTTATGAATGAGGAAGAGAGGCTAACGAAGAACTTCGAGGCGAATACCAAACCCTTCTGAAGAGAGGTAAAGAAGTCTCGAAGTGGTTAGTCAGCATCCAGAATGGACAAGATAAAATATAAGGCTGGTGGCATTCTTGCTAACACTCAGGAAGTGTTAGAACTGTGGAGCGACTATTTTAGAGAAATGTATGATTATGTCCAGGGCGCTGGCACTGTGAATGAGTCTTTGACTGACTCGGCATTGCCAGCGTAGCATAAAGACATTATTACCATGGATGAGACTGAATGGTCGATATGAAGTTTGAAAAATGGAAAATCAGCGGCAATCGATATGGTTACAGTTGAGATGATCAAACTAGGTGGCACCTACGTTAGGGACGCCTTCTGGTTTTTGAGCAAATTATGCTGGAGAAACGGAAGGGTCCCGACCGATTGGAGATGCGCTGTCAAAGCAAAGGTTCACGTATGGACTGCGCCAACTAAAGGGCCATCAGTTTGATCAACTTAGCAGTTAAAGTGTATGGAAAAATCATTGAAAGGAGAATGAGGGTGAAATTATTGGAATGCTTCGCCAAAACACAGCGTGGATTTCGAAGTGGCAGAGGATGTACGGATCAAGTTTTTCACTACGCAACATCATACAGAAGCGTCTTCTGTGGTTTTGTAGACATTGAGAAAGCATTTCAAAGGGTCGCGCGAAAGAATATCCAGAATATTTTGCCCAGATATGGGGTTGACGGTGACCTGGTCCGTGTTGTGTAATCCACTTATGAAAATTGCACGCCCTTGTTTGTTATCAACATTGGTGTCGGACAGGGATGCGTGCTGTGGGCTCGGCTATTCATCCTGTATCTGGACAGTTATCTTCAGCAAACACTAGTTACAACAATGAAGAAAGGCTTATATTGAATGTGAAGAAAACCAAGATAGTGTTATTTGAAAGAGAGACAACCAGAACGAACACTAGGATTACGGTTGATGATGGAAATGGAGCAAGTGAATGAGATTGTATATCTTGGAAGCGCTTTCATCGGTAATGGAAAGTACACCGCTGATATGGAGAGACGAGTGAGTGCAGGGAATAGGTTGAATGAATGGAGCGTTGGGTAAACTTCTAGGCAGCCAAAATCTAAGCCA
The DNA here is from genome assembly GCA_947507595.1 of Pyralis farinalis. Classification (NCBI taxonomy): domain Eukaryota; kingdom Metazoa; phylum Arthropoda; class Insecta; order Lepidoptera; family Pyralidae; genus Pyralis; species Pyralis farinalis. The sequence goes on from OX382270.1 coordinate 19,524,050, forward strand.
GAAGGCACAGCTCGCTGTACACAACGTGGTGCTAATTCCAACGCTAAACTATGGAAGTGAGTGCTGGGTATGGCAGCGAGAGCATGAAGGTAGAATAAATGCGGTCGAGATGAGAGCATTGCGCAAAATTTATGGCATAAGGCTTACTGACCGCGTTCGAAATGACGACGTGAGAAAAAGAGTTGGTTTGAAAGAGAGTGTCGGTGTTAAGATAAGAAAAGGCATGCTCCTTTGGTCCGGACATGTAGAAAGAATGGAGGACGAAAGAATGACGAAATAGATATACAACGCAAACGTGGAAGGATGTAGGAGCCGAGGAAGACTGAGACTAACTTACCATGACCAAATTGGTCGTGTTTTATCAGAAGGTGATGTCAGGAGCGCCAGGAACCGGCGAGCGTGCATGAAAAGAACTATGAATGTTATAGAAGCAAGTGAAGTGTGTAAGGACCGCGTCTTATGGCTCTCGGTTCTCTCTGCCTACTCCGCAAGGGACCTGGGGTGAAGATATACATATACATACCTGTATATAAATTACTTTCACGTAAATTTTGTGGCCTATTATATACAATTTAGTGTAGTGTAGTGTTATATATATTACTTATCTAATACTTTCACCTTTATCTGACTGTCCGCATGTTTAAAATCTATAATCGAAGCCTATTATTTAGTCACAGTTAGTGTAGGATCATGAAACATGTCAAAAAATAGGAAAAATGGTCTCATTAGTTCCTACCTAACTCAGTATTTTATTAATGAAATATAAGTACCTACTGACAACAATATATTCCTAACATGCTGTATTCATTATATTAAACATATCCATTTTTTAAATATAATAGCTGTTACCCGCAGCTTCGCCCGCGTGGACAAAGGGAAACAAAGCGTGTTTTCCTGTGGGAGTAAGATATTTTGCCGCGGTAGCTTGTGTCACTGTCGGGCTCTCGATACAAAAAAAAACACATCAATCCGTCGCTCCGTTTTGATTTGAAAAAAGGAGTAACCGACAAATAAATTCACTTTAACATTCATAATAGTAAGAACCCGTCTGAGACATTTGGACTTTATGGCTCTATGATTCTCAACTCTCTGGATCCATTCCACAAGAACCATGAATTTGCCAGGAATAAAAGTGACACATGTTTTTACTTATCAATTTAATCTCTATACAAAAATAGCTATCCTACATGAATTATAAATGTCTATCCGACTGGAACATCTCGCCTATCTACCTACTAAATTTTATCTAAATCCGTTCACCCGTTGAGGTATGTAAACGGAACAAACATCTAAACATCCATACTTTCACATTTATAATATTAGCAGAATTTACAATCATGGCTAATTTTAGTCCTTAAAATTGTCAATTCGATCGACAAATTTACTGCATCTTCTTAAGGTTATCGTATGTCATTTGAATTATTATCTGAGAACCGAGACAAAATGTTGTTAACAAATGTTTTTTAGGATATTGTCATGGGATAAATCGGAAACCGTACGAGTACGACGTAATCTTCCATGCCTCACATCCAGTTTTATTATGTTTCATATATTCATAATTCACAAGAATTGAAAGAAGCTTACGCTTAAATGAACTAAATTAGTGTTATTATAATTTCGTAAATACCGGATTATACTACCGGTCATTGCTGTGTTTATAGCCGGCACTAATTCGTAACCATATAAATAACAATGTTGAATAATAATTGAATAAGAAACAATGGAATGCTCGAAACTCAAACCAATTCAGACCATCTGGCTTTAATAAACCAGAGCAATTATATATTTATTGTGATAGGGTTGTTTTGATCTTTGATTGAGCCATTAACTTGATTGCTGTACTTTAGAAACTCAGTACTAAAAGTTGGCGAAGTGTTTTAATTAACGTCTTAACTCGGTGCCGAGAGAAGTAGTATGAAGTTTACGAATTAACTGAAATATCCGCTTCGGGCCCTAAGCTGTTGACTTTAAATATTTTGTACGTTTTTTATTCTGACAAAGTTCGTTGCAATTGGAATTATTTATTTGTCGGAGCGATGCAACTTTGTGTTTGTTTGATCCAAAGCTGCAGCTGAAACAAAACCTATTTTCAACTAAATTATGCAGTCATTTAATTTTCTATTCAGTATATGTGTATAAACTGCGAATATGAATTTAGTATTAATTGCTTGAAAGTTTATGCATATATAAACGCTCCTAAATAGTACTGTCTGCTAAATGTTATGACTGCCTAATCCGGATATTAGTTCTGTTACAAATGAATACTTTTATCAGGAACACCGTTCCTATATGAATTCTATATGTTTGTCTGTGTGTTTGTCCGTGCGTTTGTGTGTGCGTTTGTCCGTCGCTTTTTTCGAATATTCGAATTTTGACTTCAGATTCGGATTCAGCATAAAAATATAGGACTGTAGCATAGGAATGTTCAGGAACACCGTTCTTATCTCTTAAGGAACATGGTCAAAATAGCCGACAAATTAAAAAAAAAAAAATTGTTATATAATTGACGAGCCAGGTGTTCCTCTGGCAATGCAAGCTTGCGCATTCTCAACTGGTATTTTATGAAGTAATGTAATTTAAATATAATTTATGGAAGTCTCAGAAAATAATAAAAATATATTTTATTCGGCCACCTTTGGCTTTTATACGGGCCTTTAATTTATCTGGCCACGGATTTATGCACAGTTTCCATGGAAAATTTTGCCACAGTGCTCTAGAGATTTCTTAAGAGATACAATGGCTTAGTGTCGTTCGGAGCAGCCCTGTCCTCAAAAACCGATCATAATTTGTAGTCTAACCCGGCGAGATCCGACTGTCATAATTATAGTACTCGCTTACGACATGTATACTGAATAATGGTAACTGCGGGATCTGACGGGCTAAGGGGTTCCGATCTAGGCTAGACGAGGGCCAATCTTTAGTTTTCATAAAGTCCGGAACGTTGTTTTCGAGCCAGGCTTGGGTAGTTCATGCTTTGTGACCAGGTATCCTGCTGGAAATTCCACGGTACATTTTTAAAAAGTATGTTGCTGAGAGGTTTTACGAAACGATCCAAGATAGTCTCTTGATACACTTTAACTGAAGACTTAACTCCTTTTTCGCAAAAAAGACAGTTTTGTAACTCCTTGACAAGACACCCCCACCAAACCATTATAGACGCAGGATGATGATCACGTCGTACCTTATATATCGTATATCGACGATAAGTGCCGAGCTTCAGGTATTGTGTTATTATACGCGACAGAGTCCTAGCGGAAATTTTCATTTCTCGCGATAACATTTTTTGTTTCTTCTTTTTGTTTGGGGTTTCGACAAATTCTGGCTTTAACAGCATTAACAGTCTTTGCAGTTCTACACGTGGTCGCCCCGATATTTTATGGACTTTAACAGAGGAAGTGTTGGTATATCTGTCGATAGTACGATATACGAACATACGGCTGATACCAATCTTTTGAAGTGTCTTGAATATGACCGACGGCACTTTGTGCAAGGCAATTACTGCAATCCTATTTTGTTTAACAACCTATTTATTCCATATTGTAATTTGTTAATAAACACGAAATAAAAATGTGGGAAATTTAAATAATTTTATAACATATTAAACGCGTTCCAGATTCAAAATAATTAAAGAATTGAAAAAAAGTAACAGTATTTATGGCCAAACTAGTTAATATGATACGAGGTTAAATTTCTTAAGTATGCGTGTTTTGCCAAAAAGATATTAAAATCGGTTTAAAGTATATCATGGTCTCTAAAGGCTGCAAACCAGGTTCACAAGAAAGTTGTAAGAAACAGAGTTGGTCTGCAAAGAGTGTCGGCGTTAAGATAAGAAAAGGCATGCAGGCATTCTCTGTTGTTATGGACATGTAGAAAGAATGTAGAATGAAAGTAAGGCTAATTTACATAGCGAAATTGGAATATAGGAGCTGAGAAATGCTAAGACTCAACTAATTCGACTATCATGACCATGTTGGATCTTGTTCTTCTTAGGTGATGTTAGCGCCTTAAAAATGGAATGCCTGCATGGAATAGCGGAAGCAAAGAAAGGCGAAAAACGTGGGTAAAATATGATTACTTTTTTTTTACAATCACCTTTCTAAAAATACTCTATTTTCTATTAACTAGTTATATTTAATATTCAAAAATAATCATCGTTCCCATGCTCTTAAAGCACTCTCTAATGCCTGAAATTTATCTATTCTGCCTTTAAATGCCACACACATTTTCCTAATTGCAGGCCATCTGCTTCTTCTTGACCTCATTATTGTCTCATCTCCCGATCATGTCGCTAAGCATGGACAATGTACAGAAGATACTTTTTCCTTCCATGACTTTATATTCCTTTCTTACAAAGTTTGTGCTCCTGAAGCTAGACCGAAAATCCGTTTGCAATGCAATTTTGGTGACATGAATATTGACCATCTTCGCGATGATGCTCTTAATACCGACTGCACAGTAGTAGAGCTAGCATCCACTGTCGATGAACAAGTTGACCTGTTCAATTCGAAATTACTCGCCATTTATGACCGTCATGCCACTGTTCGTCCAGTTCGAATTAGGCACTTCCCTGCGCCTTGGTTAACGGTGGAAATTCGGGTACTTATAATAAAAAAAAAACAGGGTCAAAAACCAAATTTAAGAAGAACCCGGATAGATATAGAGATAATTATATTCGCGCACGTAACATCTGCAATATAAGGTGTAGGGATGCTTAAAGACGTCACGTTCATGAATCTGTTGAGAATGGAGATCCAGCTAAGGTATGGATTTTTTTTATATTGGCTCAGCATAGTGGCTCCACTTCGCCTGTTGGTAAGCGAAAAGAGGAGCTCAAATTGCAGCGGCAACTGACAAAGGACTACAATGTCCTGTCAGTTGACACTTCCATGCTGGCCCGCGAGGTACTTCTTCACGCTTCGATTGAAGGATCCCATGTTGTAGGAAGGAGGAAACACATGTGCAGGCAAGGCGCTCCACTTTTCTTCACATATTCTATATTAATGTACATAGATAAACTCTACTAATTTTAGTATGTAACTATTTCTATTACCCAACCGAATCCCGTTAAATTCTTATTAACGCAATAGCTGGCTTAAACTAAATCCCTGTCAAAACTAAATTGGTGCTGCATGACATTTACGAATGTATCGCAGACAATATTATTTGATAAAAGCGTTCGTGTGACGTGACGGGAATGTAATAATGTGTAATGTACCAACGTCAATCATGGACGCACATTTAATATGTAGCTACGAGATGTCAGTTCGTCGTACTGTCGTATTAACACGCGTCATTACAACAGTACAACATTTACAGAGGTATAATAGCGTCAGATTTTGTTTCTACCCTTTTCTTTGCCTCCCCTCTAGAGAGCCATTCGTTTCGAAACTGTGCCATTTTTTTACTAGCATACGGCCCACCTAATGAAAAGCGATTACCGTAGCCTACGAACGTTTGCATCAAGCTCGCGCGATGCCACCTCTGCTGGCAACGCAGCACCTCCTAGGGAGCTTACTGTTGACCTCATTCATATGCAGGAACACATCAATCTTCTAGGGAGTTGTTATTTGGCTGAGGTTTTCTGTGAGGTGGAAGTACTCCCCCAGAAGGCTGTTTTGATGCGTCCTACCTCTCTTAAATTTGCATAATGAATCTGCACATGTATCTATTGACTCCTTACAAACCTCTTGATGTTCCCGAACGCTGTCCAGCCGAGTTGAATCCATCTGTTGACTGTTGAAGTAGTTTTTACTCTATACTACAATTTAGGAAGTTTGTCTTTCGAAGGCAGCACATTTTTTTAACCAATGTGATCTCATAGCTACGTAATCATGTTTTAAAAATCGGCCAAGTGCGAGTCGGACTCGCGCACGAAGGGTTCCGTACCATTATCTACAAAAACGGCAAAAAAAATCACGTTTGTTGTATGGGAGCCCCCTTAAATATTTATTTTATTCTATTTTTTAGTATTTGTTGTTATAGCGGCAAAAGAAATACATCATCTGTGAAAATTTCAACTCTCTAACTATCACGGTTCATGAGATACAGCCTGGTGACAGACGGACGGACGGACGGACGGACGGACGGACGGACGGACGGACGGACAGCGGAGCCTCCGTAATAGGGTTCCGTTTTACCCTTTGGGTACGGAACCCTAAAAATGAGTAAAACATCAATATCTTGAATGCGCCCTCTTAAAAACATAACCCCTATCCATTATTCCTTATTACAGGATCAAAACTGTTAATAGTAACAAAACTATTCAGATTTGTTTTTACCAATGAATAATAAAATAAATGAATAAATAATAATAAATAAATATTATCGGACAAATTACACAGCGCCATCTAGCCCCAAAGTAAGCGAAGCTTGTGTTACGGGTACTAGACAACTGATAAACATACGTAAATACATTTTTTTTGTAAATACATACTTATTATGTTCGTGCACACAAATATTTGTCCTGTGTGGGAATCGAACCCACGAGCATTGGTGTCAAGCCTAGCCTATCAGCGGGTTTCACCACTGCGCGATAAATTCTATCACCCAAAAAAAAACATTCTGTAATCACTGATCATCACTATGGCGCCGGTCGCGTTATAAAGCGCCAACTTTATGCACAAACATGTAGTAGTGTATTTTTATAGAGGGTTGTATAAAACAACTGAAGAAACATAAGCCTAATGGATTTAGCATGTACGGTGCATTTAGGGGGACAGTTTATGCAGAATTATCGCAGCGGAGTGTCAGCGATAAACGCGACTACTTACTTTTAAGATAAAATATTTCTCGTTGTTTAGGTTGAGGAGATTGTTTATTCAATTATATACTTTCTGGTACTGTACAGAGTGAAAAGGATAAATGTACCCGGTCGACTATTTCGCATAAAAGTATTGTAAGAGGTGCTATGTGTACATAATTTAAAACTTTGTGATGCCTATCTATTTTATCTATTTAACTATTAGAGGTATCGAAACAGATCGACTGGAGAAGTACCTCTACCTCACAGAAGACTACACGCAAATAAGAACTTCCTCGTGGGTAGGTAAGTTCCTGTGAGATTACCAGTAAGCACCTAACGACTTGCTGTTGCAGCGATCGATACTTTCTGTATGACAAGCGATTATAGTCCATGTACGATTTGTACACAACGATTGTACATTAGGTGAGCCGCATCATTTTTTTCTTTATCGATACTTATGATTAAATTTGTGTAAAATTTATGAAAAATAGAATTTATCCTAACGGGCATTTTTGAAATATTTGAGGAAACCATAATAAAAATTTTGCAACGTTTTTCTAATGTTTCCAATTTTTTTGTTAATAATAACTTGTTAATAACTACTAAACAAAAAAAAAATCTGTTGACAAACATAGCTTTGTTAATTTTGTTTTATGTATTAGTGTTTTAGATAATTTTATCCATACATAATAACACTATTATCTATATTTAATCAATATTCTATTCAGTTCAGGAAATGCACATTTGTACAATTTATAAGTTAAGCTCTTGTATTCTCTCCATCACCTCATGTTAGTCGTGTATAAAAATACTTATTTTTAGTATTAACCTGTTTCTTAATCTATTAGGATTGGTGGGATCGGCTTAACCTTAATGATTTGGCGAAAATTCCGTTTTCGACTGCCGTCCGGGTTATAGCCCAGAAAGAATATCAGATTGTTCTTAAGTCACAAACTATTTCACTTCTTCGAGAGCTCTTAGATAATTATCAATTTTATAATAAATCTTTTTACAAAGTAACAGTACTGCCTTTTTTTCGATTTAATTCCATTTATGTCAGCAGTCTGCATTCTGTTATTTAAATATGATGGGACGGTGGTATTCGAGGGTTACCGAACCACTAAGTGTTGGAATATTCCACCGCCATTACGGTCACTGAAGTCTAAATTTACTTTAATAAATAAATATTTTCTCATCTCTTTATTAAGAAGTTATTAGTTTCATATTCAAACGTACGTCTATTTGCCACATTAGTGATATAAAAAAATAATGAAGGATATTCCTATCGAAAATAGAATACTAATTTTCTTAAATCAAAATTTGATCTACCAAATGATTCGCTCGAAGAATCGCAAGAAACTTAGTATTTGAGTAGGGTAAATGAAGTATTTGGTCAGGTTATGCTAGAACCTTTTTGTACAGTTGGATACTATCCGATAATAAATCCGTGTTCATTGACTTAGGTCTATGCAAAGGTTTTTATAAATTAGCAACTCCAAAACCTAGAATCACTGGTAATTACTTATTTCTCGACTATAAATCTTTTATACAATTATGACAAGAAATTATTCATATCAGAATATAAATTATGAAAGTTCCCGAACAATAGTACCGGTATAACTTACAATTGCATACAACCGCGGTGCTTATTATGCAAATGAGAGAGGCCAGGCCAATCGCGCGATTCGACGGATGCGCTTCCAAAGCGTTCATTAACATAATTTATTTGCCTGTCAGTGCCGCTCTTAAATTTGTGGGGGCTGTTTTTCAACACGAAAAAATCGTGTAATGCAGTCACGTATTTTTTACCGTCAGTGGCTCTCTAGTTTAATAATGCCATAACCAGAGCAGCGTGCCGAGTGATAACATCTCATACATCGCCGGGCTCCGATTTCCAACAATAATTTATTTTATGCGTAAGGTCTTGGTTACCGAGGTATGTTTTATGCAGTAGCATCGAATGAATACGGAAAGGGTATTTACATAATTTAATATAGTTCATTTTAAGAGCTGTTATCGATTGAATATTTCGCGAAAAACAAGATATCTGTAAATAAAGCCTATCTAATAAGGTATTCCCTACAACAAATTCTTAATAATAGCATAAGTATTCAAATTTATTTGGAGGCACAAAAAAGTCTTTTGGCAAAATAAACCAAAGCTATAATCGCTAATCATCACGGCGCCGGTAGCTTTATAAAAAGGACAAAAAGGATTAATATATTTTTATAGACAGTTGTATAAAACAATTGAAGAAATATAAGTCTAATGGATTTCGCATGTACGGTGCACTTAGGAAGATAGTTTATGCAGATTGTCGTCGCGAAGTGCAATCAGGTCGGCTATAATCGTAATAATTATGGTTACTGTCTCTATTATATTCCGAACATAACCAAAAGAGAGTGTGTCTGATAGATAGTGTCGGTGTTAAAAGGAGGCATGCTCCGTTGGTTCGACATGTAGAAGGAATGCAAGAGGAAATAATGACGAAACAGGTATACAACGCGAAAGTGGATGGATGCAGGAGCAGGGGAAGACCAAGACTCACTTATCACGAATATATTGGATATGTTTTATTAGAAGGAAGTGTCCAGGAAATGGTGGGTGTGCTTGAAACGGACTATGACTGTTAAAGTGGGTGAGGTGTGTAAAGACCGGTCGTCTGGCGCTTGATATTCTCAACCTACCTTGACTTGCGCGAAGATATAGATAGATTACCTTTAAATTTAATTAAATATTTGAAAAGTGAAACAATTTTTAGATTAAGCATTTTTATATGACACGCAAGTTCGAATCATTCGGGTCTGACTCAAATAAAGATAAGAAATGGGACCAAGAGATACGATGGTGAACTATAAAATGTCGATCGTAAAAATGCAATGAAAAGTCGAGTGTTTCAAATGACTATGTTAAACAGCAGCAAGTCTTCATGTGACGTAAATAAAAAACTCGTTTATCCATGTTCCTACTAATATATACAGATACAGGAAACCTATATACGGACATTGTAATCTTACCCTTACTTATCGCATTACCGATTACTTATCGCATTGGCAAATTATTTCACAAATATATTACTCCAATATTATTAATACGTTTCTCTACAGAAACTAATGTTTATAATTTACTTCTCCATTGATGTGCTGTCATGAATTAGTATGTGTTTTGAGGGTGATAACCTAGGAATTGCATATTAAGGGTTGGATCGTTGTAATCTGCCTACTCCGTAAGGGATCTGATGTGAATATTGGTGGATTGAATATTAAGAGATAGACGTAGCAATTAATGTGCCGCCCGTGTTTCAAACAATTCTTTATTATCATTTTTGTGAGAAGTTAATAAAACTATATAGTGAAAAGGTAATGGTAATAAAATGACAGTTCACAGCTATCTATATATTTTTGACATGTGACATCTAAAGAAGTATAGTTTAATAATGCTGGACATTTTAAGTACGCTCCTACAAAAGTTATTAAAAAAGCCACTAACGACAAAATCTTAATGAATTAAAAAAGAATAATCTTAATGCACAGACAGTGTACATATTTTTTAAACAGATTTCTTATCTAAGAAAAGACGGATATACTAGTTCAGCCAACATTTTATCTATATTAAATAACTAATGATTGTGAAATAATGTAAAACCGCTAAGAAGTATTTTAAGTGTGATATATAGTATAGAATATATGCAGTTAATTTCATTAATTTAGACGAAAAAAATAATTAGTTGGATTCTGCCGTGAATACTACTATTCTTACTTACTATTCATGGATTACAGAGTACCTAATATGGAGCAAACATCTGTTGAAGTATAGATTATTAAGAATTGATTTTTAATCAAAGCCTTGTCCTTTTCGTATAGCTATCAACATCCATATTTCGATGAATATTCCAGTATATTCTTTCAAGAACTATTTTGATTCCTGCCGAAGTCGTTATAGTCAGGCTCATATTTAAACATTTGATAACGTCTTCGAGTCGACACTCAACTTGAGACTAAAGTAAGAAAAATGACACATTTGCATTCGTTGATCTCAAACCTTTATCTGGAATGAGAAATATGTAATTTTCTATGAGCTGTAGGTATTTCCCAATTGGTCTGTTTAATCTCTGCTCTACCTAATCGTAGCCAGAGTTTCTTTTGTTACTTGGCCGAGTGCATCTGTGCTTTTCTCTAAAGATGGTAGTCTGATACTCATGCCCTTATCTTTTCTTTACATCTTTTTTGCAAATATCTTATTTCAAAATTTTATTTTGTGGCAATTTTAATACTTTCCATTTGACTTCGACATATACAACGGGTAAATAAGGCCCCTCTATGAAATGAGAAATGTTTATGTTTTATTGCATAAAACTTTCCGTATAAAGCGTGACGCAACTCGTTTATCTAACTTTAGTAAATATCAACTATTTATTATGTAGTTTAGTTAATTTTTTGGGCCCGGTTTCATCATAATATTTCCCTATTAATCTTAGTCTAAGTAATATCAATGTGCGATAAGATTTACTTGTGATGTATATGATACTATGCTAAAATCACTTGGCATGCGAACAGAAGATAATTTTATAAAAGGTTTACTGTAATCTATATTTAAAAATGATTTCACTATGTTAATATTGTTTTGTTTAATGTCATTTTGTTCGATGGTTTTAAGATAGCATATGATTATTAATTTACTCCGTTTCAGATTTACTGTTTGTGTTTATTTATTTTCCCTCTCACTCATGCGATTGCTACGACGGTATAAATTATCTTGGTATTTATTCGTTTCACCAATTTATGTACATGTCTACATTATTCTATACTTATCCAACAGTTGAGATCCATTTTAAGATGCCCTCCGAATCTTGACAGAAGAAAATCGTGATAATAAAATTCAATGCAATAACAGTGCACGTCGTTGGGAGGTAAACAAAGATACAACCCACTTAATCTTAAGTGGTTACCGTAACCTGTATTATGCTTACAATACACGAAGTATCGCTCATCGCCGCACCCGCTGCTAACATAACAACTCCTCAGTAACTAAATGGTTACCCCACTCATTCGTAGAGACAGAAAAACCCTCAAGGAACTTGTTATTTGGCTGTCTTCTATGAGATGGAGGTTATCGTTTATGTCATACACGTTTTAATATAAAAACTTTATTAATCGACGAATGTACCGAACAAGCATTCGATCAACTGATGATGACCGGTTACCACAGTTAAGGAATTCTTATTTATTCAATTCGATCCAACCTGCTTTGTGTGCTTCCGCCACCAATTAGTTCATGCGGCCTAGCGCCGGCCGGCACCCACCCACTACTGTTAGTGCGTGCATCATGCCGACGCTGCCATGGCTGCTCCGGTAGTCTCTGCCTCGGCTGCTGCGGTCGTCCGCCATCTGGAACAGAATCCGCATGCCCCCTCCACCACCGTCGCTGCCACGACTGGCCTGGTCGTCGCTGCGACACGTGTTTCGCCTCTCCACGAGGCATCATCAGGCGTTGTAGACGTTAATCGTAAGAATAACATGCTACAAGTGACAAATCCATCGCAGTGCCGTCCCTTATATTGAATTGAGGGTGGGGGTGGATGGTGTGAGCGAAAAGATATTTAATAGTGGGGAATGGTTTACGTCAGTCTGTTTGTTCATGAGAGTAATTTTAGAATTTTTATTTTTATTAATTTCTAATTGTTCCCTAATATTTAGTTTTAAACCTTTGTCTATGGTGTGTAAAATTTGATATGTATTAGTGGGGGATAAGTTATGTCCTTTGTCTATGAGATGCTCAGCGAAGTGTGACCTTTCTGGGCGATTGTTTTTATACGCCGACACGTGTTCGTGAAATCGTGTTATAAAGTTACGTCCCGTTTGACCGATATAAACGTGTTCACATTCATCGCAGAACAGCTTATAGACGCCGGATTTTTTATTGGGCGGGATTTTATGTTGATGTTACAAAGTGACTTGAGTGTATTATGGGATTTGAGAGCAACATGTATGTTATTTTTTCTAAATATGTGAACTATTTTGTCAGTGATTTTTCCCAGGTATGACAAACTCGCAGTGTATTTATTTGTCGAAATATATGGAACCGCGTACAATAGTCTATTAACGATACTACTCGTCTTTTTACGCAATAATTTATCGATGGTAGATTTGGAATAACCGTTTGACTTCGCGATCTGATATATTACATCAAGTTCTTTGTTGTAATTATCCTTACTTAATGGAACGCTCATCAAACGGTGTATCATAGTTTTATACGCTGCGAGCTTGTGTTGCCAAGGATGGCTGGATGACGCGGGAATCGTGGTATCGGTATGAGTGGGTTTACGATATATCGAAAATTGATGGAGGGATTGATTTTTAGTTATGGTTAAATCTAAAAAGTGAAGTGAACTATTTTGTTCTATTTCTAAACTGAATTTAATTTTAGGGTGGATTTTATTTAATTTGGAAACAAAGAGATCCAATTGACGATTGGTACCTGTCCAGCATATGAGAATATCGTCGACATATCTATAGTAATAGAATATGTGTGGTTTACCGATTATGTGTTCGCGTTCGTAATTATCCATAAATAAGTCAGCCATCAATGGACTAAGAGGGGACCCCATTGCTAACCCTTCTTTTTGAAAATAGTATTTATTATTAAACTGAAAATAATTTTGAGACATGCAAATATATTGTATTATAACTCATTTCACAACAACGCCCATCTCCTGTGTTACAAAGTGATTTAACCCCAAATTACACTAATTCTCCATGTCACACCTTCTACCCCCGCGTAAAAAATTTATCAAATACACAGTTTACTAACCAGGAAATCACACTTTTGGAAAAGGGTTTAAAGTACAGTATCCCCCCAAAATAACACAAACATCCCTTGAAAACCTGGCGGTTGACGCGGAGGTCGCGGTTATTAGAAATAAAAAAGATAATTTCTTAAAGCACTCCATAGCCCAACAACTTAAATGTTTTCCAAATCAAAATACCGTTAATAGTGAGGCCAAGGCGTTGGTATCTGTCAGGCAGAGAATTTTAACCGATAATATTGTTTTATCTAAAGCGGATAAAGGAAATACGTTAGTCATCATGGACCGTAATGAGTATAACTCCAAAGTCAGTGACGTTTTACAGACAGACAGCTTTTTGACGGTAAGTCAAGATCCCACCAACAAATATTTAGCCCAATTAAAGTTAACTGTTAACGGCTCGAAATATATCTTTCCGGATAATTCATATTCAAAATTCAAAATTATTCCCATGAATCCCCATTCTCCTATGCTTTATGGTTTACCAAAATTACATAAAATCAATATTCCAATAAGGCCAGTTGTGTCGTACATTGGAGCTCCCACCTATAAGTTGGCAAAATTTCTTAATGTACATATCCGTGAAAGGATATCTTTTGAGCCAAAACACAGTCTTAAAAATAGTTTACATTTAATAGATAGTATAAAAAACTTAACACTACCCCCTTCTTCCAAATTAATTTCACTCGACGTTGAAAGTTTATTTACTAATGTACCTTACGAGGATTGTCTAAAAATCCTCAAGTCCTCTTTAGAAAATAAATTCATTCATCCTGGCGAAACAGATGACATATTACGACTGACAAGACTTTGCATGTCTCAAAATTATTTTCAGTTTAATAATAAATACTATTTTCAAAAAGAAGGGTTAGCAATGGGGTCCCCTCTTAGTCCATTGATGGCTGACTTATTTATGGATAATTACGAACGCGAACACATAATCGGTAAACCACACATATTCTATTACTATAGATATGTCGACGATATTCTCATATGTTGGACAGGTACCAATCGTCAATTGGATCTCTTTGTTTCCAAATTAAATAAAATCCACCCTAAAATTAAATTCAGTTTAGAAATAGAACAAAATAGTTCACTTCACTTTTTAGATTTAACCATAACTAAAAATCAATCCCTCCATCAATTTTCGATATATCGTAAACCCACTCATACCGATACCACGATTCCCGCGTCATCCAGCCATCCTTGGCAACACAAGCTCGCAGCGTATAAAACTATGATACACCGTTTGATGAGCGTTCCATTAAGTAAGGATAATTACAACAAAGAACTTGATGTAATATATCAGATCGCGAAGTCAAACGGTTATTCCAAATCTACCATCGATAAATTATTGCGTAAAAAGACGAGTAGTATCGTTAACAGACTATTGTACGCGGTTCCATATATTTCGACAAATAAATACACTGCGAGTTTGTCATACCTGGGAAAAATCACTGACAAAATAGTTCACATATTTAGAAAAAATAACATACATGTTGCTCTCAAATCCCATAATACACTCAAGTCACTTTGTAACACTAAAGATAAAATCCCGCCCAATAAAAAATCCGGCGTCTATAAGCTGTTCTGCGATGAATGTGAACACGTTTATATCGGTCAAACGGGACGTAACTTTATAACACGATTTCACGAACACGTGTCGGCGTATAAAAACAATCGCCCAGAAAGGTCACACTTCGCTGAGCATCTCATAGACAAAGGACATAACTTATCCCCCACTAATACATATCAAATTTTACACACCATAGACAAAGGTTTAAAACTAAATATTAGGGAACAATTAGAAATTAATAAACATAAAAATTCTAAAATTACTCTCATGAACAAACAGACTGACGTAAACCATTCCCCACTATTAAATATCTTTTCGCTCACACCATCCACCCCCACCCTCAATTCAATATAAGGGACGGCACTGCGATGGATTTGTCACTTGTAGCATGTTATTCTTACGATTAACGTCTACAACGCCTGATGATGCCTCGTGGAGAGGCGAAACACGTGTCGCAGCGACGACCAGGCCAGTCGTGGCAGCGACGGTGGTGGAGGGGGCATGCGGATTCTGTTCCAGATGCCGGACGACCGCAGCAGCCGAGGCAGAGACTACCGGAGCAGCCATGGCAGCGTCGGCATGATGCACGCACTAACAGTAGTGGGTGGGTGCCGGCCGGCGCTAGGCCGCATGAACTAATTGGTGGCGGAAGCACACAAAGCAGGTTGGATCGAATTGAATGTAAGTTTGACTTTCGCAAAATAACGCCTGAATCTATTAACTATTTAATTCTTATTTACTTTGCTAACTATAATGAATTCTAGCTCGGTATCGAGTTCAATTCACGTTCCACGTTCATAGGTTCAATTCCCACACAGGATAAACATTTGTGTGCGTAAACATATCTGTTATTGTATTTATAAACGGCGGTGGTGACCACTTACTATCAGGTGACCCACGTGCTGGTTTGCCACTGTCTAATATATATATAAATAAATAAATATTGTCGGACAAATTACACAGCGCCATCTAGCCTCAAAGTAAGCGAAGCTTGTGTTATGGGTACTAGACAACTGATAAACATACGTAAATATATGTTTTTTTGTAAATACATACTTATTATACATAGAAAATACCCAGCCCAAGACAAACAGACATGTTCATGCACAAATGTTTGCATTGTGTGGGAATCGAACCCACGAGCGTCGGTGTCAAAGTAGCGTAACAGCGCGTTTCACCACTGCGCCACTGAGCTCGTCATATAAATATAAAAAAGTAATACACAAATGTATGTATGCATACGAATACTAAATGTTTAATGTTACTTTTTCACATTTACATGGAAAGATTTTCATATGTTACAGTCGAGCAGTGATAGCCTAGTGGATAAAGAACCGGCCTTGTGACTATCAGTTCCGCGGTTCAAATCATGGCATATGCCACTAAAATTCGAGTTTTCGGATTTATGTACACATTTGTAATTAACAATTGCTCGGCGGTGAAGGAAAACATCCTGATGAAACCTACACACCCAAGAAATAATATTTCGAATGACGTGTGACCTCACCTAAGAATGACCTGGTTTTCCCTCTCGGTTTTTCCAGCGGTCAAACAGCAGTTGTTCCATGCAAAAATCAGCATCTTAGCCAAATCCTTAGGCTTAAGTAGCGGACCTTGCCAATCCTAATGGATTAGGAAAACGGTATAATACTAAGAAGAAGAATGTGTTCATATGTTACAGTTAAAAGGATTTTGATCACAGAGAATCTGCGTTTTCCCTAACATTTCCCCTTTAACGTTTCTAGACAATAAAATCGAACAGACAAGACAACTTAACTGTCTTTATGTAACGATTTCCATTGTTCAGTCATTTCGATTTATTTAATGTCGGACCTGGAATCAACGTTAATTACTTTTTTGTTTGAATTCAAGACAAAGTAAAGGCAGGAAAGTAAATTGAAGGAGTGCCCGCAGTTTGTCAAGTAGAAACAGTTTGGGGTTCCCCACATAAAGACGTTTGTGGAAATTAGATTCGAAGTCAGGTCTTAGGGCGAATTAAACAGGATAATCAAATGGTTTCAGCTTACCACAAGGATTAGGTACGGTAAGTATCATAAAGGGTTATATGGATTTACTATCTATATGTTATTTAAAAAGACTTGACGTATAATATATAAGATATAAGTAAAATATATGATCATGTAAGAAAGATAGTCTGAAAGGGAGTATCTGTGGCAAAATAATAGGAAGCGTGCTCCCTTGGTTTGAACATGTAAAAGGGAAGGAAGGAGGAAAGAATGAAGAAAGAGATACGTGATAGTGGGAGAATGTAATGACCAAAGAAGGCCAAGACTTTTTCTTTATACTACGTCGGGAGGCATACGAGCATACGGCCCACTTGATGTAAAGCGGGTACCGTCGCCTATTAATGCTTGAGATATATTAAGCATCACTCGCGGGATGCCTCCTCTGCTGCTTACACAGCAACTCCTTGGGAGCTTACTGGTGACCTCATTCACACGCAGGAACACAACAACCCTCTAGAGAGTTGTTATTTGGCTGCGGATTTCTGTGAGGTGGAGGTACTTCCCCAGACGGGCAGCTTTGAAGCGCCCTACCTCTCTTTAAACCATCTATTACTACCAAATTGGTCGTGTTTTATCACCAGGCGGTGTCAGGGGTCCTGGAAACCAAGCTTGCATAAAAAGAGCTATGGATATTAAAGAAGCGGGTGGTGTGTAAGTCATTTAGTACTCGAATGTCTCTGTCATTTTATATGTAACATCGGGAGACATACAAGCATACGGCCCGCCTGATGTAAAGTGATTTCCGTAGCATATGATGCCATTCTTGATACCAACAAAGCAACTTCTTAGGACCTTACTGGGGGTGCCAGTACTCACTTGTAGGAATACGACTAACCTCAAGGGAGTTATCTACCCTACAAAGGACTTGGCGTGAAGTTATAGGTAGATAACTTTCGGTATCTAATGTCCATCTCTTATCATTTATGGCTATAGGAGATGGTAACAGTATTTGTGCGTTATTTTAAGTACTATTATGCGGCATGCAAGAAATTCAACTTCTTTCGTACCATCAGGTTGGTTGAGTAGCGATCCGCTCTTGAGTATAAGTCTGTATATCCTCCCAAGCCCCAAGAACAACAAAGCCAACCGCAACTGCAGCTAGTGCCTTCTGTCATTTAGCAAACGAACCTTGGACGGTTTCTATCGGATAGTAGTATATCGTATCGTAGCAGCATAATATTACTTGATCAGAAATAACTGGAGGGGTTTTGTGTTCCTGCGATTGAGTGAGGTTACTAGTAAGTTCCCGAGGAGCTGTTTTATTAGCAACGGGGTTACAACTCGCTAGATTCACTTCTAGTATTGCAATCGTTTATGAGTCATAATCACTACTTTAAATCAGTTGGATCGTATGCTTCTGTATGTATATGTGTGTATGTAAAAGCTGTGGCCGTAACCATGTAAAATTGAAACAACATTAGTATCGATTCCATGTACCTTCACGTATATAAATATAAGGTTAATTTATAGAGGATTTTGTTCTCTTTTTAGAAGGGTATAAATGAATTAAGACAAGAGTATTATAGTTATTTACTAAGATGTATCTACGTAACTAATCTTCATATTAAAACGAAGTTGATGTAGCAGCTTTTCTATAGATTTGCAATAAAACATAGTTGATATAAAGTTCTGCTTTTCACATATTTGAAATATTTGAAATAAGTCTTGAAATTAATGGAATCAAAGCAAGTACGATTATTAAGGTAATAAACATGAATTTCGTTTAGACACAAGTTTTCATCCCACGCTAAGAATTACATTTAGCAGTTATAATTGCTTCACAACAATTACTTATTACAAAGGTCAAAGTACTAAAACAGGAAAAGTTTTTTCAGTAAATTAATATTATCACGACTTCACCAAGTTACTCATTTTCCTGACAGTTGATTCCGATAAAAAATTGCAGAATTAAGTAACAATATTTTTATTTTAGTCACGTACGAATTTATAGTCGGCAGGGTTCCTTTTTCGGATTAAAATGTCGGTTACAGATGGATTTCTACAAAGATTAAGTAATACTTGGAACAGAATAGACTTTTTCTTTTGGATTCGCTTTTAACGTTTGCCAATTTTCATAGTGTCGGAAAAAGTATCGAATTATTGAAAGTAAATGTGGGCAGTATGAGCATTTATACCTAGTCCGGCCATAAGAACAAATGAATATGCATTTAGTTCTTTACGAAGTAATGTAATCTTATTAAAATTTATACGTACATATTTATGGAAATCTCGGCAAAAAGATAAAAAAATGATTTGGCTTTGATACAGGCCTTTAATCAGTCAGGTCATGAATCTATGAATTTACGTACTGTTTCCATTGGAAATTTAGCCACTGCTTGATCCGGAGATTTACTAAGAGACACAATATCGTGTGTCATTTCGAGCAGTCCATGCCCTCTAAAACTGACCATAATTTATATTCTAAGTTTAGGGGGTCCAGCTTTGGGCTAGACGAGAGCCAGCCTTCAGCTCTTATAAAGTCTGGTACGTTGGTTTCGAGCCAGGCTTGGTTAGTACATTGAGTACACAACACGATCCAAGACAGTTTTCAAGACTTACTTTTTCACAAAAATGTAGTTTGAGACTCCTTGATAAGACACTCCCCACCAAACTATTGCAGACGCAGGATGATGACCACGTTGTACCTTTCCGACCACTTGGGCAACTTCTTTAGAACTGTGTGCGTATACTTTGTCATTTTGCTTGTTGTAGTACTATTCAATCGAGAAAATATTTTCATCAGTAAAGAGGATATTTCTGTGCCTTTCACCTGCGTATCGGAACAGAAGGCGCTTTGATCGATCTCTCACTTCAACTGTAGGGATTCAGTTAGGGCATATCATGTGTATCGACGATAAGCATCGAGTTTCAGTCTTGTTTTATTATATGCGATAGAGTCCTAACGGGAATCTTCATTTCTCGCGATAAGATTTTTTGTTTTCTAGTGGAGTTTCGGCGAATTCTGGCTTTAACAGCATTAACAGCTTTTGTAGTTCTAACAGCACGAAGTTGCCTCGATCTATTATGGTCTTCAACGGAGAAAGTGTTGGTATATCTGTCGATAGTACGATATACTAACATACAGCTGATACCAAGATTTTGAAGTGTCTTGAATATGACCGGCGACTCCATACGCACTTTTTGTAAGATAATCACTGCAATTGTATTTTATTTAACACCCCATTGCATATTGTAATTTGATAATAAACACGAAAAATATATGTAAAACGGCGGGAAATCGAAAGAAGTTTCTATTCAAAATAATTAAAGAGTTGAAAAGAAAGAGAAGTTGCTATTTAACAGTATTTATGGCCAGACCATTTATATTAAATACGTGAAGGTAAAACGTTGTACCCCATTTTTAAGTACATTGCGCGCATAGAGCAATATGAAATTTGTCATAATTAAGTTAAACTTAATATGGAGAAGAAGTGCAGAAAGCTATAATTTACGTATGTGTTATTAATATAGGTACAAGTCCCGTACCTATATTATTAGTGTAAACACATAACAATAAATATGGTATGAGAACATATCAATACATGTTACCAAAAATTATTAACAGCCTTCCAAAAGACATACAAGAATTGTACCTTACGAGCCCTAAGACAATTAAAAGAATAAAAAAATATTTCATTTGCAGTGAGAATTTTGATTACGCGTTATGACACGTAAATTAACTACAATGTAGCATTTTGCATGCATGCATCTTAAATTAATTAATTAAATCGAACTATTGGCTGCGTATAAGCCATTATGTGGCTTTGTAGTCACAAACATTTTAAACTCTGCGATACAATATTTGGAACTAAATAAATAAATAAAATAAAAAATAAACAACCGTGATTGTTTAAAATAATGTATGTGCATTAGAAATATATTAAATTAAACAAAATGTATCTCATGGGGATGAAATATAAAATTCGGATAATTTAAACCTGTCACTGTCAAATATACATTATTATCTGTGATCAAAGAAACTTTACAAAATATTGTTGAAATAAAATATGCATTGTTTACTTTGTACGTACATTGTATATTTTGTGAATTAATGAATGTGAAATGTACTTTGTGTAGTACTCATGTTTTTTGAGGGGGCTTTTGCCATAGTTACCGCGCTTGACAGGCGGGCTGTCAACCGCAGTAAGTTATTAAAGTATTTTAAAATAATGGGGCGCTGCTCCCCGTCTCCTGAAAATTCCCTTAGATGCCTTTTACGACACCCACGGTTTGAATGGAGTAGCCTATTCTTATGCCGAAGCCTCACGGCGGTTTCCTACGATGAATTTGTAAAAATAAAAAATATATATATGTTATAATTAAATAAATAAATATTGTCGGACAAATTACACAGCGCCATCTAGCCCAAAGTAAGCGAAGCTTGTGTTATGGGTACTAGACAACTGATAAACATACGTAATTACATTTTTTTTTGTAAATACATACTTATTATACATAGAAAATACCCACCAAGACAAACAGACGTGTTCATGCACACAAATGTTTGTCTTGTGTGGGAATCGAACCCACGAGCGTTGGCGTCAAAGTCGCATCATTCACGACTGAGCCACCGAGCTCGTCGTTGTTGTATAATTGTAGAGTTACGTACTATTTGACAAAAGATGAAAGAAGACAAAAGCTCGAACTTAGATCTGGGGATACGAAAATTGGTTCCGATCTATTCAGATATTTAGCCGTAAAATAAATAATCTAGCTTTTCCTTGCACCTTCGGTCATACCTCACAGAAAACCGCAGCCAAATAACAACTCCCTAGAGGGTTGTAGTGTTCCTGCGTATGAGTGAGGTCACCAGTAAGCTCCCTAGGAGTTGCTGTGTAAGCAGCAGAGGAGGCATCGCGTGAGTGATAGTTAATACATCGCAAGCGTTAATAGGCTACGGTACCCACTTTACATCAGGTGGGCCGTATGCTTGTGTGCCTCCCGTATAAAACATATGTTTATCATTATCTTCGGTCGCTCGAAACTGATTATAATCTATATCACTAAGGATAATTTAGCTAGGTATCTTTATTGAATTTTAGAACCGAATCTATAGATTTGGCGTAAAGTTATATCCTAAACCCATAAAATAGTACAGTTTCTCCCTCTATTTCTCTAAAACTATAAATGCGATTGAGATGCGGTTTTCACCAGAAAGTCAAACTAAATTGCATCTTTCTAATGGTATCAAAATGGAGTTAATTTGATAACCGGAAGTATTTAAAAAAGTACATTTTGTACTTCCAGGTTGTAATTACAGTCATCGGTCATTTGTATTAGAACAGTAATAACAAAAGCGTAAAAGTAGTGGTGGGATTTGCGCGAAGCGCGAACTCCAGCACTTGTTTAGATAAATTTCAATACTGGCGAATTCTTCTATTTCTTTATAGTGACGTAAAGACGAGATAAACTTCTTCATTCAAAAATCATTAGAAATGTCCGCATGTTGCGCCACAAAAACTATAAACTGTATATTTAAATTATTAATGCGGTGTCATCAAAAAGTAGATTAATTTCATTTATAGCGATCGACTGCTATACTCAGTAGTGGTAGATAGCTTCGATCAAAAATTAAATTCACCAGTGTGTATTTTCCGCCTTTTCATCTGATATCTTCGTCAATTGTGAATCGAATTTAATTCGATCGAATAATTCTTTTTTAATGAAGATTTGATGTGGATACGACGGAGATATAATGATAAACTAAATAGTTATGTAATAAAACTTTTCGAATATAAAAGTGAAACCAAGTTCATTGAACGTCAATGCCTATTTCTATAGTTGCTATAAATGTGCTGGCATTGATTTCGTTGTAGTGTGTATAATTTTTACTTAAATAACATTGATTATTATTGATGGCACTATCTCAACATAAACCTGTCATCAACATCAGGCAGACAACATATATTACTTATTTATTTTGCTATATCCGTATATGTGTAGCTATATATAGAAAGTACGTATGAATCTGAAACGGTTGCCACCTTAATAACTGTCAGTTAGTTAATAACCAACGGGTAGGTAGTTAGTAAGCCATTTCGGTCTTTGATGTGTAATAAATGTTCGATTGTCATTAGCGGCGGGGCCAACACTAACGTCGATTTTCACGGCTCGCTTGCGACTAATTTATACAGCCCAATTGCCGCCTGGTTAAACATAATGTGAAATGTCCCGACGCTTTTCAAATCTATTGATTACGCGTAGTGCGGTAGTGAACTGGAAATTGACTAATTTTGTACTTTTATCTATTATATAATAATAATACTTTATTTGATTATCTGACAGTTTTTCATCTGAATTATAGGGATAGGTATATGTTGTAAGCAAAATGTACGCTTGTATTAGATATAATCATTCCTTCACAATTAAAAGTTTACAGCAGTCAGTTAATCACACCTATATATTTAAAAAATATATATTGCAGCACAATTATTTCACCTTGTAAGTTTTAGTGAAAGACAGTCGTGTGAAAATTATGTGTGTGTGAGTGTACCTGTGTCTCAACATGTATATAATATAAGTGTACGAATGGTGGAAGTGTAATGGTGGAACGACTGTAGTAATTATTTGGTGGCCTATTTAGTTTGAAGAGGATACCTATTTGCATATAGACATTATTCACTAGAACATTTATTATACTGTTTAAATAACAATTATAAGTTTGTATTCATTTTCGTTAACAGTGTGCAACAACTTTCAGTGTGTGCGTGGGAGATAAATATTTATTGAAGAGAATAATTTAAGCTTTTCAGCA
Organism: Pyralis farinalis; assembly: GCA_947507595.1. Taxonomy (NCBI): domain Eukaryota; kingdom Metazoa; phylum Arthropoda; class Insecta; order Lepidoptera; family Pyralidae; genus Pyralis; species Pyralis farinalis. The sequence goes on from OX382270.1 coordinate 19,547,954, forward strand.
TATGGTTAAAAAGATTGAATATTCAAATTGTAAAAATAAAGTAGTTTTGTACGTCTAGGTATATTAGCACGTCCATGGAAATTAAATGATGTTTTAGATGCTGCCGGAGAGTATTATCGGCAGCCTCGATTAGAGCGAACTTAAACACGATACTTTCAACGTCTCCCATTTCCCACCGTCACCGTACTCCGCGACTCTTTACCCGTTCATTTTTAAAATACGTTGTTCGACAAATTCACTTAATGCCGCGTTAAATGAACCGTGTTCGCATAATAAAAGATTTTATACTCAAAAGCGATTTCAAAATGGACGATATTTCCGTGAAACGAGAAACGCCGCACTCGACAACGGCGCTTCATCTCATCTCTAACAGCGCCGGAATATTTTTTCTCGCATGAACGAGTACGAATTCTGCAAAAATAAATTTAGAAAAACACCATATACAAATAATGCCAGATTACTTAAACAGTATGCAGCGTAAGCGGCCACTTTTCCACATAATTTATTCGTTTAAATTCCTCTTATTTCGTTGGGTTCCGCATTTTATTGACACGTTAAATATACCTACCCCGTTGCCGCTAATTTCATATTCATGAGGGCCATTTAAAATTAATAAAACAGAAATCGAATGGTGCATTTGGAACCTGACGTAAAACTGCTTCCGGCAGTTAATTGACTTTTGTTTGCGAGCTACCCATCAATGTTTCAATATTCGATTAAAGCGTAACAATGTACCACCAATGAATCCTCGATGTTGAATTAGTCTGTAAGCAAAACTTCCATATTGTATATACTTTGCTTGTAAAAAAAGAACAAACAGAGACGGAGCACAGAAATGGATGAATAAATGAGCACTCAGATTAGTTATCTCAAGAGAGGTAGGGCACATCAAAGCAGCCCGTCTGGGGAAGTACCTCCACCTAAATAAATAAATATTGTCGGACAAATTACACAGCGCCATCTAGCCCCAAAATTAGCGAAGCTTGTGTTATGGGTACTAGACAACTGATAAACATACGTAAATACATTTTTTTGTAAATACATACTTATTATTCATAGTTAATACCCAGACCAAGACAAACAGACATGTTCATGCACACAAATGTTTGTACTGTGTGGGAATCGAACCCACGAGCGTTGGTGTCAAAGTAGCGTAACAACGCGTTTCACCACTGCGCCACCGAGTTCACAGAAAACCGCAGCCAAATAATAACTCCCTAGTGGGTTGTTGAGTTCCTGCGTGTGAGTGAGGTCACCAGTAAGCTCCTAAGGAGTTTCTGTGTTAGCAGCAGAGGAGACATCGCGCTAGTGATACTTAATGTAATACAAGCGTTCATAGGCTACGGTAACCGCTTTACATCAGGTGGGCCGTATGCTTGTATGACGCCCGACGTTGTATAAAAAAGAAACAAAAAAAGTTAACACTTGCACACATGTTCAAGAGCGAGTCATACTCGTGCATGAAATGTTCCGTACCGCGGTGTAAAAATTATAACGAAAACACACATTCCTTGTTACTTGTTGTGGAATTCCTATTAATTTTTGACCAGAATTTATTTTATAGATTACTAGCTGCAGCCCGCGGCTCCGCTCGCGTGGAGTCAAATAACGTAGCCTATGTGTTAATCCAGATCATAATCTATCTACGTGCCAAATTTTATTCAAATCCGTTCAGCCGTTTAAGTGGGAAAGAGCAACAAACATCCATCCATACATACAAACTTTCGCATTTATAATATTAGTAGGATTTTATGTTATAGTTATCATAGAAATATATCTATTACACCAACCCTGACTCATTTCACTGAATGGATATGGGTCTCCCTTCAACCGAAGGGGTTTAGAGCATGTGCCACCACGCTGTTTAACAGTGGATGGGCCAAAGCCAGTATTTTTAAGCCGCCCGAAGGCCACTGATTTAGTTTATCGACTATCATTTACCGACAACGGTGGGACCGACGGCTTAACATGTCCTACGAAGTACGGAGAAGCTCGAGATAGATAAACCTATCCATAGACGGGTTGTGGTCGACGTTGCTTAACCTACGTGTTCGGATTAAAACGACACGCACAACGACACCATCGAGCATTCGAACGTACTAACATATAATGTGTGATAATTTCAACTTATCTATTACAATTGAAAAGATGCATGCCGTTCACAGTCGTATGGATGGAGGACAAACAGTCTTAGTAATAGGATTCCATTGGTATCCTTTGGATATAGAACCCTGCAAAGTACGAGTATGAGCGTTTGACCACATACTTGAGACGCTCTTAATCCACCTGTAGAGCCAGTCATTATTACCACGTCCTATGGTTTCAACAGCCCGGTTACAGAATTTCATGTACCTAAGACTCGAAATACTGTAATAGATTTCCTTAAGTGGAAATTATTTTGGAAAATTTCTAGCGGTACTGTGACGCGCGTAGATAAATTTGCCTGCAACCCTCACTCTGTAAAGATACATTATTTTTAAACTATGCGAGTTTCTTATCGTAAACCCGATCCCACTTTTTATCCGACGATATTTCTTTACAAAGATCATGCACACCAGCTAAAAATGAAGCTATATAAGTGGTTTCGCGTGTAATCTAAAAGCGTTCTTTATCACATAAAATATTCACATTCTTTTTATTTCCGTAAGTGAAACATTTTAACCTTTGATTACGGCTTTAAACGCTAATAATAGGTGGCATTTTGTTATTTGTCTGGGGCTGGATTGGATTGAGTAAAAATAAACAGTGGATGAATGTGTACAGATCTGTTAGACGTATGTTCTTTACATGTTTTTTATGTAACTGTGAGAATTGCCGATGATCCTAAGCTCACACGGTATAGAGCCCTTGTGTTCATGGTGACCTATGGTTTATGGTGAGAATTTGCCTTCCCCCGAGATTTTTGTTCAACCGATTGTACAATAGCTCGTGTTCCGATGAGTTATTGGATATGATGCCAACAGCCTCGTTTTATAATCGTACCTCTCTCAGACACTGGATTTGCAATAATCGCGTACTTTGTGATTCCAGAGAAGCTTTCTACCGAGTACTCGTAAGATATGGGTGAACCGATACCGAGATTTTCCTTACAGGTTACAGCATCAGGTTTTTCTATATAGGTGTGAAGAGGATTTTACAAGGTCGACAATGTAAGAGCGACACCCCTTATGTTGCAAGTGTAAATAGGCTATTGTAATTGCTTACCATCAGGTATGCAGTATACTTGTTTGCCTTATTTTAGTGTATTAAGACATCGACCTCGGTTGCTATTGACAGATGTCTGTCGTGCCAAGTCAGTGGCCTTCGTGAGGCTTTAAAACACTAGAGTCCTCTAATTCGCAGTCGATCAGCGGGACTGAGTATGCTCTAAACCCTTGCGGATGAAGAAAGATCAGTATTCCCACACTAAAATTAGTAAGGGTTGGTGTGGTGGTAGTGGTACAATAAAGAATAAAACTAAAAGGAAATACTCAAAGGGTAATGAAACTGTCAAGTTGTCATTAGTTAATCTGAACCCGCCCCTTGGGTACCACTGTGTACCATGTATTTGATTTAACTTTGCGTTGAGATTAGTGAGTTTATGAACGGCGCATTAAAATAGCTCACCTGGGAAATACTACCTTACAGAAAACTGTAGTCAAATGACAACTCCATGGAGGATTATTGTGTTCCTGCTAGTGAGAAAAATTGCCAGTAAGCTTCTGACAAACAAACTCCTGAATTATTGTCTTGTACATTTATTTTGTTCTTACTATCAAACATATATGCCTTTATGTATACTGTATATATAACCTTTAGAGATTCGCTAATATACAACTAAAATATCTGATATACAAATATACAAGAATATGCATATGTTAATTACAAGCACTATAACTGAACTAAAATTATGAATAAACTACAACTGAACTAAAATTATGAAAAGATTAGATTATTAATATGTTTGTTCTTAATGAATTAACACTGAACTGATTTTTAAAATTCTTTTAATAATCGGTTTTAATTTTTTTTTAAGAGAGATAGGGAGCATCAACTCATCCCCTCCGGGGAAGTACCACCTTGCAGAAAATCGCAGGCAAATAACAACTCCCTATCGGGTTGTTCCGTCTCTGCGTGTGAGTGCGGTCACCAGTAAGCTCCTAAGGAGTTGCTGTATTAGGAGCATAGGTGGCATCGCGCAAGTGACACTTAATGTATTGCAAATGTTTATAGGCTACGGTAGCCGCTTTACATCAGATCTGCCGTATATTTTCTTCGTGCATAACGAGATCCCAAAGATCTCGTGATTTTGTTTTTGTATTTTTACTTTTAGTTTTTCTCTGATCTACGGGCGAGCTCATATACAATAATGATATATCCATCATCTACTGATACATAAAAAACTTATTGTGAGCTATTGTCATAAAAATATTTTGATTTTAAGGTAACAGCCCGTAAAATATCTAAACAATCTCATACTCTCATTAGGTGAAGACAATAATGAGAACTTTTAGACTTCGTGACGTACCAGCAGCAGATAGCATAAATCTGGCTACGCAGTAAACGTGTTAATGCGACTGTAGCCCTGTATATATACCTATATTGAATCATCATGACCTGGTGATTGAATTATAGTATTTGTTTCAGTTATGGACGTGTTCAGAGGCGAGACACTGGAGTTGTCACACGTGCAGAGGTCCGACATGGGCGCATACTTCTGCATCGCAACCAACGGTGTGCCGCCTTCTGTCAGCCGACGGTACTATGTAGAAGTACACTGTTAGTATTTTTTTTCTATCTGTATCTATATATATATATATATATATATATAAATAATTTGACTGCACGGTCTTAAAATTTACATGGGTTCCTTAAAGGGCACGAACATCAACTTTGAGAGGATTAATGGTTCTCATTCTCATGAGATACAAAGAAACACACAGATGAAATTTAGGCTAGCATCTGTTTACTTATTATTAACATTTATTTTAATTAAATATTAAATTAACAACCCCATTACTAGAAAATTAATACCCCCATTAGTAGTAAAAATATTACGAGTAAATTTGATCACAAGACTTGTAGGAGGTATTCCGGTTTCACCCTATCCCTATATCCTATCCTATCTTGACACAATAGTACGAGTACAATAACATTGTGCCACATTTGCTTCACATAACTATGTATTGTTCACTTTCTCTCTTTTTACGTTTTCTTTAATTACGCTTCTTATGAAGTTGTACGGTTCCACAGTATCAAGTGTATCACCACACGTATTTCCCCTTACGATTTCAATAAAAAAAAAAATGGAGGTGTTGTTGTTGTGTGTTGAATGTTTTAATTTTAAAATTTTCCAATGAGCCCAATAGCAAAATGAACAATTTGAGTTCATCTTAAGTTTATTTTCTCAATTTATAAAAATATTTTTTCTAATTTATTTTATTCTTCAAAATATTTTTTTCTAAGTTTAATGGTTACGTGAATGTTGATTATTCTGTAAGTATGTCACGATAACGCCCGTAAAATACCATATTTCGACTCCATTTTTAGGGTTCCGTACCCAAAGGGTAAAAACGGAACCCTATTACTGAGGCTCCGCTGTCCGTCCGTCCGTCCGTCCGTCCGTCTGTCACCAGGCTGTATCTCATGAACCGTGATAGTTAGACAGTTGAAATTTTCACAGATGATGTATTTCTATTGCCGCTATAACAACAAATACTAAAAAATAGAATAAAATATAAATTTAAGGGGGCTGCTATACAACAAACGTGATTTTTTTTGCCGTTTTTATAGATAATGGTACGGAACCCTTCGTGTGCGAGTCCGACTCGCACTTGGCCGATTTTTCTTATTAGCTTCATAAAGATCAGCGGTTTATCTTTTTGTCAGTTTTCCATGACTAAAATGACATGTGACAACGTAGGAGTGTCAGTACGCACTCGTTACCGGCACTTATTCTATTCTTACTTAAACTTTTGTGATTGATATTATTTTGAAAATAATAATTGACAAAAGCAGTCTGAACCCGTTATATACGTTTTCCCATACATTTCGCGGTCGTATACGACCACCCGGGTTTCGAAGGGTTAATAACAAGAAAAGCATAAGCCGATCGTCATGCATGTAATCTAGTCGTTTTGTTTACTATTTTACTATCTATATACAAAACTTGGTTCATATTTTAGGATTAAAAAACGCATGAACAATGTAATGTAATATTAAATTGTCATTATAACTATTCTAGTGTAAGACTCCAACTTAAACCACATTTCATTACCAGCGTGTTACCGCATATTGTTTGTGCCCTGCTGTCAACCTATACGAAATAGAGGAAATTGCATTCTCTGTGAATACTCCCTGTTCTCTCATAATACGAGTAGATTGTGACCGATTTAGATGACTCTTGTGAAAACAACGATTTTCATGTACATTGACTTGAAATAATAGCCAGTCCCGTCTCGCCGATTGTAGCAAAATAGTGACCAATTGAAATTATTTATATACAACGTCTGAAGGCATACAATCATACGGCCCACCTCATGTAAAGCAGTTACCGTAGCCTATTAGCGCTTGTAATATATTAAGTATTACTCGCGCGATGCCTCCTCTGCTGCTTACACAGCAACTCCTTAGGAGCCTACTGGTGACCTCACTCACACGCAGGAACACAACAATCCTCTACGGAGTTGTTATTTGGCTGCGGTGTTCTGTGAGGTTGAGGTACTTCCCCAAACGGGCTGCTTTTATGCGCCCTACCTCTCTTTGAATATCCAGAACAAGGCAAACAGAATGTTCATGTACACAAATGTTTGTCTTGTGTGGGAATCGAACCCACGAGCGTTGGTGTCAAAGTCACGTCATTCACGACTGGGCCACCGAGCTCGTCAATTTTTATTTTCTTAGATATGAAAGTGATTTTATAGGATATGTATATTACACATGATTGTAACTAAAATAGTTGTAATATTTGTATGTATATCTTCACGCCAAGTCCCTTGCGGGGTAGGCAGAGAGATCCGAGCGCCATAAGGCGCGGTCCTTACATACTTCACTCGCTTCTGTGACATTCATAGCTCTTTTCATGCATGCTCGCCGGTTCCTGGGGCTCCTAGCATCACCTTCTGATAAAACACGACCAATTTAGTCATGGTAGGTTAGTCTCGATCATCCTCGGCTCCTACATCTTTCCACTTTTGCATTGTATATCTGTTTCGTCATTCTTTCGTCGCGCATTCTTTCTACATGTCCGAACCAACGGAGCATGCCCTTTCTTATCTTAACACCGACACTCTCTTTCAAACCAACTCTATCTCTCACGAATACGGCTTATCACCATATAGTGGTCCGTTTCAAGAGTGTGACCACTAAATGCTCTTGTATCCATTAACGACTTTCGGAGACGTCCATCTATCAAAATCAAATCAATCACACTTTTCTGTTCATTCCGTCTCCATGTGTAAGTGTGAATATCCTTGTGATGGAAGAGCATGTTCGACACAAGGAGGTTTCGTTCCATACATACATCTAAAAGTAACTTACCAGTTCATCGTTCACTCTCTTATCTCTGTATGGACAGCCTCATAACTGCTTCGCTTGTGTCCCAACCCATCCATTTAGATCACCACACATAATTATCCGTTCATTCGCTTCGGCCAAACCCTGAATACCCCTTACAGTCTCCCAAAACTTCTCGAGCTCCTGGGGATCAGCAGAGCTCACAGGAGCATATGCTGCAACTAAAAACACTCGCGTAATCCCCAGTTTTATGTTAACCCAGAGAAGTCTTGTACCTACTAAATCGTAATCTTTCACACCAGCGGCCAAGCGAGATGAAAGCACGACATCTACGCCAGCACTGGCATGAACGTCCTGGTCCACCCCGGACCACAGGGTCATCATGCCACCGGCCAGATCTTCGGTGTCGCTTCCCTTTCGCTTGGTCTCTGATACACACAAAGCATCTAGGCATCTCACGTTCATTATATCAATCAACTCATTCATCTTATCTTTTAGACCACCTCTCACATTCCATGTGCCTATACGACACTCTGCTCTCCTCGACCCGCCGGGATGGACGTTGCGTGGTGGGTGGCGGCCCCCACCGCCGCATGCCTTAGGTTTCACACCGACAGCGGCGGATCGGTGCGCGTCGCCTCCGGGGGACGCCCTAATCCGCGCGTCTGTGGGGTTTGGGTCCAGAATTGCAGTCCAAACAAACAGTGTTGGACTGGCAGGGTTGCGGCGTGCACGCTTCTGGTACCGACCCCAAATTGTAATTGACCCCAATTTGTAATAGTTAAAAATAAATATGGGGTATATATACTTAATTTATCGATAAACAAAGGTTCAAACCAAAAAAAGAAAAACATTAACCTTTGCATTTTATAACCTTTAAGACTTTTGGATGAAATTTGACGTATGTGTAAGATGTGACGTAAAAACATTATATGAAACATATTCTATGTAATAAAATTTATGAATAAACTTTTCACTTTTGTGCTTAAACAAGGACATGTGCATTTTATATGTACATGCTTGAGAGAGAAAAATACGTACCAAAATATGTTCCTTTGTTTTTGTGCAGTCATACCTCAAGTAAGGGTCACCAGCCAGTTAGTCGGGGCGCCTTTAGGCAGTGACATAGAGCTGCAGTGCTATATCGAGGCTTCCCCTAGAGCTATGAACTCCTGGTACCGGGAAGATGGCAAATGTAAGTATATTATGTAATATATATATCTGTAATCTTATTTTAGTTTGCTTGCAGACAGGTTCCACCATATAGGGTGCTGTTGTAAGTAGCTCATCCTCATCAAAAATGTAAAGTCAGTTTCAACAATGGAATTATATACCCAACCCACGCAAGCCTCGTGTATTGGATTTTCACGCAGGCGAAACATTTCTGTGTATGAACACGCCTGTTTTCCTTGGTTTGGGCGATATAGTAACATTGTTAAACCTTCGTTCTCGTGCTCGTCATATGTTTGAAAAATGCAAAATCAATTTCAACAATTGGTATTGTGTATTTGATTATTTATTTTGATAATAGTTTTAATGTATGATCTTTTGAGCTCGGTATCTCCCACCTACTTTTACTACCATCCACTAGATTTAATTTAAATACCATTGATTACGGAGCACCGTTCAAGGTCGATGAGCAATGTGATTCCCTTAACTTTGATAACGGGTAAGATCTGAAAGCAATATATTAGACAAGCTTTAGGCATATTTTCAACCCTGCTTGCTGCTCTGAACGATCGATTGTAAGTTTGTACTACGACTGCTAACATAAATCTCTTCCTGTTCACGCTTCTACTAACTTTGTGTTTTTGTTTTACAGCACTAGTTAGCGATAAGCTATTGGAAAACCCAAAGTTACGTATAGAAGAGACAATAGTGAACGAGTACTCCCGCTGGATGAACTTATCAATAAAGTCTTTGGCGCCGGGAGACTTCGGTACATTTGTATGTGCATCTGTCAATGCACTAGGCAAGATGGAGAGTCAAGTCAGTTTGCATAGTGAGTACCTAATACATAGAGTATAGACTTCTTTTGAGCAAAGGATTCATTCAGGGTATCTGTAGAGGATTTATACTTCTTGGTGGTATGTAGTCGTGTACGTAACTAAATCTCTAAACTAATAATATAGCGAAAGAGTTTCTTTGTTTGTTTTAACGCGCTAATCACGGCACTTAGCAGGCGGAAGTAACAAATTATTTTTGCATTTGATAGCTGAAGGTTATGGGCTACTCTTTAAGCAGGTTATATATATATATATATATATATATATATATATATATATATATATATATATATATATATATATGTTGATCGTGACTAAACTGTGTACTTGGAGGTATGGTACGGCAGTCGCTCCATATTAAAAACAGTATTTTCACCAAATCCTATATTTAGGTATCGGGCCCCTCAATCCTAAGAAATTTTAAAATAGGTTAACGCTAAGAAGAAGTATAAATCACAGATTAACGCCGTTTTTTAAATTAAAAGTAATAAAGTCATGCATTTTTTTTGTAATGTCTGAATTACGTATTGTACTTTTAATTTTTAACAATTAAGTGTACACCGAGCATTAGTTTTGCAATTTAGTTAATATAAGTATTTAAGCTTTAAATAAATATTACGAAAGCGCCTCAATCAAAGCAGAATCTCTTCGAAGTAACATGTAATGTCATCACGTGGTTAGGCCTAATCGTTTATAACTCACGTACTCATTCAATGGTTTTGTTCACGGATACGAATACTTGTGTGGAGCGCTCCGATATGCTCATTTCATATACTTTAGTGCACGCGATCACCCCATAGGTGTCTACTACTCAATCTGCTACGAATTCCAACGTGCGATTACGATATAGATAACGCGTGCGTGACGCCCTAACTATTCGTAGGCAAGGAGCTACGCGTGTAGCAGTGTAGATAGCAGAGCTACGCTTGCTACGCCATCTTAGATGTCTCTGCCGTCACGCCTCATTATGATTTGTAATTATTTGTTTATACAACGTCAGGAAACAATGCCTTTTTTTTTTGTGACGCGGGGAAAAATGCGTTACGCACACCACCGGTGCCTGGGTGGCCTCCGGTGGTAGTGTGGGACTCCCCGTCGGCTGATCCGACGGTATACCCACTAAACGACCCCGCGAAATGCCATCGGCCGCGTTGGTGTGGTGCCCCGGGTCTGTCAGCAACAGGGCACCACTGCGACCAGGAAACAATGCCTCACTTACACGCCGGAACACAACAATTCTCAGAGTGTTGTTTAGCTGCGGTTTTCTGTGAGGTGGAGATAACTGACGGACTCAGATGGGCTGTTTTGTTGCGCCCTACCTCTGTTAAGATTAAATGCCTATGTTACTTTCTATATAAAGTATTTATTGAAACTATCTCCAAATCTAACAATGACAAACTAATTCTCTGTGTTTATGGCATGATTTATGTTGTATACGTCTCTTACAGGGTTAGAACTAAGCATGAACGGCTTTGGTGCAGAAGAACCGATGGTATCAGGTGCGGCATGGCAGCGAGCGCGCAACCTGCCATCATATCGAGCGCGACCTGCAGCCTCCCATGCGCACCAGTACTTCTTAACACAGCATCTGCCACCACAGCTCTATGCTGTGCTGTTGACGGCGTTACGATACATTAATACGTTTTAATTCGTTAATTAGACGAATTTTTATGTCAATTCTTCAACAGTCTGCAGATGCATATTTTTTTAATACCGCTATGTTATGTAGTCACCATTACCTTGCAACAACAGAAGTATCACTTGTAAGTTACTCGTCCTATGAAAATCTTTTCACGTGTTTGTTAAATAACTCCATACTGTAGGCGGTTAGAAAAATCTCCATAGGGAATTCATTCTATAAAACAAGGATATAATTTGCTGAAAAAAAATCTCTGAAACCCTATAATACGGGAACATTTTAGTTTCAATATATGAGGATGAATATTCCCTGTTCATAAACAACAATATGAATGTAGGTGTGGTTAACATAGACAACAACTATTTATAGAACACATTGTAAAATCGATAGAAGACACGTAGGAAGGCAAGCCTCTTAATAGACTTATGAGATTAAGTTTATATGTAAATATTTTTCACGTTTCGGGTCTGTACCGAAACACAAGTCCCAAATACGGTTTACCATGATACTTGTATACCACACGTCTTTGTCCGGGGCTGAAATACTGCTTGGTACTATTGTGCTTGCCAAACTTGTTGGACAACAGTTTAACCCTATTGTACAGTCGAATTCTAACTGAACTCTTTATTGAAACTTGAACTTTAATGCCACCTGAAACTACGTATAATAAAATAAGAGAAGCGTACTGCAACTATTACGAGAAATCGGTCAGAGTAGATGTAAAGACTTATACGCAAAGGTCACACACATAAAATAGAATCCAATCCCTTGAACTGACCAATTACAAGTACGACTCAGCGGTGAATATTTTATTGCAAATAAATGCTTATATTTGCGTCAAAGACTCACTTTTAGATCGTTCCTTACTTTCTAATAAATAATACACCAGACTTGGAATAACCAACACGGTTGTGTATAATTTTAGCGTTGCAATTGTATGAAGTTCCCGTTTGTATACGATCCAATTAACCAAACCAGTTCTTCGACGCTCTCTTGAAATACACTTATAATTTCAGCGTTCATCATTATTAGTATATAATTTGAACTTTGAAAATTGAATATTTTTCAAGTACAGTATACAGAAAATAAATTATAGAATGGAAGCAATATAATGTTTAGTAAAGGTAGAAAAGACTTGGTTATCGTTTTTACTTTTTAAATTATCAATTAATTGGAATGAGCATAATGACATTGTGATATTTTTTGTAAAGTTAATCGTTATAATGTAAATTACTTGAATTGATTATTGTTATATAAGCCTCTATGTATATTGTAATAGCAAATAACGTTCAAAATAACACTATTGGAATGTTATTATTCTATCCCATATTTAAATATACTATCTTATAACACGATATCTTTGTATAGTTTAATAAATAAGAGCTATAAAAAATATATAACTGACTAGGATTAATTTAATGATAAGTAGCTCCTTAAATACAAATTTCAAATAGTATCTATTTATTATTTTGTATTATAATGGCGAGCAAAAATTGTATCGAAAAGCCGTTAAAGTAATATTGTGAACAAAATATAACTATACGTTAAAATAACTTAGAATGATATGACTTTATGAAAAGCCAGTGTAAATTTCTTAAATATTTGTGCTAACATGTTACGTTGACTTTGACAATAAATGTGTAATTTACTAATACTGAAACAATATTTAAATAAATGTCCTTAAGAAACCTACAAAATTTTATTTGATGTATTTTTTTAAATGGAGATCTTTAACCTCATACTTCGCAATCAAAGATCGGTTAGGCGAAATTGCGTGGTATGACTTGCTTCAAAAACATGTTGTGGGAGAAAATAATGATCAAAGTAAGTAAAATGAATGCCTATGGATTCTTAATAACATTATTGTGTTTGTATGTGAGTGCGTACATACCACTCGATGTGAAGCCGTTAGCGTAGTCTAAAATTCGCTACTCGCTCTTTTCTTATATATTTTGTTGTAAGTTATATACTTATATCCAAATATATAAGTAGAAACTGAGTTGAGAGATATCCAAGAAATAGCTTTACAAGCATGCGGCTCGCATCAGATCTATTGACGCTCACAACACCACGGGGATGTTACTCGCGCGCTGCCAATCTTGTAACCTAAGGATGCTTTGTCACAGTACCCAGTAATTTCTCTGTCATATCTCACCCTTCAACCGGAACACAAATAAATAAACCAATGTGAAGAGCGCATACCATGCCAACAAACTGTTTTACAGTTTGGCATAATACTGTATTATGGAAACATGTAGCATAAGTAAAATAAATGAAAAAAAAAAAAAAAACAATATAAATACAGCTTCTTGGCGGTAGAAATAGGTGAGATAGAGGTACTCATGCAATGCATGTCGCGATGAAGTCAGGTAGTTCAGTAGATCTCTATGTAGTGTTCAGAAAACGTTTGCCTAACAGCAGTTATCTGGAGGATTATCGTGCTCTTGCGAGTAGGATCCAGTAGCGGGTATCGCAACTAGCGACGAGTGGTTAGCAATGCTTCTTTTACACCAAGATATGTGGGTTCAATTCCCACACATGACATTAATAAGCTGGACCGGCTCAACCGGACCGGATCAACAGTGCTATTCGATTCATATTCTGTCTTCGGAAATATGACCATATTTCGTTCTACCGGTCAAAGCTTGGATGGCTTCCCATTCGTCAGCGTCGTCATTTAAGATTAATTAGCACACTTTTTACAATTCTTTTTAATCCCCATTCTCCTGAATACTTGAAATGTAAGTTCCAGTACCTTCGTGATTCTCATAACCGTCAACTTCGATCAAATGACTCCCATTTACTCTACCACTTTTCCGTTCGGGCTTCATGTCTAATTCCTTTACTCTACAAGCTTCACGACTCTGGAATGCGTTGCCTGAACCCATTAGAGACTCCCCAAACAAGTTTACTTTTAAAAAGAAGTTACGTGCCTATCTTTTAGAGAGTCTATCCAGGCAGTAATCATCCAATGTGTGTTGTATAATTAGTATATAATATATTATTTATAGAGAAAATATGTATGTATTACTAGGGTCTTGTATGTATTATTGTGTTTGTGTATGTATTATCGTAGTTATTTATTTATGTATTCTATATTTATGTTAGGTTTCAATATAAAGAACAAATTCTTTATGGGGTCGATTAATATTTAATTTTAATTTTAATAAAAACCGCAATCGCGTTTTTTCTACACTCCCGATGGTTGACTGGTAGAGAATGCAATTAGCATTAAGTCCGCCTTTTGAACCAACTGTATTGTGGTCAATAAAGTATTAAATAAATAAAATAAATAAGGAAGCACCTTAGTCTTCTCCCTCGCGTTATCCCGTTTCCTAAACCATTACGATTGGCGGGGTCCGTTACCTAAGCCTAAAGATTTGGCAAAGACACTGATTTTTACATAGAGCGACTACCGTCAGACCTCTACAATCCGGAGGGAAAACCAGATCTTCCTTAGGTTAGGTCACACGTCTTTCGAAATATATTTCTTGGACGTGTGGGTTTCCTCACGATGTTTTCCTTCACCGCCGAGTAAGTGATAATACATAAATCCGAAAACACGAATTTCGTTGTACATCCCCGGCCAGGACTCGAACCGGCGGCCAGGTGGTCAATACGCCGGTTCCACATCCACTGGGCTAACACTGCTCTCTAAGGAAGTACTTGTATCTCACGGAAAGCCGCAGCCAAATACAACTTCTTGGAGGGTGTTAGAGTTATTGCTCCAGCAGAAGGGGTGGGCGATCATAGGCTACGGTGACCACTTTCCGTGGGTGGGTCATACGCTTTCACAGCTCCTAACGTTTTTTTAAAAAAATACACGCTTTGATTGTCAAACGGCAACAAACATTTGTTAGGATTTCGTACACAAAATGTCACAACTCCATAAGTTCGTTTGGTATGTTTCGGAATGATAGCGTCTCCGAAGTTTGTGAAGTGAAGATACCGAAGTAATTCAAGTTGATAAATACTTATGTAAATATTATAGAAACAACAAAGCAGTGTTTTTGACGAGCTCGACGGCGCAGTGGTTAGTAACGCCACTTTGACACCAACGCTCGTGGGTTGGATTTCCATACAGAGCAAACATTTGTGTGCATGAACATATTTGTTTGTTTTGGTCTGCGCGTTTTCAAGAGAGGTAGGTAGGTTCGGTGCACCAATGCACGAGTGGGGAGGTAGCTCCTCCTCACAGACAACCGCAGCCAAATTACGACTCCCTGGAGAGTTGTTGTGTTCCTGCGAGAGAGTAAAGTCATCAGTAAGCTCCAAACTATAATTTCACGCCAAATCCCTTGAAGGGTAGGCAAAGGGAACCGAGTGCCACATGACTCGGTCCGTAGAGGCCTGACTCGTTCTTCTACTTTCGCTTTATACATCTAAATAAATAAATATCGTTAGACAAATTACACAGCGTCATCTAGCTCCAAAGTAAACGAAGTCTATGTTATGGATACTAGGCAACTGCTAAACATACATTTTGTTATGTAAATACATACTTGTGATACATAAAAAATATCCAGACTAAGACAAACAGACATGTGCATGCACACAAATGTTTGTCCGCTGTGGGAATGGAACCCACGAACGTTAGTGTCAAAGTAGCGGTACTAACCACTGCGGCACCGAGATCGTCGAGATCTCCGAGACACCGAGATATGTTTCGTAATTGTTTCCTTCTGCTTTCTTTCTACCTGTCCGAACCAACAGAGCTTGCCTTTTATTTTAACATCGACACTCCCTTTCGGACCAGCTCCGTTTCTAATATCGCCATAGGTAATGTGGTTTATAAGCGTTTAAAAAAATTTCATAAACATATTTAGGACGCGGTAAGTTTTCTTTATGCAACCTAATATAAGGTCATTACCGTAGTCTAGAATGCTTGCCCACTTACGCACAGTAATACAACAACTCTTCGGGAAGCTGCGTTTTTCTGTAAGATGGTGGTATATCTACCACTGAAAATACCTAAGATAAATAGACATCTTCATGCATATAAATATTTGTCCTGTGTGGGAATCGAACGCAAAAGCCTTGGTGTTGGTCGCAGTCTCGACGTTTCTGCCTCTCCATTGATCTTGATATTTGTCTTAAGTTTGAGTCATTCCAGTATCCGTCGGGTAACTTAGAGTTTGTAAATCTAGTAATCTGATTCTAAGTAAAATATCTAAGTTCATTTATTAGGAAAAACAAAATTATTCCAGCATAAAAAATCATATAATGTAGGCAAGTACTAATAGTGAATGTTAAAGAAGCAAGTGAGGTATGTAAGGATCGAGTCACGTGGCGCTCGGTTCTCTCCGCCTACCCCGTAAGGGATTTGGCGTGAAGTTATAGATAGATGGATAGAAGTACTAACAGTAGTATATTACGAATTTATTATGACATTAATTAAGTTCTTAATAAAATATTTGGAAATTATAAAAAAAAAATATTGAAAATATACAAATTAACATACTCGTATATTTTCCTGAAATGTTCAATAACGCTTAGTGCGAATTTAGACCATTGGAGAGACTTCGATTTACAAGAAAAAGATCATTTGCAATGCAATTTTGTAATACACAGAAAACAATATAAGAAATAAGAAAACATTCCTGGCCGAGAATGTAGCGAAATCTACTTCTGAGCCCCCTAATTCGCAGTTACGTGAGAACTATAGTGTGTATACATCGGGTATATATCAGGTATACTGGGTATACATCGGGTCAGATTTGGGTCAGGGTTTGCATCAATTGCGGGTAACGTTTCTGACATACTTAGGCCAAGTTTCAGTAAAAAAGACGTAGAAGAGGATGACTTTCCAACAGAGCCTTAAAAATTATTAAAGACACGCTTAACTTGATATACTGCGCAGTTGATCTTGCATTTGACGAGTTTTATTTAATGTCTATTAAAATCTGTGGACAATTACTGTGTACCCGTATATTAACGCTGACAGCGCAAACGTCGAACATAGCTAGGTTGCCAGTAAAAGTTTACAGCCAATAAACAGCGTTAGAATGTTCAATAAAGTCTAGAAAACTACAGGATTAGGCCCGCTTTAGAAATCGTCCGCAAGCCAAGTACCAGTAGGTAAGTGAGATATTGCAGAACAATGATGAATGGACGCGAACTAATGCATTTTTCGTGTTGCACTTGAATTAATGCGACGCCGTCCTATTGGCGACCGTCGAGAACGCCTAGCGCTCGATAATCGCAAGATTTAAAGCTCTACTCAGTTCTGGTAGCTTTAACATTACTATTAAATCTTACGTTTGTGATAAAACAATTTTATATTTGAAAAGCAAAAGATTTCGAAAAGAGGAATTTCCTAATTTGAGTCTGGTTTTTGTTTGTATGTAAAGCAATGTTTCTGAAAATTGTTTCTTATTGAGGCGCTTTCCAGTATTTGATTGGATCCATTTAAATTTCTCTACCACACTACTCAATTGCAGATTGGCAGAGACCAGTATTTTTAAACCGCTTGAAGGCCAAGTTAACGTGCCCTTCGAATCATGGAGGATCTGGAGATAAATACACCAAGCTGATCGACAGGTTGCGATCGAAGGGAACTTGGGGTTATTGGCATGCGCAATGATGCCATTAAGTTCCAAGAATAACGCGTTATGTTGTCGTAGATCACTCTTAAATTCTTTGTTTTGGGCCAAAAATCAGCCCATTAACCAACGGCGCCTGCTGTAAATCCTGGGGACCACTAAATACGTATCTTCGGATTTATATACATGACTAGATCGGTGGCGCAGCGTTTAGTAACGCGGCTTTGGCACCAATGCTCGTGGGTTCGATTTCTACACAAGACAAACATATTTTGACATGTCTGTTTGTCTTGGTCTGGGTGATTTTAAGAGAGGTGGGATGCATCAATGCAGACCGTCTTGGGAAGTCCTTCCACCTCATAGAAAAACCACAGCCGAATACTAACTCTCTAGAGAGTTGTTGTGTTCCCACGTGTTAGTGAGGTCACCATTTTAGATTAGGAAACTGGATAACGCTAGGAAGATGAAGTTTGTAAGAACTTGCCACAGATTTTCATTTTACAGCTGGTAAATTTAGGTATAGTGATAAATATTAAATAATAAGACATATACATAGAATAATATTAACTGAAATATTAAGTCATTAGATCAGATTTAAAAATAACATACAAAAACATCATGACTTCTAAACGTATGAACAGCAAGCCACTTCTTGCACTATCGATATTTACCCACTATATCCTTGACTGCATTCCTTTATTATCTATGTATGATGCAGAGTTCAATGTGTGAAGTTTATGTGGGTAATTGTTTGTCATTGCAGCCGTCTGCGTGTACATACTTGAACATTATTGTTTGCTTTGAATTTTTCCGTTGTTGACTGAGGAACGGATATTTCTATGGACTTATCTCAAGTGAAGGTATATTTCATAATAGTATTTTTTTTCTGTACTAGATGGGTGCGGACGAGATTGTAGTTTATTTGAAATATAACCGTTTAATTTTTTTTTATACAACATCGGCAATCATACGAGCATTCGGCCCCACCTGACATAAATTAGTTATCGTAGCATATGATGGCTCACAATACCAGAATATCGCTCTCTCGGTGCCACCCCTGCTGGTAGCAGAACAAACACTTAGGAGCTAAGAATCTCACACACCACGAGTAATACAATAATCCTACAGAGATTTGTTCTTTGGATGCGGTATTCTATGACGTAGTACTTTCCCAATCGGCCTACTTTTATACACCCTACCTCTCTTTCGCCAGAGCCTCGTTAGTTAATTAACAGGGTGCATCATGTACACGTAAAGTAGTCATTGACTCAAAAGATGATAGTGAGTCTGTTATAGGACAAAAGTTATACTTACTGCGGTAGAAGGATATCGCGAAGAAAGTTTGTGCACAGTCAAAGTAACTAAGTTCACTTTGCACGAGGGGTACTTACAGCGACGATTCGTATTTCCGTAATATAGAGCATAATAACAGCCAGAACTCACTGATGCGGGAAAAGCGGGAACGCGACAGCGTTCTAGGATGTGATTGTTTTTGTAATATCCGTATTTGTATGCAACCTGTCACACAAAAAGCGTTTACTACGCGCCGCGCGCGCCGGTTAGCGCCCGCTTTTAGAGCGCCAAATTGCATACACACACGAATATTACAAAATGTCATTCCGGATCGCTGCCGCTTTTCCGCTTTACCCGCCTCTGTGGGTTTTGGCTTTTAAAGTCAATCAGTCAAATATTTCCTACACAAGCTAATATTCTTAATAAAATATACATTTAATTAAATTGCATTCTTTCAATATGCTCACACAGATATGACTTAATTTAAGGGTATTGTTTATTACTCGATAAGAAAAATACACTATATATATTTTAGATACTTCTTTCTAAAACAAAATTTTAAACATATATTCTTGCAATTATTTGTATATTTGTCTTAATAGCTATAAGTTAATTTTGAAATTGACATCAATTAAATGATTTACTGTACCTGAAATATTGTTTAATATATTATGTTAATATATTTACACTTTTTATAAAATTGTACTGTAATACGCAGGCACGCAAACACTGGTCACACCGATGAAAGACGAATGTATGGAGAAAGGCTTACTACTACTGAATACGAAGAAAATAAAGATAATGGTGTTTGAAAGAGAAAAATCCAGTTGCGATTACGGTTGTAGATGAAGTGTTGGAACAAGTGAATGAGATTGTATATCTTGGATGCGCTTTCAGCAGGTATGGAAGGTACACCGCAGATGTGGAAAAACGACTGAGTGTTGGGAATAGTGTGAATGAAGCGTTGCGAAAACTTCTTGGCAGTAAAAACCTGAGCCACAACTCGCTATACACAATGCAGTGCTAGTCCCAACGCTAACTTATGGAAGCAAGAGCTGGGTATGGCAGAAAGAGCATGAAAGTAGAATAAACGCAGTCGAAATGCGAGCGCTGCGCAAAATTTGTGGCGTCAGGCTTGTAGACCGTATTCGTATGATGATGATTTGATGAACTCGGTGGCTCAGTCGTTAATGACGCGACTTTGACACCAACGCTCGTGGCTTCGATTCCCACACAAGGCAAACATTTGTGTGCATGAACATGTCTGTTTGTCTTCGTCTGGATGTTTTAAGAGAGGTAGGGCGCATCAAAGCAGCCCGTCTGGGGAAGTACCTCCACCTCACAGAAAACCGCAGCCAAATAACAATTTCCTAGAGGGTTGTTGTGTTCCCGCGTGTGAGTGAGGTCACCAGTAAGTTGTTGTGTCAGTGGCAGAGGAGGCATCACGCGAGTGATAATTAATATATCGCAAGCGTTAATAGGATACATTACCCGCTTTACATCAGGTGGGCCGTATGCTTGCATGTCACCCGAGATAGTATAAAAAACAAATGATGTTAGAAACAGAGTTGGTCTGAAAGAGAGCGTCGGTGTTCAAATAAGAAGAGACATGCTCTGTTGGTTTGGACATGTAGAAAGAATGCAGGATGAAAGAATAACTTAGCAGATATACAATGCAAACGTGGAAGGATATAGGAGCCGAGGAAGACCAAGACTTACCTACCGTATTCTATCAGAAGGTTATGTCAGGAGCCCTAGAAAGCGGTGAGCGTGCATGAGAAGAGCAATGAATGTTAAAGAGCGAGTGAGATATGTAAGGATCGAGTCACGTGGTGCTCGGTTCTCTGTGCCTACCCCGCAAGGGATTTGGCGTGAAGTTATAGATAGATAGATAAAATTGCATTAATTTTATAAATTTTACGTCAATTCTTACTCGTTCTGCTGCAAGGATACGGGTCTTCGTTCAACGAAAGGGGTTTTAGATCATACTTTACTACGCTGCTCAACTGCGGCAGCGGCCAGTCTTTTCAAACCGCCCGAGGGCCACTGACTCAGTTTAACGACTGTCATCTACTGTCAACAGCCGAAACCGAAAGCAACAATACAAGGAAACAAAAAAGAAACATATTCATATTGCGTATCTCTATAACGTAAAAGAGGTAGACGACTGTGTCAAAAATCGCTTGTGAGAATAAACGAAAAATTACTTTGTTATGTAATTCAGGTAGTCAGTTAATCGCTTTCTGAGTTTAAAGGTAATATTTAGATTACATTTCTTAAGTGTAAGTTAGGTTTTGTAACTTTATGAAATAGATATTTTCTACATTATAATATATACGCATAGAATAGAACAGAATAGTAAGAGTTAATAGCGCGGTCCACTAACTTTGTGGGATGAAGAAAGAAGTGGTAGCCCTTTGACGGTTGTTACGTAAGAAAACGTGTTTGCAGGGAAAAATTTAATCCAAGACAATAGGCGAGTTACGTATCAGAAGATTCAGCATATACTGCAGATTGGATCGGGAAGCCTTCATGAGATTCTACACTTGCATATTCGCGTGAGGAGGATAGTTTCACGCTGGGTGCCGCACAACCTCACCGTTGCTCAGAAGCAGGCCCGGGTGGAACGGGCCGTGATATGATAAACAAATTTCGTCTCGCCGTGTGTATAACATCATTACAGGTGATGAGCCCTAATGGTATTCTACTAAACGCTTGGCAGAAGTTTTCTCTATTGTGAACAACAAACGACCATACCCTGGGTTCCGCGGGCTACTGCTCCACCACAACAACGAGCCCGCGCACACCGCGCTCAAAACGAGGGACTTCCTGGACATCACGCCGGTTAAACTCCTGGTTCACACTCCGTACAGCCCTGACTGTGACTTTTTTTTATTTCCGAAAATAAAAAATCAGCTCAAAGAGATACAATTTTCGTCGCCGGAAGATGCGCTGTCAGCGTTCGTGCAGGGTGTAATTCGGGTTTTTTTCTGCGGACTGGAAAAAGTGTTTCGGAAACTGATTCAGACGCATGAAATTTTCTATAGATACTGGTGGAGAGTAGGTACTTTCAAAAGATTTAATAAAAAAATTTTACCTGTAGAACACTTTTTTTATTTTCGCTAAACTTTCTGAGTGTCCCACGTATATTAAGCATCAACATAAACCATATACCTCTGCTGAACTTTTGCCATTTCAAATGAACATTTTATTTCAAGGTTCTACTACAAATAAGTTGTTCATTCAAGCAAAGGTAAGTGATAGCGTTACAGCGAAAATAAATTTAAGAAGTAACGAATGACCTGGGCATTTTATTATCGAATCGGTACCCTTGATCAATGCCAGGGCAGGGCATATCGCCAATAAAAATGTATGCTCCTTTTTATTGACGATATACCCTGTCATACGAAATTTCAAGTTATTAAGACAACAAGATGCATAATGGCATGAAAGGCATTTTAAGATTAAATAATCATTATTTCTGTTACATGATAAAATATTGTTGACAATTTTTTACTTGCATATTCACTTCAACACTCACACTTTTATACCTATGTTGAACAAAACCATGCGAGAGTGACACCCCTGGTGTTGCAAATGCCCATAGGCTACGGTAACTGCTTACCATCAGGCTGGCCGTACGCTTGATTGTCGCCTTAGTGGTATAAAAAATATTAATTTACAAATATAGCTAGGAAACTATGTATTAAATTTAATCAACTGCATCACTTGTAATTTTTGTTTCATCATAAAAATAGATAATATGGATAGTTGAGTATAGTTCCGTCGATAATAAAATAATAAAATACCATTTAGTTGGAACCCTAGCGCCTAAGTTTAGAGACCGTAAGCAAGTATGTTCTGATCCAAAACTCGGATTTTAATTAATGTCAATAGTCGGTAGTTCGATATTTATTTATTATTGACATTAATTAAAGACATACTAGTTTTTACCGTCAGGGATTTCAAAGCTTTACCAACTGGGCTTCATCTAAGTTGGTAAAGCTTGGTTGTAGAATTCCTGTCAGCTTGTTTATTTTTTGTTTGATTGTGGCGACAACTAAACTAATCCTCGACTTAATTAGAGTAGTACTAGCTTAGTAGATAACGAACCAGCTTATTAACCCTAGTTTCAATCCTGTTGGAGCGTTTATATATTTTTAATTATCACACTCTCGGTGGCAAAGGCAAATATGGTGAAGAAACCTATACTTTCGAGAAATTACATATCGAAAGACGAGTGCCCTAACTTAAGGAAGGTCTAGTTTTCTCTCTTGGCGGCAGAAGAACGACGACAGTCGCTCATTGTCAAAATTTGTATTTTCGCCAAATTCTTAGGCTTAGTAGACGTCGAAACTTCTAATGTACTTAGAAATGGGATAACGCTATGAAAAATAATTATCTTGAGCGTAGCAGACGGGGGATTCTGAAGCTATGGCAACAGTGGAAGGCGCCTGGCACTAAACTAATCCTTCGTTCGATTTTCGTAATCAAAAAATTCAATTCCAATCGTCTACTGCTCCAGGTAGCTACCATAGAGGCTCTTAATAAAAAGCTAATGTGGTTTGGATTCATTTAACTTATGTCAGTGAACCCTTTAGCACTACAGTATGTCATTTTTAAACTGTCTCTCGAGCTATGTATCTATATTTTATAAGCCAAGTTTCTTGCGGACGGTTAAAAACCGAGAGTTGTATGATTCCATGCTTATATATACGTAACTCGTATCATACATGGCTCTTTTATTCACACTCGCCCTGTACTGCAAGGCAAGTGATTAGATTTATTGTTCGAGAGCGTTGTGTTATAAAATTATAACAAACACATACAAATTAGAAGGATGCAAGCCTACAGCCCATGTAAAATAATTACTGTAACCTATGAACGATCGCAGTACGGAAAATATGGTCGCACCTTACCTACCTCTTTTGCTAATTCAACAAGTCCTTACTTACTCGTAACCTCACCCACTTGCAGGGATAGATCCAGAGAGTTGTTATTTAGAGGCGATTTCCTGTGAGATGGAGGAACTTGGGGTTGTCGGGCTGTTTTCCAAGATCAATACAAATGGGAAATTTCATCCACACAGATGTTTGTCCGGTATGGAAATCGAAACCACGAACCTTGATATTGAATTTGTCATAGCTAACCACCCTCGTGCACCGGATATCGCATCGCATTACGTAGAGCTTCAAACTAGTTATTAAGTTACAAAAGGTTAATCCAGTAAAATTCAATTTCTGGTGATCACTTATTTCCTTACTGGCTTGACATTTTAAAGTACCCAAAGACCATGATGAATCACATAAACTATATTAAGTAGGAGATAAGATTCTCCCAAAGTTAATACCTGCTTTAGTTTTTAAGTTACATTAGTTTTGTAAACGCTTTCAAGTATATGCCAACCAAGTGGCCAACGTGCATACCGCATAACACTCAAACTAAAAGTTTCATCAACATAATTTATTCGGGACTCTCGGCAAAGTGGCCCGTGCGGGTGGCAACGTTATTTTTTTCTTTATTCGTCCAGGACCCGTCCTGAATTTTGGGACTGGCGATTTTTCAGAGGAAATTTTGATTGTGCAACGCAGTCACGTACTTTTTAGAGTCAGTAGAGATGCGCTTGAGTTTAATAATGTCATAGACACCCGCCATCCTTATACGCCTGAATTGACTTTGACAACGTGACTTGTTACTTCTATGATAATATTGATACCTACTCAAACGATTATTGGTTTTAACATTTTTTGGAACTTTTGTATATATATATCTTCACACCAGGTCCCTTGCGGGGTAATCAGATAGAGCTGAGTGCTATAAGACGCGGTCCTTGCACGTCTCGGTCACTTCTTTAACATTTATAGTTCTTTTCATGTGTGCTCGCTGTTTCTTATCACCTACTGATTAAACACGACCAATTTGTTCATGGCAGGTGAGACTTGGTAATTCTCGGCTCCTACATACTGCCACTTTTGCATTGTATAATCTGTTTCGGCGTTCTTTCCAGATGTCCGAACCAATGGAGCATGCGTTATCTTAACACTTTTCACACATTAACTTATAATTCGAGAAATAAAACTGGTCAAGAGGCTAGCGTACCAAGAACTCTGTATGTACTTAGGGCGTTCGTAAACTGGATAATTTTGTTCCATGTAACTTTGTACAGTCATAACTTTTTTAGGTTCCGTATAAAATACTGATCTCGATTAGATAATATATCAAATACAGTACAGTACAGTCAATAATGAATTACCAATTTGTTCATTCAGACATTAATGAAACTTTGAATGAACGTGCAAGTTTTATATCCAGGTATTGTAGTATTCAAAAGGTATTTAGTTACAAACATAATTATAATATAATAATAATAATAAATATTGTCGGACAAATTACACAGCGCCACCTAGCCCCAAAGTAAGCGAAGCTTGTGTTATGGGTACTAGACAACTGATAAACATACGTAAATATTTTTTTTGTAAATACATACTTATTATACATAGAAAATACCCAGACCAATACAAACAGACATGTTCATGCACACAAATGTTTGTACTGTGTGGGAATCGAACCCACGAGCGTTGGTGTCAAAGTAGCGTATCAGCGCGTTCCACCACTGAGCCACCGAGCTCGTCAATTAAAACTAACATTTGTAAGACAACATTTAATAAACGCTCGAAATTACGCATAAGTTAATAGGCATAAATAAAAAGTAAGCATGAAAAATATTACACAAACTTTGTAGGATTTGGCGGTAATTATTAGGTAACCGAAACATACTTAAATAATTGTAAATTTTAAAGCGTTTATAAGCACATAACGCCCGCGGGTGTATATGTTTTTTTACATTCAATTATGTCATATCTTAACTTAATATTTAAGTAAAACACAATGTGACATCGACGCGGTGTTTCGGAGGGCACGTTAAGCCATCGGTCTCGGCTGTTGCTGATACATGACTGTCGTTAAGCTAAATCAGTGGTCCTCGGACTTGAGAACACTGGCTTCCGCCGATCCGTAGTTGAGGAATGTGGTGGAGTATGCTCTAAACCCCTTTTGTTTAAAGAGACCCGTATCCCTGCAGTGGGACGAGTTAGGGTTGGTGTAGTAACTTTGCGTCGAATTTTGGCAAATGTTGTATGCTTTATGGCTGAAGTAAATTAATGAAGAATTTTGTAAAGTATTGTAGATTTTTTACCCAGATCCCCAAAAGTAACTGTTAGTAATGTATGTTACATCACTAACAGTCTAACATCGCAGCACTGATGGTCGATTTGTTGGATTTGGCTCACCACTTAATATCTATAAATCAGTAAACGGCTATGTGGCAGACTTCATGCTAAACTCTATAGATTCTGGCTATACAATGGGGTATAATTAACTTTTTGTGCATAATCAAACTACACCTCTTTCTTTTTCCTCTGCTTCTAAGGGTCGTATCATGATGTTAAATAGCCTGTAACCTTTCTTAAGTGGTGCGTTTGACTATCACAGGCAAAAAAAAAATCTAATTCGACTAGTAAATCCAGAGGATATTATATAGATTACGTATATTACTGCAGATCACGTATGTTTATCCGATGTCTAGTATACACAGTATAATCTCTGCTTTGTTTAGAACTAGTAACGCTATGTAATTTATGAGGAAATATTTGTTTGCATCTTTATAAATATATATTTACAAAAAAGATACATCACTAACTAAGCTAACAGTACGGGCAGTACAAGCATTTCCTGTTACATACGTTGAACATACGTACAGGACTATATCTACGATGGATGTTCCATGCATCGTCTGTTACAAATGGCAGGCAATTGCAAAGGCGACCGCAACAAACGGGGCAGAGATATCATGTATCCATTAACGATAGTGGGTAGGTGCGGGCCAACTGATTCGCACGAGCTAACTGCTCGCGAAAACACACAATTGGTTTAGACCAAAATGCTTACAAATTTGACTCTAAACTTAACCAGATTTGACTCGAAATTAACACTAATCTAAACCATACCTCAAAGCCATGTGATCCTCGCGCTGGTTGTATTAGAATGGCATAACTAGTTTCGTTTCACATCAAAAAAGTTGGTTATGCAGTCACGAGTAGTTGCTGCCGAAATACATTGCTACATAAAATTTATACTAATATACGAAGCAGAAGAGTTTGTATGTATGTTTATTTGAACGCGCTAATCTCTGGAATTACCAGTCAGATTTGAAACGACTATTTAACATCACAACAAGACCCTTAGAAGCCGAGAAAAAACAAACAAAGTCGCGGCGTGCAGCTAGTAATTGTATAAGCATATCATAGTTACATGTATTTTAGTTGGTTGATATTTGCAGCATTTTCGTAGGTGAATTTGTTACATAAACTACAAAATGCCACATACCACATTTTATAACTTTATTCGGGCTGATAAACTTATGGAGAGATGCTAGTAACGGCTTATACGGACGGGGGTCAAACTTATAAAAATATCCCTCTTTTTCCGTGCGATTTTAAATATACCGTAACATAAATAATTGAACACCAAAGGACATTCCCTTCGTGAAATGTAAAATTTGATCATGTAAGAATTGCACGGCAGAAATATGTTCACCCGAAGGAAAGTTATATAATAGTGCAATGCCATTGTTAGTACCTACAAACGAATTTTGAAAACACCGACTAACATAGTGTGCTTTTGTTGTTAAATAACTGGGTTACAAGCTAATCCCGAGTGGCTTAAACCCTAAATTTATTGGTTATATTTTGTTTGCGTACTATACGTTAGAATATGATGGTACGTTGTAATGTAAACAAAATATGTATTTAAAACAAAGACACTTGAATTATTTGTGTTGTTAAAATGCTGGGAGTAAAGTTACCAGCGAAGTATATTATGAGATTTTTTTTACATCTACAATGTCGGGAGGCATACGAGGAAGAGGAGGAGGCCTGCCTGTTTTAAAGGAGTAATGATAACCTATGAGCGATCGCAATACAGGAAGTATCACTCGCGCTGCCGCTAACACAATAACTCCCTGGGAGCTTACTGATAATCTCATGAGAATCTCAATTCACATGAACACAGCAACCCTCTAAGAAATTTATATTAGACTGCGGTTTTCTATGAGGTGGAGATACTTCCCCAGACGATTGCTGTGCTGCTCCTAAAGTTCATCATCTCTAGTTCCTCCATCCCCAGAAGAACGGATATTAAAAAGAGAATTTCTCAGGAGCTTAATGACCTCACTCACTCGCAGTAGCAACCCTCCGAGTAGTTGCTATTTAGTCACATTTTCCTATGAGGTGAAGATCTAACTGCATTGATGCGTCCTCACCTGTCTTTCGCTAGAAATTAATTCATTAAAATTAACGATGATTTCCACTGTAAATATTATCGTGCATCCCTACTTACTAGAATTTGAAAGACTCAAAGAAAATTTAAAAAGTAATATAATTAACACTATTCGCTAAGAAATTAGTTCACGGATCTCGGATCTGCTGTACTTAACACCGTCTCCCAGTACTTCAATTAACTTTATAAATGACTACATCGCTAATGTTGGCAAAGAATTAGTTGAAAATGCTTCACAGAATATACACAACTCGAAATAAATCCGAAACATTGTTCTGATTCGTGTTTTCTTTCTTTTTACATAAAACCGACCCCTCTGAGCTCCTTATGCATTTAAAAACTGTTAGAATTCCGTAGATAATGTAATAACAAAGTTTTGACGAGTTCATTAACGTAACGTAATAATTTTGACCATATTTTGGCCATGGGACATCAGCATGGTATAGCTAATTTTAATTTGGCTATAAATTGTATAATTTATAATGAAATTTCAGACTTGTTCACTTTTTTAATGATATCTCGATGATGGTACGTAAGCAGACTGGTTCCAAAATATGGATACTTCTATTTGACTGGAAATCAATTTTAAGAATTGTTCATGCAATCAAATTTTGATCCTCTTTAGACAGCCAATGAAGGCAAGCTAGAGCTCAGAGTCCCGAGGATCTTATTTGGATTCCACTCTTAACGAAGACACGCTGGAGACAAAGACCATAATTTAATCTCTGGACCACTTGGTACCCATAGAGTCTTTACCAATACCTCGGCACACACTGCCTTGCGGGTTTTTTATGACTATTACCTATCTATCTATCTATAACTTCACGCCAAATCCCTTGCGGGGTAGGCAGAGAGAACCGAGCGCCACGTGACTCGATTCTTACATATCTCACTCGCTTCTTTAACATTCATTGCTCTTCTCATGCACGCTCGCCGGTTTCTAGGGCTCCTGACAACACCTTCTGATAGAACACGACCAATTTGACCATGGTAGGTAAGTCTTGGCTTTCCCCGGGTCCTACATCCTTCCACTTTTGCATTGTATATCTGCTTCGTCATTCTTTCATCTTGCATTCTTTCTACATGTCCGAACCATCGGAGCATGCCTCTTCTTATTTTAACACCGACGCTCTCTTTCAGATCAACTCTGTTTCTAACATCATCATTGCGAATACGGTCTACAAGCCTTACGCCACAAATTTTGCGCAGCGCTCGCATTTCGACCGCGTTTATTCGACTTTCATGCTCTTTCTGCCATACCCAGCTCTCGCTTCCATAAGTTAGCGTTGGGACCAACACTGCATTGTGTACAGCGAGTTGTGCTTTCTGGCTCAGGATTTTACTGCCAAGAAGTTTTCCCAACGCTCCAT
The DNA here is from genome assembly GCA_947507595.1 of Pyralis farinalis. Lineage (NCBI taxonomy): Eukaryota > Metazoa > Arthropoda > Insecta > Lepidoptera > Pyralidae > Pyralis > Pyralis farinalis. Next base: position 19,577,634 of record OX382270.1, read on the forward strand.
TCACACTATTCCCAGCACTCACTCGTCTTTCCACATCTGCGGTGTACCTTCCATCCCTGCTGAAAGCGCATCCAAGATATACAAACTCATCCACTTTTTCCAACACTTCATCATCAATCGTAATCCTTACATTAGTTCTGGATTCTTCTCTTTCAAATACCATTATCTTTGTTTTCTTCGCATTCAGTAGTAAGCCTTTCTCCATACATTCGTCTTTCATCGTTGTGACCAGTGTTTGCAGTTCAGATGGTGTATCTGCTAATAGCACGGCATCGTCTGCATACAGCAGACAGTTCACTACTAGGTCACCCATGCGCAACCCCACATTCGTTGACATTATTCTCTGCAGACAACTATCGAGATACAGGATAAACAGCCTAGCAGATATTTACCTATTTATATTTAGATATTTACCCAAATAAAATGTTACTTTCTTCCTGATTTGCACATTGACATGATATTAAATGTCTCACGGTTTTGCCGGTAGATGGCGCTATATTTCGAAATGTATATATATTTGATGTATTTTTTTTATCTTCACGCAGGTTTCTTGCTCAGTTCTCTCTGAGCTGAGAGAACTGAGTGCCATAAGACGCAGTCCTTACTTATTTCACCCGCTTCTGTGCCTTTTCTTATCTTAACACAGACACTCTCTTTCAGACCAACTATTGCTCTCACGTCTTCATTACGAACGCGGTCAGCAAGAGCTATGCCACAAATTTTGCGCAATATTCTCATGTCGACCGTATTTATTCTACTTTCATGCTCTCACTGCCATACCCAGCTCTCACTTCTATAAGTTAGCGTTGGGATTAGCACCGCGTTGTGTACAGCGAGCGTGCCTTCTTGCTTAGATTTTAGCTGCCTAGAAGTTTACCCAACGCTCCATTCACCCTATTCCCGCCACTCACTCGTCTCTCCACGTCAGCGGTGTACCTTCCATTGCTGCTAAAAGTACTTCCAAGATATACAATCTCATTCACTTGCTCCAATACTACATCATCAACCGTAATCCTAGTGTTCGTTCTGGTCGTCTCTCTTTCAAATAATATTTATCTTCGTTTTCTTTGCATTCAATTGTAAGCCTTTCTGCATACAATCATCTTTCATTGTTGTAACTAGTGTTTGCAGTTCGAATGGTGATTCTGCTATTAATACAGCGTCGTCTGCATAAAGTAGGCAGTTGACCACTGAGTCACCCATTCGCATTCCCACATTCATATTTCTTATTATCTGAAGTCCAGATACAGGATGAATAGCCGAACCGACAGCACGCATCCCGGTCTGACACCAATGTTGACATCAAACCAGGGCGACAAGCTGCCGTCCACCCGCACACATGCGGTACAATCCTCATAAGTGGATTGCACAGCACGGAGTACGTCACCGTCAACCCCATATCTGGGCAAAATATTCCAGAGGTTCTTTCGCACGACCCTATCAAATGTTTTCTCCAAGCCCATAAAACCGCAGAAAACCTTCTGGTCCAAAGCTAGATACTTCTCTACGATATTGCGGTGAAAAACTTGATCCATACATCCTCTGCCGCTTCGACATCCACCCTGTGCTCCCCAAAACATTGATGTATTATATATTTGATTATATGTATATTTGAAGTGTTTTTCGACAGTTCGATGCTTTTAGTATGTCACGACTTGTGTAATTCAATCCATATAATAAACAAGGCTGCTAAGTAGTACCTACTTGAACGACGTTTTTAATTTAACTCCAAAAACCCTTCATATTCATCATCTTCCGAGCAACACATCATCGCCCAGGTGTAATTTAGAAAAACGGTGAAAAATGGTTCTTTGATATTCTTATAATTTTGTTTTCTATTAAAATAAGTATGTTTATTATGATAATGAATACCGTAGTACAAACAGCATAAAGGAAACTTATTTTTAACCCGTTATATTTTTACATTTTTTTTTCAATCCTCCATTATGGCTATCAAATGAAGGGGTTTGACTAGTAGAATACAATCATAATAATATAAGTAGTTGACTGTAAATAATAGATCAAAGACATGCCCCACGATTTTTATTATGCTTTCCTAATATGTACATAGATTTGCATTAACAAAAACAGTACATGCATCGTGTACTGTTTTTGTTAACGTGTATATTCAGAGATGCCGAATTATTATTTAAGTTACACTATTAACATTAATTAATACTATGTACAAACAAAGACGTGTAACTGACATAACTCAAAGGCTAAACATTCTGGCAAGTGGCAGTGGGCCACTTGCTCGTGGCACCGAGAACCGCTGCTAAAAAAAGGTTCTCAAATGGCGTCTCTGTATTGATGCACTCAGCGTAGGACGAACCTCCATTAGATGGAGCGACGACCTCAAGAAATTTGTAGGGTATCGATAAATGCAGCTGAGGATCGAGCCGAGTGGATCTCTAGAGGGTACGCCTATATCGAGGAGTAGACGAATATGGGGTAGAACGATGATGACTAACATAGGATAACATAAATGTAGATTACAATACACTGTAGGTGTATTGTAATCTACATTTATGTGCATATACAGATGAAAATGTAGGTATGTCATATAGAGGTAGGAGCAAAAAATTTTCGTACCTACAGGAAATCGATGAGACATGTCGCATCGTAATGATAATCAAACATGATACTTGTCGTCTAAGTTTTATGATAATTTAAAATCTGTAAATAGTCCAATGTTATAAGTTGTTTGTAATCAACAGGTTTGCACGTAAACTTAATTTATTATAGCATATATTTAAATGTTTTAAATGGTACAATAAATTCCAGCAAGGGAAAATTTTCCTCGCTATTATTTTTAAGTTCTGCTATTTATTTTTAACACGTCCATTTGAGCGGCAACCGCGCGCATTGCAGTATGCATAATATTATCTATGAATTCCCCAGTAAAGAATGAATAAATATCGTCGAAACGGCATACAGTCACGACCGTTTGCCCACCGACCAATAAATCCTGGCAGCACTGGTGAAAACAAACGCGGCCATTGTGATTTGCGGCATTTTGTTACATTCGTCTGTGCCGGCAATGCTGTCATGCAACGATAATTCTTTTTAAAAATGCCCCTGACAGTTTCGCTGCCGGCTGTGATGCGACTGCACTAGAATAGGATTTAGTATGTCATACGACCCGTCAGCGGTAAATGGGAATTTTTCATAAAAACCATCGAAATCAAATTTACGTTCCTTTATCGTGAATTGACCTATCATGTCCTTGTGTTGTGTCATTGTTGCCTGAGCTAGATATTGCTGTTTAAAATCCAATGTCTTTTAATTGATTTTAAGACTTTACGTCAGCAATTTATTAATGATCAGACTTTAAATTGTTTTGTATAAGTGAATTCTTTATAAATTAAATCTGAAAGCGTCAATAAAGTAAATATTTTATATACACGGCGACAGATCAAGTTACACAAAACCGTTCCAAACCTACGTTTACTACACGATTTAACTGGCAGTATGTATGACTTGATGTGCCATCGTGTATTATGTTATAATTATATGAAGTGTTCAAATTTGATGAGAGTATAAAAAAGAGGCTACATTTATATTTCTACGTCTTCTTGTACTTTGATTAAAAGATGCTATACCTTATCTTTTGTCACGTACAATTTGTAAACCAAACAATAAACATTAAAAATAATCTTCAAATCCAGATGAATAGCGAAAGCGAAGCCGCGGGATAAAAACAAAAACAAACAGACGGTAAGTCGCGTCATCCCAATCTTAAATAAAACCGATGTCGTTTATTTTTTCTGACAATTACATTTGGGAAAAGCATTATCCGAAACCCGACTCATTAGGATAATAGCTAAAGAAAATTGTTTTAAAAACCCCCGACCGACAACTGAAGGCAGATATATTTATTTAGCAAAATGGAAAGATGTATTTATCAGTCACTGTTATTGAGATATTTATTGAATACAAAATCGATAGCACGCCTGTTGCTTTGAATGCACACGAGTCTGAGTTGCATTCTTTTATCTTATTGTCACCACATCATGAACTGTCGAAGGCAGTGAGGTGTTTTGCAACTTCAAAACAAAGGCATTCTGTCTGTCCGTACATCAGTTTGTCCGCTTGTGTTTCATATGACTGCATTTTTTAAATTGTTTTGTATTCAGTAGCTTATGTGGATTATCATCTGTCGCAATACATATATGTGTATGTATGTACTATCACAAATATAATTCACATTGTAGGCCTCTTCTAAGATCAATTTGCAACACCACGGACGACCCTCTATTATATATATAAATATATAAATGGATGAATAACACAGCAATAGACAATGAATATAATGGCACATGTAAATTGTATTAATAATTGAATAAGAAACAAATATTGTAGAAATGAACTTAAATACAATAACAGTATTTGAAACAAAGAATACATAAACACATACAAAGCAGAGCAGATGTATGAACACATTAGATGCACCAGTGAATGAAACTAAGTTCATAGGAATAACATCAGAGAGATTCTGTAATTGGAAATCACACGCTGTGGCCCTGTCCAGTAAATTAAGCTAATATACTCTATAGTATATGCAACTATACAGTAAGCAAAACTAGAGCGACTGCTTTCCAGTATTAAGTACGAATATGTAACATACACATTCAAACTAAACCTTTTTCATTGTTATATATCAAATTTGATAGAGATCGATTCGAGCGAGAGAGAGGTTGCTCCTAAATTAATATTGCAATGCCCAATCCATATTTCGTCAAGGCCTCGTTTCCTCATCCGACGCACCAAAGTAAATGTCACCTGCACGTGGTGCACCCTAATTAACAAACGAGACTCTGGCGTAAGAGAGATGGGGCGCATCTAAAACTCACTAACCTTTGCAGAAAATCTGCAAAGTATAACTGCAAAGTATGACGCAATTAAGTTTTCTTTAAATTTTTTAGGAAGTACTGTAACCGATTTGACAAAAATTGATAAAATAGAAACAATTATGAAAATTTGTTATAGGTAATCAAAAACACTTTCTGATTGATGTTTACTGTCACGTAACTGAATGGCTACATCTGATGAATTTGTTTTCTAAAAATAATAATAAACTTCATTTTAATTAAAAATATTGTTTTTTGTAATCTACTGTTTAATTCAACCGATTCATTCTTACTATACGCAAATAACATGAATAGTTTAGTTTTTTTTCTAAGATGCAACTGATAATCTTAAGATGTTAAAATATTTTCTCGATCAAAATTCTGCTTTTCTAATCGGGCTCACTGCACCTTCTCTTTTTTTTACCTGGGTTTCATTTTATACTATGCGTACTAGCCTGTAAATATGATTGGGGTCATTGGGGTCGCTTACGCCGCAAGTTATTCATGCAAAAATAATCACGAAAAGTTAATCGTATCTGCAAATAGGTCATATTCAAAGCCAACAGATACACATAAAATAAAAGGAAGTAACCAAAGCACAGTGGGTCGGAATGAGGACGTCACTCACCGCGGTGATCAATCTATCGCTCGGGCCGAAGTGACGCACCGATGGACAGCAAAAATATCGATAACGTACCGTCCCTGCGTGACGTGACCCTAAAATATGTACATTATGTATAACGTATCTAGTAATTTAGTGAGGATGAGTAATTTGGTAGACATGATCTATTACTTTTTGTCATTCATTTATCTACTCTATATCGATCTTTTTGCAAGGATGCATCAAAAGGTAAGGTTTGTAATTTGCACTTCGATTGGGAACATTTTTACTGTAGATATTTAATTTGTCATTATTATTTTAATTTAGATACGATTTGGTAATAAATAATTCAGTTTCATATTTTTTTGTGTCATATTATTTTCTATTCAATAATCATGTCATTTCATTATTCAAATAGCAGATGTAAACCGATTTTGCTCCTTTAATTCTGTCTGGGAAAACAAGGACGAAAGGCGGTCGAGATGCGAGCATTGCACAAAATTTATGGCGTAATGCTTTCGGTCAACATTCGCAACGATGAGTCGTGTTAAGATAAGAAAACGATAATAAGAAAGTTATAGATGAGTACATTGGACAAAGATTTAGAAACTTTAAAATCGATATTGTAACGCGATGTCACAGAGCGCAAACAAATACATCATAATATATGTGTTTTCTGAAACTGTTGTGTTATTATAAGGCGAAGAAGAAGTAAATTTTACCTGTGTATGCGGCCAAAATTAGCTTATTTACATTACTTATTGCTTTACATCCATACAAATTAAGCAACGTAGCTATTGAGTACGTTTCTTTACCAGACGTCCAGAAACGTACGTCAATTAAAAAAATAATCATTGTCAAATTTTAAAGAGAGGTAGAGGACATGTAATTGGCAACCACCACGGACCACGGAGCAGAAAAGGCATAAGGAACGAATCGCTTTGACGCTTTCTTTCGCCATAGAGCGTACCATTTTCAATTTCGTAAATCAGTTCTTACACTGCATTTATATATGCTTTAACTTGAAGAAAAAAAAAAATTAGCGATGGTCGTATTTAGAAAGCTTGCTCCAACTCTATCTCTGTAGTATTCCGTTCTCAAATAAAAAAAGGTATAAAAAGTTCCGAGGCTGGAGAACTTTAAAAAATATAAAACCGTTTGCCAAATGTTCGGGAGCTAAACGCAAACGGCTCAATAAAAGGCGGCTTGTCCCGTTGGTAAACAGAAATGCCAGTCATTAGACTGCGCGGACGAAAATATTCGGCCCAATTATCTCGGGCCGGAGAGCGCTCAGTCTGACCGGGACCTAATGACGATGTCAGCTCGACTCATCAATCTATTGCCCCAAGTCTTAATGTGCGTTTCAGATAGATAAGTATTTTTCTATTCGTACCTGTTTATAAACATTACCTATCGCATGTAATGTATAAACATATTTCGAATAACAATCGTTTAATAGTTTTACTTAGATCTTTAAAGGCTCATTCAAGAGTCTGAGTATGGTCTTTTATATTTGTTTTATGTAAGAAGAAGGCAAATGAATTTGTTTGTTACCTGAGGATAAAGATCACCTTTACGCTTAAACAGCAGTAACACTAAAGGGTCAAAGGGAAGCTTACATTGAAGGATCCGTCGTAATTGTTTGGAAACATTGTTGGAGGAAAATAATTCTCCCACAGATGCATAAAAGCCGTGGTTGACGGTGGATGCTTGTAATGTTACAACCTTATTTAATGATTAGACTCTTTTCTTTGCATGCTCTGTTTAGTTTATGACAATTTGTCAAAAATATTATTTGTAATTCAAAATTTTAAAATATTACATTTTAGTGTCGGAAAACAGAAAACAAGAGTCTGGAGGAAGCTTTCGAGTAGTAGAGATTCAGTGCACCACGTCTGAGACCACCAGCCTCCTGCTGAGGGCTACGTGCCTCTGTTGTGGACCACGGCGGCTGACGGAGTTACCGCTGTGGTGTTGGTCCGTAAGGCGGTCCACCAACAACTTCTACATCTGGATCTGCGTGCTGGCTAGCACGCTAACCAGCTGTCTACAGTCGTCGGCCACTATAGCCGGCGGCCACTCAGTGCCACATTCCAGTGAACATAACAGTGATATTCCGGTTAGATAAAGATAACGCGAGTTCTTAAAGACCTTATTTAGCCGAACTTAAAGTGAACCTTTTTTTTTATATTTTGTATAAATAGCCCTAATAAATTTGTAACCCTTTTTGTACACTCTTTTCCTCAATAAGTAACATAACAATTTTAATGTAGTGTATATCTCTACAAAGGTTTTATAAAATATATTATTCAAAAAGGTTATTACATTAGATATTTTAAACATATTTAGGCGCCAAATTGTTATGTTACTTATTGAGGAAAAGAGTGTACAAAAAGGGTTACAAATTTATTAGGGCTATTTATACAAAATATAAAAAAAAAGGTTCACTTTAAGTTCGGCTAAATAAGGTCTTTAAGAACTCGCGTTATCTTTGTCTAACCGGAATATCACTGTTATGTTCACTGGAATGTGGCACTGAGTGGCCGCCGGCTATAGTGGCCGACGACTGTAGACAGCTGGTTAGCGTGCTAGCCAGCACGCAGATCCAGATGTAGAAGTTGTTGGTGGACCGCCTTACGGACCAACACCACAGCGGTAACTCCGTCAGCCGCCGTGGTCCACAACAGAGGCACGTAGCCCTCAGCAGGAGGCTGGTGGTCTCAGACGTGGTGCACTGAATCTCTACTACTCGAAAGCTTCCTCCAGACTCTTGTTTTCTGTTTTCCGACACTAAAATGTAATATTTTAAAATTTTGAATTACAAATAATATTTTTGACAAATTGTCATAAACTAAACAGAGCATGCAAAGAAAAGAGTCTAATCATTAAATAAGGTTGTAACATTACATGCTCCGATAGTATGGATATCAATGCTGGCGTCCCTCAGGGTTCTATACTGTCTCCGACGCTGTTTCTGTTATATGCAATGATTTGTTGTCAATTGATGACATTCATTGTTATGCGGACGACAGCACCGGGAACACTTATTAATACAGGCCGTGCAAATATCCCTCGTTCTCTTGTGGAGTAAAGCTGCGATAAACTTGTGTCTGAAATGGATGTTACTTTGACTAAAGTATCTGACTGGGGGCGGCTTAACTTGGTCGAATTTAACTCCAAGAAGACACAAGTTTGAGCGTTCACTGCTAAGAAAACTCCATTAGCTATGGTTCCTAAATTTCAGAACACACCTCTTACCGTCACCAAAAGTATTAGGATGCTTGGCGACGAGATCTCCAGTGATGTGCAATATCGAAAACATCTGGAGGAGAAGGTGAAGCTGGCGTCCAAAAAACTTGGTGTGCTCAACAGAGCAAAACGGTTGAAGTACTGCTGCGGGGCAAAGACTTATGTTATATAAGTCTCAGACCAGTCAGACCGCACTTGGAGTACTGCAGTCACCTATGGGCGGGAGCACCTGGATTCCAGGTTGGACCGTGTGACTCCGTTCAGAAATGAGCTGTAAGAATTGTAGACGATCCTAAGCTTACACACGGTATTGAACCCTTAAGTTTAAGGAGAGATGTTGAATTAAACAATTTTTAACGGAAGTGTCGCGTATTTTATTTATTTTGTTGAACCTGACGTTTCGAACGCTTTGCAGCGTCCGTGGTCGCAGGAAGACTGAGTCTTCCTGCGACCACGAAAACCTAAGACAATTTAAGGAGAGATTTTGCCTCTCCTTGTGTGTTCTACCGGTGTACATCGGGTTTATGCCACAAAGGGGCACCGAAGACTCCCTCTATAACCTGGTGCGGTACATCCGCGCCAAGCTTGATGAGAGGAGAATGCTCACTCTCGTCTCGCTGGATGTAGAGGGAGTCTTCGGTAACGCCTGGTGGCCGGCCATCAAACTACGACTGGCTGAAGAAAATTGTCCTCTGCGCTTGAGGAGAGTGATGGACAGCTATCTCAGCGATAGGACGGTCAGAGTTAGGTACGCCGGGGAGGAAACCTTGCGGTCCACCACCAAAGGGTGCGTCCAAGGGTCCATAGGAGGACCGATTTTGTGGAACCTCCTGCAGCAACTCGACCTTGTGGGGGTGTACTGTCAGGCCTTCGCCGATGACGTGGTGCTGATGTTCGACGGCAACACTGCGCTGGATATAAAGAGACAGGCCAATGCCGCTCTCGAGCATGTGAGGACGTGGGGTGTTAAAAACCGGTTGAAGTTTGCGCCGCATAAGACCAGCGCTATGCTGGTCATGCGTAAACTAAGGTATGACACTCCGCGGCTTACCACGGGCGGGATAGACATTGGCATGTCTCGGCAGATCAAACTGCTGGGGTTGACGATTGACGCGGGTCTGACGTTCAACGCGCATGTGGCTACTGTCTGTAAAAGGGCAATAGCCATATACGGGCGCCTTGCGCGTACGGCCCGCGTCAGTTGGGGACTCAACCCTGTAGTAGTGAAGATCATATATTCAGCCGTAGTGGAACCTACGATATTGTACGCTGCCGCCGCATGGGCTCCAGCGATCAATAAGCTGGGTATCCAGAAGCAGCTCAACAACGTACAGTGGGGCTTGGCGCAGAAGATCTGTAGAGCCTACCGCACGGTCTCCCTGAACTCCGCACTGCTGCTGGCTGGGGTGCTGCCTCTTGACCTCAGAGTGCGCGAGGTCGCCTCTTTATACGAGCCCAAGAGGGGGCTACCCCATCCGCTGCTCGGGGACAGGGAGATCGAGCGGATGGCCTCGAAAATCGAGGCCCCGCATCCCGCGGAGCTAGATAGCTTGGAGTTCGGCAGCCTGGTGGACGAGAAACAATGCAGGGCACACTCCAACTTTGCCCTGCGAATATTTACGGACGGCAGCAAGATTGGGGGCCGGGTTGGCGCCGCTGTGTCCATATGGAACGGCGACGGCGAAACCAAGACCGTCAAGCTTGCTTTGTCGTCCTATTGTACCGTCTACCAGGCGGAACTCCTGGCTATCTGCACGGCGGCCGAGTACGCTTTGAGTTGCGATGGACCCAGTATTGGCATCTTCAGCGACTTCATGGCGGTGCTCCAGGCGGTGGCGAACGTCGAGTCCCCCCATCCCCTGGCGGTGCAAACACGGGGCGCTCTTAAACTGTGCAAAAGCCAGGGTAAGAGCGTCTCGTTGTTTTGGATAAAGGCACACGCGGGGTTGGAGGGGAACGAACGTGCCGATGAACTCGCCAGGAGCGCCGCACTGGGGTTGCGGAGGCGGCCAGATTGTGACCGCTGCCCTGTCTCATTCGTCAAAGGTATGATCCGTAAGGAGACCATTGACGAATGGGACAGGAGATACAAATCGGTAACAACAGCTTCGACGACGAAACTGTTCTTCCCGAGTGCGGCGGAGGCGTACGGCATCGTGGGCAAAATGGTGCCGTCGAGCATCACCACGCAGGTCCTCTCGGGGCTGGGTTCTCCGCGTACTTGCACAGATTCAAGTGCGCGGATGACCCATCGTGCTTCTGCGAGCCCGGCGTGGACCAGACAGTGCAGCACATATTGTTTCGGTGTCCCGCATTCTCCAAGCAGAGGTACGATTTGGAGTAGGAGTTGGGAGTGCGGGTCACCGAAACTACAGTCTCCGAATTAGTGGTGGGCAAAACTCGAACAAAATTTTTAAAATACTGCGTCGGTCTAGCCATGGTTGTCATTGACCGTAACAAGCAGAGCGGCTCCACCTAGTACTAACGCAGTATGGGGAGGGAAGTTTGGAAACAGCCATTATCGTTTCACCGACGTTCTAAAATGGGCAAAATGAAAATTTGTAGGAAAATCTTTCAGTTTTATAACTGAAAGATGATGAATGGAAGAATAAATTGCGGAATGAAAGAAAGGATGATGTATGAATGTGTTATTATTTATATTTTTAATGATTGAAATAAAGTGTGTAATACGTATCCCACCAAAAACATTCTGTAAAAAACTAGCCAAGTCTCGACGGAGCTGTTTGTTTATCTCTAAAAAGTAATGAAATCTAGACAAAGTCGTAGCCAAGTATAAGGTTCCTTACTGCGATTTCTTTATTATTATAGTTAATGTTGTGTGACTTGGCCGTTGAAAATTCTTTATACGTTAGTGGGTACAAGTCAATTTTGTTTACACGTAATGTTATATCTGTTGTAACTACCTATGTTTATTAAGCGAGATAATAGCCCATACTGGTATTGGTAATTGGACGCTAGTGTCTCATTTTAGGCTGTTGTTGATTGTGTAACACATGCATTCAGCATTGTCAATGCTGACTTCTGCTCTCTTCTTTTTGGAGCGTCAAATCGACCACTGATCTAACATATAATAGACGTACAGACGGACTTCTATCAATGATTAGAAGTCCGTCTGTACTGGAAATATTTTTTTATATTGTTTGTTTCAGGCTCGCCTATACGTAAGTATTATTATTGAAATCCGCAGCTTTATCAAGCCTACAATTGACTGGTTATTGAATCAACGTTTTCCAAGTGGCAATTTTACATCGTCAATGGGTAGCGGTTCTGGCGACAGATTGGTGCAATGGCGTCATGGAGCACCTGGTTTTGTACCCTTGAAGGGTACATCAACGGCCAAGTCACACAACATTAACTATAATAATAAAGAAATCGCAGTAAGGAACCTTATACTTGGCTACGACTTTGTCTAGATTTTATTACTTTTTAGAGATAAACAAACAGCTCCGTCGAGACTTGGCTAGTTTTTTACAGAATGTTTTTGGTGGGATTTCACTTCTTTTTGTAGAAACGTGGACATATTGATTTATTTTATTATATTTTCTTATTTGACAGTTTTTTTCTCATAGTAGAAGGGGGCATTTTCATATCTCTAATACAGCTGAGACCAGCTGAGGGTTCTTCATCAGATACTTCAGACCTTCGATTTTTGACATCAAATGAAGCGGCCCACCAAGTTGAACATTTTTTGTAAAGGCGGTATGTCGATCTCTAATAGTTTGGTTGGGCTCTTGTGTTTTCTAATCATTGTCACCAGGTACTCCAGATCTTCGATTATCCTAGTTTTTATAGTTTTCCCTTTATGTGGCCATTAAACCCTAACTCTGTACCAAATTTCAGCTCTCGGAGTTTATGGGAAGTACTAGTTCTATTTTGATGATCATGAGTGAGTGTCATAAATGCGAAACTTTGCTTTCGCTTAACATCGGAACTAAATGGCCTACAGACTTGAAATTTTGGATTTTAAGTATGTGATTATAGCTTACTGGATGACGAAAATTTCTGCGTTCTGGTCTTATCCAGAGGTTCTCAAATAGGGGCCTGAAAATGCGGCGAAATGGTTCCAGTAAAGGATGGTACGGCAGTGTTTGCTTCGCGCTCGACTTGGCGGGGGCACTGCCGTGCCCCCTGATATATATATATTGCTGTAAAAAGCGCCTTGCCCATGGCAGGGGTGTATGATTATAAAAAAAAAAAAACGGTTTGTGTTCTGAAGAATTGTTTGATATGATGCCGACAGCTACTTTTTTATAACCGCACAGCTCGCTGATGGCGGGGAGTTCACCTTCACACACTGCAATGAACTGCAATGGTCGCGTACTGTGCGGTTCCAGAGAAGTTTTCTTCCGTGAACTTTTAAGCTATGGAATGAGCACCCAGCTGAGGTTTTTCCGAAGGACTACAGCATGGAGTTCTTCAAGAAATGCGTGAAGAGGTTTTTAGAGTGTCGGCAACGCATGAGTGTCACCCCTGGTGTTGCAAATGTCCATAGGCTACGGTGCCTGTTTACCATCAGGCAGATCGTATGCTTGATTGCCACCTTGGTGGTATAAAAAAAATTAGAATACCATGAATAACGAATTGTCGTATGTAGTACTAATAATAAATTTATTTTTGTTTGGAAGACTTTCTTTGTTTAGTAATTTTACAATCAAATGTAAAGAAATTAGCTCAATTGACTCAAGGGTTTGGGAGAAAAGTTTTGTTTATTAATCAAGGTGGTATGGATTAAATTTTAAATTGTACTATATTACAACTCTGTATTCAATCGCACTGTAGAATACGAAATTCAGGACAAAAAACGGTCAGTCTACGCTGAGATGTAGTGTGACATACACGGTGTACATTTCCGTCCGGTCTTCCGTCTGTGTCTAGGAGCACCTCTATCTCTTGTAGTGATGGGATGCATTGCGATCACCGCTTTCTTCATCTACCTCTTGCTGTATCCGTGATATCTTCTGTTTCCTATAGAGGTGGGTCGTCGGGCGGCCTCCATTCTATGCGGACTATATCATCGCCCAGAACTCCTAGTGTATCCGGGAGCGCCTCATACTCCTCCAGTGGCGAGTCACTGGACGATCTACCCCTTTATGGCTTGCATCTCCGTCTGGACCTCCTACCGTGTTTGGGAAATACTATCGTCTCCCCCGGAGCCTCCTACCGTACCTATGCAGCCCCATCTTATTTAACATTTGGTTAGGTTACCTCGTGAGTCCCTAAAGCTCGTCCGAAGCTAAAATATTTATTTGTACGATACCGCCCTCCAATACATGTAAATATACATTTAAATAAATTTTATTTTATTTTTGTTTGGAAGACTTTCTCTGTTTAGTAATTTTACAATCAAATGTAAAGAAATTAGCTCAATTTGACTCAAGGGTTTGGGAGAAAACTTTCGTTTATTAATCTATGGACATAGAGCCATTCCCCATAAAAATAAATGAGAGAAGGATTCAGTAAATTTTATAATATTGTCATAAAAATAACGTAACGTAATAAATAACAACATGCTTGCTGACCGCATTCGTAATGATGACGTACGAAAGAGAGTTGGTCTGAAAGAGAGTGTCGGTGTTAAGATAAGTAAATGCATGCTCCGTTAGTTCAGACATGTAGTAAGAATGCAGGATGAAAGAATGAAGAAACAGAAACACAATGCATAAGTGGAAGGATGTAGAAGCTGAGGAAGACCAAAATTAACCTACCACGACCGAATTTGTCCTATTTTTTAAGAAGGTGATATCAAGAGCCCTAGAAACCGGCGGCCGTAAAATAAAAGAGTTATGGATGTTAAAGAAGCGAGTGACGTGTATAAGTGCCACGTCTTATGGCGCTCGGTTCTTTCTGCCTACCCCGCAAGGGATTTAGCGTGAATTTATAGATAGATCATAAAAGTAAAATTATAATGTTAACTTTTGGGGCAATTATAACACCAGTAGGTTACCTTAGAACTTAAAAAGCTAGTGAGGTGAGTAAGGACCGCGTCTTATGGCGCTCGATTAACTCTCTCTACCCCGCAAGGAACCTGGCGTAAAGATATACATAACAAGCCTAGAATTACAGCTTCAACTCTTCAGCAAAGACATCTCTTGATTATTAAAGTGTCGTGTCGTGTGTATACAATGTTTTTATTTGTTCAATTTTAATTTTTTATAAATATTCTAGCTAACACAGCTTTAAGAAATCATTAATAATTCATTGCAAAATAAGATTATCTCCATAGCACATATCCTGTAATATTACGAAAATAATTAGCACAGATTTTTTATAAACTTTCTTAAAGTCTCTAAAAATGCATTCGCCGTTAGTTACCTCCGTTGGTTATTGCTAATGACTATTTAAGGTAATTAATTATCTGGGCCGCTGTGATGCGTGCTACGTTCATTGCGAGGATCAAAGTGAACTAAGTGTTTGCTGCATTTGTGCAGGAAACACTTAGTTCACTTTTGTGTTGTTGCCTACTAATATAAACATTTTATTACCAAATAAATTTAGTTTCATTCTTTATATGTTATAAACTAAAATTATGCGTATTAAACCCACCAATTAGTTGATGGATCAGGTGAAGGAAGATCACAGAAAATCGATAAATACAAGCAGACATGATCGGTCATTGTGTAAATCTAACGGGGAGGTCTATGTTGAACCCACTGTTGAACATAGGTAGGCTTCTCCGTCCTTCACGTGAAATGATGGGATTTCACCTAAATTTTAGTTTGGACGATAATATGCATTTTGACACCCGACACGTGGTGGAAAACGAAACACAGGCGTAACGAATGTCTTTTTTCTTGTCGCAGTATCCACTTAGGCGATAAACAAATGTGTTTTCAAAAACTTATGACTTCTTTCAAAGTAAGATCATTTGAACGACTGTTTTTTTCTGAAAACAACGTTTATAGGGTTCCATACCTCAAAATGAAAAACGAAACTCTTATATGATCACTTTGTTATAAACAGGAGGAGCTATCAAGCTGAAATTAATGTCAAATACTCAGGTATGCAATCCCTTTGAGTAGTGAAAAAATCAAACTTCTAAGTCAACGCAATCAAAAGATACCGCCGTATGTATACCTATGGACGCCTGCAGGGAGTTACTGTTAAAAAGATTTTTCATTTCTCTACATTGCTATCTTTTTAATTTAATGTTAACTTCCTGCTTTTTCATTTCTCACCTTTCTTTTCTCTCCCGCTTTGTTACCAAATATCGTACTTCTAGCTTTATTTACGGCAATAAGTTTATTTTACATTTATTTACACGTACTAAAAATGCGTGTAAATATTCTACAAATAAAACAAATAACTTAAAATATTTCTGTAACTACCTTAAAGATTAACTTCATTTCTTGTTTGATTTATAATTATCTAACAATGAAATACATTTTAACATAATGAACAAAAACATGTATATATTTTATAAGTTACCGTGAGATATAAGACAGAAAAACCGGCCAAGTGCGTGTCGGCCCACACGCTATGTAGGGTTCCGTAGTTGCCCGTCACAATAATGCGTATTAGGAAGAGGATTTTTTGTTGTTTTACGATGTCAGTATCTCATGATGTCAAAAAGCGGGCCCACATAGGACGATAGTAAGATCATGGGTTGATGAAATATTCATTATTAAGTTTTGTCCATGCACATACAACTTGTTCTGAATAATGATGATTTCTTTAAAATTAATTATGTCGAAGGAATGAAAGCAATTGAAAGTTTCTACTGCCAATAATAATCGGAGGCCATTTTCTGAGGATCGACGGAATTGGTACGAAATTTTTACTTCTCCAAGTACATTTTATAAGTTGGTCGACTATTACTCATAAATTTGTAAAGCCATGTAGCTACGATAGTTTTCCTTTTAACTTCGTTATATAATACTATCGTGAATTATTTAAAATATCCAAAAACGACCATTTGAGCCAGCTGAGACTCTTATTACTTTCTAGCCTACCTACTAAGAGTTGGGAGAGACTACAGACGGACGGATGGACGTACATGGCGAAGCTATGAGAGTTCCTAGTTGACTACGGAACCCTAAAAAGCACCTTCAGCTTTTTCCCGATTTTTTTTAATTTTCCAGTCAACTTTTTCAATAACCTTATTCGGACTATTACGAAAGTTTAAAAAGAAATTAGCCAAATCGGTTCAGCCATTCTCAATTGATGCAAAGCCGGACCAATGAACGGCATTTAATTTTTATCCACATTGATTCTTTAAATTCTTACAGAATGGTAATTCTGCAACGAGAAAATACTTCATACTAAATTTTATTATGTTAAACTTATGACTTGAATTATAAAATTTGGCTTCTCATACTTATATGGTATAGCTTATGACATGTGATTTATGAGACGAGAGGGACAGAGTAAGATAGACATAACTATTCTTATCTCCAATGAAGATATCTATTTGTTACTTCTCATTGTGTAAGTTTCGGTGAAAATAATGATCAAATTGAAAAAATATATCATTTTGGTGATATTGTATATTTGATCTAACCTGCTTTGTGTGTTTCCGCCACCAATTAGTTCATGCGGCCTAGCGCCGGCCGGCACCCACCCACTACTGTTAGTACATGGTACATGCCGACGCTGCCATGGCTGCTCCGGTAGTCTCTGCCTCGGCTGCTACGGTCGTCCGCCATCTGGAACAGAATCCGCATGCCCCCACCACCACCGTCGCTGCCACGACTGGCCTGGTCGTCGCTGCGACACGTGTTTTGGTGGCGGAAGCACACAAAGCAGGTTAGATCAAATTGCATGTAAATTTGACTTTCGCAAAATAACGCCTGAATCTATTAAATATTGTATATTGTTTCTGCCAAACTATCTATTCATATTCTGCACAACTGTTATATTTTTCTAAAAAATACACGTACATTATGTAAATTTTATATTTAATTATATTCTACTTTGTTACAATAATGGTAACCATAAAAATAAATATAAAAGCCCATTAGCTAGAATTAAAATATAGTCAAATCCTTTCATTTTAGAAATGACATTTATTTTTAAATTAAATATTGCTAAGTTTTCCACTTTAGTTTTTATGAAGGTAGGGCGCATAAAGGAAGCCCGGCTCATGATGTAACTTGTCGCACTCACGCGTAACTACTTAACAAGCTCTTACTAGGTTCGCGACTTTACTCACTTGTAGAAACAACTGTTTTGTGAAGAATTGCTATTCATCTACTCTTATGATTATTGAAGTTACATCCTCAATACAGTTTAGTCTTGGAATACTTTCTTGCTATAAAGATACAACTGGACTATAATATCGATACAGAAGTCCAAATAGTAAAAACTTTAGGTGTACTTGTCTGTCCGTCATACAAGCAACACGCAAAATTCACTTAACGGATATTTATGATATTTAACGCGA
Organism: Pyralis farinalis; assembly: GCA_947507595.1. NCBI lineage: Eukaryota > Metazoa > Arthropoda > Insecta > Lepidoptera > Pyralidae > Pyralis > Pyralis farinalis. The sequence goes on from OX382270.1 coordinate 19,595,734, forward strand.
TGCATATACACACATCAAAAGTGTCTAGGGATCAAGCATTTTTACGCGGATTTCTAGAGATTGAGATGTGGCTTTGTAATAAAAAAATATATAAAATATATAAACGTATACGACACTGGAGAACCCCTGGACGCCAACAGCGATTAAAATCCTGCCAGGAAGTCCATCCTTATAGTGGTGGAACCATCATGGTATGGGCGGGTATTTGGATCGGCGGAAGAACTGAGTTGATTTGGATCAGAGGCAACCTCAACGCTCAAATTTATGCTGAGACGATTGTATCAGACGTCATCGTTCCTCTACAAGTGCAAATCGGTCCCTTATTTCAGTTAATGCATGATAATGCACGACCGCACACCGCAAGAGTTGTAAGACAGACTCTCGCCGCAGCTAACATCAATGTCATGCCCTGGCCTGCTCAGTCGCCAGACTTGAACCCGATTGAGCATGCATGGGATATGCTACAGAGAAGAGCTCTGCCGAATATGGAGGGTATCCAGTCGCAAAAAGACCTTTTTTTGTTGTTGCAACGAACATGGGCGGCCATTCCACAGCGTGATTTGGATGAACTCATTTTGAGTATGCCAAACCGATGTTCTTGTGTTGTTAGTGTTCGCGGTAGAAACACGGATTATTAATTGTTTAAGTTACCCAATAAAATTTTAAAGAAAACTGTTATTTCAGTCTTTTTTTCGAACTTTAATGTTAGTGGTTCAAATGTCAAAAATCCCTTTATTATGAAAATGGCAAATTTCTTTACTAATGCAAAGGTGACTTGGTTTATCGTTACTGTAGACAAACGAAAACACTTTATTTGATGAATCCTTAAAGAAAATTTTAATTAATATCAATCAGGAGAAAAGTTATTGCAAAAATATATGTTGATCCCTAGACACTTTTGATGTGTGTATTTCGAGTCATGCAATATATAAGGCTAACATTAAGATGTGGGATCCAGCGAAGTGGTCGTGCTGTGCTCCACTCCTTCAGGTTTTTTTTTTTCTGTAAATATCGTCTGAGGAAACACTTCCAAATTGCAAAAGAAGAGAAGAGAAGCAGCTCACGCACAGGAATACAACAATTCCTGTTTTAACTTGTTGTATTCCTGTGTGTAGTAACTTCACCAGCAAATAGAGAAGTCATTATGATACGCACAGCGGGAGGACTGGCGAATGTCCATCATCACCATCATTACCAGTATGGGTGTGGCAGGTTGGTACGACATTCGGGTAGACCTGGTGAAACGGTTGAACGCTAGCCGCCCAACTACGTAGGAATACATTACTAGGAACTACAAGTAAGTAGGATTCTCGAAACCGGGGATCACTTATTGTATGTACGCCACGGGAGGCTGAACCGCCACCATGTGTAAAGTCCCTGTTGCAGTGCAGTACCGTGCCAGAGAAGGAGTCCGGTTAGATCCCAGGAACAAACAGCAGTGTCCCCCCGCAGGGTGGACTGGTAAATGACCGTGGTTTAATTGGCATTCCCAATAAGGCTGCTTACGAGGCTTGGACCGCGGCGCGTCCTGATGGGGATCGGAATGTATCTGTTTTGAATGCGGTCTCGAGATTCAATAAAAGGGTGATTGCTAGAGTAAAAATCCGATTTTGTTGGCAGAGCTGGCAAGCGGCTTGCGAACCTTCCCTCTGGGAGACCATCCATGTCAACACTGTAAAAACCGAATGGCAGTTTGGTCTATAGCGCTAAAGAGAAAGCCGATTTACTCGGTAATCTCTTCGCCTCTAACGCGAATATAAATGACGGTATCCCGTCGGGCAGTTGCTTAATGCCAGAAATCTCAATTACTCGACGAGCTGACGGGCGGGTATTACTCTCTCTCTCTCTCTCGATATTCGTAAGTAGAGTGGACTAGACGGCATATCGGTAGTGTTGAAGCCGTGTACTCTTGACTTGTATTCTGTGCTAATGTATCTTTTGTCTGTCTTCCAGAAAGACCGCCAATGTGCCATGTAGTACCCAAAAAGAGTGATAGATCAGACTCATTGAAATACAGGCCTGTTGCTACGATTATAACCTACCTTCTCTCAAAGGTGATGGAGCGTATGATAACTATACGACTCCTGGCATATGTAGAGGATTATGATTCGATCAGAGACCGTCAATACGGCTTCCGCCACGGTCCATCGACTAGTAATCTTCTAGTGTATCTTGCACACTACTGGGCTTCGGCGGTTGAGAGTCAAGGTTAAGCATTAGCAGTCAGCCTAGATACGGGTTGCCAGTTTCTTATCCAATAGTTACTTAAAAGCCGCCGTTGACGATGACTACTCCGACAGTATGGATATCAATTCTGACGTCCCACACGGCTCTGCACTGCCGCTGCCAGTGTTTCTGCTGCATATCAATGATACGTTGTCAATTTGATCGTTATGTAAATGACATCACCAGTGACACTTATTATGTAGGCCGTACTAACATCAGTTAGAATAACATCAGTTAGAGAAGCTCATTCTCTTGTAGAGCAAAGTCGTGATAAACTTGTGCCTAAAATTGAGGTTAGGAAACTACATTTTTTCCAACTCAACCCCATAAAAACACAAGTCTGCGTTTTCACCGCTAAGACAATGCCAATTATTGTTATTGTTTAATTTCCGAATGTTTGTCTAACCGTCAAAAGCATTGGGATTATCGGTAATGAAATAATGAGCTACTTACACGACTACCAGCCGGCCTATTGACCAATTAACCAACGGTTCCTGGTTCTAATCCTGGCGAGAACGTATTTTGTGATTTATGTACATATTTGTAATTATCACTTGTTCGGCGGTGAAGGAAAAGAAATTATCCAAGAAATTATATTTCAAAGGCCGCGTGATCTAACTTAAGAAAGGCCTGATTTCACTTTTGGTTGGAGCTCTGGCATTGGTAAAATCAGTACCTTCGTCAAATCCATATGCTCAAGTAGCGGAGCGGAGCACGTCAATTCTAAAGATTAAGAAACGAGATAACCCTAGGAAGAAGAAGATTTATACTCCCATTAATTAATTAACGGGCTTTACTCTCAAAAGAACAAGTTCTTAAACAAAATAAAAGTCTCAAAATTACATTTTGAACCAGTGAAATCTTTGAAAACCTTTAGAAACAGAGATTTTTAATGGACACTATTTCTCCGGAGCAACTGCGGACGGGTCGGTCCGCCCGGCTCTTTAACTTACAACTTCAGATGGGAAAATTATTTTTCATTAACGCTCCACTGCGTTTCAACGTACTGCCACTGGAATTAAAATCAATTACTTCCGTGCAGAACAAACTTGCAGAAAATTATCCGTATCGAGAATTTGCTATTTACTCGAAATTGTTAGCTGTTTAAAATCGTTTATTGAACCTTTTCAAACGCAGCCAATTAAAAGTATTTCTTCCAGTGACCGCTCTAATATGCGTTTGCTTTAGTGGGGAAACTTTCGTAGTGTAAATTCTCTCTAGTGAAGATACCTACTTAAAAAACGTTTATACAGAGTATTTATGACTACAAAACAATGTTCGCCTATCCACGAGGTATTCTCAGGCGCTGTAGATGTTGGTCATTAGAATAACATACTACGAAATACGTGTCGCGGAGACGATCGGAGCAACCAGGGCAGCAACGGTGACGGGTGCATGCGGTTCACATTTCTGATGGCGAACACTCATAGAGACGACCGGAGTACCCATGGCAGCGGCGGCATGCATCTACTAACGGTAGTGGGTGGGTGCCGGCCGGCAGTAGTTCGCACGAACTCATCGCGGAAGCACACAAAGTAGTTTAGATCAAATTACCAGTAAATTTGACTTTCGCAAAATAACGCCTGAATCTATTAACTATGAAATCTATCCGCACACATGCTTAGCAATTCTTGTCGGTAGACTGCGGATCGGTTAGAACGCTATGTAAATTAAGAGAAGTAGGGCGCATCAAAGCAGCCTGTTTGAAGAAGTACCACCACCTCACAGAAAAGCTGCAGCTAAATAACAACTCCCTGGAGGGCTGCTGTATTCCTGCGTGTGAGTTAGGTCACCAGTAAGCTCCTAAGGAGTTACAGTGTCAGCAGCAGAGGTAGCATGATAGCGTTCATCGGTTACGGTTACCGCTTTCCATCAGGTGGGGCCGTATGGTTGTATGCCTTCCGACGTACAAAAAAAAATACTTTTACAGCTAAGAACGGGTGCCGCTTAACACTGGAAGTTGGATAGTAAATCTTATTAGGTAGGTACGACTTATCAACGTCACAGACTATTTCAAAGTATATCGTATCAAAGTCTGCTACGTAGCTAAGAACAACTAGCGAACAAAGACTATTGTAATAATAAATTTACTATCGCCCAAAGTGAGTGAAAGAAACTGTAATTTAGTACCTAAGTATTATTTCATTTCTACCCTACAGACAGATGGAAGTATTACTTCATGTCGCTTTGGAAAGGGTTTTGACCGCGAAATAAATTCGCCCACGATGTAAATGTCATGCTTAACATAACCATTTTTATTTTTAGTGCTTTATTTTATGAGAACGTCAATAAAAAAATCCAAAGACTTATGTATCTTGACACCACTATGAAGTCCGAAAGTATTTAATTTTGATAAAATATTTATATTCTATCAAAATTAAAATCAAGAAAGTCGATTGCAAAGACCGCGAATATCGAAACTGACAGAAACTACGAATTTACGGTCGCCGAACCCTTTTCACGAAGAAATTCAATAAGCAACTATGCCGACCCTTCGGGGCTCTCAGCACACTGGTTATGATATTGTTAAAGAGCAAGCCCTCGCGAAGCCACTGACACTAAAAAATACGTGACTGTTTTATACGGTCGTATCGAGCGCTCGTGAAGAATCGGCGCTTCTTGATGGTAGCGATATAAAGAGATTCGAATAGGCCTCTCGTACGTTCGGGACACTTGCAGAATAATGCACTGCCATTGCTTAAATAAAAGGTTCTTAAATTTATGGCCTCCATTAAATTATTCTAAACTTTTGGTACCCTTTCTGAAAAGAAAATCTGTCTTTTTAGGGTACTGGACAAAGAGGTATAAAAGGAACCCATAACGAGTCTCGGTATAAGTCTGTTTTTATTTTTTTATACAATGTCGGGTGGCATACAAGCATACGGCCTACCAGATGAGTTACCGTAGCTTATTAACGCTTGCAATATATTGTCACTCGCGCGATGCCTCCTCTGCTGCTTACACAGCAACTCCTTCGAAGCTTACTGGTGACCTCACTCACACGCTGGAACAAAACAACCCTCTACCGAGTTGTTATTTGGCTGCGGTTTTCTGCGAGGTTCCCTTCCTCGGACGGCTCGCTTTGATGCGCCCTACCACTCTTAAAACATCCAGACTAAGACAAACAGACATGTTCATGCACACAAATGTTTGTCTCGTGTGGGAATCGAACCCACGAGCGTTGATGTCAAAGTCGCGTCATTCACGACTGGGTCACCGAGCTCGTCTGTTCACTTGTTCAGCAGTGAAGGAAAACATCGTGAGGAAACCCGCACGACCTAATCATTTTTTGACGCATGACCTAAACTAAGAAACATCAGATTTTTCTTCTGGTTTGTGGAAGTCGGACAGTATTCGCTCTATATCAAAATCGGTGTCTTAGTCAAATCTTAATGGATTATGAATCGAGAAAATGCTATGAAGAAGATGCTCATCTCATCACGTCGGGTAAGGAACTGATAAGACTACTTTATAGGTATTATTACTTACTATTCATGTGCCAAATCGTAACCGAAAATGCGATTTAAACCCATAATGCAATTAAACAATACGTGTGTAATAATGATTTCATTATTATAACGTATTCTTGGAGTATGTTAAGAGGCGATAATTACCCGATTTTGAGCATTATTTCGTTAAATGAATGTGTAAGAGAGACACATGAATAATGAAGACAATAAGTAGCCTGATTACTAGTAAGGTTTCTAGGTTAGCTGTGGGTGATAGCACACCCGTTGCTAAAGGGACAAATATTGGTAAATTAATAATAATAATAAATATTGTCGGACAAATTACACAGCGCCATCTAGCTCCAAAGTAAGCGAAGCTTGTGTTATGGGTACTACACAACTGATAAACATACGTAAATACATTTTTTTTTAAATACATACTTATTATACATAGAAAATACCCAGACCAAGACAAACAGACATGTTCATGCGCACAAATGTTTGCCTTATGTGGCAATCGAACCCACGAGCGTTGGTGTCAAAGTCGCGTCATTCACGACTGAGCCACCGAGCTCGTCAAAAATAGCCAACAGGTTAAGGCTTTAGCTTGCAAAAGCCAAATTTTTAGGCAGTTTGATTTAAACTGCTACATGTGCTTCCACTACCAGTTGGCTTTGAGTTAAAATATATATATCTATATATATAAAAGGAGAAGCTGACTGACGGACATAACAACACAGGGCCTCAACTAGAAGGGTTAGAAACTTGAAATTTTGCACAGGGATTCCTTTTATAACGTAGGGGAGCACTAAGAAAGGATTTTTGGAAATTCATCCCCTAAGGGGGTAAAACAGGGGGTTCAAATTTAGTATGAAACTTTGCCGTTTTAGAAGTTATTCGAATGAAATTCAGCATGAAGGTTCTTTACTGAAAGGCATGAAACATGAGTAAAATATTTTTTTCAAAATTCATCCCTTAGGGGGTTAAACGGGGGCGCAAAGTTAGTATGAAACTTTGCCGTTTTTGAAGTTGTTCGAATGAAATTCAATATTAAGGTGTTTCATTGAAAGTCATGAACCAAATGTAAAATATTTTTTTCTAAACTAATAAGTATAAAAGATTTTCGTTTTTACCTACATTATCGGATTCGAACCTGTCGAAACTCTTCTATCTAGCGGGCCGTGCGCGCACGGATGTGCCGCGGTCGACAAGTGGGCAATCCGAATGCAGAAAATATCTAACTGTTTAAAATTTAAAACCTCCCCGACAGTCCAGAAAGTCAGTTCGTCATTCGCCCTTTCATTTCAGTGCTGGACCAATTTTCACCAAACATAGCTAAGAACACTCCCGACTAATACACCTTTCAAACAAAAAAAAAAATCTAAATCGGTTCATCACATCACATTACAACACACGGACACAGAAAGACTCAGAATCACATAGTACACACACACCCTCACACACATACACACACTTGTCTAACTTATAACACCCCGTCGTGTTTTCTTCGTGGGTTAAAACAGAGGCATAAAATATATATGTATTAGTTTCGATTAGTTCCAATTATTGCTAAGAGATGGCGCCATAAGCCAAATTGAAACGCGCTATGGTTTCTATTGTAGCTCATTAAGTATAGACCTCAGTGATGATCATGACTAACTGTTGCGATTGCCCCCTACCTCTCCCCTACCGACTCCAACCATAACACTCCACACACACACCGCGCTCGGCGGATCCGGGCGCGAAGAGTTAGGAATTCTGCGCGATACACCAGGTACCGAGTAGCCCAGGTACCTGGGCGCCTCTTTCCATAAGGCCGTTCAGGCACGAACCCGCGTGTTCGATTAGATTCCCCAACGACGTCCTAAGCCGAGGTTTGACCCCACTCGGGGGCCCTTAGGCTGTCGTTATACTTAGTTTTGCTAGGCTGTGGCGCCTCACGCCCGCCTCTTTAGTCCGGTAACGTAGTAACAGCCCACTCGGGGCTAACTACATAGTCAGGTCAAAAAAAAAAAGATGATGACTGATTTGAATGTTCTAATTCGTACTTCGACGTAGCGTAGGTGATGATCACTTTGATTATTATAACAAAAAAATTTTGTTGCAATATTCGGATTAATTATTATTATTTATTCTATTTTTAGTATAGAGTCGGCAACGCACGAGTAACAACCCTGATGTTGCAAATGTCCATAGACTGAGTTGTTATTTGGCTGCGGTTTTCTGTGAGGTTCCCTTCCTCGGACGGCCCGCTTTGATGCGCCCTACCTCTCTTAAAACATCCAGACTAAGACAAACATACATGTTCATGCACACAAATGTTTGTCTCATGTGGGAATCGAACCCACGAGCGTTGATGTCAAAGTCGCGTCATTCACGACTGGGTCACCGAGCTCGTCAGTTCACTTATTCAGCAGTGAAGGAAAACATCGTGAGGAAACCCGCACGACCTAATCATTTTTTGACGTATGACCTAAACTAAGAAACATCAGATTTTTCTTCTGGTTTGTGGAAGTCGGACAGTATTCGCTCTATATCAAAATCGGTGTCTTAGTCAAATCTTAATGGATTATGAATCGAGAAAATGCTATGAAGAAGATGCTCATCTCATCACGTCGGGTAAGGAACTGATAAGACTACTTTATAGGTATTATTACTTACTATTCATGTGCCAAATCGTAACCGAAAATGCGATTTAAACCCATAATGCCATTAAACAATACGTGTGTAATAATGATTTCATTATTATAACGTATTCTTGGAGTATGTTAAGAGGCGATAATTACCCGATTTTGAGCATTATTTCGTTAAATGAATGTGTAAGAGAGACACATGAATAATGAAGACAATAAGTAGCCTGATTACTAGTAAGGTTTCTAGGTTAGCTGTGGGTGATAGCACACCCGTTGCTAAAGGGACAAATATTGGTAAATTAATAATAATAATAAATATTGTCGTACAAATTACACAGCGCCATCTAGCTCCAAAGTAAGCGAAGCTTGTGTTATGGGTACTACACAACTGATAAACATACGTAAATACATTTTTTTTTAAATACATACTTATTATACATAGAAAATACCCAGACCAAGACAAACAGACATGTTCATGCGCACAAATGTTTGCCTTATGTGGCAATCGAACCCACGAGCGTTGGTGTCAAAGTCGCGTCATTCACGACTGAGCCACCGAGCTCGTCAAAAATAGCCAACAGGTTAAGGCTTTAGCTTGCAAAAGCCAAATTTTTAGGCAGTTTGATTTAAACTGCTACATGTGCTTCCACTACCAGTTGGTTCATGCAAATCATCTTCTGAGGATGCTTCGTAAAGAGGATCCTCAGATACGACCAGAGTAGCTAAAGTGGCAACAGTGGCAGGTGAAAGCAAGTATTCGAAATGACGAACAATCACAGATACGACTGCAGTAGCTGAGACATAGGAGGGACAGGATTAGCGGTGAGTGCAGTTCGCTATTAAACATAGAAAAAAAAACATATTAAATACCTAGCGATAGCTACAGATAATATTAACATGAAAATCATGTCAAATTACCGGTGAATATTTAAATTTCCCCTCTTTGTACCCTATTTTCCGTATTCACCCTTTTTCGTTTCACTTTAATTTATAAAGTCCCAGCTGGTAGGTTGTTGTAAAATGGCAGAGTTCCATGGTAGCACGGCAGGTGTCAAGCGCGTACGATCAAATACTCGCCGCCATTGCTGTTATCGCTTCTGTTGTCATTTTAGTGGATTTATTGAACACTATTGGCCCAACAGGCTTTGAGTTAAAATATATATATCTATATATATAAAAGGAGAAGCTGACTGACGGACATAACAACACAGGGCCTCAACTAGAAGGGTTAGAAACTTGAAATTTTGCACAGGGATTCCTTTTATAACGTAGGGGAGCACTAAGAAAGGATTTTTGGAAATTCATCCCCTAAGGGGGTAAAACAGGGGGTTCAAATTTAGTATGAAACTTTGCCGTTTTAGAAGTTATTCGAATGAAATTCAGCATGAAGGTTCTTTACTGAAAGGCATGAAACATGAGTAAAATATTTTTTTCAAAATTCATCCCTTAGGGGGTTAAACGGGGGCGCAAAGTTAGTATGAAACTTTGCCGTTTTTGAAGTTGTTCGAATGAAATTCAATATTAAGGTGTTTCATTGAAAGTCATGAACCAAATGTAAAATATTTTTTTCTAAACTAATAAGTATAAAAGATTTTCGTTTTTACCTACATTATCGGATTCGAACCTGTCGAAACTCTTCTATCTAGCGGGCCGTGCGCGCACGGATGTGCCGCGGTCGACAAGTGGGCAATCCGAATGCAGAAAATATCTAACTGTTTAAAATTTAAAACCTCCCCGACAGTCCAGAAAGTCAGTTCGTCATTCGCCCTTTCATTTCAGTGCTGGACCAATTTTCACCAAACATAGCTAAGAACACTCCCGACTAATACACCTTTCAAACAAAAAAAAAAATCTAAATCGGTTCATCACATCACATTACAACACACGGACACAGAAAGACTCAGAATCACATAGTACACACACACCCTCACACACATACACACACTTGTCTAACTTATAACACCCCGTCGTGTTTTCTTCGTGGGTTAAAACAGAGGCATAAAATATATATGTATTAGTTTCGATTAGTTCCAATTATTGCTAAGAGATGGCGCCATAAGCCAAATTGAAACGCGCTATGGTTTCTATTGTAGCTCATTAAGTATAGACCTCAGTGATGATCATGACTAACTGTTGCGATTGCCCCCTACCTCTCCCCTACCGACTCCAACCATAACACTCCACACACACACCGCGCTCGGCGGATCCGGGCGCGAAGAGTTAGGAATTCTGCGCGATACACCAGGTACCGAGTAGCCCAGGTACCTGGGCGCCTCTTTCCATAAGGCCGTTCAGGCACGAACCCGCGTGTTCGATTAGATTCCCCAACGACGTCCTAAGCCGAGGTTTGACCCCACTCGGGGGCCCTTAGGCTGTCGTTATACTTAGTTTTGCTAGGCTGTGGCGCCTCACGCCCGCCTCTTTAGTCCGGTAACGTAGTAACAGCCCACTCGGGGCTAACTACATAGTCAGGTCAAAAAAAAAAAGATGATGACTGATTTGAATGTTCTAATTCGTACTTCGACGTAGCGTAGGTGATGATCACTTTGATTATTATAACAAAAAAATTTTGTTGCAATATTCGGATTAATTATTATTATTTATTCTATTTTTAGTATAGAGTCGGCAACGCACGAGTAACAACCCTGATGTTGCAAATGTCCATAGACTGGGCTGACGGCTTACCATCAGGCAGACCGTATGCTGGTTTATAAAAATATTTATGGAAACAAGATCTCCTCTTTCCATAATACTAAATTAAGAGATTGGTAATATTAAGAAATTGCCTACAATAGGACGTGTTATCACAATCTAAGGCGGATATCTATATATATAAAACTGGAGTTCCTGACTAATTCACTAACTTATCAACTCCGAAGCCAAACTCTTGAACCTAGAAAGCTGAAATTTTGCAAAGAGGTTACTTTTATAAGCCTCACGAGAGTGAAGAGGGGCTTGACAGTTTGTATGGAGTTGAATAATTATTTCAAGTTAGTGACTTGAAACTTTATACAGATACTTAAATAACAGATTATTAAAATCCAAAAAAGTAGTTTCAAAAATTCCGCCCCGGGTGTAATGGAGGTCAAAAGTATTTCTTGAACTAAAAGTTGAATTATTAAGAAATTGTTATTTTTTAAAGTGAGCTGCTTTAGACTGTAAATATACTCTCAATCAAAACGTCAAATAAGTAATTTCAGTGTTTTTCAAAATTCCACCTTTAGGGGCTGAAAAGGGGGGGGGGGGGTGACAGTTTGTATGGAGCAGAAAACTTTTTGAAGTTAGTGACTTGAAACTTTGTATAGATACTCTCTATTAGAATCCAAAAAAAGTTGGTTTCAACGTTTTCAAAAATTCCACCCTTAACGAGGTGAGGTGAGGTGAAAAGGGGGTTGAAATTGTGTTTGAACGAGACGTTAATCTATATTAATAGAAATGGAGTTCCTGTCTAATTCACTGACTCATCAAGAAGTTCCTTTTGTAATGCATATGAGAGATAAGAAAGGTTTTTTTGAATTTCAACCCAGGCAGATATTTTTTTAAGTGGCTTGAAACTTTTATGTTTTTAAAATAGGCAATGCTGAGAATAAAGAGGTGCTTTGAGTGTATACAGCCAGTATCAAATAGTTAATGAAAACCGAACAGGCCGTGACATATCTTCATTACTACACAAATAAGTATATTTGATACTTTTACTAACTATTTAATGCCGACTGTACTAAAAAATAAGAAGTAAAATAAAAGTAAGTAAAACTGCTGAAATTCCAAAATCCACGCATGCGAAGCCGCGGGCAGAAGCTAGTATATACATAAGGCGTGCAGACGTAAAACCTTTTGGATGGTATACATCATTGAATGTGGTTATTAAAGACGATGAGGAATATATGGGAGGAAAAGACATTATGCTCACCACCTCAGATGATTAAACATTATTATGATTGATGAGTACAAAAGAAATACTTGTAATTATTAGCTTCTCCTTGCGGACTTGTTTCGACTCTGTCGAGTCGATCGAGTTCAGCTAATACAAAAGAACTGTATACATACGATATTACCGATAAATAATTTACAACTTACTTGTGTCTTTTTTTATACAACGTCGGGAGGCATACAATGGAGATGGCCCACCTGATGTAAAGCTGATACCATAGCCTATTAACGCTTGCAATGCATTAAGTACTACTCGCGCGATGCCACATCTGCTGCTAACACAGAAACTCCTTAGGAGCTTACTTGGAGACTTCACAAGTGTGTGTGTGAAGTTTCCAGTAAGCACAGGAACATAACAACCCTCTTGGGAGTGGTTATTAGGCTGAAGTTTTTCTGTGGGGTGGAGGTACTTCCCCAGACGGACTGCTACGATGTGCCCTACCTCTTGCAGTACAAACCAACTGATCTATTTTGGTTACCATAGCTTATACATAATATACCTTAGTACAGAATACAAGAAATATGAATCTAAATTACAACAATACAGCAATCGAGACCTTACAGTTAAACTTACTCATTTGTAGGAACACAGCAAGTTTCTAGGGAGCTATTACTTGGCTGCGGTATGCTATAACGTAGAGGCACATCCGCAATATGGAAACTTTGATATGCGCTACTTCAACTCTTCGAACTTGCTACGATCTAATAAATATATCTCGTTAATAATTTCTTGTATTCGAATCTATAATTGTACTATAATTTCCGGCTATGAGAAGCATAAACAATCACACCGCAATCAATTTAAATCTAAGCTGAAAAAACTCCGCTCTCCCGACTATAGATTTAACTGTCCTGTAAATCGAATTAGCTCCACCTCGCTGCTCGTAAATGTCTGTTAACATTTTTATTATTTTAAATGAATTTGTTTGCCTTTTATCGCTCTGGTTTGTAAACATTTTTATTTCTACATTTTTGCTTTGTCATCTCAACGCCCCTTAATTTTGCTCTCCAACACTGCCATGCATAAAAAATATAAAACGACGTAAGCAGATTTTAAGATGTGTTATTTTGGCCCCATCTGAATATAGGTACGATACTCAAGCAGTAATATTGCTTGATTTATTGGGTACTTACGAGCGAACGAAACCATTGGCCGGGGAATAAAAATGCTTAAGGAATAGGACATACAGTCAATGCGTAATGGTTCTCACAAATAATAATTGTGTTGTTCGTACCAAAGTTTAATAAAACAGAAATAAAAAACTTACTACTTTTCTCGGAAAAGGATAGGCTGACTTTAAAACGTTTGTTTGTTTTGTTTAAATCAAATTCCTGTACATATTCTTAGCTAAGTTTTAGAAAAGTTGCAGACCGCCAGGGGTGTTACAGTACCCGTGTTTTTGCAAAACAGTTATATATATTTTTTTTATTTTGTTATAAAACGGTATTTATACATATTCGTATTCCGTTTTATAATAAAGTAAAATAAAAGATATAACCGTTTTGGAAAAACACGGATACTGTAGAGCTCCAAGGCGGTCTGCAATATTAAAACTTAGATGAAAATATGTCCAGAAATGAAACTTATGCAACTCAAATTTCAAAATCGGGATAACCGTTTCCGAGAAAAATCGTAACAGACGAGCACACAAATACCTTTTACCCTAAATACATATACCGTCTCCGTGGCTAAAAAACTATTTCTGTATTGCAAGGGACGCGTCATTTTTAACATATGACAAAAATAGTTCCCTTTTCCCGTATTTCAAGCTAGTTCGCGGGTCGTGCAATGAATTCCCCTGTGTCGGCGCACTGAGCAGTAAGCGTTGAAATTATTGGAATTTTATTTAAATAAAAAACTATTGAGGCCATGACACAGGCATTGGAATGTACCGGAGTCGGCAATGTGTCGTTTATATGACAGAAAACGATGTGTTCGAAATGATATAGCGTGTTATTAAATTCTTTTTGTCACGACTGTGTGATGGCAATCGTCTTATTCAATTACACGCCAAAAGGACCGAGAAAGGCTGACAATGACTATGGAACGGGAAATGTCGCACCCGAAATTGGAAAGTTATTTCCTTTAATTTTGTTTGTAACTCAAAGATATTTGATATTATATATCATTTTACCAGAAAATAAAGCTGCTCAGTGCAATTCATTGACTTGTTCATTAGTGCTACGTGTATTTGATTCATATGATGAACAAATTTGCAATAAACACAGAAATTGTATTTTGCCTATCTTAAACTATGTAAGAAAATATATGTATGTCAAGTGATGTTGATTAATCATTTTATCGGACTCTAAACGTTCAGTCTTTTGTCTATATTTTCAATATTTAAAAGTCACTCGTTCACTCTTTTGTCTCTATTTCCAATATTTAAAAGTCATGTCACATTCACTCGATTTTTTCATTGCTTTTTATTATTTAAATAGAATAAATAAAATTTAGATTTCTACGCTTTTGTTATTCTTTATTGTATGTGTTGTATTGTCCCTTTTTCAAGTACGTTCCGTTGAATCAAGTTAATTACATGTTGGTTCTCCATTTAATAAAAACAGCAATTTTTCATCCGTACATATCTAATTCCTAAATGTGCAATAGTAATGACGCTAGAAGGAAAAAGAAGGAAGAGTCTTTTTCCTTCTAGCGTCATTCTGTTTTCTGATCTCCAGGGTTGCCGAGGTCCGCTACCAAAACTTAAGGATTCGACGAATATACTGCTTTTTACATAGAGAGAATGCCGTCAAACCTCCACGACCTAAAGAGATAACAATTTCTTTCTTAAGTAGCACGTATTTAGAAATATTATTCCTTGGACTTGAGGGTTTTCTCAGGATATTTTCTTTCATCGCCGAGCAAGCGATAATAGGCAAAGATAGTTATTACTTATTCTTTTCTGTTTGTTAACCCAATTACTTTTCGTTTAGTAGCTGTAAGCGAATTTTAGTGTCATCAACAAGAAAATTGAAAACAGAAGAAAAAAGTTAGGAACATGCCTATTATTTATATTTTTCTCAATTTTTTAAACATTATTACCATCGAATTTCGACAATTGGAATATATACTATTCAGAACTTAACCCACAACGGTTTACTAGAATAAGTATTCTGTTTGAATTTACTACTTTAAACATTAAATTGTATTACTATTTGTTAAATTGAATTGTAAGAAATGGTCACATTAGACACTGACGGAAGAAATATAGAATACAGCGATGTTTATTGAGTTCCGCACTGAGGAAGAACCTCCAACAATCGCTTCACTTTACATAGGGATGCAGATTTGTTCGCCTGCAAATATTGTTCAATAAAAGTCGATATCGAGGCTAGACTAGTATCAACTGATTCTTATCTTCTTGTAAATATTCGAGTTTATTTACCACAAATAAAAATAGGTTAAATAAACTCATCATTCTTTTATGTTTCCACATAATTTTTAATTTAATTTTGTTGGTAGGATAAGCCACCGCGAAGGAACAAGCAAAGAGAAATTACATAGAAAATGTTTGATATTTTGGATCTCAGCGTGTAAATTTTTACGAGTTGTTAAGTTCATTATGGAAATAAGAAAAAACAGACCATGTAAAAGTACAATAAAGCTTGAAATATTTTTGCATTAAATATTATGGAGGTTAAAAGAGATAAAGATTAATTATTCTGTTAGAATAATAAATAAATGTTAATTATTATCCTTCGTTGTTTTAGAGCTTCAAAAAACTTAAATTTGTCAAAATTAAATTAAAATATTGAATCCTTCTGAGGTAGGTATACAATCAGATATTAATAAATATTTGGGTACCTAGGTCGCTGTACCGGAACAATTGAAATATTGCTTTGATCTCATTCAACGGCGTCCATTTATTTATCCCTACCACAAGCGTACGAGAATTCAGCCTCGATTGAATTTAATAATCCACTTCAATGGAAAATTCTATTTTGAAATTATATTATATTTATTTATGAATCTGTGACATTCCGTCACCCGCAGCATTGTGTCCTTGTGCCGCAACAACAAAAAGATTGGTTATTTACAAATAAAATTTCATTATTTTTGCGCATGAACTTTTTCTTGCATGTTTTGAATATGGAATAGAAAAAATAATTTGACGTACGAAAAAAGGCACTACGACGAATAAGGCTTAATAGTGGATGTCAACGCTTATTTATAAACGTTACAGGGAAGGAGATATCAAGCTGAAAAGGCAAATCGATGAGCTTCTTAATTACTCTCCAGTCCCAAAAATAATAAACACATATAATCGTATATTATTAAACACATTTATCATAATAAATGTAACAGAGATCTTATTTAAATTATACAAAGACAAAGATAATAGATGAGTGTGTATCATCTTAGCTTTGTTTATGTGTATATACTCATAGAAAGTGGAGAGGATAAGTAGGAGGGAAACAGAGATTAGACTAAGCTTTCTTAAAGCGGAACAGTTAGCGACGGAGGTAGACACTGTAGCTAGTTGTTTCGCTTTGAAAAAACTTATTCTACTTATTCCCTCCGCTTTCTATCCATACATCTAAAGAAAGTTACGATAAGACACACTACCTTGAGTGAAGATACCTGGACGATACAGAAGATGAAGCACTGCGGAACTATGATCACACTATTACGGATGGGATCAAACTGAAGAGTAATATTACCGACGCGTTATTCTGCTGGAAAAATTACAAGAAAAACCCCATAAATTTAAACTCAAACTTATTAGTAATATCCTAGTAATACCTAGGCAGGCCAGTTCTGTCAAAAACTTTTGATGTAATGAATGATACACTTTTTGATAATTATGTAAAAGTTATATATAAAATATTCGCGGTATTTTTTCACCGCGTACCGCCGTAACAAAGCGCTGCATCTTTCCATACATTTTTTTTTCAAATGCTCGTTCAAAAATGACCGGTTTTTTTTACTATAAGCTCGTAGTCCCAGGTCTTCATTTAACACTCTTTTGACTGTGGTTCTGCTTAATCCCATTTGAAGAGCTAAGATTTTTTGTTTACATACGGGATTTCTTTGGATTCACGCCTACACTGCTTTCATGACAGCTGGTGTCCTAACTGTGCGAAGTTGGCCGCTCCTCTTACGATCTTCGAAGCTTGAATCTTTGGTATATCATTTGATAGTGCGATAAATAAACCGTAGTGTTATTTTCATTTTTGTAGAATGTTGAAAATCTCTTTTGGCGCGTAACCACAGCGATGCACCGTGATAACCGCGACTCTATCTTCCTTCTTCGACCACTCCATATTTGAAAACGAATGAAAATGAATTTATTTTTATTTTCGGCAAGCTGGAACGTTCTATTTTTAAAATTAGTCAAAGTATTTCTGGCCAGTATTCTAAAATTAAAATAATAAGGCTTTGACAGAACTTACATATTACCCGTCTTGGTATAATAAAATGAAATATAAAGTCATGCACAAGTCGAAGCGGTCGTGAATAAGAAAGTCAATAATGTCCTCAAAGAGGCGCTGCTGTTTTCGAAGACTAAACCAAGCAATTGTCGAGTTCGAAATTATCGTTTCAAAATGAGACTAGACTCCTTTCTGAAAAAAAAATGAACTGAAACTATGGAACGCTCAACAGAGGTAGTCTGGACATACGTACACAAGCCAAAGGCATATCAATTAATCGGTTGAAAAAAAGTTGATAACTAAACCCGAGTAAGATAAAACACGGACACTAAAAGGTATAAACGAGAATTCAACGGAGGTATATTTTTTTATTATAAATGAGAAACAATTCTATTAAAAATCAGCCATAGTCACTTGTCATAAAAATGATATGGGTATGGAACCCACGAGTCTTGGTGTTAAAGTAGCAATTCTAACCACTCTGTCATAGGGCTCGCCAAACACGTAACATCGTCACAGCATACATTTTCCGTTCGCCATGCTTGCTAGCACTACACAGACATCTCCAGTTAAATTTGTGCCAGATTGTATGCTGCGATGAAATGACGGCAAATAAATGTAGGTACGCCCTGCCAACGGATGTAGATTAGCCAATTTAACCCAAATCCCAATAATAAATTATTTCCTAATATTATTTACTCCTTTGTCTAAACTGGCTTTAGTTCACGTATACCATTATTAATTTCCACATTATAATTTCCTTTTCCTCTACATATTCGTATATCTGGATAATATTTCGAGGCTAGTAACGGATATTGCCCGCCTGTCTACTCCTTTTCGAAAGCAATCTGCGTTTGACAGATCTCGCAGTTTTGATCAGTCGAGCGAACCTATAGCAGCCTTCGCGAACCACCACTCGTTATTATTTGTATTTTCTTCGCTATTTTTATATCTTTCGAGAAATATCTTTTTAGTAAACTAGATTTATTCTGTTTAAAATAATTCGCAAGGAGAAACAAGAAAATTTTGACGAGCTCGGTGGTGCAGTCGTGTATGACGCACTTTGACATCAACGCTCGTGGGCTCGATCCCCCATAGACAAACGTTTATATACATGAACATGTTTGTTTGTCTTGGTTTGGATGTTCTAAGAGAGGTTGGATGTATCAAAGTAGCCCGTCTGGGGAAATACACCTCACAGAAATCCGGAGCCAAATAGCAACTCCCAAGAGAATTGTTGTGTCCCTGCGTGTGAGTGAGGTCACCAGTAAGCTCGTAACAAGTTTCTGTGGTAGCAGCAGAGAAGTCATCGCGCGAGTGATACTTAATACATTACACGCGTTCATAGGATGAGCCGAATGCTTGTATGCCTTCCGATATTGTATAAAAAAAAATGTTTTTATTAGCTGTAATTTAGTAAATCGTATAAAGACACGGTCATTACACATTAAAGATGCAATAAATGATGGAGTATGGAGTCATGCTTTACACGAGTTCTACAAAATTAATAGAAATAAAGAAATAACGAAAATATTCAAGGGTAATAAGACATAATGACTGTTTGGTAGAAAAATGAAGAAAATGTGTTTTATTTATTTAATTTAAAGATCGCTATGTGCACATAACTGAAAAGTTTGGTGGGTGTAAAAATAAAGGTACGAGTACCTTAATTTTCTGTTTTACATGTAACGCAAAGTTTCTGAGCTTGGAAGTGGTTTGAATTTCTACCTTGCAATAACTTACATATAATACTTTAACTTTTGAGGAGCTCGATGGAGTTGTTGCGTATCAGTCTAATCGGATACGTAAGTTAAGCAAAGTTAACTTGACCTTTCATGTGTATGGCTTCTATCGCAAGCTACTTCGAAGAGCACATTAAGCCGTTGTAGTGAATAGATGAGAATCGTTAAGCTTCGGATAGCTTAAAAATTCTGATCACTGATAATCAGTATTTGAGCAGCGTCGCGTATAATGCTCTGTAACCTCTCTACGATTAAAGGGTAGAACCGCATCCCAGCAGTGGAATGAGTATCAGTTGGTGTGGAAAACCTTCAGTAATGTATTGATCACAGTGGATTTATTAATAGCATTGTATTATTTGCAGTGAACTTATTATCATATTGTTATACGCTTGTAGTCATACAACATGCATCAAGTTAGAAAAGATTTTGCATTCACCTTCTCAGAATAAAATGCTTTTCTCAGAATAAAATTACATGTACGAAATTCATGTCAAAAAGTACAAACCTAGCAATATGTTCATTTTTACATAGCTTTGAACAAATTAGATTGCATCATAGACGAAAGTTCAAAATTATTTTTTCTGTTGCAGGCAAGAATGTAGCTTTCTTTAGTATCACATAACTTTATTATTAAAGCTACATGTAGTATAGTTACGCGTACGGTAATTATGTAAGAATGTAAAATATTGCCGGCGTAAATCGACTTCAAGATGTTTTTTAAGCGAAAAAAGGAAGTTCTGTGTTTGTCGTGTACATATTTTTTTATTTTTTTGAAGAGGCGAGGTAACAATATATGTTATATACACAAACACAAACAACTAGTGACGTAGAGTAACTAAGGATCTGCTTCCCATATTTAGAGTTCCGTAGTAACAAGGAACCGTTATAGTTTCACCATGTCCGTCTGTCTTCCGTCTGTCCACAGCCTAGCTCAAATACGCTTGACACTAGAAAGCTGTAGTTTGTCATGTATATACATATTAACTATGCCGACAAAGTGGTAGATTAAAATCTTGAAAAATCATTTTTTTGGTGGTACTTTACACGTAAAGAGGGAATGATTTTTTTATTCGCGCCCGCCGTGGTGTGTCGTTACATAGGTTTTTTTAAACATTTAGGGTGTGGGAATGTCACTTTTCGATATAGTGATCTGTTAATATTATTAATATATAATATTTGTATTAAAAGTGTATACTTTTGTTAGACCCCCCCATGCCAGCGAGACTTGGAATATTGACATTGTAACTATCTACACTAAGCGCTTTGCGAAAGTCGTCGTCGTCCCCCCTTTCTGAAATACATAGGTAATTTCATAGTAAAGTGGTGCAATTTTAGTTACGATATTTTACACTAGATGGCGCTGTTCACAAATTACATCGCCATATAGAAGTCAACCGGGTGTGGACTTAATATTCATATGCCTATGCGTATAATGCTCCCTTCCGGTGACGTAGTAATGGCCCACAGGGGACAACTTCATAGGGAGGTCAAAAAAAAAACGTTTAATGCGATGCGATGCGATTTTATTCCTCTTTGGATATTTAGTTACATTATTTAAATAGATTATGGTTATAAGCAGTAAAGTTTGATTTTGAATGTTAAAAAAATCCAATAGGCTCGATTTCCTATTATTTTAGGCAACTATAATTTTTTTTCGCAAACAAACAAAGCGAAGGAAATACACTGGCGTGGCCCGACATGCCCTTCTCCAGTTTTTATGTTTTCGGTTATTCATTCAATAGAACAAATGAGTGAAATATATATATGGAAGTTCAATACTTAATTAAATAAAAATTAGTGTTGAGGTTTTATACTTAAAATAACTTTTATTCATATATTAGAGTTCACGATATCCAAATAAAACAATCATAACATGCCACTGTTAGAATAGCAGAGGTGATTACAAGACAAGTGAATGTAGGCGAACAGTAAAGCGCTCAACATCACTTTATCTTTATTCTCCATCCGAATGGAAGAAAAAATAAAAATAACGCCTCACGCTAATTGTTAATTGTTCACCGAATTGAGCTTTTTAGTTTATTACGATATGGACGAGCTCGGTGGCTCAGTCGTGAATCACGCTACTTTGACACCAACGCTCGTGGGTTCGATTCCCACACAAGGCAAACATTTGTGTGCATGAACATGTCTGTTTGTCTTGGTCTGGGTATTTTCTATGTATAATAAGTATGTATTTACAAAAAAAAAATGTATTTACGTATGTTTATCAGTTGTCTAGTACCGATAACACAAGCTTCGCTTACTTTGGGCTAGATGGCGCTGTGTAATTTGTCCGCCAATATAAAAAAAAATATTAATAAAAAATATTTAAATTTAATTACATATTACACACAATATAATTATTTCCATATTACGAACAGTTTTTATATGTATACTTTTTTAGTTAAGTATGTGCCACAGAGCGCGATGCCCTCGTTCCGTGTGTCATTCTAACCGAACACGCAGGTTAAGTAACATCAATCGCAGCCTGTCTATGGATGGGTTTTTCTATCTCGAGTGTCTCCGTACTTTGGAGGGCACGTTAAGCCATCGGTCCCACCTGTTGTAGATAGATAACAGTCGTTAAACTAAGTGAGTGGCCCTCGGGCGGCTTGAAAACACTGGCCTTCGCCAATCCGCATTTGAGTAGCGGGCTGGAGTTGGAGTATGCTCTAAGCCCCTTCAGTTGAAGGGAGACCCGTATCCCTGCAGTGGGATGAGTTGAGTTGATGTGTGTATGTGCCACATGTTAGAAAGTAATATCATTACATAGCTTGTTAGTCCATCCATGCCTCTTTATTTATTTATTATTAGCCAAAGCACGCGCGACCAGTACTTGATCTTGTCAAGATAAAAAATACTGCTAAATGTATGGACATTTTATGTTATTTATCGAACTGTATTGTAATTTTACACGAAGAATTGAAAGTTCGGAAACTTTGTTGTCGTTGGATCCCTCATGAACTGACAGTGGAGCAGAAGCGGGCTCGCGTGGAATGGTGCTCACAGATGCTACTGAACTACGACCACGGACATTCTAATGCTGTTTATGACATTGTCACAGGAGACGAAACGTGGATTTATTGTTTTGAACCCGAAAAAAAACAGCAATCTTGTGAATGGGTATTTGAAAATGAGAACAGGCCAACAAAAGTGAGGCAGGCGAGAAACGTTGGTAAAAAAATGATCGCGTTTTTTTTCTCAACTACGGGTCCCATCTGTACAATTCCACTTGAAGATCAAAAGAGTGTTAATGCCGAGTGGTATTCTACCATTTGTTTACCCAGGGTGTTAGAAAAAGTTCGCGAAAGACGACCAAAAAGCCGCGTTCTCCTACATCATGTCAACGCTTCTTCACACACGGCCAACAAAACAAAGTCATTTTTAACTTCCGAAAAAGTACAACTCATTACCCATCCTGCGCATAGCCCCGACCTAGCACCCTGTGATTTCTGTATTTTCCCCAAAATCAAAGATTTGATGAGAGGTTTCACTTTTACCAACTCCGAAGAGGCAGTGATAGCGTTCAATCAGCACGTAGAAAACATGCCTTAAGATCTGTGGTCCTCCTGTTTTAAAAAATGATTCGATCGCATGAAAAAAAGTTTAAAATGTAAAGGAGAGTATTTCGAAAAGCAATAAACATAATATTTTGTTTAGAACATGTTGTTTTTTTAAGTTACGCAAAACTTATAGTGTGACCTACGTATATATACCTCCAAATCTTATTTTAAACGCCTTTTTTTGTCTGACAATATTTGCATTAGTTCCAATACCTGCCGTGACCTGTTCATTAGTATATTGTCCCTTTGATATCCCCTGGAGCGGGTCACGGTGGGTATACAACATTACATACAGTCATTCGAAGAGGCCTCTACGCGTTGGATCCTTATCCCCTCGCACGCCTATCAAATGACCGGGATTAATAATCGTGACTGAAAAAATAAATAATCGGTAGAACTGCTTAGAGCGAGCTGTTGGTCCGCAAGATTTGCGTCCCTTAGTCGCATTTATTAGCCTTTATTAGAGAGAAGTTGATAGAGGTGGATGATCTGGATGCTTCAGAGATGGACGTGTTAAAGAACATAACACTAAGAGTGAATTCAGAGAAGGAGTACTTAGCCTCTTGATACTGGTGAGTCGCTCACGCTGGTATTGCTCTGGCCGGCTTGGCCGGATCCCATAATTGAGGGGCCACCGCCTGGCAGGCGCGCCTGCCGAAAATATCAATCAGATATGATAGCTATAACAGGCGTTCATCTTTCGTCTGTAATAACCCAGTACCAATAATGCCTCCTGCAGGGATATTCACATTGGCACGGAAACTTCTCATTCGAACCAAAAAGTCGTTACATTAAGTGAACCAAAATACGTATTTCTTTTATTATTTTTAGTCCAGATGAGTAATGGCAAAGGGTCTATGTCCATACAGCACAAGTCTTAAATTTAGAATAGTTTCAATATTTTCTTAATTCTATCTTCAGAAATTCTGCTAAATGACACATCGGGAGGGTTTTCAGACAAAATTCTGAAGTCTCAATACAACCCGTAAAACGATAGTGAATTTTACAATTTTATCTCCACAGCACACCAGGAAGCACTCAAAGTAGTTTAGATCAAATTATTTAATTTTTTAATTAAATACACGCAATTCAAACCCCACAAATGTTAAAATTATTTAATGTTTGCAATTTACCTACATATAATAAATGTATTCGTCGGATAAATTTCGCAAGCTCTCGAGAATATTTCGAGTCAAATAACGTAAATTAAGAAGAAGAAATCATTTTAAACCGAAATAGTATTTTTCACGGATTCAAATAGCATTCAAATATTTCGATTTCGTGACGTATATTGCATACCAAACACATTTCACTGGAAACAACTCCGATCCAGTGTAAAAACTTTTCGATTTGAATGAGAATTTTCCGTATCAATGTGAACAACATTGCAGATCTCATTAAAATAGTCCAATAATTTCCCATACATTCCAAAACCTGCCGAGACTGCTCATGGGTATATTGTGTCCCGCGGAGCGGGTCACGGGGTGTGTGCTACATTAAATTAATATTCTTTAAAGGGGACTCTACGAGTTGCACCCATATCCAAGAGTGCGCCTATCAAATAACAGGGGTTAATACTAAAATTGAAAATTATCTCTCCAAAATGGGTGAATCATAGCTGTAGATTTCAGAATAGAGTTGGAGAAGCCTGAGCAAACAAACAATATCCTGAATCCATTATTGTATTGGCCCTAAAGTGCGTTGATGGCTCGGTGTCTATAGTCGGTTGATATGCTGCACGTGTATTACACTTGACAATAAGCTTTAAATAAAGTGATTTAAACTTGACGCTACAACCAGCAAACCTACAGGTCAGCATATTAAATCGGATCGCCAGCGCCCAACGTTCTCTCTTAATTCCCCGCTGGACATTAAAATCGTCAGGTAGAAAATGTCCAGGTATTTAAAGTGATATACACACTTTATTTCCACTCTGTTTAGTCTAATAGCAGGTACTGATATGGGGCACCTTCCACCGACAGCCCGAAATGAAAACAAAATTTAATCTTCGCATTACAAGACCTTTTTGTCAAAAATCACTCCAGCTTTTTTACATTTTTTAAAACTATAATAATAAATGTTTCTACATTTATTATTATAGTTTTAAAAAATGTAATGTCTGAGAAATCTGTATCTCTACTCAATTAGTTAAAAAAAACATTAATAAACTAATTATATTTTTCAGAGTGGGTGGTACAGACACGAGCTGGGAAATTGTGCTATACTCACACATGCTATTGAGTCCTCAAATTTAAATTTAAGAGATTTGCCTCCCTTTATGTGTTCTACATTTTATATAATGTTATATTTAGAGGAGTTGTTTGATATGATGCCAACAGCCTCTGAAACTATGCTGTGTGATTCCGAAGCAGTTTACGACCGAAAATTCCTAATTTTTGTGGAATGGTGAACCTCTTCCGCGGTTGTCCCAGCATAAAGTTTATCAAAAAAGTATTAGGTGTTCTTTTACAGAATCGGCACTTGTCAAACCCTTGGTTTTGCAAGTATACAACATTACTCCTTATTGCACCGCATAGAGTAGTATACATCTTAAAAAGACACCTTAAAATGAAAGTACGAAAGGCGGTTTTTATCGCATAGCGATCTCTTCCATATATATAGGCTACGATAATTGTTTACCATGAGGCAGGCCGTATGCTTGTTGACCACCTTAGTGGTATAGAATGATTAAATATAAGTTAGTGGTATATATATCAGATGAACGACAATACTATGGAGATATATTTACCAAAATAACATGAACCCGGTAAATAGCCCGGAATTATTTTCAGATAAAGAACAGTAAAAACCAAATCGCATGTATGACCAAATTGGCCGCATACTTTGGCAGAAGGGCTCGGGTGCTTTTGCTATCTCCCTTGGTATATGCTCTAAGATGACGACCGATATTTTGAAAAATGGCTCAACGAATTGAGATAACTGTAACCTTGAAAAAGTTAATTATACATACTCTTCTGAAATCCGGCTTTCTTTGTCCCTTTACTTTGTTCATAATCCGATTTTAATTTTTCGTTGTTAGATTTTTTTTACAAAAGAGAAAATACGATTGTTATATATAAGTAAATGAGAGTTTTTGTGATTGTTTGAGTGATTTTTAAATGCCACTGGCTTTTTTGTACTACGAATCCATTACTTATGATTATGTTGATATGTTTTACAGGTTTTTCGTTGCAGTACAGGACAGATTGAACGAGTATTTAGCAGATCTTTTGTTTGTTTTCTGTTATTTAAGACCTATTTACTATGTATGCTGTTTTTGTTTGTTTTGTTTTTATCATAAATAAATGAATGCCACGCATCGCCATCTTACACATGTGGTAAGGTGGCTTTAAAAAAATCCAAGGATTTCAAAAAGCGACATTTAAAAAAAACATTGCATTTATGTTGCATTCTTTCTACATGTCTAATCCGATGGAACATGCCTCTTCTTATATTAATACCGATGCGATCTTTCATACCAACTTAACTTCATATATTTTCATTACGATCTTAGTCAACGAGCGTTACGCCACAGATTTTGAGCACCACTCGCATTTCGATAGCGTTTTTTCTAATTTCATACTCTCTCTGCCAAACCCTTATAAAACACTAACTGCAGGACGCGACGTCTTCCGCGCGTATCCTGGTATCCCATAGGAACCGCTTTTTCTGCTTTCTTCCTTTTTTCTCGCTTTCTAAATGTCGTCGTACCGTAGTGTTAAATGGGCTATAACCATCCTCAAGAATTGGGCTATCAAATGAAAAAAGAAACCGATTGGTAGTTTACGCTTTATGTATTAGTATAGATTAGCATTGCGATCAGCATCAGGTAAACAAGAGAATTTTATTGTTTTTTTGTTCAGAGTTATACCCACCTTCCTATTCTCCGCATTCTCCGTGCGGGTTTCTAACAGCATCATTCTATGTATCGATAGGAAAAAACGCTAATGTATTGTTTAAATAACAGATCATTTGCGTATTCATTATAGTGTAAACAGGGGGTCCAAGTGGAGAGTACCTGGCCTCGCATATGGAAGTTAGGAGTTATTGTACATCGATTTTACAAAATACACTAATTTAACGGCTCGTATTCCCGAGTAACAGCGGCTAATCAAGGAACTGGCATTTTTGACAATTAAAGAAGGTTGTTTGTCACCATTGTCAACATGTCTAGAGACGAAATAAATTTGGAAACCAAAGAAGTTTATAAACCAAAGTCGCTACAGCATTCTGCGTCTCTGTATTTTTACTCGAACCAATACTACTTGTAACAAATTATTTTTCACTTTTATAAAAATATAACGATCTGCTTACGGTCAAACCGTGATTGTGACAAATTAGTTTGTATTTTCTTAAAATTTTCGGCATGTATCATAGAGCTACCATTATACATTGCTATAATAACCGTCGACTTTCACTGCCAGTAAAATGTATAGGCTTATAATATAAGGCAGTGGATCAATAACTTTTAAGTCTTTTATAAGAGCGCTGTTATTAGCTATCGGCTCCTGGTGCAAGTATTTTTTAGATTGCAAATTAATCTTTCTACCACATACTCGTAGACGTCTCAGACTGCATGCAGAACGTTGCATTGTGGAAACAGGACTTATACAGGAGTTTATGGATTTTTAGGTTGATATGTGTACTTATCCGTGCGTAATAAAATGTTATTGCATGTATACTAATTCAGAATATCATATCATTTAAGACGGATCCACTTGGTGAAGGTCTATCAAAGTACCTAGCAAACAAATATTTATATATAGCTGTTTCTGACGCAACTTACCAGAAAAATTCTTATTATAAAAATATAGTTAAAATTCCAAATAGGAGGTGACTTTTTTCCAATATGAATGCAATTTATTTCGTATAGGTGGGTGGAATTCTTAGAAATGCAATTGAAATAAAATGTAGTAAATTAGTTTAGTTTTGAAGCCCGTGACATGAGGACTCTCAAAGGTGTTCTTTCAACCTCTAAAGAATTTAAATCTTGCTATAAAAATACTATTAAGTATCTCATGATTTATGCCACTATTCTATTTTATTTTAGTAGTAAGTGTACAGTCATATTCATAAACAATTTTATTATAGTGAAGCATATCAATAGTGTCTTTTTAGTATGGGAGTTTATTTAATGATACTTTTGCAAGTGGGTACTTTATTTTTAAATCTTGTCATAAGTAAACAAACTTGTAATATAAAAGTGAAACCGACATCGTAGAAGTTTGAAGATGTTTATTCGTCTAGTTGCTTTGGTCTTTGCCGGCGTTCAGTTAATTCAGTTTCGTACTTTTTAAGCGTTTTTATATATATATAAATAAAGATAATTAATTTGTCATAAAATCTTCATCTATTGTATTGTCACAGACGTCAAATGAAATTATAATTAAAATAAAACAATCCTGATATTATGTAGAATATCTGACAATAAAAATAGTTGTAGTAACTGTGATGATCATAAATTTCCTTCAAATTAATTTGAGATCTCATTCATCTTAACTGATTTAGATAACTTCAACTATATTCGATGTTATCAGCAAACTGAAGCAGCTGAGTCACTGGTGGCAAAATGACTCTACTTACATAAATCTTGCAATCCGCATTACAGCAAAAACATATTTGATAGCACGTTTTTAATATTTGGAATTTGTTTGATGGTTAAATGGTTCATTTTTAAATATCGAATTGAAAATTTGGCTAATATTCAAAATATTCGACAAGATTTAATTTGATATTAATTTTAAGATTATGGTCCTATTCACTTCACAAATTTCATGATACTCGTATCTGCTTGTTAAATAACAAAAATCATTAATGGGCTAAGACATAATAGTATATTTCTGTTCTGTTTGTCAACCAATATTATTGTTTTTTGGAGTAAGAAATGATTATGAGTTATAAAAAGGCCTGATACGGATATTTTATGTGGAGTAAAATCAAGTGACCGTGTTAACAAAAAATTATGCCGTTACACTCGTCTGGAGGATTTAAACATAGGAGAGTGAGACAAGATCTATAGAATTTAGCTGCAACTTTTTTTTATACAACGTCAGAAGGCATACAAGTATACGGCCCACCTGATGTAAAGCGTTACCGTCGCCTATGAACGCTTGTAATACATTAAGTATCACTTGCACTATGCCTTCTCTATTGCTAACGCAGCAACTCCTTAAGAGCTTACTCATGACAACACTCACACGCAGGACGCAATAACCCTCTAGGGAGTCAAAGTCACGTCATTCACGACTGAGCCACTGAGCTCAAAATGAGAATGAGATAGAAAGCGTTAGATAGATAGATAGATAATTAGTTTTATTTGTTATCACATAGAAACACACAAATACAGAATCACAAGAAAAAGAAAAATCACATATAACAATGACAACAGTACATAATGACAGCAAACATTTAAATATACAATAATTTGTACAGTAGGCCCGAACGATAGCAACTTGTGCGTCCTGTGTGTGTCGTGACAACAAAAAGGCCCTGACTCAGCAAAAAGCGGAGTAACCACAGCATTGATATTATGTCAGCACCTTTATCGCAATAGCATAACTACATATGTTGCATAGCTACGCTCTCACGCTTTCATATCTTATTTGTTAATCTTGTCCCAAACATGCACATACCACAATAAAAACAAAGGAAAAGAAACGTAAAGCATTGACCACGCACCATAAAACAGTGGTTCCCTCAGTTCCACACAATCCTCACAATCCCCATCACCGCACTTTTCATCCAGACATGAGACGGCAAAGTACAGCCACCAAGTTATGACGTTCTTTGTTCCTCCAATAGAACGGCTTTATAACATTTTTTGAAACTGAATTTCGACTTTTGAACTGAATGTGGAAACAGAGGATCGCATATGACGAACGCCTTTCGACAACGACGAAGTTGGGGTTGATGATGATGATATTAACTTTATATGAAGCAATATATATACGCAGTGAATTCAGAATCTCATTTTTATGTCACTCAAATGTTAAGAGCTTCTCGTCAGTATTCGCTGTGATCTTTGAAATCATATCCATCTGATGACACTAGCAGGAATCAATTTTGAAAAAAAATTACAAGCTTAAATGATAGAATATTTCGTTAGCACTACATATTGAAATTGTCATGCATAAAACTAATCAATTATAGTATTAATCGGTTAGTATTTTAACAGAGGACTTAAGCAAGTTGCCCTCCTTATCGTAGAGGCATTGTTCGAAGATCACTCACGTTGTTTAATATCTATCTATCTACCTTATGGGTAAACAGAAATAGCCTAGTGCCACATGACTCGATTCTTACATACTTCAGTCGCTTCTTTAACATTACTCTTCTCATGCACGTTCGCCGGTTTCTACCTGCTCCTAATATCACCTTATGATAAAACACGATCAATTTCATTATGGTACGTAAGTTTTGATCTTCCTCTGCTCCTACATCCTTATAATTATTATTTCGTGTTGTATTTCTGTTTCATAATTTTTTCTTCCTGCATTCTTTCTATATTTCCGAACTAACAGAGCGTGCCTCTTCTTATTTTAACACTAACACTCTCTTTCCTACTAACTCTGTTTCTAACATCATCAGTACGAATACGATCTACAAGCGTTACGCTACAAATTTGGTGTAATGCTTGCATTTCGACCGCGTCTATACTACTTTCATGCTCTGTCTTCCACACACATATACCCAGCTCTCGCTTCTATAACATTGTGTATAGCGAGTTATGCCTTCTGACTCAAGGTTTTACTGCCAAGAAGTTTTTACAACGATCCATTCACACTATTCCCAGCACTCACTCGTGTTTCCACATCAGCATTATACCTTTCATCCCTATTGAAAGCGCATTTAAAATGCAAAATCTTATCCCCTTGTTTCAACACTTCATCATCAACCATAATCGTAAGGATTGGTTCCGGTTTCTTCTCTTTCAAACTATCTTTGTCTTCTTCGCATTCAGTAAGTAGTAAGCCTTTCTCCATACAATCGTGTATTATTGTGACCAGTGTTTTATCATGCATTCCATCGGATTTCACCCTCATTACCTTTCCATATACCTTAGCCTAGTATTGCTAAGATGATCAAACTGATTATTAACATAATTTAAAAAAAAATAACTCATTATGTTTTAAAAGTCCCCAAAAAAACAATCAAGTTTGAGTTAAAAAGTTGACCTATTTCTAATGTAATTGTCCCAAGTTATTTTTTTATTCTTCTTCTTCTACGTAATCCAGCACGTAGCAATCCACCATTAGGTACATTCTTCTCCCATTTTCACCGATGCGGAATATACGTGAAATATTTAGGGATCTTTGGTTTATTTATTTATTATTTTTAAGAAATTAATTAAGTACACAAAAATAAAAAGTGCAAGTACATATAGGGCAAAATTCACATAAATTTGTACTTTTTGTATACTTAGTCTGGCCATAAATAATGTTACAATTAAAAATAAACAAAATATTACATTTGATTTGGAATCTGTCAGGGGACTTCTTCCCGCGCTTTTGACGAGTGACATTGTTCTTATACTTGAATTTTTTACAATTCAGTGTAAAATTAGTTTTGTGTGACAATTTCGATAGTGTTTTGTAACATAAGTGTTAGTGCAATTATACAATAATGAAAAAACTCAAATATAACACGTTTATGCACTTTTTGGAAGACGTGAATAAGTTCATCAAGAAACCCTTATAAAATCACTATCTTTTTATAAGTGGTATTTAAACAGGGTTGATTGGGTCTATGTACCCATCCCAAGTATTTTTTCAGCAGAGTTCCTGAAGCTGGAACATAGAATTAAGATTTTCAAATGGTTCTAAACTGATGACTTGGCTGTATGGGCTAGATCCCTTTACCTTTCCCCTCGGGGATAAAAAGAACCAAAAAAAAAAATTGGAATCTGTCATTTTTATATGATTGTTCATTGAGTTTTCTCATTTTGGCGCCAATACATTGTACAATATTTTGTGATATTAAAATGGAGTGGGGTGATAAAGAGAACCGAATCGCTGTGTTGCATTACACAAAGTAGGTATGGAGCCAAATGCAATTTTTAAAACTCTCCATACGCTTGGTGTTTGTAAAATGTTTGTGTACCGGGCTATTAATAGGTACAATGAGACCTCCTCTGTTTGTGACAGAAAAAGATCTGGCCGTCCACGTAGTGTTCGTACGAAAAAGGTGGTCAAAGCAGTCAGGGAAAGAATTCGAAGGAATCCTGTCCGAAAGCAAAAGATTTTATCTCGGGAGATGAAGATAGCACCTAGAACCATGTCGCGTATATTAAAAGATGACTTAGGACTTGCAGCCTATAAGAGACGTATTGGTCATTTCTTAACTGATAATTTAAAAAAGAATAGGATGGTAAAATCGAAACAACTACTGAAGCGGTACGTAAAGGGAGGTCACAGAAAAAAATTGTTTACGGATGAGAAAATTTTTACAATTGAGCAACATTTTAACACACAAAATGACCGTATTTATGCTCAAAGCTCTAAGGAAACTTCCCAATTAGTCGACAGAGTGCAACGTGGACACTATCCGACTTCAGTGATGGTTTGGTGGGGTATCAGCTATGAAGCAGTGACTGAGCCATACTTTTGTGAAAAAGGTATCAAAACGTTGGCACAAGTGTATCAAGATACCATTCTTGAGAAGGTAGTGAAGCCCCTTAACAACACCATGTTCAATAACTAAGAATGGTCCTTCCAGCAAGACTCGGCGCCGGATCATAAAGCTCGGTCTACGCAGTCTTGGTTGGAAACGAACGTTTCGGACTTCATCAGAGCTGAAGACTGGCCGTCGTCTAGTCCCGATCTTAATCCGCTGGATTATGATTTATGGTCAGTTTTAGAGAGTACTGCTTGCTCTAAACGCCATGATAATTTGGAGTCCCTAAAATAATCCTTACGATTGGCAGTGAAGAATTTTCCCATGGAAAGAGTGCGTGCTTCTATTGATAACTGGCCTCAACGTTTAAAGGACTGTATGGCAGCCAATGGAGACCACTTCGAATAAGCTTTTTATATTTTAAATTGTTTTATATTTATGTATTAAACTAACACACTGTAAAAGTAATAAATGTTTATTGGAATATATATTTTTTTCTTTATTTCAGTATTTATGGCAAGACTAGGTATACTAAAATAACTTATCGTCGACACTGATAAAAATATTTCGTTGTAATACATGACTAACTTTGTATGCTTAACTGCGGCTAATCCACATATACGAGTACGTTACTTGACATCCAGCCGCATACTAGTTACGCAACAACAGCGACTTTTGCTTACTAAAACTCCATTTTATAGCCAGCTGTTGAAATAAAACGTATCATAGTAAGCCCCGCACTAATTGACATTTGTTATGAGACACTTAATTAGCCCCATAAAGCCCGAGTTTCTCACTAAAGAGGTTCAGAACTGAATTTCTCGGTGAGGCAAACTTTGACGAGGGAAATGAGTTTCTTTGTCAATGTCGTGTTTGTTACACACTCGCATAGAATGGAGATATATTTAGAGCATTTTGGAGACCCATCAGATGCTCTTCTTTTGATTTGATACCGTTAACAGAATAATAAATAAATATTACAGGGTCTATTTTTTTCTATCGTTATCCAGTTTCCTAATCCATTAGGACTGGTGGGATCCGCTACCTAATTTTAAGAATTTGGCGAAGATATGATTTTTACATTGACTGCCGTCAGATCTCGATAACTCAAAGGAAAAAACCATATCTTTCTTAATTTTTCATATTGACAGTGCTAGTTGTATTTGTGTTGTATTGGAACATTGAAGATAATAAAAAAAATAAACATATATTTCAAGTCTATGAATAGATAGACTTAAATAAACATTAAAAAAAGTGTAAGTGTCAGCGAATGTTTGTTCTCTTAAACAATTGTGACTCAATAAATTACTTTTTTTATCATTTTGTATAAATTTGTATAGTGAGATAAAAAACAATTCGAAAGCAAAAACAAAATACTTAGTTGACATTTTAACAAATAGCAAACTAATCAATACTACATCTGGCATCAGAGAGAGGGAGCGAATACAGTAAATATTCAACTTTCTACCGGGAAGTCCATAGTTTTGGATTAAAAATGTAATCAAGGGTTGTGGAGGGATGAGAAGTAATATGGCAAGAACTTTATAGTCTAAAAATAGTTTATATGTTTAATACTCTAGTATAAAATCATGTATACATATATCTATGATGTAATTGGTAATTTTGTTTCATGCGCTCTCCTCTTTATTACTGCAATTAAATTATGCTGCGTATTGACACATCAATTAAAATAACACTTATTACGTAGCAATAGTATTTATTCTATCGTCACATGTAACTCATGTTATAAACCAGTCCTTTTGTTCTACAGCTATATTGTTAAGTTGTTGGGGTAAAACTTTCTGCACAAAATTGGTAATACTGTATTGAATTGAAAATGTACACACGACGTCAGCTTAAGTTATGTAAAACCATGCAAATCCTATCATTACTGTCATTACATAAGATGTATGGTGTATAGCTTTATCTGTCATTGTCTTTACGTCTTTTCGTTTGTTAGAAAACTCATTATTTACTCTTTGCAATAATATCGCAATATGTGGAATGGATTTTTTTTTTCAGATTTCATGGTGGGCGGCCGTTGACGAGCACGTGTACTGTGGTTCGCACCGACGGATGCGGGTATGCGCGCGTAGCCTATGGAGGATGTTCTAATCCATTCATCGATACGGTTTATTTTATTGTAGAATTATACTACGCTGGACTGGCAGGGGTTGCGACGTGTACGCTTCTGGCACACGAACCACTATATCATAAATATTTTAACAAAGAGTTGCTGAGTGTGCACATCTGACAACCAACATTGTTCAATTTGTAATAATCCCCTCAAAGCAATCGCCTTTATACGAAGTAGATAACACAACTCTATTATAACCTCACCCATATTTTAAGCATTACAAATAACAAAAAGGAATTCTGTGAATAAATTGAGTAGTGACCTTTATTGCAATTCTGCTAACGCGAAAATGGTTTCGAATCAAACTGTCATATCGCCGCGCCGCATGGCTGTCATCAGTGGACTTTTTTGGGGTGCGATACGCAACGATTTATGGACGTAGACTAGATACAAATGTGCCAGATACCCTATGATGCACGATTATATTGACCTACGTGCTTTTAACTGTCCATGTACAAAATAGATGCGAAGATCAATGGATTTTAGCCTAGTTTTCTTAGTAATCAAAAAATAAGTGTAATGGTTAGACATATACCAGATAGGTATGTCCATACTTCAGTCGTGTTGGCTTACAAAAAGTAAATGGGCCAGCCAATTAACCCACGGTTCCTGGTTCGTATCCTGACATTAGTGTTTTCAAATTTATGTGAAATGTACATATTAGTAACTATCACTTACTCGACGCCTTCACCGACGTATAATATGTACATAAATTCGAAAATATGTATTTAGTAGGTAGCCTACACATCGTGAGGAAGCCCACACGTTCAATAAATTATATTTCAAAAGATCAAACGGACAAAATCTATGAAAGGTCTGACTCAAGACTTACCCGATAGGGAAAGCCCTTTGTGTGCTGGACGTCTCATGGCAGTGGCAGTTGCTCCATGTAAAAATCAGTATTTTCGCCAAATCCTTAGGCATAGGTATCGGATCCTGTCAATCCAATGGATTAGAAAATGGTATAACGCTAGTAAAAAAGTCAGTTGGCTTTGGGTGGTCTCGTCCTGATCTGATTTAGTTGCAGAATGAAGTAAGGAGTGGTGACGCAATTCAATAATTGATATTATTTTTACTGGTACAGTACAACCTAAACAATTAAAGCAGAACTTATTTTTGCTAGAAAATCCAATACAATCATAACATTACTGCACGCCAGCGCAGATTGCTTACAAAAACAAAGTTTGTGACGGTCGGAACAATAATCACAACACATGATTGGACCATCCGAAGCTGGCAACGACCTTTTATTTTGAGTATGTGAACGGCCGCTGAGCTATATTAATTACTCTGTCGATAAATTTCAAAACAAATGATCTTCTAGGTTCATTTTGAACTATCACTCAATATAATAATAAAAAATATCAGTCAACTCGATACCATCGTTACATGAACTAAAAATAGTCAAATCAGCATAAACGACCTATCGTATATATTTGCATCCTATGTAAATGACATTCCAAAGTCGATTGAGATATATAGCATAATGACTATGGCTAAAGCATGCTGAAGTTTTGTACTCCCAAGTTCTGTCCTATTCTGACACGTCTTTCCCACTTGACGAGTTTCTTCTTCGCGAAATACTATAAATGTGTACTCGATGCCCAAAAAGGAAGATACAGAAGACAAGTCGAATTACAGACCAAGGTAGTGGAGTATGGGATAGAAGCGCGGCTTCTGGCGTACCAGGATGACACAGTAGGTTGCAGCGACGGGCTATCCGCATAAACGATGACGAAGAGGTAAGCAAAAGCCTAAAACCTCTTCATACGACGTTGAACATTGGTTCGCTAAGCGTATTTTACCACCATTCCCATGGTAAGTGCTCTGAAGAACTGTTTTCACATCCCACCCATTCCGTTCCGTCATAGAACTACACGTGCAGGCTTGCGATGTCATTATTCCACTTTTGAGAATATTTCTTCGTGTACTACAAAGTTCGACAACTTCTATCTCTGTTGTACCATCAAAAAGTGGAACGCCTTACCGGCACATGTATTTTTCCTTCATATAATATGGGATCCTTCAAACTAAGCGTGAAGAAGCACCTTGCCAGCCAGCATGGCAACGTCAATTACAGGGCACTGTAGTCTTTTGTCAGTTGTCGCTGCGATTTGTGCTCCTCTTTTCACTATGCTGAGTTGAAATAATAAAAATAAAACACGAGCTGGTTGGAGCAGTGGTTATTAACGCTTTTGGTGTGATCAATAGCGATTGACGATATTTACAGATCAATATATATAACTTTATAGGCCCAGGTCCGGCCTCACATGGAATACTGTTCACATCTTTTAGGCCGGCGCGCCACAATATTTTGTGAAAAAGAAGAAGACATATAATCTCTAAGTACTTAATAGATTCAGTCATTCATTCATTCTTTGCGAAAGTCAAATTTACAGGCAATTTGATCTAAACCACTTTGTGTGCTTCCACTCCCGATTAGTTCATGTGAACTACTGCCGGCTGGCACCCACCCAGCAGGTGAACGCCGCCGCTACCTCGGTTGCTGCGGTCGTCTCTGCGAGTATTCGCCATCTGAAATGTGAACCGCTTGCACCCGCCATCGTTGCCACCTTGGCTGTTCCGGTCGCCTCTGCGACACGTGGTTTCGCCTCTCCACGAGATTCCCCAAGCGCTGTAGATGTTAGTCATTAGAATAACATGCTACGTATTCGTAGCATAATCGGGAGCGGAAGCACACAAAATAGTTTACATCAAACTGCCTATATCTAAGTATTTTAATAATAAATAAATAAATAAATATTGTCAGCGCCATCTAGCCCCAAAGTAAGCGAAGCTTGTGTTATGGGTACTAGACAACTGATAAACATACTTTTTTGTAAATACATACTTATTATACATAGAAAACACCCAGACCAAGACAAACAGATATGTTCATGCACACAAATGTTTGTACTGTGTGGGAATCGAACCCACGAGCATAGGTGTCAAAGTAGCGTAACAACGCGTTTCACCACTGCGGCACCGAGCTCGTGGTTACACGTTACACGTTTTATATATGGAAAACCTCACCAAGCCTCGCTTTTGAAACTCACACTCGTAATGATAATA
The DNA here is from genome assembly GCA_947507595.1 of Pyralis farinalis. Classification (NCBI taxonomy): domain Eukaryota; kingdom Metazoa; phylum Arthropoda; class Insecta; order Lepidoptera; family Pyralidae; genus Pyralis; species Pyralis farinalis. The sequence continues at coordinate 19,633,474 of OX382270.1, forward strand.
AGCTCTTTTACGTGGCAGTATTATACTCTTGTATATTTGTCAGTCCGTCCGCCAATTTGTCTATTAACGTACTACGCACGTATCATTCGAGTCAGTCGACAAAAAAATAACTTATCAAGCAAACTATTATTCTTTATTCTGCAGGAATACGAAAACAGACAGAAATACATAACTAAATATTGTCGGACAAATTACACAGCGCCACCTAGCCCCAAAGTAAGCGAAGCTTGTGTTATGGGTACTAGACAACTGATAAACATACGTAAATACATTTTTTTTTTGTAAATACATACTTATTATACATAGAAAATACCCATACCAAGACAAACAGACATGTTCATGCACACAAATGTTTGTACTGTGTGGGAATCGAACCCACGAGCGTTGGTGTCAAAGTAGCGTAACAGCGCGTTTCACCACTGCGCCATCGAGCTCGTCTCTGTGCATGAAACAGGCTGTTACGTTACTTTGACACCAACGCTCGTGAGTTCGATTCCCACACAGGACAAACATTTGTGTGCATGAACATGTCTCTTCGTCTTGGTTTGGGTATTTTTGGAGACGTAGGGCGCATCAAAAGAGTCCGTCTAGGGAAGTACCTCCACCACACAGAAAACCGCAGCCAAATTACAACTCTCTAGAGGATTGTTGTGTTCCTGCGTGTGAGTGAGGTCAGCAGTAAGCTCCTGTGGAGTTGCTGTATTAGCAGCAGAGGTGTTATCGTGCGAGTGACACTTAATGTATTGCAAGCTTTTATAGGCTACGGTAACCGCTTTACAACAGGTGGGTGGGTGGGTATGCTTGTATACCTCCCGACGTTGTATAAAAAAGAGCAGTGATATCCCAGTGAATAAATAATCGACCTAGTGACAAACAGTTCACCGCTTCGAATTCTAGCATGTTCCACTCAATTTGTTTTTCGGATTTATATACTCGTACATATTCGTAATTGCCACTTGCTCGGCGGTGAAGGAAAAACATTATGAGGAAACCCACACGTCCTAGAAATTATATTTCAAAAAACCTGTGACCTTACCTAACAATAATCTGGTTCCCCTCTGGCTTATTGGAGGTCTGATTGCAGTCGCTCCATGTAAAAATCAGTATCTTCACCAAATCCGTAGGCTTAGGCAGCGGGCCCCGCCAATCCTAATAGATTAGGAAACGCGATAACGCTAAGAAGAAGACATGATTACTGTTAGAGAGAGGGTATGGCGTAGACTGTAAATAATTAAAATATACATGAGCCTGTAAAACCTACGTCAAACAACACAATTTACTAAGAAATTAAAAATGCATCTACCATTATTTCGAATAAAAACACGATTAAACTAATAAGCATATTTAAACATGTAAGTAAGTGTGTACATGTATATATTGTTAAATCAAGCCCCTTTATTGATTCTTCAATTGACATATTTGGAAGTTATTTTTTCTTCAGTCTACACAATGTTGAGAACATAATTTGCCATATTGCTTTTATTATGACGTCATTTAGCCATTGTTACCGGGGATTACGTAAGGATTCTAACAATATATCATATACTTCAATCGGTTAAGGCGTTTGGCACTTATGGCGGAATAAAGAAACTTAATTAGATACATGAACTCTAATGATGTGTGATCTGTGAATGTTACACTCCTTTTTTTGGTAATTATAAAAAATACAAAAGAAGAAAAATCAAGCAGAAAAGAGTACCTACATTCTTTATATTGAAAATATTTTTCAGGATTATATACCTAACGGAGACCAATGTTGATTTTTTTTTCGTGATTTCGTAGGTAATCAAGAAGCAAAAATTGTTTATACATCTACTTTTGCTATTGGAGCACTCCCTCTCGTTTTTACTATAATTCCGAGATCACCCAACACGTAAAGAGAAAAAATCAGAATCAATGTTCGGATTACGGTTGATGATGAAGTGGATGAGATTGTATATCTTAGATGCGCTTTCAGCAGATATGAAAGGTGCACCGTTGATGTGAAAAGATGATTAGTGTGAATGGAGCGTTGGGAAAAATTCTTGGCAGTAAAAAATTTGAGCCAGAAGGCACAACTCGCTATACACAATGCAGTGCTGGTCGCAACCCTTACTTATGGAAGTGAGAGCTGAGTATGGCAGAGAGAGAGCATGCAAGTATGATAAACGTGGTCGAAATGCGAGCGTTGCGCAAACGTTGTGGCGTAAAAGCCTCAGAAACCGGCGAGCGTGCATGAGAAGAGTAATAATTAGCGAGTGAGGTATGTAAGGATGGAGTCACGTGGCGCTCGGTTTTCTCTGCCTACTCCGCAAGGTATTTGGTGTGAAGTTATAGATAGATAGACCCTATACATTTTCATAATCCTTATCACTTCAATCAAACGGTACAATAAGGATTTAGAGTGCCGCTTGATCATTTTAGTTTTCCGGATGTACGGTAAACACGTCATGAAAAATCGGAAGTTATTGACGAGTTGCGAATCTGATTGCTTATCTGTCGCAAATTAAATTAAAATTTTGTATGTTTTGTTCAATGAATTTGAAATTTTGTACACATATGAAATTTTGTGAGTCAACCATGGACGTATAATATTCATAAATTAATATTGCACACTTTTGAGGGGCAAAATAGAAAATGAATACAAAACTTCGTCGTTAATTTTCTATTTTGCCCCTACAGCAGCGGTGTAATTTATACAAATTAAATTTAATATTTAATACATTCTAAATTTTTAACAACTACAGAAGCGACCGGAAGTTTTCTTACTTGATGTCGTCTTTCTCGAGATCAGAGTAAATGTAGTGTAGGCAATTTTCCTGCTAAACTAGGGCATCCATTAGTCCTTACTTAACAGCTATCTTAAGGAGAATACATAATGTTTGAACTGTTTGCACCTACGAGTAATAGTGTCTTCATATATATAATTCTTCAGTACGTATGTATGTCATCTTGTATCTCGATTCCTAGTCCATGAGGATTGGCGGGGTCCGCCACCTAAGCAAAGGTACTGATTTTTACATGAAGCGACTGCCGTCAGACCTGCACAACCCAGAGAGAAAATCATACCTATCTTAGGTAAGTCACACGTCTTTCGAAATATAATATCTTGGACGTGCGGGTTTCCTTACGGTGTTTTCCTTCATCACCGAGCAAGGGATAATTAAAAATATGTACATAAATCCTAATTTAGTAGTACATGCCATAATTGGAACCATTTGCTCAATAGGCCGGTTCTTTATTCACCGGGCTATCAATGCTCTTTCCGAAACGGCTAGACCGATTTTAATAAAAAAAAATATGTCTCTAAGTGGCTTCCTGAATGGTTTAGATTTACATTTGGACCCGGTTGGTGGTGCTGTAATAGAGTTCTAGGATTTCTTTCTATAATATAAAAAAATACAGCCGTAAAATTTAATAATTGAATAAATAGAGAAGCCATTTTGTTTAAAAATGTATGTGTATGTACACGGTTACTTTATTACTTGCTTCCCGGAAAACATTAAGGTTAGTCATAAATAATGAAGGATTATGTTACATAAAACTAAGACGTGAAACAGGTGTGCGATCTGCCTGATGTCAAGCAGTAACTGCCTATGAATATCTGCAATACTGTGACCATCACTCATGCCTCATCGAATTGTACAAACACCTTCTCCCCATTTTGAAGATACTCATTCAAAAAAGGCGAGCATGTCTCTTAAAAGAACCTCGGCAAAGAGTTTATTCGACAACTTAAGTGTTCTCGGAAGAAAATATCTCTGCTGCAGCGCAGTACATACCTTGTGTTTCAAGTTTGGAAGACTGAATACCGCACGTGAATTTGAATTTGAGCGTGCTAACTTGTAGCTGACCTTCTGCCCCTAAGATGATTTCAATTTATCGTGTATAGATTATAAATTGTCTCGTCTTGCCCTCGCTTTGGCTCTCTTAGTGAGTCATGCGCGCCAAGTTTTTCAAAAGATCTGGACGCTTCACGCCCGAATCCCACCCCAATGGTGCTGATCGGCTATTTGTTTTGGTACTTACCATAACTTGTCGTACATCATTCGTCACGGCTAATCGCCTGCTACCTGTAAATACATAAAGCAAATACATTTTAGTACAAATTTTGAAAACTTCCGTACAAACTTTTGCGCAACAGACTAGTCTTCATTTTGTGTTTCTGTGCTCGGAGGTTCTTCAAACGCTCCGAGAAGTAGCCTATAGATTCAGTATAGCGCACATATCGCAGGTAGCCGGGGCGAACTCCTGGGACATAAATTCATCGAGCAGCGACCACCTAATTTGACGTCTGCAGTTGTCGGGGCGTCTCTTCTTGGACTTCGCGCAGAAGTATATGACAAGGAGACGATTTTGTGCAGTGAGACTCTCGCCGGGTATGACCTTGCAGTTGGCTACTTTGCTTATGTATATTATAATGTCTCATGTAAAAAGTGAGTAAGAAATCAATTTGGGTAGCATGCCTCCCGTTCCTGTAGATGATTAAATGTTCGAATTTTTTTTATACATGTAAGTCGCTACGTATTCACGATGGCCAGATCGGCAGCCGCACATATCCGAAGAATATCCTTCCACTCCGCGTTACGACAACTGTATCCAAAACCATCATGAATACGCTCAAACTCCTGTCATGCCTCACTACGTGGTCATGCACATGACCGTTAAAATCACTATACAAAACGATCCCTTGTGACAACGGGATAGGATGAAGCACTATACCCAGCTGATTATAGAACGTAATCCTGTCAGTTTTGCTACAACTGACCCGTGGCGCAGTAGGCACTTATCAAGTGGGTTATACTTCCATGTATAAACACTCTTACGGTCATAAACCGGTATTTTATCTTTTACTAATATGCGATTTACCTCCAAGATGTCATCCTGAAATTCCCGGGAGAGCATAATGGGTTTTGTTTTATACCACTAAGGGTAACAGGCGTACGGTCTGCCTAATGTTAAGCAGTTACCGTAGCCTATGGACAGGTATGTAACTCTTGCGTTGTAAACCTACCCTGTAAAAACCTCCTTATGCCTTTCTTGATGAACCCCATGCTGCATCCCTAGGATTAACCTCAACAGGGAGCTCATTCCACAACTTTAGAGTCTATGTCTTTAGAGTTCTCGGTAGAAAACTTCTCTAGGACCGCACAGTACGTAACCATTGTGACTCCAGTATATGATGGTGAACTGCCAGCCGTTAGCAAGAAGTGCGATTGTAAAATGAGGCTGTTGGCATCATGTCGAACAACTCCTCCATATCGCATTGTACAATCGGTAGAACACGCAAAAGGAGGCAAAATCTCTCGTTTGCTACCCCGTTCTCCCCGCCGCGTGTAGATCAGCTTATAGCCATTTCCAAAATTCCCAAAAAAGGAAATTATGATTTGAAAATAACTTGAAATAAAAATCCCACAACGTTAAAGCGTAATATGATTAATAAAAAACTAAGCATAAATAAATTTTACAATAATTTCAGATGTCCAACGAAACAGCCGTAAGGAAAACAGTATGAACATTGAGTTATTATGTACTATAGGAGCTATCCTAAGTAAAAGTCTTGCTCCATTTTGATAATAATTAAAACTTGTGTCCGCTGCAGCGCTGAAATAATTTAGATGTCTATCCCAAAGATTCGAAGATACAGCACTAAATCGCTTCTAAGGGGTATTTTTCTCGCGACCAAAAGGTCAAAAGCGCCGTGATTTTCATGGCGCTTATGCGTTTCGTTCAACGTAGTACAGCAATGATTTTTTGCCGATCGGCAACAAAGATGGCGCAAACATTTGGTTCGCGGTGACGGTTCTAGTTTACTAGCATATCTATTTGTTTACTCTTCCATCTCAACTAACAAAGAAATAGTTTTCAAAGCTCAAAAGAGATATCTAAGAGCTGTTCAAAATCATAATATCTGATAGCTGTAAACCGTATTTCAAAAACAAAACATCCTTACATAATTATCGCTTTATATTTCCCAGGTAGCATTGTTTCCAAAAAATAACCCAGTCCTATTCCCCGCCTATCGGATGTATGTCGGCTTATATTAATCCTGAGCCTTAATAATTTTAATATAATATAATAAATAAATATAAATATTGTCGGACAAATTATACAGCGCCATCTAGCCCCAAAGTAAGCGAAGCTTGTGTTATGGGTACAGACAACTGATAAACATACGTAAACATTTTTTTTTTGTAAATACATATACATAGAAAATACCCAGACCAATACAAACAGACATGTTCATGCACACAAATGTTTGTACTGTGTGGGAATCGAACCCACGAGCGTTGGTGTCAAAGTAGCGTAACAGCGCGTTCCACCGCTGAGCCACCGAGCTCGTCCTATCAGTACTCATACAATCATTTTTTTGCTAACCTTTAACGATATTATTATCACATAACCAATGATTCTACGTCAATAAACATTTGCTTAATAAATCTGTACAAACAACAAACTGCAACTGAATGGTATTGTGTTGTGAATATAGTGATATTACGTTAAGGAGAATTAGATCAGCTGGCAGTAATACAGTGAGTTAGATAATGTTTCCTCTGGGGAGAAATCCGAGGGTTCGAGATAAGGCTGGCCGCGACCTCGGATTTGTCTCTCACATGTTACATCCTATCATGTTAATAATATTACGGCCTCTGGCATTCCACTTCGAACTATGACACTATATGAGAATAAAATACAATACATTTATTTACCGTAATTATAGAGCTTCATAACAACAATTTGGCTATGACCCTATACTCGACTAAAGCTATGGGCGTATCAAATAAGCAAAATATATTCTAAAGTGTGAGAATGTTGAGAATGTAGAAATAACTTGCGTACATCGGCTTGCTAGGACTGATAGGTATTTTCTTGTAAATTGTATTCGATTCTATATTAAATAGCCTGAAACAGGTCTGTCCTTTCCTGACAATATGTTCAAAACGCACATCAAAAATACTCTCTGTAAAAAGGCTTCTTAAGAAATTGATGAATATATAACTAACAAAGATGTGTGTGTGCGATAATCTTCAATTCTACCACTCGCATGATTATTATTGCATCAATATGCTTATATGAATTTGAAAAGAGACCTACATCAGTCTATAAGTTTCTTGTATAAGTTTCTTACGGCATTTCTACTTTGTCAATGGTAACTTCCGAAATACTAGTAGACTAAATAAGAAAAATAATAACGTGAGAGAATTGAATAAGACACAATAAGATTATATTTAAAAAAATGTAAAACGTGTCTAAGGGTCTGTGAAGTCTTAATAATTACTACTTAAAATTAATGTAGATAGATATCTAGAGATGTATGAGCAGAGAATAAAGTCGTTCGAATTTAATTGTTAATAGTCATGTTTTGTTTTTTCAAATTATGTCAGATTCAGTTCATCATTCTCGGTTTACTTGCACGGCGTATGACTTATGGTTATTATTATTATTATACGATATTGAGTAGCAAACAAGTAAATGGACTGCCAGATGTCAAACGGTTACCATCGTTAGGATCACAAGAATGTATTTAATATAGCTCGTTTGCTGCTCCCGGTTGCTGACGCAAGGGTATCAGCCATCTCTTATATCGCAAAGAATCAGCCTGTAAACTGAGTCAGTATTGTGGCGAATGTCTGTCAGTAAATTAAGATGGATAAATGTAATCGTCTCAGCCGTCTCTACATTTAACATAAATTTGTCATATTTGGTATCAAAACTTTCACTCCGCGGACCTAGAAGCTCACCGGTTCTTTAAAAATCAGTAAGTACCTGAGGAACGTAACCAGGTATCTTAGAGTAAGCAGCTTTCTTTTTCAAAGGCTTTCCCCGGCTATTCAGCGCGGGAACGCTACGTGCTTTATTGGAATTGTTGTAGTTTTAATACAGGTAAGTATTTGGCGATAATACAGATTTTTACATGGAGCAACTGCCATCATGTCTCCACAAACCACAGGGGAACCAGACCTTGCTTTTAGGTTAGGTCACAAGTACTTTGAGATAAAATTTCTTGGGGGATTCTTCCAGTTTATTCCTTGACCACCGAGCAAGCTATAATTACAGAGACCTATGTGCATAAATCCTTATTTAGATGTTTAATATCGAGTATTTTTTAGTAGCTTCACAACTGATTACCATGTGCAAGTGAGCTTAACTTTAGTTTAAATGATTAATGAGTCACTTACATACCAAAAAGCTAAATTGTCAAAGGTCTGGAAAGTGATTGAATTGATCTGAGACTGTAATCGATGCCAATATCCAGCTGATATTTCTCCCAATATAAAATTGCGGTATGATAATAGAGGCAGCCGGCCACATGAATCACAGGGCTCTCCCAGGCGAGTCTTTGTATTCAGTTTGGCGGATGACGATAACCTTAATGTAAGCGCCGTCACGGCTCACGGCTGGTGGTCCGAAGAAGGATTGCTTTTGTCGTGGTCCCTTCCGAGCGCTCCATTCTTTTCTCTTTATACATTTTCTCACTTGAGTAATTCGAGGACAATAAACATTTATTGTGCTCGTTTATTTGACAGACTATGACGAAATATCGAAGTGAGTTCGTTATAATAATGTATGCTATATGCAATAACGTATGTCTAAATATATATTACTCGGTATCATTAATTTATATCTCAACATTCATTACTTTTGGTATTCTGCACCGATTATCACTTTCACAATATGTATACACATGAAATGTAGTATAGGATATACTGATCAAATATTAATCGCAAATATCATATTGGTACTTATAAGCAAGATTGCATAATGAAGGCAAAAATCTCGTATTTTACTTTTAGATGTGTGCAACTTGTGGCGAGGAGTCTTTTGTAACAAGCATTGGCATAAAAACTTTACTAGTTTCCCAAAAAGAACCTGTAGGTAGATTAAGAAAATCATTCGGCCTCCTTCGAGCCCGAACGTGAATTGCAGACTTTTTTAAAAGCTGAGCTGTATCCGAGGACCGCCTCTCAACGGAAGACATCCGCTTTCGTTTTTGTGCTTTTCATTTTGAACAAAGAATGGATTTTATGACTTCCTCTCTTAATAATTAACTTTTGATGTGGTTCATTTTTGACTCGAAAACTCGTTTTACTAATGCAATAATGTAAATACTAGTACATAATAAAACTGGTATGTTTCTAGGTATGAAATTTGAAGACTAATATACTAAGTTGTAAGCGACTCCATAAAACTATTTTTATATCTTACATACAGGTATTTGCTACATTTGTTTGTGAATAAATCACTCGTTCATAGACCGTTTTTGGGGTTCCGTACCCTATTACTGAGACTCCGTTGTCCGTCCGTCGGTCACCACGCTGTATCTCATGAACCGTGATAGTTAGACAGTTTAAATTTTCACAGATGATGTATTTCTGTTGCCGCTATAACAACAAATACTAAAAAACAGAATAAAATAAATATTTAAGGGGGCTCCCATACAACAAACGTGAATTTTTTTGCTCGTTTTTGCTTGATATTGATAACGGCAACATGTAGACGCTTAAAATATTATTAAATTAAATTAAAATAAAACAAATATTCCAGGGGGCCTCCCATACAACAAACGTGATAATTTTTGACGTTTTTATAGATAATGGTACGGAACCCTTTGTGCGCGAGTCCGATTCGCACTTGGCCGGGTTTTTTATATTCCATCCTTGTTTAAAAGTCTAATCATTCCCATATAAATTTGGTACTTTTATTCATACAACTTTCATTTCATTTTGATCATAGAAAAAACATGAAGTTTAAGGATCACCAACTTTTGTTAACAAATAACCAAATGTATTAGATTAAAGATTACATAGTTTTAAAAAAATACATAGAAAGATGCATATGTACTAATGTGTTTGTATTTCTTACATTGTTTTTTTTCTAAATCATAAAGAAAGCTCTAATAAATTATGAAGTGAAGCCAACTTCAATGCAGCCAGTCAGTCGCACAGATCAAAATAACTGTACGAATGCTAAGTCGATATTTATGAAATAGATCACGTTTTTAGTTTTTGAAGTGAAAACTTCTTCAGCGGCATTGTGCACTTTTTGGGAAACTCGCGCCAGGACACGTGCCCCTGATCGAAAATTCGTAAGATTTTGGTGAGAATTAAAACTTAAGTTTGCTGCAGCGCTAAAACATTAGTTACCTCTAATTAAACAATTAAAACATGAAGCGCTAGATCGTTCATAGGGCATTATTTTCTCGCGACCAAAACGTTGTAAGCGCCATAAAATTCTTGGCGCTTACGCGTTTCGTTCAACGTAGTTTATCAACATCGCTGTTTGGTTTAAGCGGCGCAGGGCGCATGCGCGAGTGTGCGTGTGTGTTTGTTAGACATGGGTACTCAGCAAAAATTCGTGCGAAGTTATTCCCTAATCATTCCAAAATATTCAAAAATGCACAACGTTAGTGTTCAAGTTTTCACTTCTGCCGGCACTCCCGAGTGCAACCCGTTTTTTTTTTTCAGTATATACATTTGAAAATATCTAACAATGTTGTTCTGGTCATGAGGTTAATGTTTCGAAATTTATCATTCTTAATATCGTCTTTGAAATCAAAGCCAATCTCACCTGCTTGTGACGTACCCTGCTGTTGGCAAACAAGGCTGTCAGAAGAGAGGTAAGGCACAATAGCACTTAATATGGAGTAGCCTGACTAAGGAAATGCGTCCATCTTACGTAAGACCGCAGGCAATTCTGAGGATTATTATGTCAAACCGTGTACGTGATGGCCTCAGGATATTCCTAAACAGTAACTTTGAGAACAATTATCTTTCATGTATCCATAGACAAGGGTAACGGCTTCACATCTCAGAGTATACAAAAAAAACGACGACACAAACTACTAGCAAAAGTCTCTAACTATAAATAACTGTTACCCTATCAACGCAAATAATTGTAACAAGGCGCCCGAGACGCAACAGCAAGCCAGCATTTGTATTCTGTTTGGGAGACCACGATAACTTTAATCCGGGTAAAGTGTCACCTTGAGTGGCTTACGTAGAAAGAACCTTCGTCTGACGTTGGGTACTCTGACCTTCTTATTTTTTCCGTCAGGTTTTCTCCCATTGTCGCGAGGAAATGTAAAATTGGACCGCTCAAAAGGCAAGCTTTTCGCCGGATTGAGGGTACAGGCGATCCGAGCAACGAGTCAACTTGATGGATTATGATCGAATGGATCATAGATCATATACCGCGTACTTTCGTTTGGTCATTTAACGACGCGATAGATTGCTCTAGTCATAAGATTGGAACTGTATTTATTTTGTTACTTTGTGAAAGAAATATGATTTATGTAGTGTGAAGTTACCACTCTATATTAGCGAATATAAGTTTAAAACATTACACAAGTGGCTGGTAGACAAGTATTTCCATGATATAAGCGAACACTTAATATTAAACGATAGAAAATTTATATTATTTTATCTCACACTTTGTAAATTATATTATTGTGACTATATTTTCATTCCATACGCTTTGACATGTATTGATGTTAATGTACTAGTTTAATGAACGGCTAATTTAAATATTTTTAAATAAATGTAATTTAATTCGTAGTATGTACATACTTAATGATTAAACTTAATGATTAAATGTGTGAAACTGTAATTCCCTAAACTATAATTACCACTTTTGGATCATACATAACGCAATATATATTCGTTCATTCATACATGACCGTGTTATTTATATGCATGACCGCTTCACTGCTCAGAATGATCAATTAAATGTAAGAAAATGTAATTGGTCACAGATTAATGGACAAAAGCTTCATAAAGATATTTTGTACATTGGCACATAAGCATACGACCCACATGATGTAAAGCGGTTACCATAGCCTTTGAACTCTTATAATACATTAAGTATCACTCGCGCACTCAAAGGTGGCCTCTGCTGCTAACACTGCAACTCCTTAGTAGCTTACTGGTGATTTCACTAATACACGGGAACGCGACCACCCTCCAGAGTGTTGGTATTTTGCTGTGGTTTTCTGTGAGGTGGAGGTGTTTCCTCAGATGGGCTGCTTTGGCTCCTTGGTCCTACCTTTCTTAATCGTAATTTGCAATTGGACCCTCATGGGCACTTAGACAGGTATTTAGGGTTTGTAAAATAAAATCTTGTTATATCTTATTAATTTCACAAATATTTCATTTTTCTTTTTTAATCTACTACAATACATGATGGTATAACGTATAAAATCACTCGTACGGTCCGCTCTATTTTATATATTATATATATATATAAGGAATATATATGGAATTCAAGTTCAATATATACTATTAATATATCTATTAGTTCTTTATATAACCGCAAACGTGAATTCCATGTGAATGAAAAATCGGTTCACGATATATTAACGTCTCTTAATTATCGTGGCAATTAGTATAAAAGAACATTATTAGGGTCTGTCAGTCCGTCCGTGTATCACAGGGTTCTAATCGTAATAGGTAATTACTTGCAACTTTCACAAAGTGTATATTAATATGCCCGTTATAATAAGCAGCAAATAAAAATAAAATATTTTTTAAAATTAATATCTTCCTCATACACGAAGCGTGTTTTCAGTTGCGTTTCTTTTACAGTGGTAGCACGGAACCTTCCGTAATTGCGAACAATTATTATCTAAGTTTCTTAACGTCCAAAATTTCAGTTACGAGTAGCATGTTATTACGTAACTTAATTACGCGTACCTGTTTTTGAAAATACCTGAGAAAGGTACAAAATGGTATTTATAATTCCGTATAAAATAGAAAACATTAAATGGAACAACTCGTGATCGTAGAATAATCATGACAATCAATCAATTCAATCATAAAATCGATGTCGTGTTTATACAAACATATGACCCACTTTATGCAAAGTGGTAACCGTAGCCTACGTATGCTTGCAATACATTCAGTATCGCTCGCGTGACGCCACCTTTACTGCTAACACAGCAACTCCTTAGGACCTTACTAGTAACCTCAAATGGTATCCAATACTTAACTCGGTAAATATAAACGTAGAAATAAGGCAAAATAAACTCATATCGTTAGCACTTTGCTAGCATACATCCGTATCCTTTTCAATTTACTCAAAAGGATATTTCAAATCGTTCTAACCGTAGCCCCGAGCAAAGTACAGATAAATGCAATATTAGAAAATTACAAGGCTTTAAATATTCATCGTCTGAATGTAATTCTAAAGCTGAAGCTTTAACAAAAGGTGAAGAAATGATACGGTTCCTTTGTAAAAGTTGCAATGTACGTGACAAATCTTCTAGTTTCGACTAGGGATTGAAAACTGCGATAGAGTCGGACCCGGCGTGCCTCGAATCCCTTATTAGTTTCCCATTTAGAAATAGGTGCAGAGACTTTATAGGTATTATATTAGGAATCTTGTTGGTAACTTTAGTCAATGATTGTAGTCACGTACCGCACTCCCTCTTAGATAGTCAAGTTACAATGCAATCAGATAACAAGTACCATCTGAATTAACACGATTAGATCGACAAGTCGGGTGTGAACTAATCGAGAATCAACGAAATGAACACGATCGGAATCATAATCTCCTCTATTCAATAAGTTTGTGTGCAATTGTTAACTAAATTAGTTTTAGCGACGCATCTATCTCTCTATATATTTCAAGTTCCTTGCAGGGTACGCAGAGAGATACGAGCGCTACATGACGTGATCTTTACACCTTCCCTTATTTAAAGATTCCTAATCTTTTCATGCATGCTCGCCGCTCGCAAGGCTCTGGCCTCATCTGCTGATAAACACGACTAATTTAGTTGTAGTAGATGAGTATTGGCCTTCCTTATATAAACTTTAACTGTAGCGATGTATATCTATTTCACCATTCTTTCCTCTTCCTTTCTTTACATGTCCGAATTAACAGAATATAGCTCTTCTTACGTTTATACCTTTACTCTCTTTCAGACGAACTCTGTTCCTTATATCATCGTTGCGAATGTGATTTACAAGCGTTGTACCTCTGTATATGTTTTTGCGTAACGATCGCATTTCGACCTCTATTCTATGCTCTCTCTACCATATGAAGCTCTCGGTTCCGTGAATAACGTTGTATATAGCAAGTTGTGGCTTAAGCTTTTATTGGCTAGAAGTTTTTCCAATGCTCTGTTCATACTATTCCCAGCACTCACTTGTCTTCCCACATCATCATATTCGGCGTATCTAAAATCTGTGCTGAAAGCACATCTGATATATATTTTAGTATTTATTACTGAACAGAAAATATTTTATTATATATATTTTTGTTAAATGCATACCTTGCATGTTTTTAATAACGGTTTACTCTTAGATTTCAGCTATAAGAGTTTCATATATAGTTAATTATTGAGAAGTCAGAACCCGTTATATACGTTTTCCCATACATTTCGCGGTCGTATACGACCACCCGGGTTTCGAAGGGTTAAAATACTCGTACATTAAAACTTTTTTTATAATTTTGAACTTTTTATTTAATTTTTGGAGAAATAAGTTTCATAGTATTCTTTTCCTTCAATATCTATTAAAAAACGACAACCAGCATGATTTTCGACTACACACTACATTATTATGTCGTTATGCTTAACCAATTTTGATAATTCTTTCTCTGATTACCTGGCAAACCATCACAATAGTACCACATTATTTCTCAAAACATCAAATATGACGACATCTCTAACCATCGCAGTCGCATCTAATGAGTTCCATACTTTGCCGCAACTGACCAATTCATGACTTCTCAATTCAATTTTTTTTTTTATTTTCAATTTCTTATATATTTCGTTTAAGATAACACGAGAAACGCTTCGTATTCCATAATGAGTATAATGGCAGGATTTACCTCAAATCGTTTTGTTTGACTATACGTCATCGTCTCACTCACGCTAACTCTATTTTATTACATTTATCCAATTCAAGTGGACCCAGGAATGTTTCCTAGAATTCTTTGCCGTTTAATATTCAGAGCTATGTGACAGCACTTTCCTCTTTAAAATCTCCTGTCAAAGCATTACTTGCTTACTTTAAAATCTTTTCGTTACCATTTTCCCATTTCTATTTCCCTTTTGAATTATTATAATCTGTAAATATAAACCCTATTGCGTTAATATAGTATTTTACAATAAATTATTTTTATTTATTATTCTTAGCAGTTAAAACAGCTTTTGTTTTAAATTATGTAAAAAACAAAATTGTGTGGCAGAGTTTTTTTTTAATACTACGTCGGGTGGCATGCAAACATACGGCCCACCTGATGTAAAGCGGGTACCGTAGCCTATTAACGCTTGCGAGATATTCATTATCGCTCGCGTGATGCCACCTCTGCTACTTACACAGTAACTCCTTTGGAGCTTACTGGTGACCTCACTCACACACAGGAACACAACAAACCTCTGGGGCGTTGTTATTTGGCTGCGGTTTTCTGTGAGGTGGAGGTACTTCCCCAGACGGGCTGCTTAGATGCGCCCTCTTAAAACATCCAGACCAAGACAAACAGACATGTTCCTGCACACAAATGTTTGCCTTGTGTGGGAATCGAACCCACGAGCGTTGGTGTCAAAGTCGCGTCATTCACGACTGAGCCACCGTGCTCGTCAGTTACCATAGTAAATAAATGCTTGCAATAATAAGGAGTAACGCTGGTAAGTTACAACTCTCTGGAGCTTACTTATTTTCAACCGTAGGAATACATCAATACGCAAGAGAGTTGTCATAAGTCTGCTGCAGTCTTAAGTGAGATGGAGGTACTTCCCCAATATGGCTATTTCGCCACACCATATCCATATTTTGCGAGAGCATGAATATGTTATTTCAAATAAACAAAAGGTATTAGTATTGTATAATAATCTTATCTATCAAGTTCAAAGTGGCCATTGAAAACACCTCCAATGGTACAGCGAATTGTCTCTATAAGTCACTAAATTTGAATAGGTCCAATGAAGTCGAAACGGATTGTTTGCAGTTACTTAACCATGAAGATACGTCAGTGCTTCGAATTAGAACTTGGATTACAAATGAAAAGGTTTTTACGCTACTGATGCGGGGTCCACCGAACGCAGAAACCTTTGAAAAAAATGTAGGCTGATTTACCGTTTGCCCTGGGCCCTCTCGTGACCGCTCGACCGGCAAATAAAGGCGACCAGACAAATTCTCACAAATTGAGTCGACGTTTTTCACAGTATTCCATATTTTTTGACTAACGCTCGGACTATTTGCTGAAATATAACAAAAAAATTGTAATCCATTCACGTCTAATACCTAATAGCAAATTAGCCGTTAGGCAATAGACGAATTAGTAATTAAATTTTGTTTTTAATATACATTTTGAAATATATCTTTGTTTAAAATGTTCAATTTAAAATTCATAGCTATGTAACGTAAATGTAAAAAAGAAGCCAATTTCGTTACAAATTGATATAGTATTTGAAGGTTAGTCTATAAAAGAATTGATGTGACAAGTGCTTCTTTTTATAGCACTTTATTAAATGATAGTTGTAAGAATATAATAAATATAAATAATAAATATTGTCGGACAAATTACACAGCGCCATCTATCCCAAAGTAAGCGAAGCTTTTGTTATGGGTACTAGATAATTGATAAACATACGTAAATACATTTTTTTTTTTTGTAAATACATACTTATTATACATAGAAAATACCAAACAGACATGTTCATGCACACAAATGTTTGCCTTGTGTGGGAATCGAACCCACGAGCGTTAGTGTCAAAGTCGCGTCATTCACAACTGAGCCACCGAGCTCGTCAAGAATATCATAGTTATGAAATTATTTTCAAAGAAAAATTGCTACTTTCAATGACATTGAATTTATAACTAGTCAAGATTTAATCTACACACATAATTGAATTACATCTGATAGATGTCTGTACATAAGGGACATAAAAGAAAAAATAATGAGAGGAATATTTATGATAATATCAGAACCCAAATATCTTTAGAATTTTTACTTGGCTGTCTCTATGTATACGCATTACGCATATACGCTGCTACGACGAGTTACAAGTTCATATAACGTAAATCTTTATCGCCTGCAATCGTTACGGATTTTTCGTTTTCCATAGAGATAATGAGGCGGGAGATGATATATGTGACAAACAGACGGATGGACATATATTTAGTCATTGACACTAGGTGACATTTTACAATTGTTATTTTATGCTGCAAGTATATAACCAAACTAATATATATGTTATTTTGCTAAAAAAATTGGATAATATATTGCGAATGCGTATATTAAAAAAATGTCCACATCTTTGCAAATACGAATGCGAGTTAGCGTTTAGTACCTAACAGTCACAACAGAACCAAGAGAAATCTCATCATCAAACATATCCTAGTCGAACAAAACTAATTTACTGATACTTCATTTAAAGAAAATAAATCAAGCAAGCGCTACCTACCTTCACACCTTGTATATAGTAAATAAAAAGTAGATTGAGAGAGCATGAAAAAATAAAACTAATTCTCGTCATTCAAGTACACGTAGGCTTACCTACCTCTGCAAATTGTTTATACTGAATATGTAGTTGGATCCGTAAGCCATTACTTCTCAGTGCAAAGAAGATCCAGATAGTTCGTGTGAATATAAATTCTGCAGGTAAATCGCCGGTTTCTACAGAACTTAGCGAACACACGACCTTGTTTCTAGATTTACACTAATAGCTATCCATAGTAAATAAAATTAACACTTTTTTTACAATATTACCTGTCCCAAGATAGCCGCTTGAATACTATATAGTAGTAAAGAATCCCAAATATCAACATATGTGTGGGATTCTTTATTACCGTCTCATATAGTATTCACATACCCTCCATTTACTGTCGGGTAGTCGTGTATACAGTAATGTTTACTGAAAATTATTATTTTTAATGCGGACCATTCAAATAAAATTTTCTCTTCCAACCCCGCTAGGGATCTAGCTTGAACATACAGATAGATCGCTTGAATCACAAATTTACTTAAATAGATTATTCAAGTTACTTTATAATAATTTGATATAGTAATTTAAATAAAAAGTTTCTACTAACGACAAAAAACAGGGAAATCAAATAAGGGAAATTCTTCATAAACAACGTTTCATTACCGAACTTGAAGGCATTAAGTAGCTAGAACGACCAAATAAAGCTGAGATTACAAGTTAACCTCATGTTAGCCGGAAACCCCAATGATAAAGCATCTCAGGAAAATCAAGCTCGGGAAGGGTACACTAATCCCTCTTTAGCAAAAACGCTTCGTTCCAAAAAGTGATGGCTGGCTCCAAGGGATGGATCTTCATTACCCGTCCGTGTTGTCAGTTAAGCTAAAGGGTCTCAGGATTACTTACTGCTTTATAAAACTTAAAAATACCGGCAAAATAACTTGTAACTAAAAAGTAATAAACTGAGTCAATATTTCAATTACTGTACCGGAAATCTCCTTTTGTTATTTTTAACTTGAGAAAATTTTCGCTAGAGAAACCGATTATTGACCTGAAAGCCACTATTGACCTTTTTTCTATGACAAGAAATATATGTATGAACATACACAGTGAGAGTAGATATTAGCTTTAAAATATTATATTAAGCTTTTCACGACATTGTTACATGAAAAGTGTATACGTACTAAGATTTATCACAGAATTGTTGAATATCTAACTGTCAAAGTTGTCTAGAAACGATTCAACGTAGGCAACTAAATATCTATAATTTTGACATCATTAACGATATGCTGACATATATTTATTCTATTGAGCACTTAAAATGCTCGTATGGACAAGTTTCTTTCGCCATTTTATAGTTGTTTCCGAAGTACTGGTAGAATTAGTAAGATTTGATTGAAAAAATGTATGACTCAATGACGAATAAGTTATTTTTATTGTTATCTTTACTATACAATAATGATTTATTCATCGGAGAAGGTATTGTAGTGTGCGCTTACTGCCAAGTGCTAACATCGCTGCAAGAAATATGAAAGAAAGAAGAAATAACCGTCGATAAAACCAGAAACGTCGACAATTCCTTATTGTCCAGTTGTTTAAAATAGCCATTCCTAAGGCCGAATGGCTATTTTATGCGTAAGTAGCGTTATATATAAGTAAAACGAGTCCAAATTACGATTGAGTTCCAATGGATGGACACTTTTAACTTTCATCATTATTCCAGCTTCATCAGTCACTTTGATACAATTATTAACACTAAATAATTGAAATTCGATTCTTTGAATTCCATTACATGGTATTCATCGTTGTATTTTCATTTGAATTACACACAACTGCCAAATTTCATGATAATAGAATAATAAATTATAGAAGCGGCCTATGTTATAAAAGCATATTAAATAGAGGCAACTTAAATCAGATAATCGTAATAATAACTAAACCATTCCGATAATTAATCGAGATCTTATGATTTTGCAATCAATTAAAAAAAACTATCGAAATTGGTTTTTATAGAAAAGAGTACAAATAAACCAACGCAAGTTCATGTTTAATTATTTTAATTTGTCTATCTATCTATAACTTCACACTAAATCCCTTGGGGGGTAGGCAGATCGAACTGAGCGCCACATGACTCGATCCTTAAAATCCTCAATCGCGTCTTTAATATTCATTGCTCTTCTCATGCACGCTCGCAGGTTTCTAAGGCTCGTGACATCACCTTCTGATAAAACACAAACCAATTTTAATAATTAGAAAGAACAATATCTCTTTTTAAGACCGAGACTAACCTACAATGATATTTTTTTTATATTTTATCAGAAAGTGATATCAGGAATCGGCGAGTATGCATAAAAAAGCGAGTGGGAATATATCTTCTTGGATAAAAAATTTATAATTTTTATATATACACCTCTTTTTATCCAAGAAGACATATTAAAGGTTAATTTCTTGAAAAATTACTCGCAATGTAATCGCTTTTCTTACTGAAATCCTTTTTTCATTAAGGGTTCATAGAACCCTCCCCGCGAATTATGCAGTGGCGCAATTGTTGACTGGCATGATATTCTTTGATGTCAGTTTAATATTACTTTCTTGGATAGATTGTTAATAACGTTAGACATAATTTGTTATTTGACTTATCATTAAAGGATTCTCAATAATTTGTATGGCGTCTAGTAATATTATACGACAAGGCAATGTTTGATCAATAAGAGAAGAGAAAATAGAACAATTATGATAAATAATTGTTCTAATGGGATTCGTGTGCTTTGTGAAGAGATTAACTTTATATACATTTAATCAATGTATACATTTAATCACGCAGTCTTGTGTAAATGTGTGAAATCTAGCTCAATCTGTCTGGTCCGGGTTCAAATACTGGTTTGGGCATGTATCACTAAATTCGTGTTAACAGATTTATGGACATATTTGTAATTATCACCTGCTCGGCGGTGAAGGAAACCCGAATGCCCTTTTGGGCATAATTATATTTCGATAGACGTGTGACCCAACCTAATAATGTTCTGGTTTGTACAGTAAAGGTCTGCTCTAAGTTGGTATTTTTGCCAAATCCTTAGGTTTAGGTACCACTTCTGCACCATACGTGATTTACAATATAAATAATTGTATGATGCTATTCACTTGCTGCTTTTTTTGACATAATGACGTCAACATACCTACTCTTTTCCAAAACCAATCGTACAGTCTAGTGTAAATGTGTGTAATCGTCTCGTGAGCTCAATCAATGTCTGGATATTCTGGATTTGGATGCAGGGAATGAGCGGACAATTATGCATGAAGATCTAATTGTGTGTGTAAATGTGTTTAAACTAGTGCCACCGTTCAAATAATTAATATATTTTGTGTTCAAAAGATGGCGTTATTTTGGATAAATTGAGAATAATTAAATACTTCCAATACCTATAATGCCAGACACCCGTGAACATTTTATTTTGAGCAGTTAGTACTTAGTAAGTAGTTGTTAATAACAGTAAAGTAAACAAGCACACGGCCCACCTGATGCAAATCAGTTACCGTACCCAAAGAACGCTAGCAATATAAATATCTTGCGTCGATCCGGGCTAGCCTGGACCAAATGGTCCCCGGTTCCAATCCTGGCGGGGTCATGTAGCAAACCCACATGTCCAAGGAAATTATATTTCGAATGACGTGTGACCTAACCTAAGAAAGATCTTGTTTCCCCGCTGGGTTGTGGAGGTTTGAGTCATTAAACCTCAGTATCTTCACCAAATCCTTAGACTTAGGTAGCGGACCCCGCTAATCCGGGATTAGGATACGGGATAACACGAAGAAGAAGAAGAAATGGCCCTCAAAAGTTTTCAAAACACTGATTTCGAACGTCAACGACATTTACATACATTAAGTAAGTTAGCTATAGTTCAAATGAACCCCTTAACTTTGTTTCAAACATTTTAACCACGAAGGAAAATATGAGGCAGATAAAATTTTCGCAGCGCCATAAAAGATTGCTGTAGCGCTTTCTTCGTATTTACCTTTGAAAATTTATATTCCCCTTGGGCCCAAGACCGAGACCGACCGCTATAATATACAATGGACAATTGAATTATCATATCATTACAAGTAACGAAACTTTTAATATCTTTCCTATTTTCAACACAGAACCCGTAGAGATAGAAAATTATATACGTAACTGAGAAAACAAAGACCGTTTCGAGTCCGCTTTAATTACACAGTGCCATCTAGTCCAAAAGTAAGATAAACTTGTATTATAGGATAGGGCCGTGCATATGATAAACGCCCTAATTAGTTTCTGAAGTTTTTTTAAAAACGTGTTTTAGTTTTTACTTTTATTTTGCTTGTATCTCCGGAAATAAATGAGAGACATACAGGAAAGTTTCAACAAAACATAGAGAAAGATATCAAAATTATACAAACGATTCAATGATATAGACTTACATATATATTACGTATGTATATCTTCACGCCGCCGGGTTTCTTGTAGGGTAGGCAGAGGGAACCGAATATCATAATACGTTGTCCTTACAAACCTCACTCTCTTCTTTAACATTCAAAGCTCTTCTCCTGAAATTTGTCAGTTCCTAGGGCTCCTGACATAGCCTTCTGATAAAACACGATCAATTTGGTAATGGTAGGTTAGTCTTCCTCGGATCCTACATCTTTTCACTTTCGCATTGTATATCATTCATCATGCATTTTTTCTACATGTCTGAAACAACGGAGCATGCCTTACTTATCTTAACACCGTCTTTCAGATTAACCCTCTTTCTTACATTAACATTGCGAACGCAGTCAGCACGCTACAAATTTTGCACAATGCTCGCATCTCAACCGTATTTATTCTACTTTCATGCTCTCTCTGCCACACGCAACTTTCATTTCTAACAAGTTCATGAATCACGGAATGTCACATTGAAAAGTTGTGGATATTGTTTTTCTGATTTCAGACACTGTATTCATTCAATTTCGTATAAACCTTTGTTAATTATCGTAAGCGCGGCGCCACTTTTAGACAACGTCGGGAGGCATACAAGTAGTGACGTCTGTGGTATTTCCAGTATAAATAGGCTCCTGCGTCAGGCAGGCCATTCACTTGTTTCCTCCTTGATCAAAATACTAGCCAAAGTACCTCAAATTCTGATGAAAGGCGTTTACGACTTTCAAACATGTAAACAATGAATAATAGTACAGTCTGCAAAATAAGCATTTTTGGTGTTATCTTCCGTTATGGCATCAATTGAGGTTGCCTCGGAAAACCACATTCGAAAAGTTTTTATTCAGATTCCATACGTTATGTGTGAAAATTTTTCGATTCCGAGTCGAATATGGTGTTGCGAGGCAATGTAAATAGAAAGTCTTGCGAGTCACCAACATTGATGATCATGCTTTTGCTTATACAAAGTCGGGAGACCTGATTTAAAGTGGTTACCGTAGCCCATGAACACTTTTAATACATATTGTATCACTCCTGCAACGCCTCCTGTACTGGCTAACACGTGCGTTGGTGTCAAAGTAGCGCTACTATTGCGCCACCGAGCTCGTCTAAGCTGTAACTGCAATATAGTAACATGTTCAGGAACACCGTTCCTATATGAATTCTATATGTTTGTCTGTGCGTTCGTCTGTCGCTTTATTCGAATATTAGAATTTTAACTTCAGGTTCGGATTCAGCATAAAAAAGTAGAATAGGAATGGTCAGGAACACCGTTCCTATCTCTTAAGGAACACGGTTAAAATAGCCGACAAATTAAAAAACAAAATTGAATTGTTATGTAATTGACGAGCCAGGTGTTCCTCTGGCAATGCAAGCTTGCGCATTCTCAACTGGTTTTTTTTTTGTACTTGTGTTTCTTGCTAAGTTTCATAATTCTAGGTCGTTCTGTTACAAATGAATATGCATTTACTTTATTATTAAGTAATGTAATCCTAATAAAATTAATATGTAGTACATATTTATGGAAGTCTTAGTATATAATAAAAAAATGATTCTGACTGATTGACCATAATTTGTAGTAGTGTAGGAGTTCAGACCTGGGCTAGACGAGGGCCAACTTCAGCTTATAAAGTCCAGAACGTAGGTTTCGAGCCAGGCGTGGGCAGTTCGTGCTTTATGACCAGGTGCAGAATCCTGCCGAAGTCTTCACTCCTTGTTCACAAAAATGAAGCTGTGTGACTCCTTGATAAGATACCCCTTCCAAACCATTACAGACGCAGGATGATGATCACATTTTACCTTTAACGGCGGCTGCTTTAGAACTGAGTATGTACACTTTGTCATTTTGCTTGTTGTGGTGATGT
The DNA here is from genome assembly GCA_947507595.1 of Pyralis farinalis. Classification (NCBI taxonomy): domain Eukaryota; kingdom Metazoa; phylum Arthropoda; class Insecta; order Lepidoptera; family Pyralidae; genus Pyralis; species Pyralis farinalis. The sequence goes on from OX382270.1 coordinate 19,657,175, forward strand.
TCAACCGTGAAAATTTTTTCATCAGTAAAGAGGATATTTCTGTGCCTTTCACCTGCGTATCGCGACAGAAGGCTTTTTGATTGATCCATTCTATTCAACTGTAGGTATTGATTTAGGGCATATCCTGTATATCGCGCCGAGCTTCAGGTCTTATTTTAGTATACGCCACAGAGTCCTAGCGGAAGTAAGAAGTTATTTCTCGCGATAAGATGTTTTTTTGGTTCCTAAAGGGGTTACGGCGAATTCTGACTTTAACAGCATTAACAGTCTTTGTAGTTCTAAAAGTACGCGGTCACCACGATCTTTCATGGTCTTCAACAGAGGAAGTGTGACGGCTGACACCAAGCTGTGTCTTGAATATGAGCGATGGCTCCATAGCCACTTTGTGCAAGGAAATCACTGCAATCCTATATTTTCTTTAACACTTTCTTTTTCTTTTCCATATTGTAATTTGCTAATAAACACGAAAAAAATATGTAAAACTGTATAATTATAATAAACGCGTTACAAATTCAAAATAATTAAAGAGTTGAAAAAAGAAAAGTTTCTATGTAACAGTTTTTATGGTCAGACATAGTTTTACGGTTTCACCTTATTCATCCATTTTTTTTTGACATATCAACAGGCAGAATGACAAATAGACAACGAAGCGATCTATAAGCGTGAATAGGCGTCGAATAAGTTGGTTTCACTATTTTATTTAAAAGTTTTTACTATCAACGAATCCTCATGAATAGAAGATCTCAAATTCCTTCGATGTGATATGTATGCGAGGAGTGTGGTAGTGGAGGTACGCACCACGCATTTAAGTACCTACTTAGGCAACAACATATCGTTTCAGAAAATCGGTTACATGTATTATTTTCAGTTTTTCGAATTCGGTGATCAATTCCTGCAAATTTGTTGTCTGATTCAATAATGTCGGATCAGGTTTGGAACATTTTTTTTAAGAATACTTTGAGTGTTAAATAATTGGTATTGTATGTACGTTTCTTTTGTAAATACATACTTATATAGAAAAATAAATCAAAGGATAAAATGTACGGTTCGGGACTTTCCCATTGAAGTTTATGGTATTGATAAACATAGATAACTAGAGTAATTCATCTAATTATTTGTACTTTAAAAAACAGTTTTGAAAGAATTATAAATATTTAATGTCAGATGGATTAATACGATTAATGTTACTTATAATGAATGCGGATAAGTGTCTCAAACTATTTATCAATATATAATAAAAACCTGGAAATCTTAGTTTTAATATAACTGGTTTATTGGGATTTTCGTGTACACTAATTATTTCCCGCCAAATCCCAAATATTCTAATATCTCATTTCACAAGAAAGATGTGCCTCGGCTAGCGCCTCGTTTCCAATGTCTCTTCTTTTTTTTATACTACGTCGGGAGGCATACAAGCATACGACCCACCTGATGTAAAGCTAGTACCGTAGCCTATTAACGCTGAGATATATTAAGTATCACTCACGCGATGCCTCCTCTGCTGCTTACACAGCAACTCCTTGGGAGCTTACTGGTGACCTCACTCACACGCAGGAACACAACAACCCTCTTGGGAGTTATTATTTGGCTGCGGTTTCCTGTGAGGTGGAGGTACTTTCCCAGACGGGCTGCTTAGATACCCTACCACTCTTAAAACATCCAGACCAAGACAAACAGACATGTTCATGCATACAAATGTTTGCCTTGTGAGGGAATCGAACCCACGAGCGTTGGTGTCAAAGTCGCGTCATCCTCAAGTCAAGTCGAGCTCGTCTGATCTACTTTAGAGGCGACGAGAATCAGGTCAATTTAGTGACTTGCTATAAAGTAATACTTTTCACTATTATATTATACGCTGTATAAATACAGTTAGTGTAAATAAAAGTGCAACATTATTAAAAACAATATCAAAATGAAAGGTGTCACTTAAATGCAATCGATTCATATTTGTTACAACAAACTACTAACACTCCAAAATCATTAGAAATTTCATAAAATAACCTATTAAATAAAATTAATCAGATATAAATTTAAATACATAATAAAGTCATTGCAAATACTTAATTTTCAGGCTTAATAAGTAGTTAACATTAATGCTAAAGTATCCAGTGGATACTTCATGTATTGATAGCGTTCATAGACTACAATAACCGCTTTATCAAGTGGGCCGTATGCTTTCATACCACATGACGTTGTAAAAAAAACCGTAATCTCGTATCTTAAAAAATACGTAAGCAATTCGCCTGCATTAAACAAATTGAAGTACTAATAAGCACAAAAAAAACTTACAGTGCTTTTTTGAATATCATACTAAAAAAAATATTGTGAAACAATTTCTTGTCGTATAAAAATACCATTGTTTTAGTAAAGAATTACGTAGTCTAAAAAATAAAAATTATATAAGAAATACATTTCCATGTTCATTGTACCGCGAGCGATCGGATTAGCCTGTTAAAATGTTGTAAAAGAGCTACGGGCACACTTATACAATTTTTAGAGTTCCGTGACCGACCTTCAAAGACTTATTACTGTCACTCTTCTGTCAGTCAATCCGTCCGGTCTCTAACCTACAAATACTGTCGCAAAGTCACCTACTGAGTATAGTCACTAACTAAGCAAACTCTCTTATATGACTAAATGTGCTAAGCTTAGATGTTATAAGCAGTGTCATTGACGAGAACGTCAAGATATTTTTTTTTTTTAAAAGAGGTAGGGAGCATCACAGCATCTGGGTAAGTACCTCCTTACGAAAATTGAAGTCTCAAATGTAAACAAAAATTTGACTGCTAGTTCTTTATATGTCTATTACCTAGTCCGGCCATAAATTCCCCAAATGTTCTGAAATCACCTCGTAGGTGAGAGATCAGTTTGTTTTCTTTTAGCCTTTACTGGTGGTAAAGGTTAGGGAAACAAACAGACGCTAAATTCCGTAGCAAGCTTGCGAAGAAAGAGCATTTTATAATCATCAAAATAATCCCCTTGGATAATATCCTAATTGGAATGCATGGTGCCGTCATATGTTATATAAAACACCTTAAAAATGCCGTAAAGTCGAAACCGGTCGGTAAAAATAAAAATATATAAAAATAAATTAAATTAATAATAATAATTAAATAAAATTGTGAAGTGGAATCTGTACAAGTGCAAGTATTATCAATAACGAGATGTCTTCAAAATTCCACCAAGCGCCTTCAATCAATAGTATCAACATAATCAAAATAATCGCTCCAAAATCTTTTCTTGTTATTTCTATTTTCACTGTAGACCACGAATATCAACGTATGACAATGGACAAAAGATGTAACCTCCGTAATTTAATATAATATTCGAAATTGTAATAGTTATAAATAGCCAGGAGCGCGAAATGTTAGGTGTGACCCATGTCTAAATAGCCATTCACTAATGGCAATGCTAAGTAACGATCCGGTTACTGTTGGTGGTGTTGTTTGTTTACCAACAACTTAATATTTCTATGAATAATTTAAACTCCACTCACAGTCCGGAAAGATTTTGTACACCTCTGTTAACGGTTAACCATAATTTATTAACAAAGAAGCAGTGTTTTACCACAATGAGTATCTATTAATATTTTGGCTTACTGATTTAGAATATACATACATACCCATAGCTTTACCTATGTGATGTAGTTTTTTTAGTGTTCGAAATTTAACTTAGTAATCGTAAACAGTTTCTAAATAAAAAATAGTCTAGTGTCGCGGATGCTTTGTGCATTGCAAAAGGTATAAATAAATGTTAATCCCTGTAAAAACAAAAAATGAGAAGCTCAAACTTCGATACAAACGACTTTCGGTATAATCGGTGTCGCCTTTACTAACTACTGGTAAAGGTACTTATAATAAATTTCTAATTAGTGGAGTCAAATTGTAGAACGTAATTTATTGAAAATGAAAACTAGCTAAATTGGGAACCTGATATCAAAGAGAGTAGTGAATTATCTTTAAAGGAATTGAAGAACGTTGTATACTACGTTTATGATCCGACTACTCCGAAATTCGTTTCTGCTGAACTTGGCCATTAGAGGAACTTGGAAAACTGTCTTCAAATACATGACCTTTTAATTTTTTGGTAACCTTAGTAACAATGCCTTTATTTTAAGTTTTAGATTTTTCTTTTGTACATACTTCACGATCTATTCTATATGATAAATTTCAAGTATCTAAGTTATTTATGTATGACCTATACATAAATAACTTTGATGCTTGAAAGGTGTAATCTTATAGTCTAGGTTTTTGATGAGCAAGTTCGTGATAAAATGATATTTTTCAGTCTTTCTTTAATCCGTAACTATAAAATTTATGAAATTCGTTATACTAAGTATTCAAGGGTGCATTATAAGATGTACAAAATTATAAGGTATAATAATTTAAAAAATATCCCACGTACACAAATATTTCTACTCGAGAGCTCGATGGCGTTGTTATTCTAATCGAACACGCAGGTTAAGTAACGTCGACCTCAGCCTGTCTATGGATGGGTTTATCTATTTCAAGTTTCTCCGTCCTTCGGAGGGGGCCGTTAAGCCATCGGCCCCGGCTGTGGTCGATAGAAGACAGTCGTGAAGTTAAGTCAGTGGCCCTTGGATAGCTTGAAAACACTGGCCTCCGCCAATCCGCATTTGAGCAGCGTGGTGGAGTATGCTCTAATCCCCTTCGGTTGAAGGGAGACCCGTATCCCTGCCGTGGGATGAGTAACGGTTGATGTGGCACAAATGCTTGACCTTGCTACGATTTTATTACAGGGCTTATAAAATATCTAGTCCACATAACCATGTTTCGTTTAGTCCACTCTCGAACTACCGTTATTCGTTGTAATTGGGTGACGTCTGTGCTACGTCGACGGCATGACGTAACTCATATTAAAAAATAACGCGCAATTTCGGTTTTCTCTGGACACAGACACAGCGATTATCAAATAAAAATAAAATCACATGAAAATTAATGTATACTTTTTAAAAGAAATTTCATAAATTAATTTATGCTTTAAATTTTAAGACTGAAAACTATCCAGTATAATAAATGGCAATTTGATAAGTAAGTAGAATATGTATGTATTTTGATATTCTCCGAAATCGACCTCTACTCTAGTTTCTCTCTTTCTCCATGCTCACTCATTTGTACCTACGTATTTTTCGCTATTTCTCGTAGTTTCATATTTAGGTCTCAATGCATACAATAAGTTACAAGTTTACCTGTTTACTTAAAATAGTAGGTCACTTTAGTTTGGAATTGGAAATCATAAAGCTTGAACATAAAAGAACGTTTAACATCACAAAGGCCATTAGACCGTTACCAAAGCGTTACTCATTTTTGTGAGTTATTCACCTATTCTTACGTACACACGTACATTGCAATAAATTTTCATATTGCAAGAGAACGCAATATTACGAGGTACGGTAAGTGGCTTATATTTCATGTCTGCGGCTACGCGTACTGCCTACTTGATAATATAGTTATTTCACAAGCGCGATCAGATATTGCTTTTTAAGAAACTACAAGTATTTATTGAATAATATTTCTTTTACATGATAATAGGTGTTAAAGTATGAAATTGCCGTTTTACAGTAATAGATACTTTGAATTCACATTACACCTTCATGGTGTGAGATTTTCGAGTGAAAATTTTTATCACCTGATACCTATGAGGTTTTTCTTTTAAAAACGTGCAACATTTGATTTTTGAATTTCAATTATCTTTTTTTATTCAGCTTTGACGGGATAGGTGGATACTTTGAGAATCCGAGTATTTTTTGATTACGAGTTCCGACGCGGAAGTAATGCGGCAGAATCGACTCGCAATATAGTAGAGTCAATACGGTATTTTTTGCTCAATTTTTTTTTAATAACAACCGATCAGGCTGAAACACGATGCATTTGATGGGGAAAAATATGTAGACCAAAGGCCTCAAAATTATTTTTGTCCACAACTTATTACTAGTACCGTACTTATTATCGTCAGATTTCCCAAACTCCTCTTCCCTTTCTCTAATTAACCCCCCATGTGTTCATCCAGCATTTTTTGAAAAAATCCATGGGGGTGGGCGGGAATAAGTTGTGGAAAAACTAATTTGAGGTCCTTTTGTCTACATATTTTTCCCCATCAAATGCGTCCTGTTTCAGCCTGATCGGTTGTTATTCAAAAAAATTTTTAAAGTCGACCTATTTTTATACCATATTGACTGCACTAATGATATCAATGCTGCGCTTGGAGAGGAGATTGAAAATAGACGCACCGTGTGTTTTTGGTTTAAACGCTTTCGTAATGGAAACTTCTACTTGAAGAACGAACCACGTGGAAGACCGCCCACACAGGTGAATAACGCTGAATTGAAGGAGATAGTGTAAGCTGATTCGAGTCAAACTACCCAGGAATTAGCAGCATGGTTTAACGTTACCTTACCTACAATAATGACTCACTTGCATAACAATAACATAAAAATAAATATGAAAAATGGATGTTTTGACTGATTTGCAGAAAGAAACGCGTGTTGAAACTTGTGTTGTTTTGTTGAATAGGTACAGAAATAAAGGAATATTGGATCGGATTGTGACTTGTGACGAAAAATGGATTCTTTACGATAACCGTAAGCAAAAAATGCAATGGCTGATGCCGGGTGCCAATAAAAAAGTAATGGTAACTTTTTGGTGGTCTCTTCATGGAGTTATTCTCAATAGCGTTCTCAGGTCTGGTCAAGCAATAACAACAGATGTTTACTGTGCTAAACTTCGAACAATGATGGAGAAACTGGCAGTGAAACAGCCCGGACTCGTGAATCGATCTTCACCATCATTGCTCCATGATAACGCAAGATCTCTCACTGCACGTGAAACCGTTGTAACTCTACAGGAGCTGCAGTTAGAAACCATACGTCATGCTTCGTGCTCGCTAGACCTTGCTCAAACTGACTACCATTTTTTTTCATGATTTGGACAATTTTCTACGTGGTGAAAAAATTTCTTCCCAGGAGGCAGTACAAAATGCTTTCACACAGTTTGTCGAATCTAGATCTCCAGATCCAGATCTATCGCAAAGGCATAAATAAACTTCTGATTAGATGGCAGCAATGTATAGATAGTGAGAGTAAATATTTTGATTAAATAAATATCATCTTAGAAAAAACGAGTTTTAATTTTTAAGTACAAATCGGCAATTTCATACTTTAAACCCTAATATAAAAATATTTACTGTGTAATCTTTAAAATATGTAGGTATAATACCCGCTCCCAAATTTGAATCATATGTATTTATATGAACAATATTTGCATGAGCGATATATATATATATATATTAAATTATATTATATATGTTGCACGTAATGTTTAATACGAGCAACAGACAAGTTTTCAAGATACACGAAAAATACATATATATCGTGTGTAATTATGTATATTAACTTTTTTGATTAAGTTTTGTTTTTATATTTATCACGTAGGTATCGTTTATGAAAAAAAACACGGCTGTATAAAAAAATAAGCCGTCAAGTGCGAGTTCGACTCACGCTGAGAGTTCCGTAAAAAAATAATTTCCGAAATTATTTTCGCAAAGAAAATATTTTTTTAGTGACGTAACCACAAATTTACCGTTTTCGGATATCATCCTTTACTTGAGCTACATGACGTTGCTTCTTACTAAATTTCGTAATTCTAGGTCAACGGAAAGTACCCTATAGGTTTTGATTCCCTTGCGTGTCAAAATATGCGCATAAACGAGGCATAAACAGCGTATCTTTTGATTGCGTTGACTTCGAAGTTTAATTTTTTCACTGCTCGAACTCGAGCACTGAGTATTTGATATTAATTTCTGCTTGATAGCTCCACTTGTCTCTGAGGAAACGGGTCTTGATAGACGGACAAACGACAGACAGACAGACGGGCAACAAAGTAATTCTATAAGGGTTCAGTTTTTCCTTTTGAGGTACGGAACCCTAAAAGAAACAAAAACTTGCGGATCGTATTCAACAGTATGTCATGTATTCGACAATATCACTGCAAATTTTAGCCTATTAGTTAAAGGACCAATTCTTTTGTACATATAAATAACATAAAAAACGCCGAGCTAAGCTCGGTCATCCGGTTCAACTTATTCTGTTGACTTATATAATTTACTTTTTTTTCATCATCTTTTCTATAGTCATAATTAACCATGTAGGCGCCGAGGAAGGCCAAGACTGTTCTACCATGACCAAATTGGTCGTGTTTTATCAGAAGGTGATGTCGGGAGCCTTAGGAACCGGCGAGTTTGCATGAAAAGAGCTATGAATGTGAAAGATGCGAGTGAAGTGTGTTAGAACCGCGTCTTAAGGCGCTCGGTTCTTTTTGCCTACCCCGCAAAGGACCTGGCGTGATAATATACAGACAATTAACCAGTATTTTTAGTATTTTTTTTAAAGAACTTCAGGAGCAAGCGTACAGTCCACCTGAAAGCTATAACGAATATATATATTTATAATTAATAGTTTTACCAATTATTTACTTTCATACACACTTCCTAACACCTTTTTTTTTTGTGACGCGGGGAAAAATGCGTTACGCACACCACCGGTGCCTGGGTGGCCTCCGGTGGTAGTGTGGGACTCCCCGTCGGCTGTCCGACGGTATACCCACTAAACGACCCCGCGAATTGCCATCGGCCGCGTTGGTGTGGTGCCCCGGATCTGTCAGCAACACGGCACACACTTCCTAACACCTACTAGTATCTGTCAATCGAATTAGTCTAATTTAAACCCAACTTGTTACTGTAATTACTCTCACTAGAACTATATATTATTTGTCTTAGGTTTTCTGCGACTGTTACACATTGAATTAATCAATTTTTAACGGAAGTATCGTGTGTTTTATTTATTTTGTTGAACCCGACGTTTCGAACGCTTTGCAGCAGGAAGCCTTCCTGCGAACACGGACGCTGTTGACGCCTTTAAAAATTGTTTAATCCAACATATATTATTTGGTTTTTTTTCGCGTAGCTCGTGGAGTGGGGGCTCTGGCGACCGGTATCACAGGATTCTTCCGAAACCTATTTCAGGCGCACAGTCTCATAAAAACAGGTCACATTTATTAGCAATGTCTCTGTAATAATATCTACCTAAGTTTAAAGTACCTTTTGTGATTGAGAAATAAACCTTTATATTATTAATCTCTTTTTTCACGGGTTTAATCCCGGTCATTTGATAGGCGTGCACGGGGATATGAATCCAACGCGTAGAGGCCCCTTCGAAAAGAATGATGTAATGTATTATTAGTTATTATTATGTTGATTATCGTGGCCTATAAACGCTTGTATATTATGTCTCACTCGCGCAACTCCTTAGAAGCTTACTGATTACGTCGATCACTTACAGAAACACAACAACTCCTCAAGAAGTTGTTTTGGCTGTGGGTTTCTTTGGTGCGCCCTCTATTTAGATTATATGGTTATTGCATTGCTTTGTTTTAACCGTAAACGGTCTCCCGCTGTACGCATCCCGCTATACGCATCTAGTTCGTTACAGGTCATCGCTCCAATCTCATCATCGAGGATGATACGTACACTTGTAACTTCCGTCTACTATCTTAAGCATGAACATCTTATTTACTAATAAAATGAGGATTCTATCCGATATACAACTCTATATAATCTCAACTAATCCTGTGGTAAAACTGATTCTAATACCGTAAGTTATTTGAGTATGTAATTTTTTATTTGTGTATGCATGAGATGTTTCTAGTAGAATAATGATTAAAGTTGAGTCAGTAACTCCGTACATTAATTCTTCTTCTTTCTAGCGTTACCCCGTTTCCTAATCCATTAGGATTGGCGGGATCCGCTACCTAAACCTAAAGTTTTGGCGAAGATAGTAATATTGATATGGAGCGACTGTCATCAGACCTTCACAACCCAGGGGCTTAACCACAACTTTTTAAAATTTGTCAAACTTTTTTTTATACTACATCGGGAGGCATACAAGCATACGACCTACCTGACGTAAAGCAGTTACTGTAGCCTATTAATGCTTGTAATATATTAAGTATCACTCACATGATGCCTAATCTACTGTTTACATAGCAACTCCTTAGGAGTTTACTGGTGACCTTACTCACACACAGGAACACAACAACCCTCTAGGGAGTTGTTATTTGGCTGCGGTTTTCTGTGAGGTGGAGGTACTTCCCCAGACGGGGTGCTTTGATGCGCCCTACCTCTCTTTAACTTCCTACGAAATAATTTCCGGGACGCTTCACTAATATTTACAAATCATGTACTTATTGGGACCAGTATTTTTTAATAGACTGGTTCTTCATTCACTAAGTTATCTCTGCTATCTCTAACTCTTTACATACATTGCACACTAACGAAATGTTATTATGATTCGTTACGAATCACAACACTTTTGTTTTCAAATTCCTGTATCTCGGAAACGGTTCTAATAATTAATAAAAAATTCTATTGAGATTGTTTTGATTTTTATGTTCGTCTGTACTTTTTCACATTTTACTCATGATCTCTCCTACTTTAAATCTCTTACTTTTGCATTGTTTATTGACATTGATATATTTCCATTCGGCGTATAAATCATGCACCATCTTTAGAATCGAAGACTTCGCTTGCACGCAGTCCAAGTTGGCAAATAACAATCAATGCTTTGGGAAAAGGAAGGTACAACATATGTCATTAACAACCCCGCTAGAGAAATACACCCTACAGAAGACAGGCATAACACCTCACAGGGTAGTTTTCTACAAAAGATTGACTTAGCTGCTGTTTTAATGCTACGTTAAAATAAGAGTGATACGCGAGTGATATTTCTACTGCATACCAAGCGTTATTAGTATAACATATACTTCAAGGGTAAGGTTCAAGCTTACAAGTACTAAGGCGGGCAGTACAATTATTTACTTCCGGACATTGTATAAAAATTATAATAACTAGCACAGATGTATAGGTAATCAACATTTAATACTAAATGCATACGTACTGATATTTGAAGAAGAACTATGACTGTCTGTGACATGTTGATGTCTAAACCACTGATAAGTAACAAAAAATCACATCGAAATCGAGTCATAATGTCTCGCAATTCAGAGGAATATTCAATTTGCATGCTTTAAAATAGATAGCGTTTATACTTGTTTACCTATTTATATCTTCACGCTAAGTCCTGTGCAGGGTAGTAAGTGAACGAGAACGAGAACCGTACGTCACATAACTCGGTCCTTAGACACCTCGCACGTTTCTTTAACATTCATAGCTCTTCTCATGTTCGTTCGTCGTTTTCTTCTTTATAGTACATTATATATTTAAGATATAAGTGTATTAGAGAGTTTGCATAACAAGCATAATGCCCACCTGACATAAAGTAAAGCCTATCAACGCCTGCAGTACAAGAAGAGTCGTTTGGGCGTTGCCACCTCCGTTACTAACATAGCTAATCGTCAGTAACTCTTGATAGCCTCGTTCCCTTGCAGGTACACGGCGATCCTCCATAAAGTGGTCTCCTAAAGAACTGTTGTTTTAGCAGCAGAAGTGGCATCACGCGAGTGATACTTAATGTATTGCAAGCGTTCATTGGCTCCGGTAACCATTTTACATCAGATGGGCCGTATAGAACTTAGGCATAGAAGCCTACCGACGTTTTATATAAAAAATATAAATGCCGACTCAAAACGTATCTATGGTATGGTAGAGAGGCACAAATAATCGTTTAAGAAACTTTGTCTTTAAGTTACGACCTTTAATTAATACGAAGGCCATAAATTTTCATATGTGCATGGTGCGGTGAGTGTTGTAAACTATTAAGGCTGTATTTTAAGACGGGAAGCCGTGTTGAGGATAATTTGATAAGAAGCCTGCGTAATTCTTGACCCGGTTTTGGCTAACCGAAATCCGGGTAGCCTCATAATTCAGCCGAATGTGAACGCGGTGATTATGTTATACAGCTACAAATATCCGGGAATGCAAGTAATAAACGTAACGCACTTAAATGGTATTTGTATTGTGGGCGTGAGTCAATTTATTTTAGTTTTGAATAAAAACTAGTACTGAATAAGTAACTGGATAAATAACCATAGTCGTTAATGGGTAGTTCAGCTGGAAACGTTGGGATTTGCGGAATGAACATTTAAAAACACATTGATTCGAATAGCAAGATTCGAAATGAATATTTTTTATGTCACTATGAAAGCGAAAAGTTTCAGTTTCGCATGCTATATATTGCATTTGTCATGTTTATGCTATGCACGGAAGAGAACACGGAAAACATAAATCAATTGTTTGATAATATGCTCATAAAAAAACTTTATTATATTTCTGATCGATTTCTCATATTTCGTATTTCCCACAAAAATTATGATATTGAGCTGCTAATAAAAATGTTATAATATGTTACAGTGATTAGGCACATTTCTCAGTGAAACAATAGACACCGTTGAAAACATCTAAATGTTAAATATATGAAGCGACAGAGAATGCGCTTTTGAACCGAAATGATTTCCATATTACGCATAGAAGAGACATGGAACAATGCAGATTAGGACCCATCCAATGTTATATAAATTAAATTATTTATTTTATAGGGGTCATGTGCCAGCGTGCTCGTTACTCCTGGCAATCGACCAAATGCAAATCTAGCCCGTAAGAACACCGATTTGTTGATTAGGGTGTACTCCGGAGGCATTTTTTGTATTTCTGCAAGTGAACGAGGGTACCAGTAAACTTCTGAGGAGTTGTTGCAGCGGAAGGTATCAGCACGCGAGCAATATCAGTCGATCCGTCCATCGGCTTTAGTAGCCTTTAAGATCAGGTGGGTGATGTGTTTGTTTGCCTCTCGACATTGTATAGAAAGTATACTTTCTATAAATAAATTTGTTAGTTTCTTATTCTATCTCCATAAACATGGTCATGATCGAAATTTTGCCAATGTAAAATACATGTAACCAAATAAAATAATAACTTTATCCAGATGTTTGTTCTTTGCCGAACGTTACTATTAAAAATAGATCATTTCATCCCATAGGGGGGAAAGTCGATTTTCCACTATTTGTATAATTAATCAAGGCAGACGAAATTTTATTGTATATGAGAAAATAATAGAAGGGGCACATAAATTCATGTCATATTTTCATAAGTAGTGAATAACTTAAATAATTACAATTAATTCACTTGACATACTACACAATTCTACTAATATTATAAATGCGAAAGTTTGTATGTATGGATGTTTGTTTCTCTTTCACGCTTAAACGGCTGAACGGATTTGAATGAAATTTGGCACCTAGATAGATTATGATCTAGATTAACACATAGGCTACGTTATTTGACTACACGCGGGCGCGGGCAGCAGCTAGTATCAAATATATTTATAATCGAGTGACGACAAAAGAACATTTTTTTCTAAAAAGGAAGAACATTGACAACTCTTGATTGATATATTGGAGTATTTTTTCCAAGAATTTTGTCGTACAGCCGTTGTAACATTCTGCGGCAATGTTTGACAAATTACGGATAAGCGAACTTTAGCTCGCGTTGCGTAAAAATGTACTTAATAAAAGATGAAAATTTGTTTTATATTTTCATGTCATGTTCTAATTTTGGTACAAGAAGATTTTTTTTTTTACAACGTCGAAAGGCATACATGTCAACGGCCAACCTGATGTAAAACGGTTACCGTTGCCTATTAACGCTTGTAATATATTAAATATCACTCGCGCGACGCCTCCTCTGCTGCTAACACAGCAACTCCTAAGGAACTTACTGGTTACCTCACTCACACGCAGGACCACAACAACAATCTAGGGAGTTGTTATATGGTTGTGGTTTCCTATGAGGTGGAGGTACTTCCCCGATGGACTGCTTTGATGCGCCCTACCTCTCTTAGAAGATATATTTGTTTTGACGAGTTTGATGGTGGAGTTGTTAGCAATGCTACTTTAACACCAATGCTCGTGGATTCGTTTCCCACTCAGGACAATCATTTGTGTGCATAAATATATCTATTCTTCATAGTCTGGGTGTTTTCAAGAGACACAAGGCGTATCAAAGCAGTCCGACTGATAATTCTTAAGCTACAATAACTACTAATTGTGATATTAATGCATTAAATAAACATTTCAGTTTGGCCCTGGTCACTGTTGATCCGCAAACTAAACTGGGCACATTAACATTTCATGCTTATGTTTCAGTAGCTAATTGTCACCAGTTCGAACTTTCCACTATTGCAGCTCCTGACATCTTGGGTAAAGTTAATAAAATGAAATCTAAGGCAATCGGACAAGGTAGGATCTCCCTTGATATGATCTAACCCATCAAAGCAGAAATTGACTCCTACTTACTCACATCTTTAACTTTTCTGTCTGTTCAGTGGTTGTTTCATTACTGCCAAATCATACCACTTCCGAAAATGTCCGATCCTTCTTCATTCTTTTAATTTCGACATACATCTATCCTTCCATTGCTTTCAAAAATTTTAGAACTCTACATCAATCATACCTCTCGAAACATCTCCTCAGTTTCCATCTATTGAGTGAGCATCAATGACAACTACATTGTTGAGTGGTCAGAGAATTACGGCCTTCATATAAATGCTTCCAAGTCACAGGCCGTAATAATAGGAAGTCCTCATTTCGTTGCCACGCAAGGACAATATCTATTCCCAATGTAGTTTTTAAACATACTATAATACCATTCACCTCTACCATTACTAACTTGGGAATAGTTACAGATCAAACGTTGTCCTGGGCTCCTCCGACAGATGAGATCAATCAAAAGGTGTTTGCATCTCTGCACTTGTTAAAACGCCTCTAGATTTTTTTACCGGTTTCCACCAAAACAATATTAACTCGCTCGTTTCTTCCTGCATTAATTGAATATGGTGATAATGTCTTCTTGGACCCAAATGTGGACTTGCCAAGACAAATTGAAGGGTCTATAAAATGTATGCATAAGGTATATATAGCCCCAAAAAAAATTAATCATGTTTCCATGATTCGTAGACATCTTGGCTGGTATCCGGTAAGAATTAGCAGAAACTTCCACATACCCGAGATATTATACAATGTCCTATTCAACCTATAGGAAAGGTTTGATTTTCGTGATATTCATGATCATTTGCGATCGTGTGGACAACATTCTTTGGATGTAAAGCTTTAAACTACCCTACTATAGCCATCACTCTATGCCAAATCTTTCACATTTTTTGCCGCTAAGCTTTGGAACTCTACCACTGAACATCAAAATATCGCCTGATTTGGGGTCCTTCAAATTGGCGCTTTCTGTGATAAGACTTCGAACTGTTCGCTCATTAACAACTGGTTTTCAGATAATTCATTAATGACTTTGCATTGTGTACTCTCTTGCGTATTTATAATCCTCTCAAATACTATATTTAAGGGTGGCTGAAAGGGATCCTTTAGAGGGATAAGATCGCCCTTGTAATACTAATTAATTCTTTTTTTTGCGTAACTTATTATTTTGTACAATAAAGATATTAAATACATACATACTTTACACCAGATGGGCCTTATACTGGAACTCCTGTTCTAATAGGATAATACCTCTTGAAGTCGTATAAAAAATCTGCCAAGTAAAATCACAAACTGCAGCTAGCAGTAAAGCAGCTATTTACTTAATTTGATAACAATCGATAATATCTTTTTATTTCATAATGTTTACGATAAGCATTTTCGGTGTCTTCCATGTAGCAGGTTATATGTTTGATATGTTATTTGACATCAATTAGCAACATATTATTGATGTGCAGCAAAAATAATGTACAGACCAGCACAGAGATTTGCGGAGTACCAACATTGACCGTCATACCTTTTTCATGCAAAGTCTGGAGACATACAAGCTTATGACTCGCCAGATGTAATTTGGTCATCGTAGTCTATAAACAATTACAATGCACAATGTATACCT
Organism: Pyralis farinalis; assembly: GCA_947507595.1. Classification (NCBI taxonomy): domain Eukaryota; kingdom Metazoa; phylum Arthropoda; class Insecta; order Lepidoptera; family Pyralidae; genus Pyralis; species Pyralis farinalis. The sequence continues at coordinate 19,673,081 of OX382270.1, forward strand.
CCACTCACTCGTAGGAATACAACAATCGAAAAACAAAGTGAGGCATTGACTGCCTCACTTTGATGTCGGGTTGTTGATGTGTTAACTAAATTATGCCCTTACTATAAGCTGCTAATACATAAAAGTGTCTATAATTCACCACCAGTAGTTGAACGAAAGCCAAATTGACGGCGGCGTTTGAACAAGTCGTGGTCTTCCAGGTATTCCAGGAATGTTTATCACACACACAAAAAAGAAGTAATAGCGATGGGTCTGGTACCTCTCATTCTATTTTTTTTTTACACGAAGATGGGCCTTACCTATTGGATTACAAAAGTGTGAAAAGTTGTGTCAGTACAGGATATAACACAAGAGTACACAGTTTCGAATCTTTTGCTGGTATTCTGTCTAACCGTACATTAAGAAAGAGCAATAATCGCTTGATATGTTGTTTGACAATGAAGGTGTACGGCATTTAGCAACACCATCGGTTAATACGTGGTGGCAATCGACTAGTAGTAGGGAGGTGGTGGCGCTAGTTGTCATTGTCGACATCGAGTCCGTAATAATAAAATAACTAAAAATAGTTAATGTGCAATATGTAATAAAAATTTGGGATCTTCTTTCATGTTTCTTTTTTCTTCTTCAAATTCTTCAACTTCTTCAACAGTCAAATACAATTCAAATAACAGTAAAGTTGCTTCCCAGATTCTTCGCTACTTTTTTGAAGTGCGGAGAGCTAGCACTGATTCCGAAGTAATATCTGATTAGCCCAAGTACCCAATTGTCTAAAATCTTTGTAACTAATCCAATTAATTAATAAAATGAGAGATTTAAGTTTCTTTTATCACGGATTTGTGAAAGCTATTATGTGGGTACGAGTTTGTCAAATTAGGTATGTACTCTAATTTCCGCTATAATTGTATAGTGGGGATAAAACACAAGCATATATACGATGCTTATAATAATGAATAATTATGGAAAAGTAAAAATAAGAAATAATTGTCGTAAACTGTACCTTTCTCCGATTAATTTCAAACAGGTGATAGCCGTTAACCTAACTTCGACGTGACTTTGTACACCTTAATATTTACATATACGCGAGTAATATTCTCTCACGAATACTGACACGCAGGTTTTACACGCCAACGTTGTTGAACACTTCAAATACAGATCTACTTCATAAACTAAATAATTATAATTTAATAAATACATGATGTACCATGCCCCGCAGCAATCGAGGCTCAGACATTATAAAGGTGGTGCATACACACATTTAATTAGGAGCGGCGAAGTACATTTTATGGAAGTTGTTTTTAAATAGGATTATTATTTTTAAGAGGGAATAATCATAATGTTCTTGTTGTATTAGTATCTGAAGAGGCACTACACCAGCTGTAATCTAGTAACTACTCTAGGTAGGCGGGCTATGTTTGTTTTCCACTTAAAGAAATAGAAATGAAAATCACGCAAATAATATTTCATGCCATATAAAGTAGGTACTGAAATATGATTTCCTTTACAAATGAGATAACATTTGAAACTTATAAAACATATCTACGTTTTATAACACACTTCGCTTACAAATAACCCGCAGTTGGATTGAGTGAGAGACTGGCATATTTCACCGTTCTTCGCGGCGACTTCCAGAATATTGATCAGCTGAATCTCTCATACCGCAGCGCCAGATGCTCACTGAAAATTACTTTCAAATAAATCTGCTGAACTTGTTACAGACGCGACGCATTCTAGTACGTTCCGGGATATCGCGCATAATAATGAAAATTATAATTGAGTTTTGAGTGACATCTCTATAATGAAGTCAAGATTGCCATCGCCATCGCATTTTGTGAATAACAATGGTGGCTAACGAAGTATAATTGCGTTGCTATTACAATAGGTGGTTGAGACGGTAACGGTAACCTCATTAGCTTATAGTATTAGACAATTGATTTGATCTAAGAAAAAAAAATATTCCTATTGATATCTGCTTAATGCGAAAAAATACTGGTTTACGTGGAAAACAAATGATGTTACTTTTTTTAATTAGGTTTACACAAACTTATGTATATAGGCTACACTACAATTTTTGCAATTCTAGCTGCTCATAACTGTTTGAATTGCGGAAATGTAATACTTTATTTAAATCATGTTTGTAGTACAATTTGGCGTGTAACCTTTTCAATTGTTTTTTATTATACATTGCGGCTCATTACGTGAACGTACATGTGACTCACGTAGTGAAAAAATATTTATTTATTTTATGATATTCATGCTATTTCTCCGAAAGACTGCTTAATTCGACGTTAAAATGTTTTTTTTTCACCATAGTTTAGTCAGTCATAGTACCTACAATGAGACGACAACATTTGTGAAGATCGTCGAAGGAACTGCAACTACAAAGAAACCGATGCATCTACTACAAACTGATTCGAAGACAATTACGTATGAGTATGAGCCAAGTACAAAAGTAATTATGAACATTTAAAACTTGGGAAATTCTGTTGTTCTTATATTCCTCACAAAACGGACGCCAGTACAGAAACGGGCTATTGTTGATTAGTTAATTAGTGCACGAAGATGTTGCACGTACGACCACGAATATTCCAGTTTTGTTTACGACGCTATTAAAGAAGGCGGAAAGTGGATTCATTATTTATTCGAAATAATAAATCCATGTTTCGTCTTCACAGATAAGCAGCAATCGATGTAGGCGGGAAGCGTAGGTAAAAATGATTGCGTATTTTTCTCCCGCGATCTCGTTTGCACAATCCTACTTAATACTTATTTGATTTATATTGCAAGTGCCCACAGGCTACGGTACCACTTCACATTAGGTGGGCCGCGTGCTTGAATATCTCTCGACATAGCATAAACAACTGGACTTGACTAAAGTCTAGTCCAGATTTTTTAGCTACAGCTAAAAAGAGGTAGGGCACAGTGACATCTAAGTACTCGTAACACGATTGGAGAGTTCAGCCACCACGGCGAAATCACATTCCCTAGAGGCCATGTGGTTGTTGTATAAAGCTTTATTGTACAATAATAAACATTACAATGATTAAGTACATGGTTTAGTAGAAATTAATATTGTACAAAACTTTTATATCACGGGAAAGCATGATGATATTAATAAATTATATTATTGAATATTATTATCAATTTAGGCGCTTGTCTAATTACATTTTCGATAGTTTCAATACATAGGGAAAAAAATACTATTGGACGCAATACAAACGAGGGTCATGATAACTGGCTATAGCGAAATTAGCCATGTGACATTGTTGTTTATATGAATACTAGCTGTACCCGGCGGTTAAGAGGCGCAGTATGATGTTGATTAGCCTATAACCTTGTTCAAGGATTAATTTCTTTATCTTTTATCTTTATCAGATTTCACATATTAGTATAGATAGAAGACCAATACAAACATACATGTTTTACCGTAGCCTATGAACGCTTGTAATACATTAAGTATCATTCGCGCGATGCCTTCTCTGCTGTTAACACAGAAACTCCTTGGGAGCTTACTGGTAACACGCAGGAACACAACAGCCCTCTAGGGAGTTGCTATTTGGCTGCGGTTTTCTGTGAGGCGGAGGTACTTCCCCAGACGGGCTGCTTTGATGCGCCCTACCTCTCTTAAAAACAGCGTGTTCTATATTTTTAGTTAAATATGTGTACGTCGATACTGAAGCATTGTACGGAGTCCATACTCGTAGGTTTTATTGAATTGACGGAATTCGGGTCTTTTTCAAATGACAGGGACATACTCCGCTACGCTGCTCAATAATGGATCTTTTTAAGCCACTTCTTCATCTAGGATAACGACTGATATCTAAAAACAACAGCCAGGACTGGAGGAACCCTCCGAGGGTGAATCAGCTCTATATAAAAAAACTCTTTCTTCGACAGGCTGCGGTCAACATTACTTGTATGCACATGCACAGATTAGACTAAGACGCAACGACGCTATTGTCTTTCTTCGTTCTTATTTATTTCTTAAAAGTTAAAAGGCTTATGTTTTAATAAGAAACCTTACAAAATACCGCAGCAATTTTTTTTTTAGGAGAGGTAAGGTGCTCAAAGCAGCTCGTCTAGGGCTGTGCCTCCATCTCAAAGAAAACCGCTGCCAAATAACAACACCTTAGAGTGTTGTTGCGTTAGCAGCAGAGGTAGCATCGTGTGATGGATACTTAATGTATTGCAATCGTTCATAGGCAACCATTCTACATCAGGCGGGACCTGTGTGTCCTGATGTGTCTCCTGACGTTGTATAAAAAATATACTTATGATACAGTCTTATAATACCGGTCCTTGATGTAAATTTGCTAACGTAGTAGTGGGAGATGCTTGTAATACGATTTAAGTTTCACTCGCGTGTCCCCCACTGCCAGCACAGTACTAAAAACGCTATCATAATGGAAACGATGAAGCGACAAGCGACCGCTAGTGGCATTATTATGTGGCTAATAGTTTCATATCGGACCGGCAGATGGCGGTACGATACATATTCGTCGTTCGTGTAAACTTACCTTCCTCATGATCGAAGTGAACAATACACAACTGATATTCTCGTTAAATATTGTTTTACTGGCGTTTTAATATCTCACGCACTTTTAGTGTATAGAATTTCTATTCCTTTTCTTTTGTTTTTCAATTTAATCTATATACATATACATTGTTTTGTTTTGTGTATGGACATAATTTGTTATGTGTATCTTATAGTTGGTTGATAGGTAACTTTTGACACCTGTGTCAGTTCTAATCGAGTAAAACTAAAGTTTCCCAGTGCTTCCAAAGGCAAGTTATGGGAACGCTGTAAAAAAAGAACCCCGGGCAAGAAGAAGGCTAGTGAGCCATGAGTACATACCTAGTATATTTCATATTTTTGTATTATTCCTCTAAAATTATATCTTGAGGTTTTTTTAATAACTGCCTATGCACTTTAAAAACTCAATATGTATTTTAACACTAGATTAGGTGACAAATAAGCAAGCACCCCACCTGATGTGAGACGGACACACCGTAGCCTATAAACACTTGCAATGCATTCAAGTGCTCCTAAATATAACCAACTCCTCAGAAATTTACTGATAAAGTCCGTTACTCGCAGGAACGCAACGACCCTCTAGAGAGTTATTATTTGTATATGGTCTTCTATAAATGGAGGTACCTTCCCAATCGGGTTTATATAACTACAAGCCAAATTTCTTGCGGGGTCGGCACAGATCTGAGCGCCACATTATTCGATCCTTACACGCTTTATTCGTTCCTTTAACATTCATAGCTATCCTCATACACGCTTGAAGGTTTCCAGGATTCCTGCCATCACCTTCTAATAAAATACTATCAACTTATCGTTGTATAATTGTATACTTAGGATACCAAATAGTTTATAATAAAAGTCGTAAGTTGGTTTTGATTACATTTTTATTTTAAAATGTCATAAAATGATATCAACATCTTAAATTTAACATTGATAAATAGAGCTGGATTCATGCTAATAAATGAGATTAACATGAATTTAATTATGTACAAATACATTATGATTGTCACATTTATTGTCATTTCTTGATAATATAATATACATAGCTGTTTCCTTCGTAAAATATAGCTAAATCGTGATTAGACTAAATGACGATGAGTTAAATAAAATATGATGAATATTATTGGGATAACAACAAACTGGTGAGAATATTAGTTTGCTGCTAAATGTGGTTGAAATAAACAAACTATAAATACTATATTTTGCAATGTCTTAACGATACATTATCATAATGTTACAATGACGTACCATCTTGGGCGCCAAAATTGTTATTTTGTTTTGGCGCCCAACGTAGCACCAAACTTATTAATGTGTATACTAATGTGAAATGAAATATAAATTACACACTAATATAATAATGTTAGGCGATAGAATACATGCGAAGAATATTTATACAGTAGAATGATGTTATCAAAATTCATGTTTATTTTTTGATTTATAACTATTTCTACAATAAATTCTTTTTCATACTTACCTAGGCTACATTTTACAGGAAGTCCAAAAGGAACTCCACACACTACGATTTTCAAAAATCATATACTTATATAAACATGAATGAGCCGAATACATTATATTAAATATACTATCCGGAAGACAAATTTATTATTACAAATATTAAATTTCATAACCTAGCACATTATTGTTCAAAATCCAAATAACTAATCGTGATATAGTAATTATCACTAAATTTATTTAATTAATAAACATTTAAATAAAAATTCCGCCAAGCGTTTTTCATGTGAATAACTATGTTTGGGATCGAAATGAAAAAATATTTAATATTTATATGTTAAGTTGTATATTTTTATTCACTAACACTCGTTTTGAAATGAATCGCAGTTCGATTATGTATTTCATTGATGACTTTAACATTTAATCTGTTACATGTGTTTTGATATATTTGACATGATATTTGGTGTTTAATTTAAATTTCTTACAATATTTAATATATTTGACATTGATTTGCATGATTACACATTCGTTGTCAACGTTATTGAGCAAGTTGAAAATGATTATGTTACGCAAATCAGTCACTTATAAACATAAAATCAATTCTACGTCTACATTGTAGGTACATGCAAGTTACGCAAATTCGGACTAATGATTATACCATTGGTCTATATAATTATAATTTATTGTCTACAGGCTATTATAGTCTTTACAACAGTATTGTCATACAGAAATTAATACTAAAACTCTTAACTTTACTTCGCATATTTTATATAATCGTATATTATAATATACAAGATTACCATATTTAAAAAATATTCAATTAATGTTCATATAAATTAAGAAAAGTGAAACCTGACATTTCAAGGCCACGTTAATTAATATTTTTAATGGGCATTTTGGAAAAAAATATTTATTAGGCGAGAAGCTATGAAATAAGTTTTGTCTTTAATTTGTAACAATGATATGATTTTACTGATATATTTTATTAATGTGATGCAGTCACGTATGAAATTATCTGCTTACATTTTTTTGACTAATTACTTTCAAATCAACTACACTGTATCTAAATACTAACATCGTTTCAGCCGTTTTGTAAAAAAAAATAGAGAACAAGGTTACGGTAATGGCTTTGGGTCATTGTTATTCAAATTACAGCTACTCTTCTGTAGAGTTCGCTCAAGCCACGTACCGTCATTTTTCTCGGACCCAAGTCATAGATTATCGGTAGCTCTTGTGCATAAACTCATACCGGCATATTTGACCTTTTACTAAACATATATACTAATTCAAATTTAGAATAGGACTTTTTGTAAAATGACCATGTTTAAAATTGATGATTTTAGTGAAGCGCAAGCAAGTCAAAACTCTGGTTTCCTAGTATATCTAAGAGCAGATCACATTTAAAACTCTTCTTCCATACAATTTATGAACGGTACAAGGATCAACGTGCAAAACTGCAATATAGACGCGCACTTATCTGCACCAGGTAAGTTCGACATGCTAGGCCTTTCTTCTATAAACTATGTAAAATTGATTTCAAGTACTTTATTTATATTTGTCCGCATCATAAATATCCAAAATTTCATAATATAAAACTGTAGAAATAATGTTTCAAAATGTACCTGGACTAATGTCCTAATCGAGTGTCCATATTTTATTGTCTCAATTTACAAATTAAGGCTGTAACCCACCCTAAACGTTAACATTGGGATGTATATACTTACAACAACCTCAAAATACGTACTTTATCCTTACAAAATTCAACAGCCATGTTTTTATCACTACATAATAGTGCTAATATTTAAAAATATGTATGTAATAAAATCTAGTTACACGTTTTTTATACAACGACCTTTATTAAGCTAGCAAATGATAGAACCAAAGGTGCGTTTAGGAACGTTGCGCTGTTGTACACAACGTAGTGACGCGGTGGTGGGCCAGAAGGACGAACTTTCTGTCGTTCAGTGCGTTGTGCATACTCATTGTGACTGTTATTGGGTGGCCCATAGGAGTTGGAGTTGTAAAAGTTGAATGCGTTGTTCAACTCCGCTTGTCGAATGTCTGGATCCAGAGCGTTCTGGTTTATGCGCTCTTGCTGTTTCTTCAAATGTCGTTTCGGTGGTCGCGTTGTAGTCGACGTTGTGGTAGTCGGCCGAGGCGTAGTAGTTGTTGTCGTTGTCGTCGTTGTTGTTGTCGTTCTTTGCGGTGTCTCTGTTGAAGAAATAAAGGTAGAGATTACTACCAAGTGAATATGTAGCAATATTATGAATGCAAAAGTTCAGTATGGCTGCCTTGAAAGAAAACTGATTTTCATGAAACCCTGAATTGAATCCTAAGGGCCACAAATCTTTTTAAAACTCCTTAGGTGTGATACCAAAGGCAGCCGAGTTTAGACTGGTTCCTCCCACTTTTGTGTCGCCCGAAATTAATCTATAGTAGGTAAACCATTTTATTACACGATACTATCCCAATATTTACATCAGATCAAAATGGCACTATTATAGTCAAGTCCCGGTGTTCGTCAATACTTTATAATACAAAGTATATATAAATATATACATAGTCTGGATTATGTCCGGTTAACTGATTAATAATGCAACGTAAATTGGTTCCAAGCAAAATGTTAAAAAAAAAAGCTTGTATATGCTTATATTTCTATCATTTTGGTTGAAACCACTTTGTGTTACGACAAGTTATGTTAAAACTAGCAGCACCGTTTTTATTCTTATTGCATTATGAGAACAGTACATAAGTCATTTAGTCTAGCTTAAGGTGACGCTTTGTGTACAACATATATATTAGTACTACAATTTCAATTTTTAGGGTAATCGAAAATGTAATTAAACGATATTTTTATCTCTCTCTTTTTAACTCTCAGAAACAACAATCAGTCCGAACTCAGGCAGCCATCTTGTCTAAAAGGTTTATTCAAAAGAAAAACCAAAAATAAAAGCCAAATAACGAATATTTCCATTCAGATTTTTAATGTCCACAAATAATATTCCTCATTATTTAATAATTGTGACATCTTTGCACAATAAGATCTCTTGCGAAGATAGGAAAGTCCTGACCGACGGACCGAATCGGATGAAAATTGCGTTAGTAAAATCTTTTGACCGAAACTTTCTTTCCATTGTGGATAAAAGTGTTTTCATTATAATATATTTTATATTAGTAATAATTTTCCTTTATAATAAGTGAAGTGCGGATTAAGGCGGTACAGTTAAAATCGCTAGTTGTCCATATATTGACGTGCACTACACTCTCTCCTCGGTAGTACTTATTACATGACATTATAGATATAGAAAGAAATACATTTTTTAAATAGCTGATAATAAACTCGTGTAGATCTTTGTAATGATGTACCTAGAAATGGCACTAAAAAGAAAGTTTGTTTAATATAAAGCTGATGCCTATTGGCAACAGCTTTATATTAAACGAACTGTCTGCTTAGCTACACTATTATTATATAATCAGATCTAGTGCGAGTCGTACTGCTCTCTTTTAATATTCCGATTTGTTTATACCGTTACCTATCACGTTAGTGATAAACAAGCATGCGGCCTACCTTTTTTAAGTTGTTACCATAACTTATGTATGCAACGCTAGACTCATGCGTAGCTAAACCCATAAAGACCATACAGGTATGATCCTTTTGTGTCATAGTCCTTACATTACAACGACCGGAGAGGAAATTAAAGGAAAATAAAACAAATTTGTTTGTTTTTGATCACGGCTTTCAAACTATGCTATGAATCAATGTTATCATTGTTAGTTATTTAAATATATAACAATGCATGGGATATACTATACACACATTTCTAATTAGTTTACGTGTTCTGGTAGATGTAGTAAAATTAGTCTATAATTGACAACTACGACTGCCTTCGTTTTATATTGCTTTTGAAAAAAACTAATTTGAGAGTTGGTCTGAAATAGAAAGTCGGTATTAAGATAAGAAAAGCTATGCTCCGTTGGTTCGGACATGTAAGAATGCAGGACGAAAGAATGACGAAACAGATATACAATGCAAAAGCGGAAGGATGTAAGAGGAAGACCCTAACCTACCAAGACCAAATTGGTCATGTTTTATCAGAAGGTGATATCAGGAGCCCCAGGAACCGGCCAGCGTGCATGAAAAGAGCTATAAACGTTAGAGAAGCGTGTGAAGTATGTAAGGACCGCGTCTTATTGCGCTCGGTTCTTTGTGCCTACCCCGCAAGGGACCTGGCGTGAAGATATATCTGTATACATACAAATTTGTTTTTTTTTCTATATTTACATTTGCATTCTAGAGCGATATATGAAGATTGTGATATCCCACACAGACACGGTGCAATAAAAATTGTCTTGTTTTAAACTGCAAGGCTCCCAACGAATATATAACTTTTGATTTTGGGCACACATTCTCCACTTAATATACAAAGTATCCATTGTACTCATTGTACCTGTGTAACCATAAAAATATCGCAATACAATAATATTTTTGAAGTCTCAGTAAATGCCAATATCTTATTTCAGTCAAACAAAAAAAAAAGTCTTTACATTTTTTTTTCTTTTCATATTACAAATAATGCTCACCTTTTAACATGACAATTCCTTCAGCTTTTCCATATCCATTGACTGAGGAACAGGAGTATTCTCCAAAGTCATTCTTCTTCAGGTGGTTGATTGTCAAGTTCATCCGCAGCGAGTACTCGTTAATTATATGTTCTGATATAATGTATTTGGAACTATCCAGCAGTTTTCCACCTATGATAAAAGAGAACAAACATGAGACTTTTACACTATTAAATGTCAAATATTTTTCGTAATCTGTTAATCGATCAATCATTTAAATTAGTCCATGTCTTTATTATTTGTAAACAGATTTCGATTTTTATTAAATACACACATACTAGTAGACCAATACTCATAGCTCTGTAAAAAAAATATCAAATAAGTAATAAATAATAAATATCAAATAGGTACATGGACTAAATTTAAGGAAAGGACAGAACTGTTTCAGGTAATTTATTATAGAATCGAATGAAATTTAAAACAAATATCTATTAGTCTTATTAAGCCGATGTACTGGTATACGCAATCTATTCCTGTTTCTAATACTACATTTTGAAAACGACTTTATATTTTGACGAGCATATATTATGTTCTCATAAATGTACTTAGGGGTAACCGTGAGGATATTTATTTATTTGAATAGTTCTCGAAGTGAGCGGATGGCTCTCTCTTGTAATTTAGAAATGGTTTCAATATCAGCTGCTCTTCCCGGCAACAGTTATACCATAAGACATAATGTTATGAAAGTAGCTGAAATTGACTAAGCGAGCAGCAGCCACATCCGTTAATTGTCTAATTCTCTTAACAGCAAATGCAGCAGAGTTGAGCTTACTGGCCAGTTTATTTATTTGGGGTCTGCAATTTTGAGTCTATCTTAATTCCAAGAAATACAGTACCATGAATGAATTCTAGTATATTATTGTCAATGAAAACTTCTGTATTGGGAGGAGCCACATTTAGAATAATAAATTTTATACATTTAGTTTTAATTGAATTTAATAAAAGACTATTGCATGTGAACCAATTTAGAATAGCAGATAGAACACTATTTACGTTGTCAATATTTTCGCACCGGCGAGCTACATTAAAAATTAAAGAAGTATCATCGGCAAACAGTAGTATATCCGCCGTTTTCTGCACCATGAAGGGCAGATCATTTACATACATTAAAAATAAAAAGGGTCCCAATATAGAGTGACACTTCAATATTTACATTACTGCCTTTAGATTTGACTCCATTTATGTCAGCAGTTTGTATTCTGTTGTTTAAGTTACGATCAAATTATGGGCTTTACCTCGAACTCGAAAGAAAACGAAACTAAGATAAAAACATAAAATTAGTCTAAAGCACCAACATCATAGTTAGAACTTTTCAGAGCCAGTTTAAACGATTCACGAATGTGCATAGAATCGTTTAATTGTTTTTTGATTTCTCCATTACAAACAAACATACAAAAAAATTATATCTTTATATAATATTAGTTTCAAATGCATCGTTTATTTTTATATTTTTGTATCATAGGAAAATATTAGATGTCTATCTAACATATCATGGATAGACATCACCAAATTCGTTTTTTGGATTATTGTTTATATTTACTGTGTGATGAAGGAAAACATCGCAAGGAAACCCACGCCCCAGGAGATACTCTTGTAAGACCTAATCTAAAAAAGCGGTCAAGTGTGAGTCCGACTCGCGCACCGAGACTTCGGTAAAAAATATTTTCGGAAATTATTTTCGCAAAGAAAAATTTTTTTTGGAGTTTACTCCTTAACAAACGATTTTGATTTATAACGCCCGGTACGGAAATTTTATGAGGAGTAAAAGCAAGTGAACTTTATTAACAAAAAATGATGCCGTTACGCTCGTCCGCTTAAAAAGAGATAAACATATACATCTGTAGGATTTAACATGCGAGAGAATAAGATAGAACGATCTATAGGATTTAAATGAGATTTTTTTATACAACATCGGAAGGCATACAATCATACGGCCCACCTATTGTAAAGCGGTTACCGCAGCCTATGAACGCTTGTAATAAATTAAGTATCACTCGCGCGATGCTTTCTCTGTTGTACACACAGCAACTCCTTACTGGTGACCTCACTCACACACTAATGGCTGAAAGCACTTTAGTCTATATGTAGTAGATCATGATCCACTGTTAAATGTATTGGCACCTACCTACCCAACAATAAAATATGCCAGGCATGATAGGTGTATTTCTATTTAAGAATGAATAGCACAGCAAATTCAAATTATCCTTATTACTGAAGACAGAAATACTTCGATTGAACCATTACTTTTATGTTTATCATCAAATTTGATATATGGTTTTCATACACATGTTTCTTGAGATCTCTAGGGCTTTGTGTCTGTTTTATTAGTGTAGGCGTGTAATACCGCTTCCGACCTAAACAACTTATCAGGATTACACTCTTACTCCTTAATTATAGACTCAACATAAATTATATCAAATAAATTAATAACCTAATTACATTTCAAGGCAAGAAGTGACGAAGAAGCTAATTAAAGTCTGTAAGCTTACCGCCGTGCGACTTGCCTCGCTGCCAAGTGTTAAGAGATTTTGGTGACGCCTCCACGTAGCACAGGAGAGTAACTTGCATGTCAGCTGCTCGCAGCACAACTGGACTGTCCACTCGTACAATCGGTTCGACTATTTAGATAAAAAAAAAGTTATGTATAGCTGAACATACTACTAACGACCTTCACGAATTTGGAGCAATAAGGTTGGGGTTGATACGATATCATGTGTGCGTAGGGACTAAAGTATTCAATGCTACTACATGTTTTGTAAATGGATGGTTTATTTTATTAATAGCCAGAGGTTGATTGATAACTCAGTAGTAATACAATATCAAATTAAAGATGCCATCGTAACAATAAAGCCTAGATAAGAATGACTTAGTGCAAAACTTTTTATACCACTCAGGTGGCAAACAAGCATGCGCCCTGCCTGATGGTAAACAGTCACCGTAGCCTACGGAGATTTGCAACACCAGGGATGTCACTCATGCGTTGCCTCTAAAAACCTCTTTACGCCTATCTTGAAGAACCCCATGCTATAATCCCATGGGAAAACCTCGGCTGGGAGTTCATTCCACAACTTGAGAGCTCTCGAAAGAAAACTTCTCCGGAACTGCACAGTACGCGACCGTTGTGGTTCCATCGTATCAGGGTGAACTCGCCGCCGTCGGCGAGCGGTGCGCTTATAAAAAGCTGTCGGCATCATATCGAACAATTCTTCAGAACACAACCCGTTGTACAATCGGTAGAACACACAAAGGGAGGCAAAATCTGTCCTTAACTTTAAGGATTCAATACCGAGTGTAAGCTTAGGATTGTCACCGATTCGCACAGCTCGTCTCTGAATGGAGTCACACGGTCCAAGCTGGTATCGGGGTGCGCCTAAAGGTGACTACAGTACTCCATGTGCGGTCTGACTTGAGACTTATATAAAACAAATTATTGCCCCGCGCTAAAGTACTGCTTTGCTCTGTTGAGTACACCATGTTTTTTTGGATACCAGCCTATGCTCCAGATGACTTCGATATTGGACATCACTGGAGATCTCTAAACCCAAACATCCTAGTACACGATAGTAAAAGGTGTGTTATGTAATTCAGGAACCACAGCAAATGTGGTTTTCTTAGCGGTCAACGGGCAAACTTGTATCTTCATGGGGTTGAATTCGACCAAGTTAACTTCGATTAATTGCTCTTATTGGAAACACATTGGTAATATCTTATCCAGTCGCCTCCGACATAGCTTGAGCTGAGTTGTTGCTATTCTTCTACTGTAATATTCATTGTATTAATTGTTAAACTTTGATATCATCTATAAAACTAAACTGTACTAGTTTCTTGCATCTCCACTAATGAGAAACCCAAATTACGGCTTACGATAAACAATGTATGCGTTTAAGTAGACAATCTGCGCCGAAGCCACCGTTTGATTACTTCCCAACTTTACGAGCGACATTCCAAGCAAAAAGGTTAACTATAAATTAAGTCAACTCAATTAACTTAACACAAGCCTTGTCCAAAAGTTCTGTTAAGGATCGAAGTTGGATAGGTACTTTGTTTCCAGGCGCCTCACAAAATTTACTTCTGAATAATTCGTCGTGAGATTTAAGTATCAGATTCACCAAATTCTCTTCAGCGCCAACTCAACGTATGACTACCCCCATTTTGATTATCCAATGACAAGTGAGGAAGGTCCCGAAGTTTTCCCTAAAATTAATGCTACTCATTCTTCTGAATTCTCGCTTCAAAGTAGCGTAATTAGTTATGCACAACATTTAATAAAAGATTAAACAGTTCCTCATAATTTACTGATCTTTTATCATCATATTCAGTAACCTATACACTTCCTACCCATATACTACAATTTCGAGACCCCAATTTTGTAAGTTCTACTCAAAGACTGGAGACAGAGTGGACTGAAGCACATGCAACATGTTTTCATTCATTTGAAGGAAGTCAAATAAAGAATGAGGGAGAACAAAATATATACAAAGTCTGAGATGTCGCTGATTCTGCAGTACCAAATCCATTTTATGACCAATCTATTTTTATCTTAACTCTAGATTCGAAGGAGATAGAGACAACCGGGCGCCACATGACTTAGTCATTAGACATTACTCGTTACTTTAATATTCTTAGCGTTACATTCTTGATCACTACGAGATAAGATACAATATGATACTTACAAAGCACAGAGACCTCGTAGCGTCGGCTCTTCGTGGGTGGTATACCATTCGCTGCGATGCACAAATATGTACCCATGTCTATACGTTGTAAACTCTTCATGGATAATGTCGATCCCACGTAGTTTTCCACAACTACGACAATTAATAATAACAAATTATTAGTGAATTTTAAACAAATGTAAATCAAGTACAACAGTTTGTAATTAATTTTATTTTTGTATTTGATCTTGAACCTTTGATGTAACAAGTAGTGCCAATTAGTCAACCTATCAAATATACGTCCCCCGCTGCCAGCTCAGGTCCTCTTCCGCATACGATAAACTAAAATTGTATGTTTAAAACTTTTTACAATATTGTTATACAATATACAATATTGTTGACGCGACTTTGACACCAACGCTCGTGGGTTCGACGCCCACACAAGACAAACATTTGTGTACATGAACATGTCTGTTTGTCTTCGTCTGGGTGTTTTAAGAGAGGTAGGGTGCATCAAAGCAGCCCGACTGGGGAAGTACCTCCACCTCACAGAAAACCGCAGCCAAATAACTCCCTAGAGGGTTGTTGCGTTCCTGCGTGTGAGTGAGGTCACCATTAAGCTCTTAAGGAGTTGCTGTGTAAGCAGCAGAGGAGGCGTATGTTACAAGCGTTAATAGGCTACGGTAACTGCTTTACATCAGGTGGGCCGTATGCTTGTATGCCTCCCGACATAGTATAAAAAAAAACAAATCCTAATAAAACATAAACATAACAGTCATTTATCATCATCGTCATTATCATTAATACTTTCCATCATAAGCGACCGGGTCATTTCAATTCTGTCATTTAACTCGGTCTATATAGGTGACGCCCAACGCGATGTCTTCGCTTACGTGACCACCACGCTAGAACTTTCCTTTCTCATTTGCAATCCGATAACGAGTGACTTATCTATCTATAACTTCACGCCAAATCCCTTGCGGGGTAGGAAGAGAGAACCGAGCGCCACGTGACTCGATCCTTACATATCTCACTCGCTTCTTTAACATTCATTGCTCTTCTCATGCACGCTCGCCGGTTTCTAGGGTTCCTGACATCACCTTCTGATAGAACACGACCAATTTGGTCATGGTAGGTAAGTCTTGGCCTTCCCCGGCTCCTACATCCTTCCACTTTTGCATGCCTTACTAAGCAGAAAAGGCCGCAGCTCACTACCACTCAGCTTGCCAGCTGATAATTGTCAACATAGCCCTTAAAGTCTTAAGGGCTATGTTGACAACTATCGAATTTTCACTTCCATATTCTATCGCTTAGAAAAACCCCATGCACAACTTTCAACTAGCGGATCAGCCCTATAGATAACAGGGTCCATAAGTCTCTATAATGTATGAAAAACATTAGAGTATATTTTTTTTAATGTTATTTTCAACTGATTAACCACATAATTTTACCAAATAATTTTGATGTTAAAAATCTCCCTACGATTTCGGAGATAGTGTTACCCTTACACCCAGGATCAGGCCACATAATGTATGAAAAACCAAAAAATATATACTCTAACTTCAGGGAATGTATTGATAAAAGATCCAGACAACAGGTACCTATTCGGTATAAAAGTAAACAGTTCACTCTTTTAAGTTTTCATGAATATTCCTTTTTTAGATTCAAAACATAGCAGAAAAACGCGAACTTTTTGCTAAAACTCCGATTTTCCATTTCGTCCTAGATTTAGATCTCTTCTAAAAACACACTGTGAGAAATTCATTCCATGTTGCTGAAAATTTAAACTGAGTAACTTCTCACTAAAGGGAAACGTGAATCAAACGAAATGTTGTAAATCAATGCTATGAAAAATAGACGCGCGTAGACGCAATTCGCTGAATATCTACGCAATCATGTTTCAATTAAAATACAAATTGTAGATTTAGAAAACTCACGTCCGAGTATTGTGATATGAAAAAATTAAAATGAAAAGTTTCAAATACCTACTTTCAAGCGTAATATGATAGGCGTGCGCGGAGAAACGAATCCTACGCGTAGATGCTCCTTTCAGAAGATTCAAGTAAAGTTGCACCATTTACACCCACCGTGACCCACTCCTGGGAATATCTATGGGCAGGACGCAGTAGGTATTGGATGGAGAAATTTGTTCATGTTTTCGATTGCGTAATCACGTCTATATTCGTGCCAAATAGAATGTGTTTCGTATTTCTTTATTGTAATAATAAGAGCCTGTGCTGGCTGCCATGGTCAGAGAGGCCCAAGTGATGGATTTCTGATTCTATTTTAATATTACTAGAAACATGATCGAGACATGATTGCTGTCTCGTAGGTTACAGCAATGTGGAATTACAAAGTCGTAATTTTTAAAGTACTCAAAAGAGCTTAGGTAAGATGTTAAGATATTTTTTTGATTTACGTACTGTTTCATGGGAAATTTATCTACTACTTGCTTCAGAGATGAACAAACAGACTGACGTAAACCATTCCCCACTATTAAATATATTTTCGCTCACACCATCCACCCCCACCCTCAATTCAATATAAGGGACGGCACTGCGATGGATTTGTCACTTGTAGCATGTTATTCTTACGATTAACGTCTACAACGCCTGATGATGCCTCGTGGAGAGGCGAAACACGTGTCGCAGCGACGACCAGGCCAGTCGTGGCAGCGACGGTGGTGGTGGGGGCATGCCGATTCTGTTCCAGATGGCGGACGACCGCAGCAGCCGAGGCAGAGACTACCGGAGCAGCCATGGCAGCGTCGGCATGTAGCACGTACTAACAGTAGTGCGTGGGTGCCGGCCGGCGCTAGGCCGCATGAACTAATTGGTGGCGGAAGCACACAAAGCAGGTTAGATCAAATTGCATGTAAATTTGACTTTCGCAAAATAACGCCTGAATCTATTAACTGTTTCCATAGTCGTTTGTCCTATGAGCAGCTGTTAGATAAATACAATATACTAAACCTTAATCTTAGATGCACCCAACTGGAGGCAAGAATGCTCTATGATCTATGCCATAATAGATATGATTGCCCTTCTATAATTAATAGATTATGTTACAGGGTTCCTACCAGGACACATGCCCGTAGACAATGTCAATTGTTTGCTCTTGTCCCTTGTCGTACCAACGCCGGCAAACATTCTCGTCTTTACCAAATTACTCAATCTTACAACCTGAATTTTAATAATATAGATATCATGGTTACACGTGTTAGTACCTTCAAAAAGAAAACGTTCGAAATTATTAATACAGCCTAAAATGCTAAAAAAAAAATAATATCGACTTGCCAACTTGTCAATTGTTTTTTTAAACAGCAAATATGTACGTATTTATAACTATCGTTTATGGCATAATTCTCAGTATTTACTGAAGTGTATGTAATGTAAACCTTGCTTATTTTTCCCTTTAATTTGTAAAGTAATCTGTGGTGAACGGTGCTGATGGAACAATTATTGTTATCTCAATGCTATCTTTAAGTAAAATATAGTGTGTCGTTGTTTATTTAACTAAAAAAAGTAAAAGAAAATACAAGACAAGCATATTCGTAAGTCAAATTAACCAAGTATAATAAATTATTAAATATTTCTACTCGCCGATGAAACATATTTCCATATTGGTGTATTTTGTATGTACCATAATGTAGGCAAATTAGACATTAGTATGTTGTATTTTTTGTAACTGTTCTTTTATAGTTACAACTAGTTCAAATGTGGATTTAAAATCATTCGAACCAATATATATAATACAGAAATTGTTAAAAGCAAAATCAGTACTTTTTCGGTAGTGGATCTGCAAATAGTTCTTGAATTACTCCACCAGGTACGAGATAGTGACAAAGTTTTGTTTCACTAAACGTCTGTTCTGCTGTTCTCAAGAGGTCGACTCATTAATTGCTTTTAACTTCGTCTTTGTGACTGGTAGGTAAAGATGTTTGTATTTTTGTGTTTATTTCAGGCGTTGATGAAAAAATCTTCTTATTCCTTTTTGGTACAGCCGTCGTTTACGGAGTCGATTGTTTTTTGGCGTTTGCTTCGGTGTATATATGTGTGAGAATTTGCTTATTTTGAACTCATATAATTGTTTTTTTTTTCTTTAAGCGCATGTTTTCAGATAATAGATTCACAATTTCATTTTCAGCTGAGTCATATTTTTGTTGTAAAGTTGATACTTTCTTCTCTAATTGTTCTACTTGGAAAAAGTACCTATTAACTTTTTGTAGCTTCTATTTACAGGTGATCTATTTCCGCTTGTATTGTTCAACTCTCTATTTCACACATGAGAGAACTAAAAGAATTTTCAACAGGTATTTCAATTTCGAACTTTTCTAACAGGGTCATATTTACGGTTGTGGAAGAGTTTATTATTTGTTTCTTATGAGAAGTGAAGGATTTTTCCTCCTTTCGTTCAACGTTTGACAAATATACAACTCCATTGTAATCGTTGTTGACTAGTCGTTTTTTATATTCACCAATAATAATAACTGCGCATGCTACATTAAAGCATTCGGCGCAATTTACACATGCAAGATGTTGCCGTCCGTTAATAATTTTCGTACAAATTTTGCATTTAACGCCATCTTGAGTTTCGATTCGGAACTTTCTTTAATGGGTTTGTTTCATTTTGCACTTTTACCAGTTGTTTTAGAAATAGTAAACCTCTACTAGGATCTCAATTAATTCAAGAAGAGGCAAGTTTCTTTTGGCATTTCTTCTACGTTAATGGTAAATTTTGAAAAGCTGGTAGATTAAAAAAGAGAATTGTTTATATATATATATACAACATCGGGAGGTATACAAGCACACGGCCTACTTGATGTAAAGCGGTTACCGTAGCCTATAAACGCATGCAATAGATTAAGTATCACTCGCGCAATGCCACCTCTGCTGCTAACACAGCAACTCCTTAGGAGCTTACTGGTGACCTCACTCACATGCAGGAACACAACAACTCTCCATGGAGTTGTTATTTGGCTGCGGTTTTCTGTAAGGTGAGATACTTCCCCAGACGGACTGCTTTGATGCGCCCTACCCCTCTTAATCTATAATCTAATGTTTGTCCTGTGTGGGAATCGAACCCACGAGCGTCGGTGTCAAAATAACGTAACAACGCGTTTCACTTCCGCGCCACCGAGCTCATAAAAAATCAAAACAATGAAAAATTTAAAAGATACAATAATGAGAATGCAAAACCTGTCTAAGTGTCCGTGAGGGTTTAATGGCAAATAAATGTTTTTTATCTAATCAACCACTAAAATTAAAACAATTTAATACTATGGTCGTAAGTAGTTTCGTCTCGATACCGATGTATCGGAGTTGGTTTTACGACTTAACCAACTGCACATTCATGTACCTATTATTTTTATCAAGCCTGTCAGGAATTGTTTTATGGCCGTGGTTGTCGGTAACGTACTTCACAAATCGATTGAATTTTTTTTTGTACCGCTCAGGCGGCAAACAAGCATATTCACTGTGTAATTCACTGTGTGAAACATGTGTATTATAACTACATATATATATAAATTTCTCATAAGCTTCCTTATTCACACGCAGGATGCCATAACCTGTTAGAACATTGACAAGTTCATCTATCCTTTCGACTATCTGTAAAGTATTTACAACCATCCATAAGTTTTATTTTACGTTATGTGTACCAATACAATGTTACCAAGACTATGATGCTAACTACCCTCTCTATATTTATTGTTGATAATGTCCGTTACCGTGATATTTCTATTTCCAAATATAGAAGAAAATTCATTGATCTATACAACAATTCGCTAATAGTACATATTCAATAAGCAGTTAACGACCCTGGATATCAACGATAAATATTAAGAATATAACATACTCCAATCCTACAATAATAACATACTCCAATAATAACACAATACACATGGGTGAGTCCGCTAGCATCTGTAGTATCGCGAATGGTGCTAACTCCCAAATAGTTTTAGGCAATATTCTCATTAGGCAGCTGACTGTCTACTGACTGACTCTGAGCGAATAATGAGTGTCTACTCATTAATCGCTCAGAGTCAGTCGTGTGAAGTCAATGTCGTATGAGCGACGAATTGTAGCAAATTAACCACCGTGATAAACTCAAACACACGCTTTGCTAGTCCATATTCGACTGTTTTTTTTGCCACAATGAGCTTTGTCGTCAACTGGACCAAATTGTACACGTAATTTTGCCGCAAACTGTACAGTGTGCGCTGTATATGTACTTAAAATTTATAGGGATTGTTTATGGGGTGACAATGGTGGCAAAGAGTCTGCTATTCACAGTTTACCTAATTAAAGATCAAAGCTGGGGAAGTAACCGCAAACCAGAAATAACCAAGTTAACAGAAAACCGCCAGTGCCATCTCACTGGAGAGTTGTTGTGTTCTTGCGATTAAGCGAGGTTAACAATAAGCTCCTAAGGAGTTGCTGTGTTATTAACAAAGGTGGCATCGCTCGAGCTACACTTAATTAGGCATTAATTAGCTGCAGTAACCACTTTACATAACCTTGTTGTAGGTGGACCACAAGGTTGCATTCCACCCGATATTGTATAAAAAAAAATATTACAAATTTTGATATTTCTAAGCGGACATTTTCACGCATCGCAATAAATGACGAAAAGCCTATTCTTTTCAAATACCTAACTTTCATATTGTTTGACATACAATATTAATAGAATTAATGAACAAATGTGTCCCGACTTATAAGCTCATTACAAAACCGTATCTCTCCTTAATTAATTTTCTGACAAACATGAAATGTCTTATTTTGTTACACTGTACAATACTGTTGCCGTATTCACGCTTCACCATATGGTGCAGACGTTTTTAAAACTCTATTTATGTGCCAGCTAACTCTGATTTACCCTTATGTCAATTATTATCAATATTATAAATCTTAAGATTATTCCAGCAAGCATGAAGATCAGAAAATTGGCAGTAGATTGGCACCGTTACAAGTATTTAACTAGTGCTACTTCACCGTTATAAACTGCGTTTTCAATACACTTGGAAAGCGCTATGATCGGAGTCTCACCATAGGTTGCGGGTTTGATTGCCGAGGAAGACACATATTTGTCTACATTGTCCCACACATCTCTTTGTCTTAATCGTTCTTTGGTTGATGTTTCTTTGTATTTGTATTGCATAGTATGTATTTACAAAAAGTATTTACGAGTATGTGTATTTAACAGTTAACTAGTACCTACCCATATCACAACTTGACTTAGTTTAGGACTAGATCCCATCAAGTCGGCTAGTTCAATATACTGTATGTATATCTTCACGCCAGGTCCCTTGCGGGGTATGGCGCGGCCGAGGACACTGCCCAACACACGCTGGAGCAGTGTCCTAGATGGTCTCGGCAGCGCCATGATCTGGTGTCCGCGCTTGGAAGCGCGGACCTCTCGCTCCCGAGAGTGGTCCGCTCCATGCTCGGGAGTGACAGTGCCTGGCAGGCGATGGCCTCCTTCTGTGAGACGGTCATGATCCCGAGGCTGTCCCGCTCCGGAGACAGAGGATGGGAGTGCAGCGTAGGCGCTACGCGCACCTATTGCCGCCTCCCTAACATGTGGGACTAGGGGTCAGGATGGGAACCTGGCCCCATAATGGTCCCGCCGCCGGAGGGGCTGTCCCAATTTGCCGGGACGGCCCCTAGATTGAAGAAGTCCGGCCCCTTCTGAGGGGCTGGCCAGTCGCAGTGGTGTCCTGTTGCTGATAGATCCAGGGCACCACACGAACGCGGCCGATGGCATTTCGCGAGTCGTTTAGTGGGTATACCGTCGGACAGCCGACGGGGAGTCCCACACTACTACCGGAGGCCACCCAGGCACCGGTGGTGTGCGTAACGCATTTTTCACCGCGTCACAAAAAAAAAAAAATAGGTTCCTTGCGGGGTAGGCAGAGAGAACCGAGCGCCATACGATGCGGTCCTTACATTCCGCCGCTTCCAGGGGCTCCTGATATCACCTTCTGATAAAACACGACCAACTTGGTCATAGCAGGTTAGTCTCGGTCTTCCTCGGCTCCTACATCCTTCCACTTTTGCATTGTATATCTGTTTTGTTATTATTTCATCTTGCATTTTTTCTACATGTCCGAATCAACGGACCTTTAATAACCTTTTCTTATTTCAACACCGACACTCTCTTTCAGACCAACTCTTTTTCTCAGGTCATCATTACGAACGGGGTCAGCAAGCATTATGCCACAAATTTTGTGCAATGCTCTCATCTCGACCGCATTTATTCTATTTTCATGCTCTCTCTGCCATACCCAGCTCTCACTTACATAAGTTAAAGTTGGGATTAGCACTGCGTTGTGTACGTCGCTGTGCCAATCCCAACTCTATCTTATGCCAGAAGGTCTTAGATTTCGGCTGCCCTGAAGTTTACCCATCTTAAATATACTAAACATTATTAACAGGCTTATAACACAAAAATAACACTTATATCTTCAAAAAGACATAAAGAACAGAAAAGATAAAAAGAAAGCAAGAAATTGAAAATTTGATTTGATTTGATTGAAAATTTGATTTATGTCAGTCACGAGGCTAGGAAAAATCCTCCAACTACCAGCACGGTTGTAATTGTGATTTTTAGAAAGATATTATTAATATTATAATTTAATAATATTATAATATCTGCCTACCCCGCAAGGGACCTGGCGTGAAGATATACATACATAAGAAAGATATTAGAGAATTAAACATTATTGACGTTGATCTCTTATGTGGATACATACTCATTTTATATTTGTCATTCTTACCGATAAGCCCTCACAGGTAAGCCGTATTAAGATACAGAAATCTTCCTCATCTTTCTAATTTTATAGACGCTTGTCTATATAGTACATTTACATATATATCACTCACAGACGACACAGATGTAGATGTAGTTGATAGTATAGTAACAGCATAGTAACAGTTTTTAGGTCGCTATTTTAATATATGTTTAATATATATGTTATGTTAATATTTATGTTTAATATTAATAATATGTTTATAATTCACAAATATCCCTGATCTCATTTTCATAGTGCTATTTCAGCGTGCTGAAATGATATGATATGATCATGTCCTAATAATATATATATAAATACTCTATGTAATTTGTATTGTATGATTCCGATAAATATTTTATTTACAAAATTTTTAATTCATTTCTTACCTACTGAAGAAATTTGATAGAAAAGGTATCGTTATATTCATCTTAGCAATTCATGTGTTCCAGGATATGTGAATTAAAATAAAACCAATATGGCGGATTTTTACTGACACACAGATTATTTCCAATGCTTGCGAGTTGGGTGTCAGAATTAAAGCTTCTATAATGCAACCACAAAACATATTCGTGATGTACTCGTATATAAAAAAAAAATTGCATTCAATTTACGCAGAAAAGTTTTGACTTTTTAAACTTTTCACCGCAACCTCGAATGGTTTAAACAAATTGTGTGAATATTTATTTAAACGATTTAATTGATATAGCATATAAATGGGTTGCCCATTTACTGTAGCATTTCGCATACAAAATGTTACATCTATTTATCGTATCGTACTGAAATTTGCTGACTTATTTCCAATGACGGATTGATCCGTCGTTAGTGGTTACGGTAAGGATATGTCACAAACCAATAAACCAGTTATATAGCCGATAAATAAAGCGATGTACATTCATGAACTAAGCCAATAAGAGCTACGCATTCTAAATTAACCTCCGACACGTAGCGATGAGTTTATTTGCTACGCAATATCGTGTCGTCGGGTCTCCATTGGTTTTTTCATCATGGAACACATCCTTCATCGGCGGTAAAAAGTTTAATTATTATAATATATGATTTTGTAAGGTGTAAAAGGAACGTTTTGAAGAGAATTGAAGAATTCCTTACATGACGAGTACATTAAATTTATTATCTATTTAAGTACTTTGTAATAATTACCAACAAAGTAACTTGTTAGTTAGTAGTTAAAAGTAGTACAAAACAAAAAATTAACTTATCTAAATACTTGTTATTTTCTTCAGTTTTATACTCTTTAATTGAAATTGAATACAATCTATTTTAAATTACTATGAAATTTCCATTTTCTTCTTTCTATCGTTATACCTAAGCCTAAGGATTTGGCGAAGATACTGATTCTTACATAGAGCGACTGCCGTCAGATCTCCCCAACCCATAAGGAAAATCACTTAGGTCAAGTCATATGTCTTTCGAAATAAAATTTCTTAAATATGCGGGTTTCGCGATATTTTCTTTACCGTCGTGATAATTACAAATATGTACATAAATCAGAAATCACAAATTTAGTGGTACATGCTCATTTCAAGATTTGAACCAGTGACCGTCGGATAAATAGATTGATTCTTAACTACTCTTTCGGACATGTAGAAAGAATGCGGGGCGAAAGAATGACGAAACAGATATACAATGCAAAAGTGGAAGGATGTACAAGCCGAGGAAAACCGAGACTAACCTACCATGACCAACTTGGTCATGTTTTATCAGAAGGTGATGTCAGGAGCACTAGGAACCGGCAAGCGTGCTGAAAAGAGCTATGAATGTCACAGAAGCGAGTGAAGTATGTAAAGACCGCGTCTTATGGCGCTTGGTTCTCTCTGCCTACCCCGCAAGGGACTTGGCTTGAATATATACTTTATCACTGATGAAATGAAATTTCTATGATCACATAAAAAGTAAACCAATTAAAACCCAATTATTAAAACCCGGTGACGAGGGCAGTGGATAAATAACCGATCTAATGACAAACAGGTCAGGTTCGAATCCTGGTATGTACCACTAAATTCGTCTTTTCAGATTTAAGTACATACAGCTAGTTGTCACTGGATCGATGGTGAAGGAAAACATCGTGAGGAAACTCGAACATCCAAGAAATTTCATTCCGAAATACGTTTAAGCTAGCAACTCAGAGGAAAAACTAGATAAAGGTTGTTTACCTGGTTTTTCCTCTGAGTTGCGAAGATCTGACGTCTGTTTGTTGGTCTGTAGTAGTTCTATGTAAAAATCAGTATTTTCATCAAATCCATAGGCCATTCCAAGTGGATTTGAAAACGAGATAACGTTAAGAAGAAAATTAAAACCCGGTGATAATACTATCTTATCCAAATCCTTAATCTTCGCCAAATCCTTAAGGCTTAGGCAGCGGAAAAATCTGGTGAAAGAACATTCTGTAACTGTTATGAATATATAACGGGGTAGCCGTTCGTAGCGGCTTACCTGGTGATATTAATGGAAAACGCACTACCAGGTCAGTACACAAAATATCATGTGTATACCAACGTTTCATTTCAGCCACTGAATGAATTATATTAAAAGAGGCGCCATAAATGCGGAAAGGTTTATTTCTAATATTAAATTACTCAAGGTACCAGTACCAACGAAGGGATGAAATATGTTGTTAATAACAGCTAGAATATATGACAACGTGAACTAAGCGAAGGTCGACTTACTTTATTACAAGCATTTTCTCATGCTTAATGCCATTTTGGATGTAGTAATTCATCTGGAGTTTGCTATCAATGCAGAAGCCAAAATCTGTTGCAGTATTTTTGTGCATGAACATGTCGTTTTGTGATGGTCTGGGTGTTTTTAAGAAAGCTAGGGCGTATCAAACCAGCCCGATTGAAGAAGAACCTCCATCTCACAGAAAATCCCAGCCAAATAACAACTCTCTAGAGGTCGTTGTGTTCCTGCGAGTGGGTGAGGTTACTAGGGAGCTCCTAAGAGTTGTTGTGCAGACTTGGCATCATCGCTTTCACTTTCGGGTGCGTTTAAATAAAATTTTAGTTATGTGTTATTCACAGCGGTTTTTACCCGTACATAACAACAGTAAGTATGAAAAGAAAGTTAAGAAATTGCGATTTATTTTTAGTATTGTTTATGTATTGTACCCAAGTCATCAGTTCAGTTGATATAAAAACATCTTCTTCTTCCTCTTAGCATTATCCAGTTTTCCTTAATTCATTAGGATTGGCAGGGTCCACTACCTAAGTCTAAGGATTTGGCGAAGATACTGATTTTTACATAGAATACCGTCTAGCCACCGCAACCCACAGAGAAAACCAGATCATTTTAAGGTAAGATCACACGTCATTCGAAATACAATTTCTTGGACGTGCGGGTTTCTACACGATGTTTTCCTCATCTCATTCCATCAAGCAAGTGATAATTACAAATACGTAGGTCACACTATAAGTTTTTCGTAACTTAAAAAAACAGCATGTTATAACCAAAATATTATGTTTATTGCTTTTCAAAATACTCTCTTTTACATTTTAAACATTTTTTCATGCGATCGAACCATTTTTTAAAACAGGAGGACCACAGATCTGAAGTCATGTTTTCTACATGCTGATTGAACGCTATCACTGCCTTTTCGGAGTTGGTAAAAGTGAAACCTCTCATCAAATCTTTAATTTTGGGGAAAATACAGAAATCACTGGGTGCTAGGTCGGGGCTATGCGCAGTATGGGTAACGAGTTGTACTTTTTCGGAAGTTAAAAATGACTTTTTTTGTTGGCCGTGTGTGAAGAAGCGTTGTCATGATGTAGGCGCGATCATTTTTTTACCAACGTTTCTCGCCTGCCTCACTTTTGTTGGCCTATTCTTATTTTCAAACACCCATTCACAAGATTGCTGTTTTTTTTCGGGTTCAAAACAATAAATCCACGTTTCGTCTCCTGTGACAATGTCATAAATAGCATTAGAATGTCCGTGGTCGTACTTCAGTAGCATCTGTGAGCACCATTCCACGCGAGCCCGCTTCTGCTCCGCTGTCAGTTCATGAGGGATCCAACGACAACAAAGTTTCCGAACTTTCAATTCTTCGTGTAAAATTTTCTAAATTTGGCTCCTACCAATCCCCAATAGTTCTCGAATTGTGTCATAGGTAATCCGCGGGTTTTCTTCAATTAGCCGCTTAACAGTAGCCACATTATTTACGTTGACGGCAGTTGAAGGCCGCCCTTCACGAAATTCGTCATGTACAGAAACTCGACCTCTCTCAAATTCAGCAAACTATCGCCTCACGGTGCTCAAAGAAGGTGCTTCTCTCCCAAAAGCATTTTGAAGACGAGCAGCACAGTCTTGCGGAGAGAGAGAACTTTTAAAATCATAAAAAATCATCGCTCTAAAATCTTTTCGACTCAATTCCATTTTCGTTGCGTACGTAGAACTTTGATGTGTGATAAAAAACAATTGACAAATGATTTCCCGCCAACTGTTTTTTTTTATTACTAAGTAGGTTGCAACGTTTCAAAAAATATAACATTAGAAATTCAAATAGTTCCGATTAGCTAGAAGTGCAAAACTTAGTGTACCCCTAGTATATACATAAATCCGAAAACACGAATTGTAGTGGTACATGCCAGGATTCGAACCGGAGACCTGTTAGTCACAAGGTCGGTTCTTTTTAGGTTAGCCTAGTGGCTATCACTGCTCATCAGTTGATATACAAACATAAACATACAAAATAACAAGTTTGTAAGTCGTTGAAAAAGGGAAGATTACTTTGACCTATGCTGCAGTCGGGTGGCATGCAATGTCTTTTGTTGGGAGGCTTCATTGGGATCTCCACTGATTCTGCAGTCTCCGATTGGCCCAGTGGTTGTCGCAAAGATTATTGATTGCCTTTGGTGTCCTAGTAGTCTGACTTGAAGGAGCAGAATTCAGCCATAGACACAATTTTGCGCCTACTACCATAACTATGCGGCCGTTGTTGGCCGTGCAGCATTCCTTAAATCCAAGATTTTTTCTGGCCTCAACAAACACTGCATGACGGTTGCTGGTTAAAAACTCTGACAATGTTAAAACACCTCCTTTCAACAGCTTTTTAGCGTGCCATACCTGGTTTCTAATAAGCTGATCCTGAAACTGTGGGATCATCGGCCGTGGTCTACTGGAGGCACCATCTCTGTCCAATCGAACAGAAGTGGAAAACAGTTGAGTATGTCATTGATGTCCAACGTGTTACGACCGAGTTCATCTGGATACTAAATTGGATCATCCGTGGTCTCAGGAACACAATGAAGAGGAAGAGTACCAAATCGGGATCTCATTTCGATGCCATCGAGAGTATTGTGAACTAACTCCAGTTGAGTTTAAGTCCTATAACTATCTTCCATATTAAGGTCTTAAAGGTATGGAAATCTTTTGCGAGGGCAGAAGCATCCTGTGCTTCTCCGTGACTCGTGTCTCTTCAAATGTAGTCATTCTGCTTTCAAATAAAACCATCTCTTTAGTTGTGTAAGACTGTCTATTTTGTTAATTGTATTCGTTTTTTATCCAACAAAAGAGAGGGAGAGTGAACAGCTGACGGTCCAGTGAAGTTTATTACTGCATTTAAAGTGACTAAAAGTTCCTTATTTTCAATTTATCTATCTTATTATAAAACTTAAATCAGAGGAAGTGCAAATACATGTGCTCTTATTGCCTGCATGTGAGTGGGGTCACCAGTAAGCTGTTACAAGAAAAAGTTGTTACGTGTACTTCGAGTGAGATTAGTGTACCTGTGAATAATTTCGACTTGATCGATACTGATATTTCTTCCGAACGAAAATCTGAGCTAGTTGATATCTTACAGCAGTGCTCAGATTATTTAATTAATCAATCGACTACACGTGTGAATACTGGCGAGTTAGATTAGAATAACAAACCACCGTCGCATTGTACAACGCCGCCCATGTAGGTTATCTCCCGACGAAAATCAGGTTGCGCGTGATAAGTTTGACGATATCTCAACCCTTCGAAACCCGGGTGGTCGTATACGACCGCGAAATGTATGGGAAAACGTATATAACGGGTTCTGGCTGCTCAATTATGTCCCATTCAATTGGTCAAGGTTTAAAAACGCTACGCGAAGTACTAGAAGTTTTAAAAAAGCTGGTCTTTCATTTAACCTTAAGAAATGTTCCTGACTTAAAACCTGCGTAGAGTTCCTTGGTTACGATACAGGCAGGAGAGAATAAACCAAATAAATAAAAGGTGAAGGCTCTGTCATCATTACCTGAGCCAGAGACAACTACACAGGTAAGCAATTTATTGGTTTGGCCTCATATTTCCGCCAGTTTGTATCGAACATTTCACGTTTAATGGATCCCACTACATTAAATTTTAGTCTGAATTGCACTTAATATCACATAACAAATTTATTTGTCACCTAATGTCACATAACAAATTGAAAATGAATACTTAATAACAATATCGGTAGTCGAGCGGTTAGCAAGGTCTGTTTTAACACCAATGCCACGAGCATTGGTGTTAAAACAGGTTTAATTCTCATACAGGACAAATATTTGTATGCATGAACCTGTATGTTTGTTTTGGTATGCGTTTTAAGAAAGGTTTTGAAGGTAGATTTCTGAGAGGCATTAAAGCAGTCCGACTAGAGAAGTACAACCATCTCAAAAAAAATCACAGCCATATTACAACTCTTTGAAGGTGTGTTGTGTTTCTGGAAGGACCAAGGTTACCAGTAAGCTCCTAACGGGTGTTTGTAGCAGGAGTGGCAACGCACGAGCGATGCTTTGTATCATGAAACCACTTTGCATCATGTCTCCGATGCTATCATCGACATAGCAATTAATGCCTGTAACTGACAACATAATATCATTAATATGCAGCAGAAATTGCGTCGGGGAGAGCAAACCGCTGTCGGAGCACCTATCATCAATAATGGAATTTTCGCATTTGCTAATCAAGCTGGAAACCCATTATTACAAACACTGGGGTAATCCATACGATGGTAAGTCGATAGAAGGCCACCATGCCCAATTGAATATTTTGCCATATCTTGGTTGACAGCTCACGCTTCATCTTGACATCCCATCACAAAAGATGTGTAAGATACATCAAAAAATCACCAGCCAAACGATCATTGCAAAAGTCTAGTCTAAGTCGTGATCTTTTTGGCATGTCGGGAGTGGCATGTTTATCATACACTCCATCATCTTGCAGAGAAGGAAGGACAAAGCTATAGGTCTGTAATAGCAGTTTTCTACGAACACCCAGCAAATACGCAAATTATAGTATAGGTGTTGATAAAGTATGTATGTATACCTTCGCGCCAGGTCCCTTGCGGGGTAGGCAGGGAGAACCGAGCGTCATAAGACGTGGTCTTTATACACCTCACTCGCTTCTTTAACATTTACAGTTCTTTTCATGCACGCTCGCCGGTTCCTAGGGCTAATGACGTCATCTTCTGATACCACATACCACATTAACCCTTACTCATCCCACTGCAGGGATACGGGTCTCCCTTTAACCGAAGGGGTTACTCCACAAGGGGTGGGGCATACTCCACCAAGCTGCTCAAATGCGGATTGGCGGAGGCTAGTGTTTTAAAGCCGCCCGAGGGCCACTGACTTAGCTTAACGACTGTCATCTATCGACAATAGCCGTGACCGACGGCTTACCATACCCTCCTACGCACGGAGAAACTCGAGGTAGATAAACCCTTCCATAGACAGGCTGCGGTCGACTGCTTAACCTGCGTGTTTGATTAGAATGACACGCGCAACGACGCCATCGAGCTTTTTTACCTTCTGATAAAACACGACCAATTTGGCCATAGTAGGTTAGTCTTGGTATTCTTTAGCTCCTACATCCTTCCACTTTCGCATAGTATACTGTTTCGTCACTCTTACATCCTACATAGTGTACACGAAGTGTTTAATAAAATCTAATATAAAAAGATATGAAAATTATGCGGCGCTGTATACCCTGCAAAATTTTATCATTAATTAAGTTAATGTCTTAACTACCTATGTACTAAAACTATCTACAAAATCAGAATTACGCTGTTACGGCAAAATTTGAGCAGTAATTCCGTAGAAGATATGGCTCTCACGAGAGCACTAATCGCTTAACTCTGCCTTCTTAATTAGGTTACTCTGGCATCACTAATCATTACGTGGCTTTAATCAAAACATTGTTGCCAGCAATCCACCATTTAACGCTGTCAAATTAAATTTAAACGGTAATTATTTATTACTTTATTATAGCATACGACCCCCTGCCTCTAAATCTCGAGCGTGGACATAAAATATTGCAAGTATATATTGTTCATAGGGTTGCCAAAACTAAAAACTTTTTGTTGTGTAATACTCCTGACTCTAAAAAGGTATAACATCCACAAAGCCCTAGTTCTTTACATATATATTTATCTATGGATCTGTATGTGTCATCGTAACGTGTAGCGCCTATAGATAATATTATTATTTGTCGGTTTTTAGTAAACAGGTGGTTTGATTGGGATAGTTCGTAATAATGTTTTATTAAATTCAAATTTAAAGTTTTATGTGACATGGTACAATTACATATTGTTGGTTCACATACGTTAGTGATTATTAATTTCTCTTTTTTATGCGACAAGTCACTTGCTAAACCATTTTTACTTTTATTGCGTACGCCACAAGGATAAACAGTATAACTTGGGGTATTGCTGTATGCCTGTACGAAGCAGAATTATAATTATGTAGCTTATTACATAATTATACTTATATTTTACAAAAAAAATATAAGTACTCTTAACAAATAGGGGTCGGTACCAGAAGCGTGCACGCCGCGACCCTGCCAGTCCAACACTTGGACTGCAATTCTGGACCCAAACCGCACAGACGCGCGGATTAGGGCGTCCCCCGGAGGCGACGCGCACCGATCCGCCCCCGTCGGTGCGAAATCTAAGGCATGCGCCGGTGGGGGCCGCCACCCACCACGCAACGCCCATCCCGGCGGGTCGAGGAGAGCTGAGTGTCGTATAGGCACATGGAATGTGAGAGGTGGTCTAAAAGATAAGATGAATGAGTTGATAGATATAATGAACGTGAGATGCCTAGATGCTTTGTGTGTGTCAGAGACCAAGCGAAAGGGAAGCGACACCGAAGATCTGCCCGGTGGCATGATGGCCCTGTGGTCCGGGGTGGACCAGGACGTTCATTCCAGCGCTGGCGTAGGTGTCGTGCTTTCATCTCGCTTGGCCGCTGGTGTGAAAGATTACGATTTAGTAGGTCCAAGACTTCTCTGGGTTAAGATAAAACTGGGGATTACGCGAGTGTTTTTAGTTGCTGCATATGCTCCTGTGAGCTCTGCTGATCCCCAGGAGCTCGAGAAGTTTTGGGAGACTGTAAGGGGTATTCTGGATTTGGCCGAAGCGAATGAACGGATAATTATGTGTGGTGATCTGAATGGATGGGTTGGGACCAAGCGAAGCAGTTATGAGGCTGTGCTTGGTCCATACGGAGATAAGAGAGTGAACGATGCTGGTAAGTTACTTTTAGACGTATGTATGGAACAAAACCTCCTTGTGTCGAACACGCTCTTCCATCACAAGGATATTCACACTTACACATGGAGACAGAATGAACAGAAAAGTGTGATTGATTTGATTTTGATAGATGGACGTCTCCGAAAGTCGTTAATGGATACAAGAGCCTTCAGAGGTCCCACTCTTGAAACGGACCACTATCTGGTGATAAGCCGATTTGTGGGCCTTTTCAAGAAGTGGAGGCACTGGCGAGTGCGTATTCCTTTCGGAGACCATGAAAGAATAAGAAGTGAAAAATTGGAAGATGAAAGTGTGAGGAGTACGTATGTACGTCTAGTCAGTGAAAGACTTGCGAACGCGAGTCTTTCCGACTCAGATGTAGACGAATGTTGGAAAGTTCTGAAAGAAAGTATGGTGGACAGTGCGAAAGAAGCATGTGGATGCGCAAAGAGACGTAGTACACTAAGAGGAGATGCCTGGTGTGATGCGGAGGTTCAATCCTCCGTGGAAAAAAAGAGGAAAGCGTGGCTGGATTACATATCATCTTTGCACCAGAGTGATGGTATGAAAGAAATGAAGAAAGAAATATACCGTCGATGCAAGAATGACTCCAAAGCTTTAGTGAAAGAGAAGCGTGAAAGACTACATATGATTGAGGAAGAGAAGCTGACGAAGAACTTCGAGGCAAATACCAAACTCTTCTGGAGAGACGTAAAGAAGTCTCGAAGTGGTTCGTCAGCATCCAGAATGGACAAGATAAGGTGTAAAGCTGGTGGCATTCTTGCTAACACTCAGGAAGTGTTAGAACGGTGGAGTGAATATTTTAGAGAAATGTATGATTATGTCCATGACGCTGGCATTATGAATGAGTCTGTGATTGACTCGGCAGTGCCAGCGTACCATGAAGACATTACTATGGATGAGATTGAATGGTCGATACGAAGTTTGAAAGATGGAAAGTCAGCGGGAATCGATATGGTAACAGCTGAGATGATCAAGCTAGGTGGTACCTGCGTTAGGGACGCCTTCTGGTTTTTGAGCAAATTATGCTGGAGAACCGGAAGGGTCCCGAGCGATTGGAGACGCGCAGTCATCGTGCCCTTGTATAAAGGCAAGGGCTCACGTATGGACTGCGCCAACTATAGGGCCATCAGTTTGATCAGCTTAGCAGCTAAAGTGTATGGAAAAATCATTGAAAGGAGAATGAGGGTGAAATTCGATGGAATGCTTTGGGAAGCACAGGGTGGATTTCGAAACGGCAGAGGATGTACGGATCAAGTTTTTTCACTCCGCAACATCGTAGAGAAGCATCTGGCTTTGGACCAGAAGGTTTTCTGCGGTTTTGTGGACTTTGAGAAAGCATTTGATAGAGTCGTGCGAAAGAATCTCTGGAACATTTTGCCCGGATATGGGGTTGACGGTGACCTACTCCGTGCTGTGCAATCCACTTATGAGGATTGTACAGCATGTGTGCGGGTGGACGGCAGCTTGTCGCCCTGGTTTGATGTCAACATTGGTGTCAGACAGGGATGCGTGCTGTCGGCTCGGCTGTTCATCCTGTATCTGGACAGTTGTCTTCAGAGAATAAGAAATATGAATGTGGGAATGCGAATGGGTGACTCAGTGGTCAACGATGCTGCATTAATAGCAGAATCACCATCCGAACTGCAAACACTAGTTACAACAATGAAAGATGATTGTATGAAGAAAGGCTTACAATTGAATGCGAAGAAAACCAAGATAATGGTATTTGAAAGAGAGACAACCAGAACGAACACTAGGATTATGGTTGATGATGTAGTGTTGGAGCAAGTGAATGAGATTGTATATCTTGGAAGTGCTTTTAGCAGCAATGGAAGGTACACCGCTGATGTGGAGAGACGAGTGAGTGCCGGGAATAGGGTGAATGGAGCGTTAGGTAAACTTCTAGGCAGCCGAAATCTAAGCCAGAAGGCACAGCTCGCTGTACACAACGCGGTGCTAATTCCAACGCTAACTTATGGAAGTGAGAGCTGGGTATGACAGAGAGAGCATGAAAGTAGAATAAATGCGGTCGAGATGCGAGCATTGCGCAAAATTTGTGGCATAACGCTTGCTGATCGCGTTCGTAATGAAGACGTGAGAGAAAGAGTTGGTCTAAAAGAGAGTGTCGGTGTTAAGATAAGAAAGGGCATGCTCCGTTGGTTCGGACATGTAGAAAGAATGCGGGACGAAAGAATGACGAAACAGATATACAATGCAAAAGTGGAAGGATGTAGGAGCCGAGGAAGGCCGAGACTAACCTACTATGACCAAATTGGTCGTGTTTTATCAGAAGGTGATGTCAGAAGCCCCAGGAACCGGCGAGCGTGCATGAAAAGAGCTATGAATGTCACAGAAGCGAGTGAAGTATGCAAGGACCGCGTCTTATGGCGCTCGGTTCTCTCTGCCTACCCCGCAAGGGACTTGGCGTGAAGATATACATACATACATACTCTTAACAAAAAAAAAAATACAAATAATAAATAATGCTTGTTAGATAATGCACGAAACTCCGAAATAACACACACGTACTCCGTCACAAATTACATCTATTTTTTGTCTAAAATCCATTTTAGAATCATTAACAAATTATTTCAAATACTAGCACATGCCTACGCCTATTTAATTCACAAATCCAGAAGCGCAAAACCGAAACAAATCTTTATGCTAGAGTAATAACTTGGGATTACTCCTAACGGTT
This sequence comes from Pyralis farinalis, assembly GCA_947507595.1. Classification (NCBI taxonomy): domain Eukaryota; kingdom Metazoa; phylum Arthropoda; class Insecta; order Lepidoptera; family Pyralidae; genus Pyralis; species Pyralis farinalis. The sequence goes on from OX382270.1 coordinate 19,709,342, forward strand.
ACCCTATCAGTTTCAGTATTTCGATAGTCAATATATGACTTTGGTAGCCCTAATCGTTTATTGTACAAATGCTCGCTTTGTATGAAATTGTGTTTTATTCACGGGTTATAAAGCCGGGTTGCGACATGTTGGCAACTTGTTACTTGAGACGCCATTCAGCCATTCCGTTATTATTGCTTGCGGACTAATTGTTTTCCGATTTAATCCTGTTCAGATATTTCTACAATAAACACACTTAGATTAACGTTATAATTAACTAAAAGTTATTTAGTTAGTTAATACAGATGACGTCAGCTTTACGCGTAATTACATTATTATTGTTATAAATGGTGTAACACTAGTCTCGCGCATATTAATATGTTACTATTTTGCGTGTTATTTGCAATTTTTCCGACGGAAAATATCAATTTTCAAGTAAACATGAACAATTCCGAGATACAAATTAGCGTCGTTGATCCGGCATGTAAGCTATTGGCATGAAAAATCAACATACGTGCTTAAGTAGTTTTTATGATGCGTGCAGGATAGACAGACAAAAACATGTTAAGACTTGTGTAAAATAAAAAAAAATCCAATATTTCACTGAGTAGCTAATAAAAATCAACGTATTAACCGATCACTCCCTAAATGAACTCCTGGATTGAATGTGTATCAATAAATTTGAAACTATCACTTTGCGATAAAGGAAAAAGCATTGGGAGAAAACCCGTGCGACCATAAAATTATATTTGAAAAGACGTGTGACCTAAAGCTCTAAAAGTTTGTCCTCTAGGCTGTGAAAGTCTGACGATAGTCATTTCATTTCAAAATCAATATATTCACCGAATGGTCAGGGTTGGTTAGCAGCCTTTGCCCATTCTAATGGATTAGAAATAATGAAAGGAAGAAGAAGATAAATCACTATTTGAAATTTGTAAAAATTGAATTAATTTCAGTACGTGCTTTATTTCTTCGAAAAAATGCCACAAGGGATATTGTGTCTAAATATCGGCACTAAATTACAAAGAAAAATTCTGTTGGTTGGTATAGATCCCTTCTTTCCTTAGACATTCTTAATATATATACTTATCAAAAATATTTTCTATAAAAAATCCGCTTTTTGTGCCGCTTATCTGGCGTTCTTGCTCACACTTTCCTCTTTTCTACTACTACTACCATATCTCATATACTGTTCGGCAACTCCTATCTTTGTCCTACCATTAAAAAGTGGAACGCCTTGCCTGCACATGTGTTCCCTCCTACCTATAATATGGGATCCTTCAAACGAAGCGTGATGAAGCATTTTGCGGGTCAGCATGGCAGCGTCAACTGACAGGATACGGGATGTAGTATGTTGTCAGTTGCAGTTGCGATTTGGGCTCCTCTTTCGCTTACCATCAGGCAAAGAGGGGCCACTATGCTGAGCTAAAATTAAAAAAAAAAAAAAAAATTGACGAAATGTTACATTTCTAGATTATTGTTCTCTTTTCACTCCCATTTCTATTATTTCTTCTCTACTTCCTGTAATAATAGTAATCTTACTACTTATCACTATTGTGTCCGAATGGCGTCATTTTTGCGTTAATAAGTTCGATTTGATATCTTCACTAAATTTTTCCTGCAATCATACCTATACTTCGTAACTACAGTTTTTCACATATTCTCTGTTCTACCCTTCCTTGAGGAAAAGTCTGCTAATTTGTAGGTAGGTTTAATCATACTCGTTGGGTACTTTTCGGATGGGAAAAAGCACTGAACTCGCGAATATAATAACGCTTTTAGGATGCTGTCGGGGGGCTACCAAGGCGGTGTACTGCATCCAGCGCTGTTTGCTGAGGCACGTGTCGAAGGGATTCACGCTATAATGCGAAAAAAATACCATCATACTACTCAGGATCCGTGGTAGCAACAATAGCATTCTAAAAGTAATCGCGAGCCGGTTTGATCCCATCCAGGCGCACTGAGTCATAATAGCCACTGGCAGAGACAGGTGATTCACTTGATTGATATACTCGTATATATATATATATAGTGTATAAATCAATATTCACTGTAAAAACTCCATTAGAAGTGGGAGACGCAATAAGTATCGAAAATGAAAAGACTATTTATCATGTCTGCGATTTAAATATATATATGAATTAATTCCATCCACAAATAACGTATTTCGAAAATTTCGCTCTTTACATACGAACAAATTTGTGAACGAATTTAGTTTCGTACAAACGTTAGTTCATAATTAATTTAATATACTTCGTGAAGATAATATTAGTCATCCGTTTTCGATGTTTTATAATAAGCGAGTTAATTAACTTATCTAGCTGCCTTCGTCGGGTTGTTCGTCGTTTCCCCACGTTTCCGGATAAGTAATTAGCTAATCATGTATCTACTTACTTAATGTACCTTCGGAGTTCATTACAAAGAGCAATTTAAAGTTATTTGATATAGATACGGTTATGCACCACGGGAACCTTTAATTAAAATTAGATTTTAGATTTTAGTATACCATAGTACCTAATAAACATTGGTGTTAAAAGAGAAATGTCAATTTTTATTATTTAAATGCAAACAAGCGTATGGGCTGCCTGATGGTAAGCTGTTAACGTTGCCTATGGAAACATGCAATACCAAGACTATTACTTTCTCATCAACCTATACATCTATACATAATCTCCATTACCATACAATCGTTGGTAGTTCATTGTCTAGCCATATATTACAATGTAAGATATAATCAACTTCATAATGAAATTAATTTCTGAATTAATAAGTAAAATTTAAATTAATGTCAATGATAATTTACTTAGTGATGAAGTTACACTTTATATTTTAATAATTAGCAAAGTATTTTCTTAACTATGTCTAGACATTGGTAGTGTTGAAAGTTAATATTTTTTGTTCAGTAATTTAATTAATTTACTGTTTGTTTTAGTGCCTACCATAATGCTAATGCACGACCATATTGTACGATCCATATATTGTTAATATATTATTGTTAATAAGATATTAGGCATAATGTATAAAAAGTGTAATACAAAACACAATTAATCGTAATATATTTCCTTCATTTCACAAAATTTCAGAATCCGATACCCAGCTGTCCGATTCTACGTCGATATGATTAATGTTTTCTTTTTCGATACAAAGGAAAAGAGAGAAAGGTACAATATTGTAACACAGTAAATCTGGGCTATTTAGTGAAGCGTGTATAACATGTCCAATTAATACAAAGCCACACTGACTCCACCGCTCTGTTTACTATTACAACCTCCCTCCGCTCACAGAAGGCGACCAGTCTTTTGTTTACGCTTAATGGCTTAAATAAAACGGGCCAAATTCGTAAAACACCAAGCCAAAAAGGTTTTAAATAGGCACCCGGGACTAGCAATTTTGGGTTTAATGCATTTATTTTAAAGTATAAATTACAACGTGGGATTACATGTGATTAAAAGGACAACACAGTATGTATGTGTTAAAACGACTAGTCCTATAATTGCTTTAAACTCCTGTCTCTTCACCTACCGCCTGGACCTGTGAAGGGTGGGTCATTATAACTATAAGAGATAACAACCTTTTGTCAGGCCGATTTTCACTAAGCCGTTCGTTTAATTTCCTACCCGAAACTCGGATCGCTGCAATATTTTGTTTAAGTAGTAATTGAGTTCTTTGAACACGTTTTTTCTGCGGAAATGAATCCCAGTGATGGCCTTTTCCCCACTTACTTTTGTAATGTAAAAATGTTGACAATACGTTCGAGTGAAAAGTGGAAAATAAAATAAAACGCCAAACAGCTCATTGACGCTTGATACCGGTGGAATAAACTTGTGACAAGTGTCGTATCGTTACGACAATGACGGGGAAATCTATGAAATCGTGACTTTTTTTAGTGTAATTATGTAACCACGTTGAAAGCATCATTGTCTTGAATTTAGAATTAAATTAAGATGCAAGGTAGATTTTGATTTGAATACTTTAATATTTCTGGTTAGTTGGTACAAAAATAACCATTAAAATAAAAATTGCTAATCTGAATAAAAATCGTATGATATCTAAATTAAATTCCATTGATAATATTTCATTTTAATGTAATTTAATCATTTATTTAACTCATTATTCACCCGTCATTAAATTAGATCATTGTACATTTATATAACATTTGGAGTTTCTTTCCAATATCTTAGAGCGATATCTTATTAAATCCCATAAAACTCCAATGTTTTAACCGCGCGAGCACCTGCTCCCGCTTCGAGCGGGCTTTGAATGCAAAATTAGTCTTGTTTCTTTTTTACCACTTAGTCGTGTCTCACCAATACGAATAAAATTCAAAAGGAAAATTGACGTTTTATGTCCTGCTTTTTATATCCTTTCAGTGCAAATGCTATTGGAATGACCGAAATATTTTTTTTTCAATCAAATGAAATCGCCGTCGACGCGTTGTGTGCAAGGTACGAGTTGCTCGAACAATACACAGAAATGTAATTGCATTATGTGAATACGTGCATGGTGTTATTTTATTAAGGTGAATTTTGAATATTCACTGAACATTGTTAAGTAGATATTTTTGTACTCAATTTCGTAATAGTACCAAAGTAAAGGAGTTAACAACAGTTGAAAAACAGAAAAGGTCCACATTTAAAGAAGGGAATGTAGTCAAACCTTCTAAATAGTAAACCAATGGGCAGCTTTTGACAAGTGCATGGTGAATAACAACTGGCGGCCGAGCGCTCCAGAGAACCTATATTTATATATATATACAATACAATACAATACAATACTCTTTATTGCACCAAAAGAAAAATACATAACAAAAGAACATTAACAAAGTATCAGTACAACGGCGGTCTTATCGCGATGCGATCTCTTCCAGACAACCTTAGGGTAGAGGAGAAATAAAGAAATAAGGTAGGGTGGCGCAGAGCATAACTTAAAGGAAATAAAGTAATTATATAAATAAATACACAAACGTACATAACTACATATGTTATATATAACAAGTACACATGTACACACAATTTATCAAATTGATTAATACATTGAATAAAATATACACACACTAAATGAGACTGAGGGGAAATACAAGAAAATAATGCTAATTACGTAATGTTAAGGGAAAGATAATGAAGTTTGACAAGATGTTTGAAGGATTGAAGTGAATGAGCATTCCGGATATCGAAAGGCAGAGCATTCCACAGGCGCACTGCTTCAACCGAGAAAGAATTAGTGTAGAAATCAGTGGAGTGGTGTGGTGTTTTGAGACGGAGTAACAGTGCTTTACGCAGGGTACGATCATGCGAATCGCTATGAAAGATAAAACGTTCCTTTAAATAGGTTGGGGTAGTAGGATCAAAGAGGATAGAATAAAGAAGCGAAAGGGTGTGCCAGTTGCGACGAAGTCTTATAGGAAGCCACTTGAGCTGAAAACGAAACTCAGAAACATGGTCATATTTACGAAGTCCAAATATGAACCGTATGCAAAAGTTTTGAAGGCGCTCAAGTTTATTTAATTGCTCTTCGGTGATATCAAGGTAACAGGAATCAGCATAGTCGAGGATAGGAAGGAGCAAGGATTGTGCTAGCGCAATTTTAGTATCTACTGGTAGAAAATTTCGTAATCTTCTGAGGGAACCAGACGCAGCAAACAATTTCCTACTAACTTCTGCAATCTGCGATGACCAAGATAGAGAGTTATCAACAATTATTCCCAGATTCTTTACTTTATCGCTGAACTTTATTGGTATGCCGTCAAATATAACATAAGGTGTATTATTCCAGTCAATTTTAGATACGCGACGAGTACTACCTATAATAATGGTTTGCGACTTTAAAGGGTTGACAAAAAGACCATGAGACTTACTCCAGACAGATATACGAGAGAGATCTTCATTAATAGAGGAAATAGCATTTGGAAGTTCGGATAAGGGAGCCTGCGTGTAAATCTGAAGATCGTCTGCATAAAGATGGTAGGAGGAGCGAAGTTCGGATGTGATGGAATTAATAAATAAAGCAAATAAAAGAGGAGACAACACGCCACCCTGAGGCACACCAGCAGTTGAAGAGCACCAAGAAGAGAACGTATCCTCAATACGTACTCGCTGCTGACGACCATACAGGTAAGAACGAAACCACTCAATTGCAGAAGGAGATATATTGAACGAACGTAAACGGCCCAAAAGAATGTCATAATCGACGGTATTAAACGCGTTACTGAAGTCAAGCAACGCCAAAACCGTAAGCTGAGCATTATCCATATTAGATCGAATATCCTCGGTAATTTTCAAGAGAGCAGTAGTCGTACTATGACCCGGGCGGAAACCTGATTGGAAGGGATTGAGAATCTTGTGTTTCTCAAGGAAACAACTTAACTGGTGTTGAACCAAGCGTTCGAGGACCTTAGACAAGAAAGGAAGAATAGAAATAGGACGGAAATCTGAGCAAGACGAAGGATTGGGTTTTTTGGGTAAGGGGACTACGTGAGCATATTTCCACGCAGAAGGAAAGAAACCGGAAGTTATGGAGTTATTTAGGATCAATGTAATAACAGGAAGGATGATATCAAGAATCGGTAGGATCATAAGACGACTAACGCTATCATCCCCCACGGCATTTGACGCTACTGCACGCACGTTCTTCTCAACACCACTGTCCGCAAATTGAGTAAAGAAAAATGGTGGAAAATCTGGAGCTGGAAGTGATGAAAGATAATTAAGTGTCGCTGTTTTAGTGCTGCTATCAAAAACAGCAGAAGAGGAAAAATGGATATTAAGATCATCTACATTGACGTTATTAGAATTATTGTGATGGTTTTTTCCAACTCCAATAGATTTTAAGAATTTCCAGACCTTTGCAGGGTCCCCATTCTCGACAGACTTATGGATATGGCGACGTTGTGCTTCCCTACACATCTTGTTGCAGGTATTACGAGCGTAAATGTAACGTTCACGATATCTGTCTGGATTAGCCTTGTACTTAGCTTTGGCGATGTTTTTTTTGGCAATGTATATATATATATAAGAATCTTACCTTCATCTCCGGCGTGTCGATAGAGCTTATGTAACGGAAGATTTAAAGGGAATAACGCCGCGAGTGACTTCGGAAAAAGCACAGTAAACCTCTCGATACCCCTAAGTCACTCATGCTCGTGTTGTTCCGGCCAACTTTCTCCGGTATTTCGGAGTACATCTAGATAGATAGATAGATAGATAGATTCTTTATTTGTATCTCCAGCACACACATAACAATTTGTTACAATTATGCTTATAAATGTAAGCAATACAAAGAAACATGTTCACTGTAGAGGGGGAAAAAAAATCATATGTGTGCCACAGTAACACAAAATGGCTGTAACTCAGCTACTTGTTTTGTCCTGTTGAACAAAACGCTGATTATTCTGCTACAGCCGCAGACCAACCGCGAAAAATAGGGGGTAAATGAATACGTGAATTAAATAAATCATTAAAGTCGTAATGTGCCCACTGCAGTAGATAATACATAATTACGGTAATATATTGAATAGGTACATCGTCGAATGTGGAGTGTTACAATCGAGGCAAATTATAATGTAAATGAAATAATAATAATAAACTATATACTCAGTGTCCATAAAAACTCGAGGATATTTTGTGGTCATGACGAAATCATATAAAATATATGTCATCTGATCTGACATAGAAAGCAAGCTACGAAACAAACAGATCCAGCCTGTAAATATCAGGTATTCCTAGATTTTGTTTAATCAATAAAAACTTTTTGTACTCATTTTTAAATGTAACTTTGGACTTCAATAGCCGTAATGGTGGTGGAATATTATTCCAACACTTAGTGGCTTGGTACCGAAAACTACCCTCGAATGCCACCGTTTTATGAGGGTGTCCTGCTAAAAGGTATCGTGTCGGCCTCGTGCTATATCTTTCATGGAATGGGCTATAGTGTAGTTTAGAGAATAGGTATTCGGGTTTTTGGTATTTAAGGACATCGAATAAAAGACACGCAAGATGCAAATTTCTTCTGGATGTCATGTTAAGAGTTAACGTGTTATTTAAATAGGGTGTTATGTGAACGCGGGGAGGAATGCTATAACAGAACCTACAACACGCATTTTGCACTCTCTGTATCAAGCGTCGCGTCCTAGAATACAAGCGAGGCCCATAAACCACATCTCCGTAGTTTAATTTAGACAAAACTAAAGATTCACAGAGTGACACGCGGACTTTCTCATTCAAAAGATGCCTGATTTTATATAAAACTTTGAGGCGATAAAAACAACTCCGTACTAAACTGCTAACATGACCTTCAAAACGTAGTTCACTGTCAATCATTATACCAAGATCGCAAGCATTATCGACACGCTCGACCAATTGCCCTGCAATTATAATTTTGGGGTTACTGCGCATGATAAATGCAATCTGTTTCTTAGAGCCCAAAATCATAAACTTAGATTTTTCGGGATTAAGAACCAATGCATTACTAGCAGACCAAGAGGCAATTCGATCTAGATCTTCGTTAATTCTTGTTATCACTTCCGTCGCGCCTTCACGTGGAATAGATGTGTAAATTTGGGCATCATCAGCAAAAAGGTGGTAATTACAAAACTGTATCTGCTTACTGAGATCTGCGGCATAGATGATGAAAAGTAAGGGTCCTAATGTCGTGCCTTGTGGCACCCCACGATTAACGTCCGAAAAGCCAGATAACAAAGTTGTACCATCTTCTTTAACAAGTTTGACAGATTGTTTCCGTTTACCCAGATAACTGTCAAACCACGCGATGGCCTTGTCGTCTAGCCCATAGTACGCTAGTTTCGCCAGAAGTAGTTGAATATTAATACTATCAAAGGCACGAGAAAAGTCCAGTAGGGACAGAATCGTGCCCGTTCCATCATCTTGGGCCGTGAGGATATTGTCCACAACATCCAGCAATGCAGATACTGTGCCCCTACCACTGCGAAATCCAGACTGCTTTGTTGGTAAGATAGCATTGTCCTCAGCGTATTTGTACAGTTGGGCGTATATCACTTTTTCTAGAATTTTCGACAAATATGGAAGAATGCTAATTGGTCGCAAATGTTTCAGCTCAGTAGGATTGTCTAACTTAATAAGGTAATGGGGTGACAATAGCCGATTCCCATAGTTCCGGTACAATGCCAGTGATTATTGATTTGTTAACGATGGCTGTAATGATAGGTAATGTGCGAGGTAATGTGAGAAGAATCATGTCTCTCGAAATGCCATCGATTCCACAAGCGTTAGATTTTACAGATAGCAGTAGCTTGGCTATTTCGTTTTCGCTCACTGGTTTAAAAGTTAAATTGTAATTACCGTGTCTATGGTGTTTAAAAAAAGTAAGTTCAGAAATAGGTATAGAAGAAGAACCGGGAACATTTAGAAAGAATGAATTTATAATATCTGGATTATTAAACTTTTCTGGTAGAAAATGTACTTTTTTGTCAGAAATAATTTTATCTTTGAGATTTTTCCAAAATAATTTAGTATCGTCATGTGTATTATTGATGTACTGATTGAAATAAGCCCGTTTTTCGTTGTAAATACTAGCCTTGACCAATTTTTTATATTGTAAATAGTACTCCTTATGACTGTTTAGCTTAGTTTTACGATACCTTTTGAATGCATTATTACGTAGATCTATCATAAATTTTATGTTATTTGTAATCCATGGTGCCGAGTAGCCCTCTTTCACTTTAAATTTTTTGACCGGAGCATGTTTATCATATATTGACAGTACTAAAGAGTTAAACATATGCACCATGTTTTCGATCGACGAACATGAAAGCACGGCCTCCCAATTCAAATCATCTAAGTCTTTATTGAATAAAGTAATGTTGATGTCTTTTAAGGGCCGGTAGCTAATCCACCTGGAGACCGGTTTATTTTTTTTTATGGTGAGGGTTGTGATCACCATCGCATGTCCAAGCGAACCAGTAATATTAGAGACTGTTACATTTCGTACTCGTGCGCTTGTACACACAATATCTAAAAGTGTTTCGGAGTTTACGGAAAAATGTGTCGGTTCCGTCACAACTTGATTAAGTCCATGGCAATGTAAGAATTCTTGTAACTTTTTGGTTTTTATATTATTTTCCTCAAGGACGTTAATATTGAAATCACCCAGAAGAACAATTTGATCATGCTTTGAAAAGTAGGCAACCGATTCAGTGAGAGCATCAAAGAAAACATCAATGTTTATCCAATCTGGACGATACGCCGTTCCGACTATTACACGCATGCCACCAATAGTAAGCGACACCCACAGCTGTTCAATATTTGTGTTCGGATGTTGAACAATACGAGCGCGTACGCATCGATGTTTTATATAAAATGCTACTCCACCACCTCGCCCGCCACGCATTTGTCGCGGACGCGGCGCCGAGCGCAGTCTATAGCCGGCCACGGAAGGAGCGAGTCCCTCCCGTCCTTCACGTAGCCACGTCTCATTGATTGCAACAATGTCCGCATCGAAGCGGTTCATTGCTATTATGAAATCGTCATGCCCACTACATAACGAGCCCGCATTATAGAGAGCCAACTTGAGTAGATGCTTATCAGAACCCATTGAAATATATTAAAATGGCGTAATAAACACTAAATATATATGAATAAACATACATACATATAACAGCGGGACTCCAATAATAATAATGTAAATATATTTTATTTATTCGTAAGTATGTAATTACTATGACAAGTGTGACTGTAGTAAACAGAATAGTTGATAGTGTTATATATATACCTGAAACCGGTATTAGACAGTAAAACAATTCAGGAGACAGTGTTAGCGCTGCGCACATAGTGGTAAATATGGATATTACTCTAAAGTTATATGTTGTTACTAAATTAAATCTCTTCATAGACGGGTTTAGATAATAATTCACTACGTACATATATGTCATGTGGTTAGTTAATACTACTGTAGAGCTCATCGAGAAAGTATATTTAATAGTACTTGTAAACTTGCAAGTCTTTCCTGTCTTACAATCATACCTAAACCTTTTTAACGATATGTAAAATAATACTAACAAAAACAGATAATACTTATGAGAGAAGTTGCTCTTAATTGGATGAACCAACCGACTTGGACCTAAAAACTCTTTCCAGGTCTTCTTCCGAGTAAACCCGATGCCTGGGAACGTCACTGCCATGATCCTTCCGCACATATATCCTACCGTCCTTGGTCCAACAAAAACGCCAGTTGTGTTTTCTTGCTGCCTCTCTGGTTCTGTTGAACAGCTGACGGTTGGCTCGAGTCAATCTTTCATTGACATAGAACCGACACGCCCCACCGGGCAGTCCAGTGCCTTCGGTGGTGGCACCACGACGCACTCTTGCCGCCTGCAGCATCTCATCACGAAGCGCACGCCGCGCCAGGCGCACAGCTATGAGACGGGGGCGCCGGGCGGTGCCACCGCCCACCTGACGCGCCTGAATCCTCCCGATACGATTGAGGCTGACAATGTCGCGATCCTCCAACGAGACACCAAGTTTACTAGCGAGAGTCTTTACTACATGAGACACAACTTCGCCCTGCTCCTCGGGGACACATGATATCTCGAGGTCGTTCATCAGAAGATCCTGGTCTCGCTCATTCAACTCACTTTTTAGTCGGGCTATAGTTTCAATAAAATGCCCATGGGAGGGCTGTACCTCCGACATCTCATCCATACGATTCTCAAGGACTTCAACGCGCACATTGAGATTATCAATCCTCTTGTCGCACGCCTCAATTTTTGAAATAGCAACTGATACGGCCGAAGTGAGCTCCTCCATTTGCCTGCGTAGTGCTATAATTTGATGTGAAAATGAACGCATCTCCAGAACCAAAGACGAGTCCGTCTCCCCCTCCCCACGTGTCGAATCCAGCTTGTTTGCAACTCGACGCTTAGTTACATTTTCTTCGCCAGGTACAGGGGTGGTGATATTTCCCACTTTCTGCTGACTAATTTTACACAAGTCACACTTCCAAGAGATCTTATGCTCCTTAGTCATGCTGTTGAACTTGTTTTCGGATACCGACGTGCACTTGCGATCATATGCATCACGACATAAATGGCAACGCAAATATTCTTTGTTACTAGCAATGCCACTCCGACATTTCACGCATACAAGTTCGGTAGGTGCCATCACCGCGTGTTGCAATTGCAGGCTTGCAGGTAATATCAACTAAATAGATGTCGAACCGATGACGTGCAAGTAGCGGCCAGCCGATAGAAAGGGATGCACGAACAAACCAGAGCGAGATGCGACGTACTGATAACAACTTCCACGTGAACAATGTAATTAGTTTTCAAAAACACAATAATATATCGTCACTGCATACACCGAACTGCCAGTTAATTATTGTATGATTAGCACAAGCATATATCCAAACAATACACATAAAACACACTTAATCCAACAATGTTTACTACTACATTCGGACCTTAAAACAGAGGCACATATTAATCGATGTTGACAGTGCAACGCAACGCGCGGAAAAAAAACATCTAGTGAGTAGTGCTGAGAAATAATAGTTATGACAGGCGTCCGTCCCTCTTTTGTAATAGCCCCTCCCTCCCCTATGAATAATCCCTCCAGATAAATAGCCGTATAATTTTTGACACATTCGGAATAGTCCTAAGACCAACCGAGACCCGCTGATAGGTATATTATTCCATTGATATCCCCTGCATTGTGTTATGGCCGGTGTACTACATCAATTTTCTTGAGCCTGGGGCCTGTAAGTGTTGGATCAAAATATCTCCGCGCCTATCATATAATTAGGGTTAACATCCTTGGCTCTAGAAAAATAGATCTTAAAATCCATGCAGTTAGTGATGAGATTGTACATTCCACGTAAAGGTGGATCTCAAGGAATGCGACATTCTATCATCATCATCACGGGCGTACAGCTGAAGCTGTGTGCGAGCATCGAGCTAAAGCTCTTCACTCGGGTGAGGCTCCGGGGGCGTAGCCGCCCCCGCGTAAATACTTCTGCTTGTGGACAGGTTTGCGTGATGTAGGCTTTACACATGATGGTAAGAGGTATGACACGATGACTGCACTCGCTGCACTTCGCAAGCGGCACACTCGGTGCGGAAGGAATTTAATTTGTTTTACATGTATGAAAATAACGTAGGTAACGATGTAACAATGTAACGACAATTGTTACGAAGACCAATAATACTTCGCTTATTGGTTGCTGAATACAACGCCGAACAAGATGGGCTGCGCTGCACGGGTCCTACACTTCCTCTCCCCTGGCGCGCTTCCTCCCACGCGGTCCAGACACTAGATTACCATAGCAAGACTGAACCGCGGGAGAGGGGCGCGCCGGGAAAAGGCTGTGCGGTATTCCGTCAGCACACCCGACTGAACCAACCGCGCAGGTGCATTACAAGAAGACAGACACAACGCTCCCCGACCGACATCCGCTACTTGAACCCACACACTATATTAACTTAGCCAGAGTGGGCCCCCGCAGCAGAGCCCGCCGGGAGCGAGGCGCCGTTCCCCCCGTGCTGCACCCGCGCAAACCAACGTGAAGAAGGTAGATCGTGCGTGCGCGGGCGAGAGCACAAGTGCCATCAGCCGCGCCCACAGGCCCGCATTCTTCAACCAACAAACGATGACAAACTCGGTGGAGACACCGGCGCGAGGTCCCACGGAGGGCGGGTGGCAAGCGACCATAGTTGTTTGACACCCGTCGCCCGCCGGGCCCAGACGCCAGAGTCCGCGTTCGTAGGTTTAGGCGGGTGTGTGCACACTGTTACTGCGGTGCGCACACACCCACTCTAAGCTGAAATGGTTTTTGTTTGAAGTTACGTTAAAAACTTTTTTGAGCAAGAAAAGAGTTGAATTTTTTGGCAAGTTTAATAAAAATAAAAATAATAATAATTTTGTTTATGTTTGTTTTTATTTTATTGACGCGGGCAACCATATTAATGAGGAGACAACATTAACAAGAGAGACAAAAGATGGTTTTTAGACCAGGACAGTTGATGATATAAGAGGGACAGAGTTATACTACGGAAAGAGAAGCGAGACTACTATAGAAAGAGACGAAACTATAGAAAGAGACCTTCAGTAACCATAGAGCGAGACAGGGTTTACCTTTAAAAGGAGATGAAGCAATAGAATAGACAGAGACAAAACAATAACAAACCAGTTCTGGTTGTTTGCCCACCCGTTAACCGGTGTTTACTTCGAACCTTTGTTTACATGAAACCAGATTTGTTAGTTTTGCTTATAAATGGTACTTTCTTGTATTTATATTGATTTTTTATCGCGGGAAATGGTTGGATTAGGATTGTATTAGGTCGCGCGGACCAAGTCGACCGTCCGGCGGCCTAGTATGAAGGGGGGCAAGGTTTCTTAGGTGGGCATAAGTGGAGTTGTCCGCCCGATCGAACATTTTCCGCGTGACATCGACAACAAATTCGTTTATAGTGCGAATACGGACTCCTTTGGCGATTGTGGCGTTGGAAACATAGCGCCCTGCGCCCACTATTGTTCTAAGTGCCACGTTTTGGACTGCCTGTAGCCTATGCTTTTGCGTGGGTGAACAGAGTGCGTACCAAGCGGGGGCCGCGTAGGTTAATTTACTGCGCACATATGTCTTATAGATACCTAACTTAGTGCGCAGTGGTAGGCGAGAACTTAGTACCGGCCGCAGTAATCCACGAGCCGCCTTTGCCTGATTGGTTAAGTTATTAATGTTAGCGACCATGCTTAACGATCTGTCTATGTGCACCCCGAGGTAACGCACACTGGTCTCCCACGCAATTGACTGCCCTCTCAGTCTCAGGGGCGGCGGGACGCGCCTCCGGCCGACCTGTAGCGCTACAGTCTTATCCACATTGACTCTTAGTCGCCACAGATCGAACCATTGTGGGAGCACGTCCAGCAGCCTCTGCAACCTAGTGGCCGCGATCAGTGGCTTTCGTGACGCTGTAAAATAGGCGCTATCGTCCGCGAAAAGTGCTAACATGACATCCCGCTCCCCCTCGCGCCTTTGCGCCTCGGGCAGCAGCGGGATGTCGTTGGTGTAGACGGCGTACAAAACTGGGGACAAACAACTTCCCTGCGGTACTCCCGCAGTGATGGGTCGCGGGCTTGACTCACTGTCCTCCACCGAGACAGTGAAAGACCGCCCGTTCAAGAAGGAGGCGATGAGGCGCACGAGCTGCGGTGGCGTACTGGTTTGCTCAATGAGCTTATATAGAAGTCCTTCGTGCCACACCAGGTCGAAGGCTTTCTCAATATCGAGAAAGACTCCGACCGAAGTGCGGCCGTGGTTGAGATGGTCAGTGAGATAGTGCAGTACGCGCACCAACTGGAGAGTCGTCGAGTGCCTCTCACGAAAGCCGTATTGCTCCTGCCTTAACGGCAAGTGCGGGCGAAGACGGTATAGCAACAGACGCTCCACCAGCTTGGAGCCGTGCGCCAGGAGGGTTATTGGCCGGTAGCTGGCGGGGTACCTACGGTCTTTCCCTGCCTTGGGAAGAACAATGACTCGCCCCGGCCGCCAGCAGTGCGGGAAGTGGGCAGTGCGGAGCACCCCGTTCGCTATGCGAGCGAGCGCTACTACTCCTTTCTTAGGCAATTGTTGCATCATAAGATTTGTTACTCCATCAGGCCCGGGTGCCTTACGCTTGGGTAATCTTTTGAGGACTCTGCGAACCTCGGCCGGCGAAATGAATTGGTCCCCTGCTAATGGTGGCGATGCTGCTAACAAAAACTCACTAACTCGCCGCTCCACTGTTTCGTGATGCTCGCGGATGGTTCGGTCGGCGTCGGGTTGGACGGGGTTGGGCTGGAAGGTGCCGGCAAGGTGGTCTGCCAGCACTTCCGCCCTTCCTATTGCTGTATAGTGCCTATTACCGGCGTCGTCGTGCAGAGGATAAATGGGAGGTCGCGCCTTAGTTAATTGTCGGGAGAGCCTATACAGATCGTCGCGGTTTTCAGTAACCCTATCAATTAGAGCCTCCCATTCCGAGCCACGCCATGCGCTCACTCTTTCCGACAGTTGGGCAGATTTTTTGTTAAGTTTACACTTAAGACGTGGGCATCTTGTACGAGCCCAAAGACGACGAAGGGCGCGCTTCTCTTTAATGAGCTCCCTGATATCGCGGGGTAGTTCGTCGCGACGTCCCCGACGCTCGGGCGTTACTATAGTGGCAGCTTCTTTCGCAGTTTTTAGCGCGTTAGTAATATGAACTACGGCCGCCTCTACCTCGTCTGGCGTAGAGAGCGGGCCATCCAAAGAATAATTCGATATAGCCTTCCTGTATTTATCCCAGTCAATCCGGCTGCGCACGGGACGCTCGATTGTATGCGGTGCACTCATATCTATTGTAGCCAAGATGGGAGAATGCTGGGTATTGACAGAATAGAGCGTTTCAACCGATACAAAATGGCACATAGATTTATGTATGGCGATGTCTAGCACGTCGGCCGACCGTCTCGCATCAGTCGGGACGTGCGTTGGAGAGTTGGGCCCTAACACAACGTAGCCTCTGTCTTCAGATAGTTGTAATAGAGAGCGTCCTGCGGGATTGGTCACCCGCGAGCCCCATACGGGGTTTTTGGCGTTAAAATCGCCGAGGGCAAGTGTTGGTTCATTCCCTGCAAATATTGCTGTTAAATCTTCTGTATGGAGTGTGGGCCCAGGAGGGCGATAACAGGCAAAGATCCGCATCTCTTTATCACCTGCCCTCAGTCGCACTCCGATATTTGCGAGCGACTGAAACGGCAGGTGATCCAACACCTCGTGCACGCAGTCCCGTCTCACCAGCGCCGCCGTGCCTCTGTAGGCACGACCTTGCGGTGTCAGCTGGTCCCTGCGATACACGTGGTAGTTGGGGATGCGGAACTGGGTCTTTGGACTTAATTTGGTTTCTCCCAACAAAAGGATATGCGGGTTGTACTCCCGCGCGAGCATTCTAACCTCGGGAGCCATTTTGGAGACGCCTCCGGGGTTCCAGTATACTACGCGAAGCTCTCTATCCATTGCGCGTTAGAAGTTGTGTAAGCGCTTGACTAGCCGCCGTCCAGATGTCGACGCCGGCGGCAATTGACCTTATCATATCTACCAGTATTCTGACAACTTGCGTAATTGCATCATTGGTGGTATTGTCGGAGTGGATGTTGGTTCTGGGAGCGTTAATACGCGAAGAGTAATCTACTGGGGTCGCTGTTGTACCTCTGTAGGTCGTGAATCTCACGTTGGGACGAGTTGGCGGGTCGCGTGCGGTGCTCCCTTGCGAGACAGGTGCCGCGTTGGTAGTAGCGTCGTCAAATCGTTGGGCTGGCTCTGTTTGCGTTTGTATACGCGACGGCAGGTGAGTTGGTGCATTCTGTGCTTGAGCGTTTTTATTTTTCTTTTTAGACCTTGCCTTTTTCTTCTTTGGCCTAGAGCTGCCGGGGTTGGCTGGGGGGGCTAAGGTGGTAGGCATTTGCATTGGCGGGTTAGATAGTGGGGCCATGAGTAATGACTGAGCGTCAGTGGGCACTTGAGTTGTAATTTGTGATTGAGATTGATATTGATGCGGCTTGGGACGGTAGTGACGGTCGCCAACAACTTGCCACCCTGCCGCCACCTCCTCCTGAGTAAGTGGGTTCGGTGGTTTTTGAGCAGCGGGTTGGCTGATCCGTGCGGGAGGCGCTCCGGGGAGCTGGATGCCCCTCCTTCTCGCCTCCCTCCTTAGAGCGGTGCACCGCTTATCATTGGCGGCATGACTTTTCCCGCAGTTAGCACATTGGAGGGTCGCAGTACAATTGCCGGCTAAGTGGGGTCCTGCACAACGAACGCATTTCTGCTGTCTGTGGCAGTTGGAGGAGGCATGGCCGAAGGCCTGACATCTATAGCACTGGGCCAAACGCTTGTTTGAAACCCAGGCCTCTATTTGAATACCTGGCATGTACAGGAGTTCATCCACGGTGTAAAGACGGGTTAATTCAGCTTCGGACAGGTGCTCGAGTTGCACATGAAAAAGACAGCTCATCTTGCCTCGGTTGGATGTTATAGAGCGTACGTGCCTGACCGAATAACCTAAGGTCTCGAATGCACCTTTGACATCTTCGTTTGATGTGCCAAGAGGGAGGCCGCGAACGGCTATTTTGGTTGGTAGCTCCTCAGCTGTCGAGTAACAATACCACGACAGCTGAGCCTCTGACTCGCCTAAGACCCTAAGGTAGGCTTGAATGGCTCTAAATTCGTCTGGGGTTCGCGGTAGGAAACGCACGCCCTGCTTGAAAGGCCTAGCATTAGGCGCGTGGCCCAGCTGTGCGTGCAGTACGGCGAAGTGATGGGCCCAGTTGGGAAAGACTTCAGCGATTATAGGTGGGTAGCCCTTCATGCTAGCTGCCGCTGGCTGCGAGTTTCCAGGCTCAGTTGGTGTGGGAGGCCTTGAAGACCGAGTTGGCGGATCTTGGGATGCCATGTGGGCGTAAGACATATTTTGCGGCTGTTGTAGTGGCGTGGGTGAAGGGCAAACATTGCGTACAATTGCTTCGTGGCTGATGATGCGCCTGTACGAGGTCTCTTGGGAAGTATGCGAAGCTTCTTGCTGGATAAATGGCGAGGATGATGAGCGTTCCTCGTCCAGGTTGATATCCGCTAGGTCACCGTGTGATGTAGCGGGAGAGAAGCGAGTTTGCGAGGTGTGCGGGGTACTTTGTTGTACGTTGCTACTACGCGTTGGGTCGGAGTTGGTCCTAGCACGAAGTTTTTTGTCTTCATGACCTAGACTATCATTGGGCGATGGGGTTGGCCTATTGCTACGCTTGGGCATACGCGTGGTTGATGCTTCTGCATCCAAAGTATCAATTTTCTGCAGCACTGCTGCGATAAGCTGACTATCTCCTGATGCGGAGGACGATGATGTAACGCCTAGTTCGGCAGGTGACACATGGCGTACTTCGCCCGTTTGAAGGTTACGAGCTACGATCTGCTTTCCACCGAACGGCGGAGCAGCCTTCCTTCCCTTGCGGGGGGCGAGGGGATCCATTCCTTCGGTGGGAATCTTCCTAGGTGGAATTGGGCTTGATGGTGGCGATGGGCTCGCTGGTGGCGATTGGCCGGCCTTGCGGTCTGCCATTACAGAAGAGTTGGCGGGCTGAGCCCGCTTAGGACCGACGTAGTATTTTGGCTGATACTATCAGTGATAGTCAGCCAAAATGACGACCAAGCGAACTCAAAATAATGCGATCTGACTGCGGACCTCTTCCGATGAAGCGGTTGGAGGTTGTACGGCAATCAGACTCGGTCGGAACGAGTCCAGGAAAGTGGGGCCCCCGATATCCCGAAGGAATCTCGGGTGCGGACGAAGACAAACGTATAACACGAACGCGGTGTGCGAGACCAAGAGGGGGACGGAACAAATAGAGAGAGACAACAGATGGTCGGACTTAATTGCCGTTTTTGCACTAAAAACACCAATTAGCTCCTATCTCGTGCCTTTGCTGACGCCACAAGGACACGGACAAACGAACACAACAACACAACGACGGCACGAATACAAAAACAATCTACTGACTGTCCGTCCGAACGCCCAAGCGCGCCGTCCAGGAAGCCGAAGTTTCCCGACCGGCACGCCCGAAGTCACCCGAGCGGACAATCAGCAGGAGCGGTGCTGCGGAAGCAGCCCTTGCTCAGATCTTGTGGCACTCTGCCTAGCAAGACGCGCCGACTGCACTGCACAGGAGGTACGCTCTAGCACGATGCAGTCGACACGAACGGGTAGGGCAAGAGGATTGCGTGGGTGGGAGTTGCTGCGGACAGCGGGGGAGGACAGCGGCGCTTTCCACGATCCCAGAGCGGAGCTCGATGGGAAAGGTACCGGCGCTTTACTGCTTATCCTTTATACAAGAACCGAATTTTTCGTCACCGGCGCCCAGGGGCGTCGGATTCGAGTCGTCCGGTTAGCTTGCCAAGGGAAAGGATCGACATTCTATACGTCGATAATAATCTTACCTCCCACTAACCTTACCCAAACGAGAACAGGCGCAATGGTTAACTATCCTCAACCGCAAAGGAGTATTGAAGAGAAAGGAGTTCAAGTGAGGTTCTACCGAGCCCTTAACGGGCCTTATCTCGCATCAGTGATCTGGCTACGTTACGACCTGGGTACCTTTTGTCTGTACAAGATACATCTTGAACTGTATGATCAACATTTGTCCAACATGCCATGGTCATGATTAGACATATCAGGTATGTAAGTATGTTATGATTAAAACCTGAAACTATATTTCAGATTGCAATTATCTTAATAACTTGAATTGGCATAAACGTGTAGCTTGGATTTTACATCAGAAACTTACTCTTAAATATGGCCTTGAGTACGGCAGGACTATTGTCACTCATAGCCCCGATGTTATGCTAATATACCAGGAGAGACGCCGTTCAATTCTTGTTGACATCACCATTCTACATGATGAGAACCTCATGAGTCAAATCCATGCACCTAGGTAATAAATGAGTTTAACTGGCTGGTTTGGCAGCGTTGTAAAATTCACACTTTCAACTTCAAGGGATTTGTCGAAGGAATAAGTCAACTTTGCAAATGGTTGTACAAACAAAACAACAAAACCCTAAACACTTGAACTTGGCGCAAGAGGTTACTTTCTTGTGACATGTGGTCTCAGCTATTATTATTACGATAGTCGTAACAGTAATCGGGCCTATAGCCAAAGTTCTCCCTTGGTAGTAGTGCCAAGAACCAAATACAGTCAACGGTTTCTGAACTCGGCCTACATTTTGAGTAGATTCCTTACTTTGGAGTCCTGACTACCGGAATCGACAGTATCGACAGCATAAGCAACTGTTGAAATATGCCACAATGACGAACGAAGTGACGAATTTACGGAAGTCTCAACAAAAACAAAAATTATATTCGAAATGACCACCTGTGGCTTTGCTACAGGCCTTTTATCTGTCTGGCCAACAATCTATGTAATTTACGCATGGTTTCACTGGGAAATTTAGCCACTACTTGCTCCAGAGATTTCTTAAGAGACACAATGTCAACGTGTCGTTTTGAGCAGGCCATGTCCTCTAAAACTGATGATAATTTGTAGTCTAAGGGGTTCAGAGCTGGGCTTGACGAGGGTTAGCCTTCAGCGCTTATAAAGTCCGGAACGTTAGTTTCGAGCCAGGCTTGGGTAGTTCGTGCTTTGTGATCAGGTGCATAGTCCTGCTGGAAAGTCCACGATACATTTTTAAGATGTGTATTGCTGAGAGCTTTCAAAACACGATCCAAGACAGATTTTTAATACACCTTGGCTGAAGTCTTCACTACTTTTTCATAAACCATTATAGACGCAAGATGATGACCATGTTGTACCTTTCCGACCACTTAGGCGACTTCTTTAGAACTGTATGCGTACACTTTGCCATTTTTCTGGTTGTAGTGCTCAGTACGACAGAGTCCTAGAGAGAACCATCATTTCTCGCGATAAAGATTTTTGACGTACAATTGGTATTGTAGAGGAATCGTAAATGGCATAATACATCCTAACAGAAGGTGAAGATAAAACCAAAATAAGACAAGATAGAGGACGGCCCCCCCACACAATGGTCTGACGATCGCAGGAAGCCGATGGATGTAAGCAGCATAGGACCAATCGCTGTGGAAGTCTAAACGGAGTAGTGGATAAAGAACCGGCGTATTGACCCGCTGGCCCCCGATTCGAATCTTGGCATGGACCACTAAATTCGTGTTTTCGGATATATGTACATATTTGTAATTATCACTTGCTCGGCGGTGAAGTAAAATATTATGATAAAAACCGCAAGTCTAATAATATATATTTCCAAAGACATGTGACTTACGCTAAGAAAGGTCTGGTTTTCTGGTCTGACGGCAGTCGGCCCTTATAAAAATCAGTATCTTTGCCAAATCGTTAAGCTTACATCACTAATTAGACATTATGTAAGTACGAAATTGTATAAAAGTTACAATTATTAAATTTACATAGATATGCATCATAAGTTCACTCACCTTTGATTTCTTTCCCGTCTATATCCCGGAATACAATATTCCTTCCCTCAGTCCTTCTCCATGATATGATTGGATCTGGTACTCCAGTAGCAGTGCAGCGCAGCTCAACGGATCCTCCTTCTGGGGCGCTAGCTTCAGAGCCGTCGTCGTCCGCAATATATGGCGGGATAACTACCGATAAGTAACCCATCTGAGAAAGAAATTAAAATGGTAGGTATATTTCTCACATTATTTGAACCACCCTAACTCATCCCACTGCAGGGATACGGCTCTCCCTTCAACCAAAGCCTTAGAGCATATTTTTCAGATATTTATACGCTTTTGACCAACCTCATATGGAAATAGGTCTTTCAAGTTTTGTGTAAGGATCCAATTCATTTCCGGCACAAAAGTACCTATGCATTACCTATCTATCTATAACTTCACACCAAATCTCTTGCGGGGTAGGCAGAGAGAACCGAGCGCCACGTGACCCGATCCTTACATATCTCACTCGCTTCTTTAACATTAATTGCTCTTCTCATGCACGCTCGCCGGTTTCTAGAGCTCCTGACATCACCTTCTATGCATTACCTCCTATATATAATCTCGAAGTATTAGTTACATTGGAATAAATTTTAATCAAAAACCCGTACATTCGTTTTTGGGCCATATCTCCCCAACAGATGCATTATACACACACAAAAAAAAAACAAATTATCTGTAGGTTTGAATACTGTTCTATATATATTATGTTGATACTGTTGATTGTAGGCACTTGGTGGAATTTTGAAGACATCGCGTTAATGTTAATACTTGCACTTGTACAGATTCCACTTCACAATTTTATTTAATAATTATTTTTACCGACCGGTTTCGCCTTTACGGCATTATCAAGGTATTTTATACAACATGCTAACATCGCGTTAATGTTAATACTTGCACTTGTACAGATTCCACTTCACAATTTTATTTAATAATTATTTTTACCGACCGGTTTCGCCTTTACGGCATTATCAAGGTATTTTATACAACGTTGTATAAAATACCTTAATAATGCCGTAAAGGCGAAACCGGTCGGTAAAAATAATTATTAAATAAAATCGTGAAGTGGAATCTGTACAAGTGCAAGTATTAACATTAACGCGATGTTCTATATATATTTATATTATGTTTGACTTGGCCTGGTTAATTTAGAAGTGTTTAATGGGTGTAAACAAGTGCCTACACACAATAAAAACTTAACTAAATTAACCAGGCCTTACGCAGACTTAAACAATGAACCAAATCTGTAATAAATGTAGTGTAGTCCATATGTAGTCAAACGAATCCCAAAAGCCAAAAGGATGCCCAAACTTACCCTTAACTTTGACAAATAGCCTAAACGAAACCGAACCAATTAAATGTAGCATTATCGTTTTTCGCGTTTCATTCCCAAAGGTCAACTGGACCCTATTACTATGGTTTCACTGTCTGTCCGTACATCTGTCTCAGAATTGCATCTTTTAAACCGTAGTAGGTAAACAACATAGTTTTCACAGTGTGTATTACGACAATAGCTACTATAACAATAAATGAAGAAAAATAAAGGATTTCCATACAATAAACGTGTTTTTCGACTAATTATGTCGTCTTAAAATTATGGTATGGAATCCTTCATATCGGAGTCGAGCTCGCACTTGGTTGTTTGAACGCTCGTGGGTTCGATTCCCACACAGGATATACATTTGTGTGCATGAACATGTCTGTTTGTCTTGGCCTGATGTTTTTAAGAGAGGTATGGTGCATCAAAACAACCCATCTGGGAAAGTACCTCCACCTCACAGAAATCCGCAGCCAAATAACAACTCTCTAGAGGGTTTGTTGTGTTCCTGCGTGTGAGTGAGGTCACCAGTATGCTCCTAATGAGTAAAGTTGCTTTGTTAGCAGCAGAGGAGGCATCGCGCGAGTGATACTTAATGTATTACAAGCGCTTGCAATACATTGTCACTCTCGAGATGTCACCTCTACTGCTAACATACAACTCTTTAAGAGCTTACTGGTGACCTGGAGGGTTGAAATATAGCGCATGTAACTGCAGAGATTAAACTATTCGGAAGTTGCTTTAGTATGGAAATAATAACAGAGATATATTTCGATGTTTGTCTTGACATATAATAGTCTTCTGATATTAACTAGAGACATTACGGAGTCCGCGGTTACGCAGCCAAGCGCACAAAGGAAACACTCATTACGGGCGTACCCTCGGGAAAACAAACTTAATGCTGGTTCTAAAACTAATTTATTCTGTGTAATCTATTAATAAAGTCAGGATATATTTAAACGTAATAATTATTAAATTATGAACAGTGATAGCCCAGTGGACAAGGAACCCGCCTGTTGAGCAACAAGTCCCCGGTTCGAATCTGGGCATGTGCCACTAAATTCATGTTTTCTGATTTATGTACATATTTATAATTATCGCTTGCTTGAAGGTGATAGAATACGTCGTGAGGAAACACGCACGTCCAAGAAATTCTAATTCTATAGACGTGTGACCTAACCTAAGAAAGGTCTGGTTTTCCCACTGGTATGTGTAGGTCTGATGGCAGTCGCACCATGTCAAAATCAGTATCTTCGTCAAAGTTTTAGGCTTAGGTAGCGGATTCCACCAATCCTAATGGATTGGGAAGTGGGATAACGCTAAGAAGAAGAAGATATATTTCAACGTAAGTTACTTATTTCTATAGACGTGTGACCTAACCTAAGAAAGATCTGGTTTTCCCACTGGTATGTGTAGGTCTGACGGCAGTCGCACCATGTCAAAATCAGTATCTTCGTCAAAGTTTTAGGCTTAGGTAGCGGATTCCACCATTCCTAATTGATTGGGAAGCGGGATAACGCTAAGAAGAAGATATATTTCAACGTAAGTTACTTTTATTTCCATTGTATTTAAATGACAAACATATTAAAACTATTTGTCGTCACTTCTTTGCATACTGGTAGTAGTACACAAATGCAAAGAAGTGACGATAAAAAGTTTTAATATGTTAATATGGGTTGGCCGGAAGGCATCTTTTAGGAATAAGTCCGCATTTCTACAACTTGTTTTAGTTTCTTTGTAATTTGTGTTTAATTCTATCTATCTATATATGGTGAGTGCTCTGAAGAAGTATTTTCCCTTGTCCCACCCTCTCCCTTCCGTCATAGAACCACACGTATGGCAGGCCTACGACGTCATCATTCCACTGTGAGGATATTTTTTCTCGTACTAAAAAGTTCACGCGTTCAAAAGTGACGCGATTTTGACACCAACGCTCATGGGTTAGATTCCCACACAAAGCAAACATTTGTGTTCATGAACATGTCTGTTTGTCTCGGTCTGGATGTTTTTTAAGAGAGGTAGGGCGCATCAAAGCAGCCCATCTGGGGAAGTACCTTCACCTTACAGAAAACCGCGGCCAAATAACAACTCCCTTGAGGGTTATTACGTTCCTACGCGTGAGTGAGGTCACCAGTAATCTCCCAAGGAGTTGCTGTGCAAGCAGCAGAGGAGGCATCGCGCGAGTAATACTTAATATATCGCAAGCGTTAATTCGCTACAGTACCCGCTTTATATCAGGTGGGCCGTCTGCTTGTATGCCTCCTGACGCAGTATAAAAAAAATCGGCCAAGTGCGAGTCGGACTCGCGCACGAAGGGTTCCGTACCATTATCTATAAAAAAGAAAAAATCGGCCAAGTGCGAGTCGGACTCGCGCACGAAGGGTTCCGTACCATTATCTATAAAAACAGCAATAAAATCGTTTGTTGTATGGGAGCCCCCTTAAATATTTGTTTTATTTTAATTTAATTATTTATTCTTAAAGTGAATATATAACTAAATATTCTGTGAATATTTCAAGCGTCTACCTGTTGCCATTATCAATATCAAGCAAAAATGAGCAAAAAATAACGTTTGTTGTATGGGCGTTTTTTGTTTGTTGTGCGTGATTTTTTGCCGTTTTTAGGGTTCCGTTTTACCCTTTGGGTACGGAACCCTAAAAACGGCAAAAAATCATGTCTGTTGTATGGGAGCCCCACTTAAATATTTTTTTATTCTGATTTTCAGTATTTGTACTTATAGCAGCAATAGGAATACATCATCTGTGAAAATTTCAACTGTCTAACTATCACGGTTCGTAAGATACAGCCTGGTGACAGACGGACGGACGGACAGCGAAGTCTTAGTAATAGGGTCCGTTTTACGCTTGGGGTACGGAATCCTAAAAATAAAAAAAAAATCGCTTCCTGACCTGGCCGATCCGAAGTCAATATTCGTATTTAAATAACTTCTGCCCTTGCCCATTTACCATTATTCGGGCAATGAAATATTATTACATAGACGCAATTATATTACTGTATCGGCTTTTGACACAACCTTGGATGCATAGAACCATACGATCCATTTAATGCAAAGTGGTTATCGTAGCCTATAAACTAAACTAACGCGCTCAGGATCGCAAGAATACAACAACCCTCCAAGGAGTTGTTATTTGGCTGTAGTTTTCTTTGAGATGGAGGTACATCCCCAGCAGGGCTGCTTTACCCTTCTTAAAAACTTCCAGATCGAGATAAACCGACGTATCCATGCACGCATATGTTTGTCATGCGTGGAAATCGAAACCGCAAGCCTTAGTGTAAAAGTAGCATTGCTAACCACCGCTGTGCTTGTCAAAAACCGTATCTAAATAGTTGTTGTATCTTTATTGTATATTAAATTAGAAATAACGCTAAATTATGAAAGCGCGAGCTGGGCGTGGCAGAGAGAGCATGAGAGTAGGATAAAAGAAGTCGAATTGCGAACGTTGCTCAAAATTTGTGGCGTAACGCTTGTAGATCCATGTTCACAATGATAATGTTAGAAATAGAGTTGATCTAAAAGAGAGTGTCCGTGTTAAAATACTAAGAGGCATGCTTCGGACATGTAGAAAGAATACAGGAGGAAAGAGTTACAAAACAAATATACAACGAGAAAGTAGAAGGATGTAGAAGCCAGGAAGGTCAACACTTACCTACCGTGGCCAAATTGATTGCTTTATCAGAAGATGATGTCAGGATTGAAGAGCAATGAATGTCATAGAAACAAGTGGGGTATGTAAATACCGAGTCGTGTGGCGCTCGGTTCTCTCTGCCTACCCCACATGGGATTTAGCGTTATGGATAGTTTTTTTTGTTTATATTGGCTCAGTATAGTGACCCCGCTTCGCCTGTTGGTAAACAAAAAGAGAAGCCCAAATTGCAGCGGCAACTGACAAAGGACTACAGTGTCCTGTCAGTTGACGCTACCATACTGGCCCGCAAGGTGCTTCTTCACGCTTCGTTTGAAGGATCTCATGTTGTAGGAAGGAGGAAACACATGTGCAGACAAGGAGTGCCACTTTTAATAGTCCGACAGCCCTTAGTTTTGACACTAGCAAATTTATTCATTTGTATATATATATCGAAGCATAATATCAGCAAACACTCGTTCGCAAAATTTGAGTAATGAGATTATATCGCGATTAGTAACTCTTCTTCTTTGTTGCAAGGAAACGCCAGGCGGTCAAGCTTGGATGAGGTTGCCACGGGGTTGGCAACATTGGTGTTTGATGTTTGACAAGTAATATGAGCACGGCGGGAAAATAGACTGGGTAGAGAAAAAAGGCGACCATTACATTTTGGAGAGACGATTCGAAAAGCACGTCTTTTCGAGTCGTCGAATAAGTCACCTCCGTGTCGAACTCATCACGTTTCCTATATATCTTGTAATCCATCTACATTCGAGTGATTATCAAATATTTTGTTGTCAACGTGATTGCAAACGAAGATTATTTTTTGAATATCTTTTCGGACTGTTATTTTTAAATTGGTGCCATGTCTGAACCCACCTACAATAACCATCCTGATAACCCGTCGTTGTATATACATATACAGCTGCTAGTGTAAACTGAAGATGTACCGATATTTCTCAGAAAATAATGTTAATATTATGAATACAAATAAAGTTCAAATCTGTCTCTCTGTTTATTATCTCTTCACGACTAAACTCCTAAATAGCTCGGGTTAACAGGAAACTCCTGGGAAGTTTGCTGCTTGAGCAGAGAGGCGACGACGCGCGATACTTTTGTAAATATTCATAATCAACTACTACGGTACGATTGACATCCGGCGGGTTTTATGCTTGTGCATATCTCACGTAGTATCAAAAATATATTTTAGTAGAGTAGCCTTAACTTTAGCGCTCGGTTGTCTCTGCCTACCCCGCAAGCGATTTGGCGTAAAGTTATAGATAGATAGTCTTAACATTTATACATTTGGCAAATGTGAAAAATCTTACCCTTGTAAATTTTGCACATTTCAAACCATAACACGCCACAATAACGTATTGTATTTTACGTTTAAATAAATGAAACAGGAATAATAATGTTTTAGTAGCAAAAATACACCGCGGTTGCCAAACGCGGAATAGGCACTGTTGACCTTGCCATTTCCGGATGAAAAACTACTTCCGATACTACTTCGCGAGGGTAGAGTTTCACTTCTTTAAATAGTTATATTTTGCTTTTGTGATACATGTGAGTACGATATCTAATATTTTGCGTATTATTCGCACAAAATGTCTACCTAAATACGTCCTCCATGCTCACAGGAACGTACAAAGTAAATAGAAACCACTGACGCCCACACAATTTCATGGTTCAATTTGCACTGGGACAAACTACCACTGGAAAGAATCATTCCGCACAGGCAATCTTCAATACGCAAAGTTGTGTTACAAATAAATGTCTTTTTTGCAATGTTTGTGACGCAGCAGATATGTACTTTATTATTGCACCTTATTTGAATTGAATGAATGGAATATGATTACTAAAATCAACAATAGCATTTATGAAATTACCCGGGGTTGAATTTACTATATTATATAACTTGTGACATTATTGAATTCTCTAAGGATTTATCATAAGAATAAATCCATGTATATATACTAGTGTTCGCTCCAATGCAGCAAGGGTCGAAATTCGAGTACATTCTTGACTTTACAAACTTGATATACACATACACATTTTTTTCTGCTGTTCCCGAATTATTTTTAATGCTAACACTAAAGCTCGCCACCAAAAAATAAATCAGTTGACAAATATACAAGAAGTATACATGAAACATGTTGAGTTGAATTGGTTGAATTCATTCATGAAGGTCTTTGCCTCTTTATATAGATAAAAATAATAAAATCTCAGGAAGCTCATGTTTGTGCATGGAATATTTATTTTGAAATAATGATGCATCGTTATTTCAAATAAATATTCCACAACACAAACTCGACCTTGTTGACAACTTCTTGAGTAGTTTTAATTTTATTGTCTATGTAGCAAGCCTTCATAGTGGCTTGTCACACTCATAGACAGAACATAAAGCACAGAAAATATTTTTTTTTAATAATTTTTATTAAACAAACTTTATAAAAATAATAAAATCTCAGGAAGGTCAATTTTATGCATAGTGGCTTGTCACACTCATACACAGAACATAAAGCACAGAAAAAAAATCGTTTCGAACGTGCGACGTAACCTAAGAAAGATCTGGCTTTCCCTCTGGGTTGTGGAGGTCTGACGATTACAGCTACAGGTAAAAATCAGTGTCGTCTCCAAATCCCTGGGCTTAGATAGCGGACCCCGACAATTCTAATGAATTGGGAAATAGGATAGCGCAAAAAAGAAGGCCTTCTTAGTGCAAGCATCACACAAAATGTACCGAATAAATTTTAATGAAAGTGAATTTTATGTACATACTTTTAATTATTATTTGCTCAGCGGTGAAGTAAGACACCGGAAACCCATGCGTCAAAGAAATTATTACCAACCACACGTCGATGGAAATAATTTCTTGGACGCAACCTACCTAAACTTGAGAAATAAAAATAAATAATAAATAAAAATTTCATTTATTTGTCTCCACAGTCTTGAACACTTTGTACATTACAACGGTGTACTTATATTACGAGTACATGGATCACATACTTAATAGACAATTTGTGTCAAGTTGTAGAGACCTGGCGCCTGAACTAGGCATCCGAAGAACCTGTATCACAGGGCACCAGGCCTCCTCAAGAAAGGTTTGGTTTCCCTTTGAGTTGTGGAAGAACGGCAGTCCGCGATCTTCTGCGAACCCGTGGACTTAGGCAGCGGATCCCGCCAATTCCAATAGATTAAGAAATGGGATAACGCTAGAAAGTGGAAGGTTTTTAATGAGGTTTTATTTGTCAACATTTTAACTTAGAAATTCTATAGTTGCTAGGTAAAACTTGCCAAACCATAGTCGCAGGCAGCACAATACAAGTGATATTTTAGTTTCTTTTTATATTGCAACTAGCTATCCAGGCTTCGCACGGGTGATATGATCGCTACCAAACTTCACAGGATCACCTGCTGGGCTAACTGAAGATTCACTGAAAATTCATCAAAATCTGCGCAGCCGTTTTTGCGTCCGTAGTGGACATACAGACAAACATTCATTTTTATATATATAGAAGATTGAATATAATACTTTTGAATTTTCTCTTTGTTTATACTTCTCGTGAAGAATTTCGAGACGCCGAGAAGAGCCATTCGACACACCAAGTAACATAGTTATTTTTATGCTATTAAGATGGAAAACGGCATATGGCCGATGGTGACGAACTATTTACTAAAGCCTGTAGACGCCTACAAAATCAGGCTCACGCATTGACGATCCTTCAAAAAAACTCTGCAGCACATTTAGCACAATACCATGCTAGAATCTCAAGGGAAACCCTTAATAGGACGTTTAATCGACAATGAGTGTACATGACTGATGAGTTCTAAAACTGCACAATAGGGGACCATTTTAGTCTGAATATGTGATGTGACAAGGAGCTTACTGTAGACAGCGAATACTTGATACTATTGTGAAAGGACGGCATAACCGTAGTAGTAATCAACTATACTGAATGCAATCTATTGTAATAATCAGAATATACAAAGTGAGTTAAAGCCTCCTCTCCATGGGTACAATGGTTCCTAAGTGTATAATAATAGCCGAGAGCACAATGATATTATGCACTAAAAGTGATGAATAGACTCTGTTAAGGTTACCAGTAAATCTATAGCAGCCGCCGAAGGAGAAGCTAGATTTTTAGCCAGAGCATTGGATATCGCTTTTCAACTTTTTTTTATACCACTAAGGTGGCAATCAAGCATACGGCCTGCCTGATGTTAAACAGTCACCGTATCCTATGGACATTTGCAATACCAGAGGCGTCACTCATGTGTTGCCGACCCTCTAAAAACCTCTTCACGCATTTCTTGAAGAAACTCCATGCTGTAGTCCCTTGGAAAAACCTCGGCTGGGAGCTCATTCCACAGCTTGAGTGTTCTCGGAAGAAAACTTCTCTGGAACCGCACCGTACGTGACCATTGCGGTTCAAGCGTGTGAGGGTGAACTCCCCGCCGTCGGCGAGCGGTGCGGTTATAAAAAGTAGCTGTCGGCATCATTTCGAACAACTTAATAATATTTTCTTAGGATTTCGCGATTGTTACACATTGAATTAAACAATTTTTAACGAAAGTATCGCGTATTTTATTTATTTTGTTGAACCTGACGTTTCGAACGCTTTGCAGCGTCCGTGGTCGCAGGAAGACTAAGGTGGTATTTGTCTTACATTAGTTATTCAATTATTACATCTACCGACATGGATGGATTAATTATATATAAATAAAATACGCGATACTTCCGTTAAAAATTGTTTAATTCAATTAATAATATTTATTTATTTTTTACTTACGTCATGGATGCATCGCCAGTAATAGACAAAGTTATGTTTACATGAACATATCAATACCTTAATATCTACGTAATTTGTCCGTCTACTTACAAATACGATAATTAAGGGAGCCCACGTCGATTAGTGTCCCTTACAAGAGGTCACGATCGGAATCTAATAGTTTGTATAAGGCGTGCCCTTCCCTAATAATGTAGGGTCAGTCCCTAAATGTTGCATAAAGATGTATTGTCCCTGTCATGGAGAGGGGGACTTTGACGAAATTCCAGGAACGCTCGCCGTGACTACGTCCCGTTGGTATTCGGGGCCAGGTATAACAAAGTCGTGGATTTTTTGCGCGAATTTTGGTGAGCCTAAAATAGGGATGGCATCCTTTGAGTATACATTTTAGCACACATTATGACATAAGAGTTACTCTATTGTTGTGTACACGATGTGGATTTTTAAAATAATTGTGTTTCTATTTCAACAAAGTATTTTAAGTTATAGTCTAGTACCATGGCCAAATTGGTCGTGTTCTATGAGAAGGTGATGTCAGGAGCCCTAGAAACCGGCGAGCGTGCATGAGAAGAGCAATGAATTTTAAAGAAGCGAGTGAGATATGTAAGGATCGAGTCACGTGGCGCTCGGTTCTCTCTGCCTATCCCGCAAGGGATTTGGCATGAAGTTATAGTAGTAGTACTCTAGTGGATAAATAATTCCCGCAGTTCCTGGTTCGAATTCTGGTGGGACGTGAACTATCAAAAATTGTTTTGTCGAATTTAAGTACATACTTGTAATTATCAAATACTCGGCGGTATAGGTAAACCTCGTTAGGAAACTCTTACGTCCGACTTTCCCTCTTGGTTGTGAAGGTCTCACAGCAGTCGCTGCATGTCAAAATCACTATCTGTGTCAAATCCTTATGCTTAGATATCGAACCCTTCCGATGTGGTCCGTCAATTCCTAATCTATAATAGATTAGATAATGGTATAACGTTAGGAAGACGAATGAGAAGAGTTATACATTCATAACACCTCAGCAAGAACAATTACTTATACGTACCAACATATTTTTTTTTTTGGTTCTTTTTATTCCCGAGGGGAAAGGCAAAGGGATCTAGCCCATACAGCCAAATCATCAGTTTAGAACCATTTGAAAATCTTAATTCTATGTTCCAGCTTCAGGAACTGTGCTGAAAAAATACTTGGGAAGGGTACTTCGACCATAATATACAATTATAACAAATAATTAATTATTATAATATATAATTTTATAACCGCACCGCTCGCTGACAGCGGAGAGTTCACCCTCACATGCTGGAACCGCAATGGTCGCGTACAGTGTCTTTACAAAGAAGTTTTCTTGTCAAACTAATGTAACAGCGCGTTTCATCACTGCGCCACCAGGCTCGTTACAAACGTCGGAGCTAAACGATGATAATATCCTAATATACAATTATAAGAAATAATTAATTATTATAGTATATAATTTTATAACCGCACCGCTCGCTGACGGCCGGCGGCGGTGAGTTCACCCTCACACGCTAGAACCGCAATGGTCGCGTACAGTGCCTTTACAGAATTTTGATTTAGATATTTAGTTCCATTATTTAAATAGGTATTACAAATAATTAGTATCCCATAGTTACTGACACGGCTCAATTTTTTAATGTATAACCCTTACAATATTTGGCAATGCTCAATAACTTGGTTTTGAATGACAAAATAATCCAATAGGCCATTTCCTATTATTTTAGTACTTCCAGTACCAAATTTTTTCGCAAGCAAGCAAATACGGAACCCTACACTGTGCGTGGCCCGTCATGCACTTGGCTGGTTTTTATACTTAATAAGTTCAAACAATAGTACCGCGAGATGAGTCTCTTCGAGATTCGATTCGGAATCTGCCATTCCGAATATAGAATCTCAAATAGACGACGTTGACGTTGCTCTGAAATGCCTGAAATGCCCTGAAATTTTTACTAAAGGGATTGTATGTAATGTTTTTTTTGTTTGGTTCTTTGTGTCCACATATACTTCGATTTGGCAGGATTAAGGACCAGAGCGTTTGAATTAGACCAAACTGCAACATTATCCATATCTTGGTTCAACATCATCGGAGCATCCGTCAGTTTAGTTGGTTCACTAGAAATGTACAACGGACATACATAAGGATTCCGTTGTAACCATTTTGTTACAAAGAAACTAATAATACGAAATGGGGCCGTGTAATCTCAGAATATTAACGAATGCTGTAGTTGGTACACTTCACGTCGCGCGCATACTGTCAGATTCTTAACATGTCAAATTCATCCTGCATTTAACTTATAATTTTTGTTTTGTAATATAAATAAAACATTTCATAGTATCCAGAAGCATACTCGTTTGAGTTATATTTTTGCGTCAAAGATAAAACAGAGTGCACGTTAGTTTTCGAGTTTTGTAGCAGTGCGCAGTGTAAATTCTTATACAGACAGTTTCGTGTCACATGAATTATGTAAATTCCAGCAGCCTGCGAACCGAGTGAATTGGAGATTTACATCTAAAATTCGTTCCGTGGTTTTCTGGACTTTATATCTTTACAGTTAAGAAGGTGTAAAATACCTATGAATAAAAATTTTATGAAATTATTTGTCTGTCCCAGTTACTGCTTATGCCATGCCATCCGTAGAATAATAGTGAGATAGTTTTTGATATGCTCGATTATTACAAGGAAGGAAAACTTTATTTTATGCCGCGTCAGATGGTAGCTAAGCAAACCTATCGCCTAATGTAAAGCAATTACAGCCTAGCCTTTTATAAAACTTTCAATGCAAGAAACATTGCTATCCCCGTTTGTAACGCAGCACTTCCGATCTGCTTATGATTTATTGGTGCTTATAATATATTAAAATACTAATATTTATTATTGCACCCTGTCTATATTTCAGAAGACTATTGCCCATGTACAAACAACTTAAGATTATGTCAATTAAAATGACGTCAAGTATGGGTTTTAATACTATTATCATTCACAGAAGCATTATATGTATTATGTAGAAGAAGAAGAAAGAAGTCCGAATGTTTTCTATGAAGCCTGGTGGTCAAATGGCTATGGCTATGGTTACTTTAGGGTTGTAGGGTCGATTCACGCGCGTAACAAAAATTTGTATACACTAACACATATGAACAGTTTGATCTGAATGTTTCCTATATATATATGTGTGGGTAGTGATAGCCTAGTGGATTAAAATCAGACTTAATGGACCGTGTCCTGGTTCAAATCCTGATATATGAAAAAGGGTTGTTATTTGCTGTGGCTTTCTCAGGGAAGTACGTTCCCAGCTTCAGCTTTGTAAAATGTTTCAACTTACTGCCAGTGAAATTTAGAGAAAATATTGGCCTCTTTCCATTCAAAAATAAATTAAAAAGGTTATTGTTGGAAAAGAATGTGTACAAAATTGAAGACTTTTTCTGTTTCGCCTCATAGTTCTTGCATGTATCGTCATAAATTTCTTGTCGTCTTGTATTTAAATTTATATAAAACTTGACTAGATTACCTGACCTACTTAGTGATTATAATCTAATGTAATGACGTATTAATTAATTATTTTAGGAATATATATATTATTATTATCAATTTCAGACATGTCAATTTATTTATTTATTCTAGTCAAAAAGTCCGCCCCGAATCGTACCTGACGCAAAAGTGCCCATAACACTTGCAGCATTCCCCCGCTGTATCGCGAGGGATATGCGTTGCGTCAAGTATGACTCAGCTCGAAGGTCAGCTCCACTATTCTTTAAGCGCCTTCCCAGCTGCCGCACAAATAACTTGGCTTCCGCACACCAAGCTCCGCCAACCTCCACAGCGAAGGGGATAAAAGTATAATTCGACGTAAGGGGCGCGTATTTGGCGTGTTTCTGGGTGGCCGCCCAATCGGCTGCCGCCCCAGCAGCACGAATTGTCCTAGCCAAATGCGTGGATGCGAAAGTACTGACGCAAGTGGCATCCCACACCAAACATCGACCCTTCTCCCAAGGAATGAGAGTGAGCCCGTCCGGCCTCTTGCCATCCGAACGGCTCAAACCCGGTGGCTCGAGGGTACAGGGCACC
The DNA here is from genome assembly GCA_947507595.1 of Pyralis farinalis. Taxonomy (NCBI): domain Eukaryota; kingdom Metazoa; phylum Arthropoda; class Insecta; order Lepidoptera; family Pyralidae; genus Pyralis; species Pyralis farinalis. The sequence continues at coordinate 19,745,163 of OX382270.1, forward strand.
TCCACAGACACCAGAGCCCTCCGGATCATATGTATCATGATCACAATTATTATGATCACAATGTACACAATTGTACATTGTTTATGAATAAATTAATTGAAATAAAATTGAGTTGAATTGATGTGCACTACATTTCGTAAAATACCTGTGTGGTTTGTCGGTGTCAAATTAACGTAACTGCCCATTTCGCCACTGCGCCACCGAGCTCGCCAACAAAGTGTTGCATTACCAACGAAGATGGCAGCGCGCGAGCAATATTTTCTATACTGTAAGCGTTCATAGGCTATGATAAGCACACTACATTAGCAGGCAGTACGTTTGTTTGCCTCCTAACCTTGTATTAAAAAAATAAACTCATGCTGCTAAAAACGACCGTTATTGGCTGTATACGATTCTAATTACAGAACAAGTGACATAAAAATGTCTTTATGATAAATGCCCTGTTTGTTAACTATCATATATAAATTAGTTTACGAACTACGATTTCCGTACCCAAATAGTCAAGTGGGCCCTATTGCTGTCACTCTGCTGTCCGTCCGAATATCACGGGTCGCTAGTTCGTAAACGAGATGAGTTGAGGGCCGAAGTTAAGATATTTTACATAGAATGTGATTTTAAATCAAATATTTATTTAGAAAATCTATATAGGTATAACTTCACGCCAAACCCCTTGCGAGGAGAACCGAGCGCCACGTGATTCGATCCTTACACACCTCGCTCGCTTCTTTCACATTCATAGCTCTTCTCAAGCACGCTCACCGGTTTCTAAGGTTACATCACCTTCTGATAGAATACGACCAATTTGGTCATGGTAGCCACGTCTTTGGCCTTCCTCGGCTGGTACATCCTTCCACTTTTGCGTTATATATCCGTTTCGTCATTCTTTCATCCTGCATTCTTTCTACATATCCGATCGAACGAAGCATGCCTCTTCTTATTTTAATACCGATACTCTCTTTCACATCAACTCTGTTTCTAATATCATCATTTTTTTTTATACAAACAGACAAGCATACGTTCCACCTGATGTAAAGCAGTTACCGTAGCCTATTAACGCTTGTACCTAACATATATTACTCGCGCGATGCCTCCTCTGCTGCTTACCCAGCAACTCCTTAGGAGCTTACTGGTGACCTCACCCACCCTTCACCACGCACGCAGGAACACAACAACCCTCTAGGGAGTTGTTATTTGGCTGCGGTTTTTTGTGAGATGAAGGTACTTCCCCAGACGGTCTGCTTTGGTGCGCCCTACCTCTCTTAAAACATCCAGACCAAGACAAACAGACATGTTCATGCACACAAATGTTTGTTTCGTGTGGGAATCGAACCCACGAGCGTTGGTGTCAAAGTAGCGTAACAGCGTGGGTCACCACTGCGCCACCGAGTTCGTCATCGTTCACATATATAAATTAAAAAGCATTCAAAATAGAACCCAATATTAACATTACTATCTATCGTTCTATAACTTCGCGACAAATCCCTAGTGGGCTTTACACACCTCACTCGCTTCTTTACCGTTCATAGCTCTTCTCATGCACGCTCTTCGTATATTTACACAAACATTATATTTCAGACCAACTCTATTTCTAACATTACCATCTACAAGCGTAACGCCACAAATATTGAGCAACGGTCGCATTACGTCCGCGTTTACCCTACTTTTATGCTCTCTTAAGTTAGCACTGCGTGGTGTATAGCGAGTTGTGCGTTTTGGTTCAAGCTTCCAAATCAACGGCTGCTTGCTTCTATCACTGCTGAAAGCGCATACAAGGTATCTTGTATGCGCTTTCAGCAACAATCTCATCCATTTGTTCCGACACTTCATCATTAACCGTAATCCGTGCATTGGTTTAGTGTATTCGTGCTTCTTTTTCAAATACTGTTATCTTTGTGTTGTCTTAGGTTTTGTATTTACAAAAAAAAAATGTATTTACGTATATTTATCAGTTGTCTAGTACCCATAACACGCTTCACTTACTTTGGGGCTAGATGATTATATTTATCTGCCCTCCATAGTGCATAACATGACGGATATAGTGCCATCTGCTGACGATAACTTTTTAACTTTCAATGTTGCCCGACGGTGTGGTCTCCTGTCTGCCATTCTAAACTGGTTCAATTTCAATAATCTTTTGTTAAACTCAGCTAAAACCAAATGTAGTGCAGTAGGGCCCCATATGCAGTAATGAGTACCCATATACAATTATTAGAATCAGACAATTGAAGGGCGTAGCTAATGCGCGCTTAAACTATTTCAGATATTGCAAAAAAAATCTATTCGTTCTATTTATAACAAACGAATCACGAATCAACTAATAGAATCAACTAATCAAAGATATATATCCTCACTGTTACTTTCTGTGTAACAGTGTAATGTTGGAAATAGCAGAATATATAATTAGGCCGGTCCTGCCTTTACCGTTTAAAATACCAAAATATGTATTTCTTGTACTGCTTGGCAAACTTTCATTAGCTATTCCAAGTTTTGTAAAGTACCATCAAATTAACGTGACTTTGCGCGAACAATTAGCGCCGGTAATACAACTTAATCAATTTAAACTGAATGCGCGATGAATACTAATACAAAATAAGACTACAATAATACCTTCACTATTATTATTCAATTTTTTTATACAGCATTGGGATACAAGTATACCTGTGGGACGTATACTTGTATCCTACTATACTTATTTAATATAAAGGAGAACGCCGTAGCCTATGAACGCTTACAATATATTAAGTGTAGCTCGCGCGCAACTCCTTAGGAGCTTACTGGTAATACCACGCACAACACATACAACGAATCTCTAGAGAGTTGTTATTTGGCTGCAGATTTCTCTAAGGTGAAGGTACTTTCCCAGACGGTCTGATTTGATGTGCCGTACCTCTCTTCATATTAAAAGTAAGTTCGTATTTCAAATCATACAACTTTGTAGCTGTATTTTCATATTAGTAACAGTATCAGAAGTCATAAAATTGGAACGGGTTTGATCGTAAATTATCCGTCAGTACTGACCCCACGAGGAAATGGAGTAGCAACTACAGTTTTAGCCATTAACCTCACTTTCCTAAACTATTTGCTCATTTAAAAACCTACAATATTAAAAGAACTGACTGCTATTATCAAAATTCCATAGCGTTAAACGTATACAATTATTGTTTTAATGTTTTTCTTTTATCTGAAGGAGAGTATATATATATAGATATCATCATGCCTGTCTCCCATTTGGGGTAGGCAGAGATTATGGAACGCCAGGTACACCGATCGTGCACTCTCGTTTCTTCCACACTCATCAAACTCTTCATGCATGTTCTTAGGTTTTGGGTACTTTTGTTTTGGCCCTTTTTCAATACATCATAAATTCTACTTCTAAGTTTTTCACTGAAATTTGAAAACGACTTTAAGAGAGGTAAGGCACATCAAATTACCTTCACCTTATTTTTTGTGAGGTTTCCTGTTAGATGAAGTAAGTACCTTCACCTCACAGAAAACCGTAGTCAAATAACAACGCGTTGAGTTTCTGCGTGTGAGTGAGGTCACCAGTAATCTTGCTGTGTTAGTGAGTTGCTGTGATAGCAGCAGAGGTGGCATCGCGCGAGAAATACTTAATGTATTGCAAGGGTCTACAGTAAATGTAAAGCAGTTACCGTAGCGGTAACTGCTTTACATATATTTACATAAGGTGGGCCATATGCTTGTAAGGCTTCCGACGTTGTATGTAAAAAATACCGTGACCGTGACAGGAGTCCTAGAAACAGGCGAGTGAGGTATCTAAGGACCAAGTCATGTGGCGCTCAGTTCTGTCTGCCTACCCCGTAAGGGGTTTGTCGTGAAGTTATAGTATAGCATGTTTTATAATATTATAGCATAGTATTGTGAAGTTATAGTATATTTCATGGCATGGATACATAATTGAGTAAAAATGTTATTCTACAGCATCTCTTAAGCAGCTCACGGCAATTTAATTTATCTAACTAAAGCTACCTTCAAATGCAATAATTAGATATAATTTATACACCACATACACGTTCGTAATGAAGACGTGAGAGAAAGAGTTGGTCTGAAAGAGAGTGTCGGTGTTAAGATAAGAAAGGGCATGCTCCGTTGGTTCGGACATGTAGAAAGAATGCGGGACGAAAGAATGACGAAACAGATATACAATGCAAAAGTGGAAGGATGTAGGAGCCGAGGAAGACCGAGACTAACCTATCATGACCAAGTTGGTCGTGTTTTATCAGAAGGTTGATGTCAGGAGCCCCAGGAACCGGCGAGCGTGCATGAAAAGAGCTATGAATGTCACAGAAGCGAGTGAAGTATGTAAGGACCGCGTCTTATGGCGCTCGGTTCTCTCTGCCTACCCCGCAAGGGACTTGGCGTGAAGATATACATACATATACACCACTAGTAGATTTTTATACCACTTTCTCCGTGCCACTCATAATCTCCCCTTCACGTGGGATTACCGATTACTGTTTAATAGAACGTCGGGAGACAAACAAGCTTAACACCCACCTAAAGTAACGTGATTAACGTCCTATGATCCACCTCCGCAACTGTTGCAACAAAAATGGGTTAGCAACTCAGTAACAGCTCAGAAGCTTATGGTAATCCCACTCGTTTGCAGGATACAACATCCCAATACGAAGTAGTTATCTCTGCTGTTTTCTATATAATGAAAAAGGGAAATTTGGAACGGTAAAAAAGAATGTTGGAAAAAATATACATTTTCAGGAACACCGTTCCTATATGAATTCTATATGTTTGTCTGTGCGTTTGAAAAAAAAAGTAGGATAGGAATGGTCAAGAACACCGTTCCTATCTCTTAAGGCACATGGTCAAAATGGCCGACAAATAAAAAAAAAAATGAATTGTATAATTGACGAGCCAGGCGTTCCTCTGGCAATGCAAGCTTGCGCATTGTCAACTGGTTATTTTTGAGTTTATGACATTTAAAGGTGGCATCAGTTATGTCAATTAAATCTTTAGAAGAGAGCTACTAAAACAAATGCTTTTAGGGTAAAATCTGCCCATTTATTCTTATCATTTATTATATTTAATTATCACTTACCTCCCTTTCATGTATTATTTATTTTATTTCCAACAAGATTTGGCATGTTATCCGCCTCACATTTGTCAGTGCGTTTGTCTAACATTTTTTTTTTCGAATAATCGAATTTTGACTTCAGACTCGGATTCAGCATAAAAAAGTAGAATAGGACTATTCGGAAAAACCGCTCCTATCTCTTAAGGAACATGGTCAGAATGGTCGACAAATTAAAAAAAAAATGATTTGTTGTATAATTGACGAGCCAGGTGTTCCTCTGGTAATGCAAGCTTGCGCATTCTCAACTGGTTTTATATATTTTCCTCAAATTTTTAATAATGATATTGGGACGAATACTAGTATTTATTAGTCATCTTCTTCTTAGCGTTATTCCGTTTCCTATTCCCTTAGGATAACCTACATACATCCTAACTAAGTCTATTTATACATGGAACAACTGCCGTCAGTACTCCACAACCCAGAGGGAAAACAATACCTTTCTTAACCCTTCGAAACCCGGGTGGTCGTATAGGACCGCGAAATGTATGGGAAAACGTATATAACGGGTTCTGACTGCTAAGTTAGGGAGAAACGTCGGGAGACAAACAAGCTTAACACCCACCTAAAGTAACGTGATTAACGTCCTATGATCCACCTCCGCAACTGTTGCAACAAAAATGGGTTAGCAACTCAGTAACAGCTCAGAAGCTTATGGTAATCCCACTCGTTTGCAGGATACAACATCCCAATACGAAGTAGTTATCTCTGCTGTTTTCTATATAATGAAAAAGGGAAATTTGGAACGGTAAAAAAGAATGTTGGAAAAAATATACATTTTCAGGAACACCGTTCCTATATGAATTCTATATGTTTGTCTGTGCGTTTGAAAAAAAAAGTAGGATAGGAATGGTCAAGAACACCGTTCCTATCTCTTAAGGCACATGGTCAAAATGGCCGACAAATAAAAAAAAAAATGAATTGTATAATTGACGAGCCAGGCGTTCCTCTGGCAATGCAAGCTTGCGCATTGTCAACTGGTTATTTTTGAGTTTATGACATTTAAAGGTGGCATCAGTTATGTCAATTAAATCTTTAGAAGAGAGCTACTAAAACAAATGCTTTTAGGGTAAAATCTGCCCATTTATTCTTATCATTTATTATATTTAATTATCACTTACCTCCCTTTCATGTATTATTTATTTTATTTCCAACAAGATTTGGCATGTTATCCGCCTCACATTTGTCAGTGCGTTTGTCTAACATTTTTTTTTTCGAATAATCGAATTTTGACTTCAGACTCGGATTCAGCATAAAAAAGTAGAATAGGACTATTCGGAAAAACCGCTCCTATCTCTTAAGGAACATGGTCAGAATGGTCGACAAATTAAAAAAAAAATGATTTGTTGTATAATTGACGAGCCAGGTGTTCCTCTGGTAATGCAAGCTTGCGCATTCTCAACTGGTTTTATATATTTTCCTCAAATTTTTAATAATGATATTGGGACGAATACTAGTATTTATTAGTCATCTTCTTCTTAGCGTTATTCCGTTTCCTATTCCCTTAGGATAACCTACATACATCCTAACTAAGTCTATTTATACATGGAACAACTGCCGTCAGTACTCCACAACCCAGAGGGAAAACAATACCTTTCTTAACCCTTCGAAACCCGGGTGGTCGTATAGGACCGCGAAATGTATGGGAAAACGTATATAACGGGTTCTGACTGCTAAGTTAGGCCACACGTGTTTCGAAATACACACATCAAAAGTGTCTAGGGATCAACATATATTTTTGCAATAACTTTTCTCCTGATTGATATTAATTAAAATTTTCTTTAAGGATTCATCAAATAAAGTGTTTTCGTTTGTCTACAGTAACGATAAACCAAGTCACCTTTGCATTAATAAAGAAATTTGCCATTTTCATAATAAAGGGATTTTTGACATTTGAACCACTAACATTAAAGTTCGAAAAAAAGACTGAAATAACAGTTTTCTTTAAAATTTTATTGGGTAACTTAAACAATTAATAATCCGTGTTTCTACCGCGAACACTAACAACACAAGAACATCGGTTTGGCATACTCAAAATGAGTTCATCCAAATCACGCTGTGGAATGGCCGCCCATGTTCGTTGCAACAACAAAAAAAGGTCTTCTTGCGACTGGATACCCTCCATATTCGGCAGAGCTCTTCTCTGTAGCATATCCCATGCATGCTCAATCGGGTTCAAGTCTGGCGACTGAGCAGGCCAGGGCATGACATTGATGTTAGCTGTGGCGAGAGTCTGTCTTACAACTCTTGCGGTGTGCGGTCGTGCATTATCATGCATTAACTGAAATAAGGGACCGATTTGCACTTGTAGAGGAACGATGACGTCTGATACAATCGTCTCAGCATAAATTTGAGCGTTGAGGTTGCCTCTGATCCAAATCAACTCAGTTCTTCCGCCGATCCAAATACCCGCCCATACCATGATGGTTCCACCACTATAAGGATGGACTTCCTGGCAGGATTTTAATCGCTGTTGGCGTCCAGGGGTTCTCCAGTGTCGTATACGTTTATATATTTTATATATTTTTTTATTACAAAGCCACATCTCAATCTCAAGAAATCCGCATAAAAATGCTTGATCCCTAGACACTTTTGATGTGTGTATATTTATTTCTTGTCCTTACGATAATTTGAAAAAATATCGTAAACGTAGTCGTTACGATATTATTTCTTTACTGTCGAACTAGTGATAATTACAAATATATGTACCTTCACAAATACAAAAACACGATTTTCGTGGTACATGCGAAAATTCGAACCGGGGAACAATTGGTCAACAGGTCGGTACTATATAATAATTATTATGATTATGTAAAATATATGAAAATATAATTCATATCACGTGGAATCAAGGTCATAATAAAATACGCAATAATAAAGGATACAAAGTCACGTCCGTGTTCCGCTCGCTCAGTGCCGCGGAAACTAAACCTTCATACTCCGTGAAGGCATCAACAGGTAAGTGAGTCATTTGTTTCCCTTGAAACATTTCTTGTGAGTTAGGTCCAGACGTGAGGTGCAAGGGATCGACTAAGATGGACAAGCGCCTTGAACGCGCAAAAACTCAGCTCCATTTTTACACATCATCTCGGGTCAATCCCATTTACGGTAGCCATTTTTTGCTGCGTATCTATATCGGAATCGGCATTCAGTGATATTTTGATAGTAGTTTTATTTTTTATAAATGAATGATAGTGTAAAATCTTGTACATACTCAACATAGTATATTTATTAACATAGACATTATTACTTTTTTCATTAGGAAAATCCCAATGATTATAAAATGAAAAGTTTGTACGTAATTTTCTGTAGGTTTATATGTCATTGAACTGCTTCTAACCGGCTTGATTTTGATAATTTTCAGGAACACCGTTCCTATATATATCTATATGTTTGTCTGTGTGTGCGTTTTTTTTCGAATATTCGAATTTTGACTTCAGATTCGGATTCAGCATAAAAAAGTAAAATAGGAATGTTCAGGAACACCGTTCCTATCTCTTAAGGAACATGGTCAAAATAGCCGTCAAATTAAAAAAAAATTGAATTGTTATATAATTGACGAGCCAGGTGTTCCTCTGGCAATGCAAGCTTGCGCATTCTCAACTGGTTGTTTGTGTATTTGAGTAGATTCCTGTGTGATTTAGATTCACAAATGAACATGGTAGGTGGTGTTGCCATCGGGCTTTAGGATATTTTTCCATTTACGGACATAGTAGCGTCTGTATAATAAAAAAAAATCATTCAATTTTCAATATCATCTTACACGTTGATATGTCTAAATATACAAAATCCAGAAACCTGAGAAAGATTTCTAGATGTAAATCTCCAATTCACTCGGTTCGCAGGCTGCTGGAATTTGCATAATTCATGTGACACGAAACTGTCTGTATAAGAATTTACACTGCGAACTGCTGCGAAACTCGGAAATAACGTGCACTCTGGTTTATCTTTGACGCAAAAATATAACTCAACAAGTATATTTCTCGATACAATGGAATGTTTTATTTCACAAAATAATAATTATAAGTTAAATACCAAATAAATTTGACATATTAAGGATCAGTCTATACGCGCGGGACAAGAAGTATACTACAAAAGCGTTCGTTAATATTCTAAGATTACACGGATCTATTTCGTATTTTTAGTTTTTTGGTAATGAAATTTAAAAAAATATTAAGAACGTGCTCAAATTTTCTAGTACTCCTAATCTTTTGTCGTAAATTGAAATACCTAGCATTTTGGAAATAATATCGGTGGCAATGTGAGGCGGATAACATGCCAAATCTTGTTGGAAATAAAATAAATAATACATGAAAGGGAGGTAAGTGATGATTAAATATAATAAATGATAAGAATAAATGGGCAGATTTTACCATAAAAGCATTTGTTTTAGTAGCTATCTTCTAAAGATTTAATTGACATAACTGATGCCACCTTTAAATGTTATGACATTCAAAGACAACTCAAAAATAATCAGTTGACAATGCGCAAGCTTGCATTGCGAGAGGAACTGGCTCGTCAATTATACAATTCAATTTTTTTTTTTAATTTGTCGGCTATTTTGACCATGTTCCTTAAGAGATAGGAACGGTGTTCCTGAACATTCCTATTCTACTTTTATATGCTGAATCCGAATCTGAAATCAAAATACGAATATTCGAAAAAAGCGACAGACAAACACACAGACAAACGCACAGACAAACGTATAGATTTCATATAGGAATGGTGTTCCTGAAGATATCTATATACTAATATATAAAGCGGACTAGTTTGTTTATGGCTTTGGACACGCTATTTTCTGGAACTACTGTCGGATTAGCATATCGTAATGTCGTATAATCTATCCTATTCTATCGGTCGGTCGGTCGGAAACAAAGAAAGTAGAAAAAGCGGTTCCCACGGGATACGCGCGGACTAAGTCGCGGGCTGCAGCTAGTTAATACGTATACTTAATGTTATTTTTTTATACCAGTAATAATAGATTACTTCAATAATCTCATAGCCATATCCATTAACCCTTCGAAACCCGTGTGGTCATATATGACCGCGAAATGTATGGGAAAAGGTATATAACGGGTTCTAAAGACTGACAAATTAGATTTTAGCAAAAAAAGAAGAAAAAAAAAACGTAACGTTTTTATGTTAAGTTAAGTTTGAATTTTTTCAACAATGCGTAGCGTATAGTAAAGTTCTTCAAAAATGTTTTAGGGCATATAAATACTTAAACATGTCAGATTGTTAAGAGTAAAACCTATCTCAGCTTTTGTCAAAGAGAATATTGTTTGTTAACCATCGACAATCTATTCTTCCTTGCGTTATTTCGTTTCCTAACTATTATGATCGGCGGGATCCGCTACCTAAGCCTAAGGATTTGGCGGAGATATTGCTGTTGTATGGAGAGACTACGGTCAGATCTCCACAACCCAGAGGGAAAACCAGACTTTTTAATTTCTTGTCCATGCAGATTTCCTCACGATGTTTTCCTTCACCACCGAGCAAGTGATAATTACAAAATAAGAACATAAATCCGGAAACACGACTTTAGTAATAAATATCCACACCAGAATTCGAACCCTGGACCATAATATAATAAGATAAATAAAAACGTAAAGGAAATACATAACCGCAAACCTACGTATCGATTCCTTTAAAGACACACTATAGAAAATACTGATACATTTGAAGCTTTCACGCCGCCATTAGGAGGGAACTGCAAACCCTTATGAAAAAGTAAACATTTTGGCTCGACGCGCACCTGTAGCCTGCCCAACAAACAACAAAAGAATGCTGAGTAATGCCTACCGATTTTTCGGCTAAGAAATAATTCACTTGTTGATTGTACTCCCTAGCTCCACTTACCTCCCTTTTATGTATTATTTATTTTACTTCCAACAAGATTTGGCACGTTATCCGCCCCACATTGCTTCTGTATTGATGTTTTGTGTTACTTGTGTTATTCATATCATAATTTATGATATAAGTCTGAATAACAGAATTGCATATGTATCGACTTATTTCTAAAATAACGTAATCCAATACGTAAAGGCCCCTACAAGATTGATGGAAGAAGGATGGTATCAATAGAACAATATACCAGAGCAGATCTTGGCCCATATTGTAAGTACTGCGAAATGAGGAGCCCGATGGTCGAGTGGTTAGCAATGCCTACTTTAACACCAAAGCTCGTGGGTTCGAATCCCACACAGGACATACATTCGTGTATACGAACATGTCTGTCTGTCTTGGTCTAGATGTTTTTAGAGGTAGGGCACATCAAAACAATCCGTCTAGGGTACTTCCACCTTACAGAGAACTGCAGTTAAGTAACAACTCCGTAGAGGGCTCTGGTGTTCCTGCGAATGAGTGAGATTGCCAGTAAATTTGTAAGAAGTACCAGCTGTATTTTCAGCAGGGATAGTAACGCGAGAGAGACACTGATTCTGATCCTGTACACCTACCGACATTGTAAAAAAAATGTGTCAGAATTTAAATGGCTATTGATCTTTGATCTGGAGAGATCATTGATATTAGTTACAGGATAGGGACAGACACCTGTCATAGTTACCGCTTCTAATTACTATTTATGAAATGCTAAAGATGGCCACTTACCGGATGGACCCTCAGAATGCCAGGAAAGACTGCCTGGACAACACGGATGTGAGGGACTCACGTTGTCGAGGGATGTGCTGCGATTTTTTTCGAATGAACTTATTAGTATTATGTGATCCCGTTGTCATAATCAATCATTAACTCGAGGAACGGCACAAATACTCCCGTTTTGTCATGGTTTGCGTCGTATTTATTCTCCGACTTAAAGAGGGATGTTAAAATACCAAAGTTGTAAAACTTTTGTATGTACATCTGTGACATCGTATTTCCCAAAGTTGATAGTTTATCTTTTTGTAGTTTTTTCATTTCTTTTTTATTTGTCGGACAAATTACACAGTGAAAGCCTGTCCCAAAGTAAGCGGAGCTTGTGTTATGGGTACTAGACAATTGAACACACATATATTTGTTTTGTTTTTTGATACACACTTATTATATATAGAAAATATCCAAACCTAGACAAACAAACATGTTCATACACACGTTTGTCCTGTGTGGGAATCGAACCTACGAGCGTTGATGTCAAAGTACCGTAACAGCGCGTTTCACCTACCGAGCTCGATGAATATAGGTTATCATATGAATATATAGGTTTCATATATAGGATTAATCCAATAAAAGAATAGACATAAAAAATATGCCACGTTCGTTAAAATATTTACGGTACTAATGGTTACATAGTAGTTATTTCAATCAATGCATTAGGAATGCACAACGTTCCTTTATTCATTTTGGTAATTTCTTCCATATCGGATTTCTAACTTTGGAATATTTATTTGTCGATTGATTACGTTCAATATAATTGACTCTTTAGATTCTGGTGAATAATTAGTTACTCGTACTAAATTCATGTGGCATAATACAGTATTTAATTTCTAATTTGAGGATTGAATTTCAACTTGCCAGGTTAGAAATCTAATAAAAAGAAAGTCACAAAGTTTCTAAAATGAATTGAAAATCGTTCTACAACTACGACTAAAGAAACTATGAACCTTTACACCTGTTAGAACGCATAATCCTACTAACATTAATCCTAATAACATTCACGCGAAAACTACTAAACCGATCATCATGAAACTTTGTACACATATTCTTGGAGGTATCAGAAGTAAAATAGGATACTTTTTATTAAAAAATATATATTTTTTTTTATTAATGCGAGCGTAGCCGCCGGTAAAAGCTAGTTTATTTATAATTTATTGGTTACACTACATTTCTCGAGGATCGGTTTGATGAGCACGGTGGCATCATTGCGTGTGTCATTATAACCGAGTACGTATACGTATGTTACGCAACCTTAAACACAGTCTATCTATAGATGGGTTTATCTATCTGGAAGATTCTCGGTGCTTCGAAGGGTATGTACATTTTTTTCTATACTACGGCCCACTTGATGTAATACATTATATATAAACGCTTGCAATACATTAAGTATTTCTCGCGCGATGCCACCTCTGCTGCTAACACAGCAACTCCCTAGGAGCGTTCTGGAGACCTCATTCACACGCAGGAACACAACAACCTTTTAGGTACCTGTTATTTGGCTGCGGTTTTTCTGAGGTTGGAGGTAACTCCCAAGACATGCTGGTTTGATGTGCTCTACTATCTACTACGCACCTGTTAACGATAGATTTATGCTAAGTTTAACAGTGTACTAGTATGCTCTAAACCCCGTCGGTTAAAGGGAGACCCGTATGCTTGTAGTGAAACAAAAAATAAAATAAGTGTCAAATACAGTGTACTAAGGCGAGCTTATCTCTTCAAGAGATTTCTTCCAGCCAACCGTAGTCAACGTAATCACGTATATATACAATACCAAATTATACAGATTGCCGGTAACATATATATTTTTTAAAACTCGAAACCAACTTTTAACGACTGGTACCGAAATTTTCTACATAGACGTTTATATGTTCGTACCGAGAGAATTACGATTCTTCACAAAAAAGCTGGATCGCCCTAGTACCGTTATTTCCTTTTTAAATATTAAAAAGGAAATAACTAGGCACGTGTTGTTGAATCTGTATCTAATCTATGTACTTATTATGGAGAGTCGTTGAGCATCCTATGTTTTCTTCTTCTCTCAGTCTACCACGCAAGGAATTTGGTTTAAAGTAGCAGTACTAGTTGATAATCTTATAGTGACAGAAAACATAAGGTCAAATTATTAGTTAGGTATCAGAGTACGCTTTAACTGTAATGGCTTTCGGGTTCCTTAAAAAAAAAGGCAGGGCTTTGCTACTCTAATACGAATACCTATTCGTATTAGAGTAGCAAAATTTTAAACAATATAAACTAATACAAAGTTAGATATACCAGATAACCCATTTATAAAATACTACACACAGAAAGTCTATGTTCCAATTGTAGTCTGTTTTTTACTGTTGTACTCGTACATGTATGTTAATTATATCTCAAAAAGGGTTTAGCGGATACTTTACATAAGGTTTTATTAGGATAGTTTCGAATTTTGTTTAATTTAATAAATAACTTAAAAAAATGTATTTAATTTTTGGCTCTAATTACTAAAAGTTACTAATTAAAGTTAGGAAAGCACAATTTAAGTAAAACAGTGACGCAGACTATTTGATATTCATTTGCTACTTAAAATACACCATGAAAAGTTTTGAAAACCACATAGCTCTAGAGGCTGAACAATTTTATAAACAGCCAGCAACTTTGTACGCGGTTACACAAATAGTTAACTTTTCGCTCTGACTGTACACGAGAGTTTATTAACTATCTAACCGTGTTTATACAAAATGTGAACCGGAAGATAATGTTGCAGGAGCTTTAATCGTAATCCTTTAAGCATCGTAAATCCAGTATAGGAAGCAAGGCAACACTTCGAAGCGGCAGGATTCAGGCTGTTCAAACCCGCTGGCTTTGTGATATTAAATTTAGGGTAAATAATTATGTAAGAGGCGCTGTTCTCACATTTTCAGGAAGGCGGATTCCTCTGGTGCAACGGAGCATTCCTCAAGCGCTAGAGCTAAGTGTTACGAACGGTAGCGACATAAGGCAACTATGTGTCGAAGAATGTATTTATGGTGCCAAGAATGTAGCTCCTTAGAAGCGGTTTGCAGTTTGTACATATTATTCTATTGAGACAACGGGAAGCGTGGGTCTTTATAACTAAGCAGATAGTTCTCGTTCTTGTGATAGTCCCTTTGAAGTTGGTTACACGAATTTTGATAAGGTATATTTTGCTATGACGACGTATGTATTTTGCGATACTTGTGTACAAGAGCTTCGTTACCTATTATTACTACTATTAGTTTTAGAGTATTCAGTGTGCATGTACAAATTGACCAGGATATATTTTTTGATCAGCGTATTAGAATTTATTGTTGTATTATTTGTTCGTGTACTCTTTATCCCTTGTATATGTAAAAATAACAAGAAAAAAATGCAAAACAATGTATTTACATATAGTAATTTACACAAATGGGGCGTATTTGTAGTGTTTACATATATCAACATTTTCGCGAATTAAAATATTTCATCCTTACATTACGTGTTGGAGAGGTACCACCAAAAAAATTTTTTTTCACGATTTTATTCTACCACTTTGGCAGCATAGTTAATATGTATATATATGCCAAAATACAGCTTTCTAGTATCAAGCGTCTTTGAGCGGACATGGCGAAACTTGTTTACTACGGAACTTTTTTTTTTTGTCTATGGAATAGAACTGCCTCTTTAAAAACAGTAATGAATGTCCGTTTTTAATAATATTAACATCATGAACAACTTGACCTCAAAATACATTTATTGTTGTTATTAAAATTTATAATTTTATCACTCATTTAGTAGTACTCATTTCTTATTTGTTACCGCCATTAATACAATTAAATTTTGTCGTCAATATTTAGATTTTTTTATGAAATACCAAAACGTCTTTGTCATCGCTGAAATGAGTTTTATTAGTGATCGATGGGCTTATGAAATACTTAAATACATGTATAAGTACGTGCACTTACACATATATGTCCACACAGGATTTTTCAGAAACGCCGTTCCTATATGAAATCTATATGTTTGTCTGTGCGTTTGTTTGTCTGTCGCTTTTTTTCGAATATTCGAATTTTGACTTCAGATTCGGATTCAGCATAAAAAAGTAGAATAGGAATGTTCAGGAACACAGTTCCTATCTCTTAAGGAACATGGTCAAATAGGCCGACAAATTAAAAAAAAAGAGTTATATAATTCACGAGCCAAATGTTCCTCTGGCAATGCAAGCTTGCGCATTCTCAACTGGTTTTATATAAGTTCAGCATAGTGGCTCCGCTTTGCATGAACATCCAGAACTATGATCGCTACTACTCCTGAGAAGTCCCTATCTATATATACGTAATAATAATATTAACTGTAACCATTATTTTATTCGCAAATATCTGTAACTCGTTCTGACCTTTGCAAAAGCTTAAAAAGCCTGCGTACGTACCTGGTAAATTTCAAAGCTTTCGTTATGAAATTCCTTAAATATTATCGCATGAGGTAGCCGAGCGATTATTATAAACTTTAGAATTGTGAGGATTCTTTCGCTTCTCAGATTTCATTAATGTTTTGAATACCTCACTTTTACCCTGTTTATTGAAACGTTTGCTTTTAACTTAATATTAGCCCTCTTCCTCTTCTTCGCATTATCCCGTTCTTCCGTCAGTCCTATTTCATTGGGATTGACGAGATCAGCTACCTAAGACTAAGGATTTGGTGAAGGTACTGTAGTTTAGTTGGAGTGACAGAGGGAAAACCAGGCCTTTTATAGGTTAGAATGCACATCTTTCGAAATATAATTTCTTCGACTTACGGTTTTCCTTACAGTTCCTTCACTGCCAAGCTAGCGATAATGACAATATGTACATAAACTCAAAAAGACAAGAGCGACGCACGAACAAACTAGAGGTATGAACAGGCAGACAGCAATACGATTCCTGTTGTATCCTTGAACTAGGAAGCTCTAAAAACAAATACCTATATACGCAGTCACCAATTTCGATTTTTTTATGTGGATCATACCCGTAAAAAATACGAATACGATTTCAATGCGAATGAGGCATAAAATCCCTTTACTTAAATATAGGTACTATGTTCCCTGACTTATTGTTGAACGCAGTGCCGAAATATCTTTCAACGCAAAAGCACATAGATCGTGACTTTTCAATACGCTTCAATCATTTTCATTGTTTTCGCCGTCATTTCATAACGTCGCCTGCAACTTTACAACATAGTGAGAAAATTTAAATTGGAATCGAAAATTGCAAACTTTGTAAACTTGAGGTATTCTGGTGCCTAGTGTATATATTATATACCTACACAAGGCACCAGAATATACAGAAAGCTGAGCTGAATGGGAAATGCAACCATATAATCATTAATATCAATACATGTTCCATCAAGTGGGGGCTCATTTGCCCCGTAAAAGTGAGAGTTACCATGCTTGTGTTTAATTTTTTGTTGATTCAATTTAAAATTTATTATTCTTTGTAAAATATAGAGCTGTGTTAATAAAACTTCTTCGGTTAAGAATGCATATATCAAATTGAAGATATTTATAGCTTTTGCAATTAACTTTTAACATCAAGCTATCTATCTACCTATATCTTTCGTGGAAAATCTCTTCGCTCACATAGCTTTTTTCACACACGTTCGCCGATACTTAGATTTTCTGACATCACGTTCTGAAGAATTAGGCGACGATACTGGTTTAATATGGAACCAATGCAGCCAGATTTTCAAAATTCAGAGGGGAAATCAGATCTTACTTAATTAAGCCGCAAGTTTTTCGAAATATGATTTCTAGAATGTGCGGTTTTCCTTCATCGCCGAGCAAGTGATAATAATAAATACATACATAAATTCGATTATACTAGAATTCGAACTAGAGACCAGTCGGTTAACACACTGGTTCCTTATCCACTATCACTACTTGAAACAGGGATTCAATTTACTATCCCATAATAAAAACTAAAAATAACCGTAGCTATAACTTGTGAATCTATCGCACAGATGGGCATGAGTTCTCAGCTGTAAACATTTCGCAAACGGGACTTAAATCCTGCCCATAAAAGTAATCCGCTCATAAAGTTACGCCACGATGGACAACATAAGGGTTCGGATTTTCTCTCGCAAAGATTCCTAAGTAATTAAGATAAAATGCCACGAGTTTTTGTATGTAGCTGAAGGCTGACTCGTTTTTCAACGTTCATACAGAGTTAATCCCCAGTATGCAATAAAGCTGGTAAAGTATTTGTTCCAAGCGAAATTACCCATATTGAAAATACCCTTCGGCGCTAACAGCCGGCTGAAGGCTTATTTAAACGAGGCCGTATATTATACACGCATACCCGAGCGTGCACCATGTACTTACTACATGAGCTGCATAAAATTTTCACGACATTCATATCATTTTCTTATAGCAAAGGTGAGCTTTTGCGGTACCTATATGCACATAGAGCACACTAAAAGTTTTGCACTTCTAGCTAATCGGAACTATTTGAATTTCGAATGTTATATTTTTTGAAACGTTGCAATCTACTTAGTAATAAAAAAAAAACAATTGGCGGGAAATCATTTGTCAATTGTTTTTTATCACACATCAAAGTTCTACGTATGTACGCAACGAAAATGGAATTGAGTCGAAAAGATTTTAGAGCGATGATTTTTTATGATTTTAAAGTTCTCTTTCTCCGCAGACTGTGCTGCTCGTCTTCAAAATGCTTTTGGGAGAGAAGCACCTTCTTTGAGCACCGTGAGGCGATGGTTTGCTGAATTTGAGAGAGGTCGAGTTTCTTTACATGACGAATTTCGTGAAGGGCGGCCTTCAACTGCCGTCAACGTAAGTAATGTGGCTACTGTTAAGCGGCTAATTGAAGAAAACCCGCGGATTACCTATGAGACAATTCGAGAACTATTGGGGATTGGTATGAGCCAAATTCAGAAAATTTTACACGAAGTTCGGAAAAAGTTCGGAAACTTTGTTGTCGTTGGATTGGTTGAACTGACAGCGGAGCAGAAGCGGGCTCACGTAGAACGGTGCTCACAGATGCTACTGAAGTACGACCACGGACATTCTAATGCTGTTTATGACATTGTCACAGGAGACGAAACGTGGATTTATTGTTTTGAACCCGAAAAAAAACAGCAATCTTGTGAATGGGTGTTTGAAAATGAGAACAGGCCAACAAAAGTGAGGCAGGCGAGAAACGTTGATAAAAATCGGCCAAGTGCGAGTCGGACTCGCGCACGAAGGGTTCCGTACCACTATCTATAAAAACGGCAAAAAAAATCACGTTTGTTGTATGGGAGCCCCCTTAAATATTTATTTTATTCTATTTTTTAGTATTTGTTGTTATAGCGGCAACAGAAATACATCATCTGTGAAAATTTCAACTGTCTAACTATCACGGTTCAAGAGATACAGCCTGGTGACAGACGGACGGACGGACGGACGGACGGACAGCGGAGCCTCAGTAATAGGGTTCCGTTTTACCCTTTGGGTACGGAACCCTAAAAAATGATCGCGTTTTTTTTCTCAGCTACGGATCCCATCTGCACAATTCCACTTGAAGATCAAAAGAGTGTTAATTCCGAGTGGTATTCTACCATTTGTTTACCCAGGGTGTTAGAAAAA
This sequence comes from Pyralis farinalis, assembly GCA_947507595.1. Lineage (NCBI taxonomy): Eukaryota > Metazoa > Arthropoda > Insecta > Lepidoptera > Pyralidae > Pyralis > Pyralis farinalis. The sequence continues at coordinate 19,764,509 of OX382270.1, forward strand.
GTTCGCGAAAGACGACCAAAAAGCCGCGTTCTCCTACATCATGACAACGCTTCTTCACACAAGGCCAACAGAACAAAGTCATTTTTAACTTCCGAAAAAGTACAACTCCTTATCCATCCTGCGCATAGCCCCGACCTAGCACCCTGTGATTTCTGTATTATCCCCAAAATCAAAGATTTGATGAGAGGTTTCACTTTTACCAACTCCGAAGAGGCAGTGATAGCGTTCAATCAGCACGTAGAAAACATGCCTTCAGATCTGTGGTCCTCCTGTTTTAAAAAATGATTCGTTCGCATGAAAAAATGTTTAAAATGTAAAGGAGAGTATTTTGGAAAGCAATAAACATAATATTTTGGTTACAACATGTTGTTTTTTTAAGTTACGCAAAACTTATAGTGTGACCTACGTATATATATATATATATATATAGATTTCAAATTTAAATATTTTATTAACAAGGCCGGTGGTGACGTGGTTAAAAAATGCTTTCATTCATTCATTCAATTTAACATCAAGGGTTGTGTGTTGACGTCAGTAATATATTGACTAGTAGGCATTGCTTACTCGTGACTAGTTTGCATTCTTCTTCTTAGTGTCGTCCCATTTCCTAATCCCTTAGCATTAGCGGGATCCGCTACCTAAGCCTAAGGACGTGGCGTAGATATTGATTGACATGAAGCGACTGTCATCAGACGTCAACATCCCTCAGGCAAAACCAGATGTTTCTTAGGTACCTAAGGGCACACGTTTTTCAACATACAATTTCTTGGACGTACGGATACATGACTTGACTTGCGTAACATAATTAAAAAAAAGTGTACGGCAAATTTTGTAACTTCGAATTTTACCAACGTGAGGTGGAATCACTTTGGTATAGTACAGTTCAACAATCACTCACCAAGATTGAAACTATGTGACACAACTGGTTATGGTTTAAGTCCATTCTATTTTCAATCAAAATAATATATTGATTTCACGTATAACCCTCGTAGTTTGCTTATATTTTTGTTCCCATAACACAAGCTTCGCCTAATTTGGGGCTATGTGGCGCTGTGTAATGTGTCCGTCAATATTTATTTATTTATTTATTATTATAAGATACATAACAGATAATTACGCTAAAAGGCGAAATAGACGGACGTCATAATAAAATTACTTCGAGTTTATTTTCTTATATTCAAGGAATTCGTATATTAAAACTGTCTTGTTAGTTAATACGATCAATCTTCTAGCTTATAATGTCAGTAATTTTATTCTCTAGAAGAGACCGTTTCTTCGAAAAAGTATTTTCCAATTACCAAAAGTGTTATTATCGGTGGAACGTTACGAGCTAAGTTTGTTTTTCCATGAAATATTTTAACTTAGCACAATTCAACAGACTTACAAACTGTTCTGTATTGATTTGCAATTACAAAATTGGTTTTGTTGTATAACTTATGAAGTATTTTGAATGTAAATCGGCCGAGATGATAATAATCTTTAAGTACTTTTAAACTTTAAAAGCTGTTATAAAAGACACACAAAATCCGTAAAGGTTGTTAGATTTTTATTATAGTATTTATTATTATGTACACGTTATTACGTATACTTATATATACGTAAAACTCTTTATTCTATAGGCACCGGATAGCCTTACGTGTAAAATGAGAATACATATGACCCACGTGATTAAAACGGTTACCGTAGCCTATGGACTTAAGTATCATTAGCGCTATGCCATCGCTGGTGCTAAGCAACCGCAGCAACTGCTTAGGAGCTTACTAGTGACCTCATTTACACGCAGGAACACCACCATCCATGGAGTTGTTGTTTGGTTACTTTTTTTTTGTGGGGTGGAGGTACTTCCCCAGACTGGCAGCTTTGATGCATCCAATCTCTTTCAAAACGATTAATATCTATTATATATATCGAAGGTAATCATTTTTACATGGAGAAATTTTTACTAGACCTTTCTTGGGTTAGTTCACATGTCTTTCAAAATATAATTCCTTTTCAAAATATAAGTCCATATAATGCTACGATAGTTTATTCAAAAATAAATTACGCCAAGGAATTCGGCGAAGTATATCGAAATTCAAGAATCACCCAAATAAAAGAATACGTGACCCAAGAACAAACGGAAATATCATGTAGTTAGGTACTTTAAGACTGCATTATTGTACTTTCCATAACTGGATATAAGTTATAGATAGGATATTAAGTTGTTCACACGTGGAAACTACTAAGAGTTTAGTACTAAATACGTTCAGAGTAACGTCTCCTACGTTACTCTAAAAGTATTATGATAAATAATTTTATTTGTTTTATAACTTACTTTTTATACCAACTTAATTCAACAAAATTGTATATTTGGTCGAGAAAAAGGGGTTGAATTTACAAAAAGCGCTCGTCCATCACAACCTCTGTCAACAGGGTTGCCGTCGATTCCACAAAAACAATTAGTAGGTCAATATTTATTTGATTGCCAAAAACCGCCTCAAATGAATGATTACCTCGGGGCGTTTATTTATTTTAACTGGAATAAAATGAACGGCGGTGAACCTTTTGTTATTAATTTTTGAAGCGTCGTATTAGCAATTATTTATTTACGTCAAATGCCACTGTCATTTTAACGGTGATACCTATGATTTATGATGGTTATGACTAATACTGGTAGAAATTTGACTTGTAAGATGTACCATAGTTCAATATAACAAATACCTTTAACTTTTTAATTTTTTTTGCCACAGGCGAAGCCAAACAATACGAAAGGAGGATTGAAATAACGCCTGCCTATTTCCATCAAAACTGTAATTAATTAAACAATAATAATTTGTGTTCTAAGATTACGAGACAACCCCTGCAAATACGGGACAGCTTCACTATAGGTACTTTCAAGAGGAGATTAAGTAAGGGCCGTCTTACTTATAATAAGTGATATTGTATCCTGTATACAGACGTAAAAAAGTATGTATTTAATAATACAGGTTATGGATAAGTATATCAGAATCCTGGCATATACCATTAAATTCGAATTTATGTACATATTTGTAATTATCACTTGCTCGACTATGAAGGAAAACACCGTGAGCAAACCTGAAAGTTCAAGAAATTATATTTCGAATGACATGTGACCTAACCTAAGAAACGTCTGGGTTGTGGTGGGTTGTCCGAAAATCAAGGTTGTGGATGTTTAACGGCAGTCAAATTCTTAGGCTTAAGTAGTGGCCCCGCCAATCCTAAGGGATTTAGATGGATGAATTCCAAGGTGATGGAGCGTGTGATAAACACACAACACCTGGCATACGTAGAGGATCACGAGTTGATCGGCGACGATACGGCTTTCGCCACGGTCGCTTGACTGGTGATCTTCTGGTGTATGTTGCAGTTGGGACAGATATAGTTTGATCGGGTCTGGCATCAGAGTCTTCTACCAAAGTTACCATCGCACGGGAAACTGGCAACCCACATGACAAATGGGTTGCCAGTTTCTTATCTAGCAGACGCATAAAAGCTGTGGTAGTAGCGTTCACCGCTAAGAAAGTCCCATTTGCTGTGTTTCCCTAATTCCAGAATACATCGCTCACAATTGCTAAGAGCATTAGGATTCTCGTTGACGAGATCTCCAGCGATATTTAGTATCGAGGTCACCTGAAGGAGGTCAAGCTGTCGTCCAAGAAACTAGGTGTGGTGAACAGAACCAAACAGTACTTCAGCTCGATGCAAAGATTTATGTTGTATAAGTCAGACCGCATATAGAGTACTGTAGCCACCTTTGGGCGGACCTGTGGGAGTACCTGGATACCAGCTAGGACCTCATGTCTCGGTGCAAAGACGAACTGTGAGGATCGTCGATGATCCTGAACTCTCACACGGTATTGAGTCCTTGAGTTTGAGAAGAGATTTTGCCTCCCTTTGCGTGTTGCACCGATTGTATAATGGTTTGTGTTTTGAGGTGTTATTCGACATTATGCCAACAGCCTTGTTTTATAATCGCACTGGGAGTTCATCCTCATACACTGGAACCGAATTGGTCGCGTACTGTGCGATTCCAGAGCAATTTTTAACAACGAACTATTAAGTTGTGGAATGAGATCCCTGCCGAGGTTTTCCCAAGGGACTACAATATGGGATTCTTCAAGAAAGGCGTGAAAAGGCAACGCAAGAGCGACACTCCTGGTGTTGCAAATGTCCATAGGCTGAGGTAACTGCTTACCATTAGGCAGGCCCGTACGGCCTTACGTACGGTACTTGTTTTCCACCTTAGTGGTATAAAAAAAATAAGAAACGCAAAAAGAAGGAAAGAGTTTATGAGTAAGTATAGCATTTGTTCTTGATCTATAATTATAGTAAATTTAATTTAGCATAACCTGCCGGGCAAAATAAAATTACTGCATACACGGTACGGTTAGCTGGAACAACTCAAAGATATAAGTTCACCTTTATACACTATTTTCTTTGTAACTTTGCATTTAAGAATTTGTTAATGTTACATCATAACATTAAATTATAATTCTGTATATATAGAATGTACTGTCTCGAGCGAACTGACTGGGATATAAGTAGTTCATTGTTACCTTTAGAGCCAAAGCCAACATCACCTGCACGTGGTGCGCCCTGCTTATCAACATACGACGTTCTGATGAAAGAGAGGTAGGGCACGACGTTAGCCCGACTGGAGAAGTACCTCCATCTCACAGAAGGCGGAAGCCAAATAGCACCTCCCTGGAGGGTTGCTATGTTCCTACGAGTGACCGAATACCTCATCAGAAGATGAGCAGAGCTTATGTTGACAGCGGAGCTGGCAACGCGCTAGCGACAATCTTTTTGTTGCTAGCGTTCGTCAGGCCGCTGTACCGTAGCCTATGAACGCTTGTAATATATTAAGTATCACTCGTGCAATGCCACCTCTGCCGCGATGACGAGGGAGCTGTATTCACCTACCATTGTCAATGCCAGATATCCGAAGTAAGGCTTTGGTCGTCAGCCCAGATTCGGCCTTTGATTGTGTCTAACATAGGAGTTTTCCGTCGCAGTTACCATCGTACGAGCTGTCCGAGGGTTTTTTTACATGGGTAACAAGCTTCATGTCTAGTAGATGCATAAGTAGCAGATTATAGTTACTTCGATAGTATGGATATCAAAGTTGACATCCGCCTGTCTACGTACTGTCATGGACGCTATTTCTGCTGCATATCAATGGTATGTTGTCATAGATGACATTTATTATTATGCGGACAATAGAAACCTGGGCACTTATTGCACAGTCCTCTTTCTCTTGTGGAAAATCGCAAGAAACTTGTGTCTGAAATTGAATGTACTAATTAGGTGACTATAGTATTTGACCAATACCACCAAGGCACAAGTTTATACGTCCACCGCAAAGGAAATTTGCTGTGATCCACAATTCCTGTATACACTCTTTACTGTTGCTAAGATCATTTGAATTCTTGGTATCGAGGTCTCCAGCAAAGTTCAATTTCGAAGTAACCCGGAGCATAAGGTCAAACTGCCGTCCAAAAAGCGGAACCGCAGTTCGGTTTTAAGATTTTATGCTTTGCAACTCTCAAATCAGGCCGCACGTGGAGTACTATAAGTTTAAGTTACCTTTAGGCGGGAGTATCTAGATACCAGCTAGCCGATCATCCGCTAGTTAGGATCTTGTGACTCATTTCAAAGACTAGTATACAATACTAAGGTATAATGCTAGAGAAGTACATACTCGCAAGATACATGCTCGCAACTTACTGGCATGATCATCTGACTCAACCCCTGACTGTCGGGCTGTTATTCCGCTGAAAAGATGATCGGAGTCACTTCGTTTCCAATTGTGTCCTCTGTCACCCATGAGACATCTAAGCGTCTCTTATTATATACTCTTTCAATTCACCTATCATATTCCACGTGCCTACATTATCCCGCTGGTACCTGCCACTATCGCCACATGTACCATCCTATGCACCGTCGGGGCGAATTCGTGGGTTTAAAGAGACAGAATTATAATCACGCGATTAGTAAAGATTGCGACAAACACGCTTGTAGTACATAATCACCATATTTATTATTATACCTTATTACTTGCCCGATTTCAGAAAGGAGAAAGTTCTCAATTCATTTCCACCCTTATTTTTGTGTGCACGTTACACCGTTAATACGAACTGATTTGAAAATTACACTTTTAGCTCTTAGCGTTTGATTAGTTTCATATAAATTTGGTGACGTTGTAACTTTACTGAAATCAGTTAAGGATTAAATTAATTAAGTCAGTCAGGTTAAGGGTATTTAATCCATAGCAACGATAAAAATTCTAGTTTTATTGTGAAGCTTTAATGTTCTATAAACATGTAAATTTTGTTATATATTAACGATGTGCGTGTCTGCGAGACGCCATCGCTTTGTACAATAAATGTTAGTGTTTCGTATCACAGTTTGAGAAAAGTTACGACTTCATTGTCGAAATTTTCATGATTTTAAATCTTTGTCATTAATGAATGAGGTCTAACTTCTTATAAATGAGTGTTATCTTTGTTAAACAACTAAAACATATTAATATTTTTGTATAGGTTAGGTAACAAAGAAGCATACGGTACATCCAATATAAAACAGTCAGCATAACATAAAGATTTTGTAATACGAGAAGTAATGTTCGCGCGTTCACGCCGACGCACCAACCAATCCCGGCACACCTCCTTAGAAGCATCCTAGTGACCTAAACCACTCGAGGAACTTGAATGTATATAATTCTGATTCATTGTACTTGACATCATTTTTATCAGAGTCTCGTTTATTAATTGGTAAAGTGCACCTCATATATGTTAATCTTAATATGAGTGTTTTAAGAGAGGAAGATTGCATGAAAGCTGTCCGACCGAGAAAGTACCACCACCTTACAGAAATCCACTAAGAGGATTCTCGTATTCCTACAAGTGAGTGTGATTACCAGTAAGCACCTAAGGATTTGCTGCAGTCGATGTAGTAACTTGGGAGCGATACTTCCTATATTGAAAGCATTCATAGGCTAAGGTAACTACCCACACTGTATAAAAATACAAATAACCTAAATAAAATGTCTGTAATTAAATAAAAGAAGTATACTTGACTCTATCTCATACTTAGAGTCAAATCTAAACTATCACGCGTCCTCCAATTACCAAACGAGGTTCTGGCAAAAGAGAAATAGGGCGTCTCTAAGCAACCCGACTCAGGAAGTACGGCCATCTCACAGAGTACCGCAGTCAAATAAGAACTACTTGGTGGATTAATGTGTTCCTGCGAATGAGTGAGATTGCCTATCTAAAGAGACGCGGGGTATCAACTCCTTGTACTGCAAACCTTTATCCTTGAGTCATGTTTGATTGCCTTTCTAAGTCGTATTAAAAAGTTAATGATGATGTCGACTGACATAATTATAATTTTATATAATTAATACTCACTAATATATTTAAATTTAGCTATAACCTTACTTATACAAAAAGTCTAATATCTACTAATTTCAGAATTTTCAGAGAAGTATCCTATCTACCTATATACTCATAAAGTGATAACTTTTATGGCGCAACCCTATCAACGGCTCGTCATCGCGTGTAGACGATAAGCCATATGTCGCCCTTTCTGCCACTCAACATTTTCTGACTCGATCTAATCTAATTTGTATAAAAATACTTCATTATTTGAATATGGTACAAACTTTTACTGCGTTCCGTGACCGGCGCCGTTTATTTATCTTATCAAAATAAACACTTCGGCTGAAATCAAAACATAGCTTTTGTGTGTCGGCAAAGTTTAAAAGCTATATTTATAACTCGGGGTGCAATGCATTTGTATTTTGCTCAAATTTGCCTTCACACTTAAGAGGTGTTACAAGCCCACAATGCAAACAGAAAAAGGCCATTCGTCGGCTTGCCATTGTGATGTCGAGCCTAAGCAAATACCGGAGGAGTGACGTGCTCTGTACTCCTTTACTTTGACATGAAATGTTTGTGAACGAAAATGGTAGAGATTTTATAAAAAGAAAAGTTTGTCTCTTTTCTTGGCAATATCTACTGCGTGTAAATATATTACATTCAATAGTTAATAGATTTAGGCATTATTTTGTGAATGTCAAATTTACATACAACTTGACCTAACCAGCTTTGCGTGCTTCTGCCACCAATTAGTTCATGCGCTGGTCGGCACCCACCCACTGCCGTGCCAACCGCAGCCGCCGATGAAGAGACGAGCGGAGCAGCCATAACAGCGATGGCATGCATTCACTAACGGTAGTGGATGGGTGCCGGCCGGTGCTTGTTCATATAAACTAATTTGTGATGGTAGATCATATAAACAAATCAGGTTAGATCAAATGGCACATTTACATTTACTCAAGAAAGTAGTAACATTAAATTCGTAGCCAAGACCGACCGAAGTACCGTGATCAAATTGGTCATGTTCTAACAGAAGGTGATGTCAGGAGCCCTAAAAACCGGCGAGCGTTTATGAAAAGAGCAATGAATGTTAAAGAAGTGAGGTATGTAAGGTCACGTGGCGCTTGGTTCTCTCTGCCTAACCCGCGAGGGATTTGGCGTGAAGTTATAGATATAATATAATATATAAATATTGTCGGACAAATTACACAGCGCCACCTAGCCCCAAAGTAAGCGAAGCTTGTGTTATGGGTACTAGACAACTGATAAACATACGTAAATACATTTTTTTATGTAAATACATATTTTATATACATATTTTTAAATACATATTTTTTTTGCAAATACAACGCCACCTAGCCCCAAAGTAAGCGAAGCTTGTGTTATAGGTACTAGACAACTGATAAACATACGTAAATACATTTTTTTTTGTAAATACATACTTATTATACATAGAAAATATCCAGACCAAGACAAACAGACATGTTCATGCACACACATGTTTGTACTGTGTGGGAATCGAACCCACGAGCGTTGGTGTCACAGTAGCGTAACAGCGCGTTCCACCACTGCGGCACCGAGCTCGTCTCGATACGTAGATAGATAGGAAAGTAGTTCTAATTATAATTTTCTTATTACTATTTCTAAATTTGCATTACAGATGAAGTCCTATATACCTCATATATTCTCGCAATACAAGAAATATTCCTTGTTTGTTGCCACCCCCACTTTTCCAGCAAGTGAGTGAGGTCACCAGGAAATTCATAAAGTCACACCTTATTATCTTCATGGAAAAGTTACTACTTTAGTTAATCACTGGAATACAACAATACTTCAGAGAATTACTATTTAGCAGAGGTCTTTTGTAAGATGGAACTAATTTTCCATCCCGATAGTTCCATTTTCGATAGTTCTTTTTATTGAACACAGCTTTGCTGTTTGTTTCTAGCTATATAACAGTAATGGTGAACCACTGACATTTTAAAATTTACTACGAAAACTTTGTAAGTAATTCGAATCTAGGTCGTGTTATCCGAAGGCTGTGTTAAGAGCCCTAGGAACTGGTGAGACTGCATGGATAGAGCTATGAATGTTAACGTAGCGAATTAAGTACTTTAACATTCACAGCTCTCAAAAAAGTAGGGCACATCAAAGCAGCTCGTCTGGGGAAGTATCTCCGCCTCACAGAAAACCGCGGTCAAATGATAATTCCTTGGAGAGTTGTTGTGTACGTATGAGCGAGGACACCATTAAGCTCCTAAGGAGCTGCTGTGTTAGCAGCAGAGGTGGGATCATGCGAGTGATACTTGATGTATTACGAGCGTTCATGGACTACGGTAACCGCTTTATATCAGGTGGGCCGTATGTTTGTATGCCTCCCGACGTTGTATAAAAAAAATATGTGTGTGGCACTTGATTCTCTCCGTCTACTCGGCAAGGGACTTGGATTTTTGTTTGAAGTCGACGTTTTTACACCATGTAACGCTAGATTTGGTTCTTTGTGTAGGTTTCATTTTATTTCATTCCGTAGATATTTGTTTAGTTAAAATATGACAAGTCAGTTTGGAAGTACTCATATACATTTGAAACTTCTGATATTCTTGTGTAACTTTAATAATATATATATATATATATATATATATATATATATTTACAACGTCCGAAAGCAAGCATATGACCCTCTTATGTAAAGTTGTTATCATATGCAATATAGGAGGAATCATTCGCGCATTGCAACTCATGTTACCATTACAACACCTCAGGAGCTTACCGGTAACCCCACTAGCTTGTAGGAACATAACAAACCACCAGAGGATTGATATTTGGCTGCGTTTTCTGTGGCATGGAAATACTTACAAGTGACTGTTACGTATGCGCCCTTTTTACCTGTCTTAAATATCACAATACCATCGTATTATAATGCTGAGATGATGTAGACGTGAAGGTAGTCAATGAATCTCAGGGTCTATATATAATTAACCCTTGGAAATTAAACTCACCTCCGAAGCCTTTATAAATCGCTGTTCGCAAATTAATATTATAAAAACCATTTTAATTCCGCGGTATCGTATATCTATCTTCTACCAAAAGCACTCATTTATTATTTGCATATGTTTTTTTTTTTATATAATAAGTTACATAAATATTGATACAGGATAAGCACATACATTTTCCAAATGAAATATCTCAATAATGGAAGTGTAATACGATATACATATTCGTCTCAAAAGTCAGGAGCGAAGTAAATTCAGAAACATTTCCGACTTATATCGGAAATGAAAATTGCCAGAAGGAAATCAACAGAAAGTGCAAAAACGCTGCCAAAAGTGAGCAGGTGCGGGAAAACAGTAAATGTAAACAGTTGTCACGCAAAGCATTCGGAAAGTTGTCGCATGAAGATGTCGCGGTGTAGTCCCCACCCTTTGGCAACAACCGGCATTCCGTGGACGGCGAAATTCCACCGACCCGACCTGAGTGCGACGCCATTCGCCTCTTCCACAAGGTAAATAACTTAATAAGTGTCACTGCTCCTGTTTTGAGCGGTATTTACGAGTTTAGAGTGTCTTAAATAGAAGAATTTCCAATGGAAATAGGGTTTAAAAAGAATTTGCAGGCAACAGGTTTTAGTAAAAGAGTAATAAAATATTACAATTTGTTTCAAATAATTTCTCGTTTACCCTTGTTAGATTTATAACAATTAGTGGTCGCACATTAGTCGAAATTCGATTCTAACTTTTAAGTCCAAATTCACCTTAATTAGTATATTTGTAACATATACGTTTTATCTTTCACTATGCACATTATGCTTATAGGGACACAAAGCTTTTTATTTACGTAAACCATTGCTTTCTATATTGTGAAGGATTACACCGTTCAAAACAGACAAGTTGCTGCCCTATTTTTCTAGGTTCCTTATTACGTGTCAAATTTAATTTTGAAAAATTCTTTATAAAACGTAACAATCACACGGTAAACAATAATTTAAATTTAAGGTGCATTTTTAAACACTTTAATAATATATAAGTTGTAGCGATATTAGTAAATACAACTTATAGAGCCGATAGAAATACTGGCATTAGGTTCAGAGTTCTGTTAGAGGAATTATTTAAGTATTAAAGTATTATAAAGAAAAGAAATTGTATGTGAGAATGATAATTTGAGAAGTACAAATATATATCTATTTTATTGGAGTAGGCCAGGCTATCATACATATACAGTACTAGTAGAACTGACAGAAGAACGGGCATGACAATGTTCTATAAAGAAATGTTTAAGTATTAAATAATTGTAAACAAAATGAATTTTATGTGACACTCGGAAATGAAGTTGATATAACGTTACTTTATCGGAATAGTCTAGATTGTTATACAAAAAAATTACTTGTATAAATGATAGATAAACTAATATGAAAGCATTCTCATAAAGGAATATCTAAGGATAAAAGTATTGTGTATTTAAGGTTACAAGCATCACTCGCGCGATGCCACCTTTGCTAATACAGCAACTCCTTAAGAGCTTATTGGTGTTCTCACTCACTCGCAGGAGCATAACAACTCTCCATGAGTTGTTATTTGGTTGCGGGTTTCTGTTAGGTGGATGCACGTCCCCAGACGGGCAGCCTTGATGCGCCCTGCCTCTCTTAAAAACAGCCAGACCAGGACAAACGGACATGTTTATGCGCACAAATATTTTGTCCTATGTGGGAATCGAATCCACGAACTTTGGTGTCAAAGTAGCGTTACTAAGCACCGCGACACCGAGCTGGCTAAAAAATATATAACAAAACTTATCTTTTTCATCGTTTTATACTTCCTTGAGGAATACATTACACCAAGATTCTTTTAACCAACTTAATTGCTTTGTGAAATTAAAGCTTGAAAGTTACAACGGCTGTATTAAATCTGTCAAATACAGTTGGTAGTTCCTTGTTGATATGTTTAGCTTCATTAATTTTTGGAACTGACAGCCAACTACACATGAATCAGTTATAAGTTATTCATAATTATCAGTGTGCAAGTGGATCACTATCATATTTAGATTCAAAGCTAACCTGACTCGTACATAGTGTACCCTGCTAACTAATGAAGCTTTGGCGAAAAGAGCTAGCGCATCAAAGCAGACCCATTGGAGTAACTCACAGAAGAACATGGACCACTTCCTAATAGGAGTCCTGTGAAAGTGGTACGTTGGTAGCGAAGATAGTAAAGTATTAACAATTCTTCTATCACCAAAGGCACACGGCTTAAACGACTTGTTTGTTTAAAATTGTTCTTCTTTAGCTTTGTAATTAAAAACGTAAGAAAGGATTATAAATACAAAATCGTAGATAGAAGCAATATTTTTAAGTACATTTTTTAATACCAGCAGCCCAGCATCTCATTTCTGTTAAAAATAACAGAAATAATATAACTTATATGATTATTGAGGAAGTCGCGTTGTTATGTTGTCCTAGGTGTTTGCATGTCGAAACAAAGATTATCTAAAACTGACAGCTTCGTCGGCCTCATACTTCACTTACAAATACATGAGTATACGTAAGTAAATTATAAATAAGAACATAATTACTTTTTCTTAAATAAAGAAACATTCATAAAAAAAAATCTTTATTCAGGGACTGCCCCACATGCCAGGTAAAGCCAATGAAATATTTTAGGCTCCTTTTCACATTTAAAACACTCTGGAAAAAAACTTTAATGTAATTTCAAATGTACTTAAATATGAGAGATCTGAAATTTATTTCAGATTCAAAAAGAACAAAAGTGATTTTAGTAGCTTTACAGTTTCATCCTACCGAATAGATACAAATTAGATCTACGAAAAATGCTAAAAGAATCTTTGCCAGATAACTTAATATGTATAAAGACCTTCAAGATTTTGAGAGAGTCCAGCTGTTTAGTTTTTACGTTGTTTGTCAGATAGCCACTTAAGGATGGTGAAGAAGTAATTGTTGATCGTTGGTTCGGACATGTAGAAAGAATGCGGGAAGAAAACATGATGAAACTGATATACAACGCGAAAGTAGAAAGATGTAGAAGCCGTGGCAGGCCAAGACTGAGCTACCACGACCAAAATGATCGTGTCTTATCAGAAGGTGATGTCAGGAGCTTAGAAGCCGGCAAGCGTGTATAAGAAGAGCAATGAATGTTAAAGAAGCGAGTGAGGTTTGTAAATTCATGTGGCGCTCGGTTCTCTCTGCCTACCCCGCAAGGGATTTGGCGTGAAGTTATAGCAGTATAGAAGAAGCGAAAGAGATATGTTTGAATCGGCATACCTGGCGTTCCACAGTCTCTGGCTAACGCCATGGGAGATAGACGTTAAGGTATGTATGACTTAATACGACACGGTACTGCTTTACAAATAATGAAAAGCTGTTTAATATTTCTTACCTTCTTTCTCGAACAGTATTGTAGTAACAAGAATGGAAATATTTTTTATTGGTACGATATTATTAGCACTTGCTACTACTTACTATATTTAATCCGAATTCGCAGAAATTCTCTGATTCTACAAATATAATACTAATTACTAATTAGTTTCAGCAGTTCTCAATAAATTGTTGCTATCAGAGATATATGCCGAATATGCATATAAAATACTTAGAAACCTTACAAGCCGGCGAGCGTACATGAGAAGAGCAATGAATGTTAAAGAAGCGAGTGAGGCTTGTGAGAAACGAATCATGTGACCCACGGTTCTTTCTGCCTACCTGACAAGAAATTTGGCGTGAAGTTATAGATAGATAGATATAAAATACATATCTTTCACATTATTTGTCACTCTGAAGCTATAAGGATAGTACATTCGAATCACTCAAAAGCAAAATTATCTCTTGACCCACTGTTATCACTTGACGTGGATAGGCCTCACTTCAAATGAAGGTAATTCAAAGCGTGCCCAGCACAAAAATTTAAAAATTCCCCGACAGATAGCCTACGGTCGACGTTACTCAACGTACATATTCGGCTAGACTAACAGGCGCAACAACGATTTTGAGCAGCTATCCTAAATGCATATTCATTTAAATTTATAGTGCATACAATTCGTAATTTATTCACAAAATGTATTCACAACTCGTACATGAATCAAAACTTATTGCATAATTTTTAAAATACTACGACAATTTCCATTAATAACTCTCTTCCAAACTACCCTTTTTCATGAAATAAGTTATATTTTGTCGTATTTCCAAGTTGATACAGCGTTAACTTTAAATAATTTCAACTCCAACGTAAAAATACGAGTATTTTCTAGAACATTGAAAATAAAGAGCCGGTAAAAAATCCCATTGCTCTCACACGCATGTAACATTTTTATGATATTTTGTCAATTCAATAAAACCTCAGACGTATTGCGACACAATTTCAATAGAACAGTATAGTGACTTCTCGTCAAAGAATTTCCAATAACAGAAGACATATAGAAATGAGATATGTTTTTAAAGAATTTTGGGCTTTCGGGCGCAACTTATAAAATAATAAAGCTGAATTAAATATAGATCAAAAGGCACATTATCGTAAATATCATCAGAAATACTTGACATAACCACTAACCAATACCTACGCGCTCAATTGATTGACGTAAATATTTCGATAATCCAATCATATTGAAACCTACCGAACATTTGCTGAAAATGGAACTAATGTATTCGTATAGTCAAATATGCTATAATAGTCCAATAATGGCATGCCATAAACCAAATTCAATCATTAGATGCCAGTCATTTTAATTGCTACCAAATAACAATGAGTAAATAGCCGACGGTTTCTATAGTTAAAATTATTGACTAAATGGCTAATTTGGAGGAGAATAGTTAATGCATGTGTTAATGTCATCGAACACGAATGTTAAACAACCTCAACCGTGAACTGTAAATAGAGATTTTGTATTTTTATCCTAACCTCCTTCGTCTTCGAATGGTACGTCAAACTATCCATTTGAAGTCGATAGGTGACAGTCGTTAGGTGTAAAAACCCTAAATAAACTAAATGACTTTCTAGCGGCTTGATAATAATGATCTCTACCATTTCGCAGCCAAACAACGTGCCGGAGTCTCAAAATGAATTCGGTCAATGAGATGCCCATATCTCAACAGTTAGATGGTTATGGGGTAACGTAGAGGATATAGTAATTACTTAGCTTAATATTATGATAGGGTGCAAGCGGTTCAAAAAAAAAATACTGTGCCAAAAACACTTTCTCTGCACCAGTTACTTGTTGCTACGTTCTTCTCACAAGCAATCGAGACTCCGTTAAACGATATGTAAGGCCAAACCATATTTAAGGCCAAGCCTGATGAAGACCGCAGTCAGATAACAATTCCCTAAAGAATTATTATATCGCTGTTACCAAAACGCTCTTGCTATATGTAATTGTGATGTGTATGCTGTTGGTATGTCTTAAATAAATAATATATATATACATTCTGTGTACTAAGTATCGGGAATTTGTCAATAAAACAAAAAATACAAATTATTCATCTAAATTTATTTTATCGCCTTCAAAGTAGGCCCCATCGCTTGCAATACAACATCTCCACCGCTTCACCCAGTCTTCCATACATTTTTCATAGGCTATTTGCGGTATGGCCTTTAGCTCATTCAGCGAATTTTCTTTTATGGCTTCTATCGACTCAAAACGTTTTCCTCGAAGTGGTAATTTTAACTTGGGAAATAAAAAAAAGTCAGACGGAGCCATATCAGGTGAATACGGTGCTTGGTCGAGAACTTTTGTTGAATTTTTCGCTAAAAACTCTTTCACTATAATGGCTGTGTGTGATGGTGCATTATCATGGTGCAGCATCCATGAGTTGTGTTGCCACAAATCTGGACGTTTTCGGCGGATACTCTCACGCAAACGCTTCATGACGCCTAAATAATATTCTTTATTCACTGTTTCTCCCTCTGGAAGGAATTCGGAGTGAACCACACCACGGTAGTCAAAAAAAACTGTCAGCATCACCTTGATTTTGGAGCGACTTTGCCGCGGTTTTTTGGGTTTCGGCTCGTTTTCGAGACGCCATTCTGAAGACTGTTGGCTTGTTTGCATGTCGTACTCATAAACCCATGTCTCGTCGCCAGTTATTATACGTTTCATAAAGGTCGGATCCGTAGAAGCTCGGGAAACCATGTCTTCAGCGACATGCTTTCGCTGCGCTTTTTGAACAAAATTGAGCTCTTTTGGAACTAGTCGAGCGGCGACGCGTTTCATGCCTAAAATGTCAATGAGAATGTTGTGGACGGACTTAAAAGATATGTTCACCTCACTAGCCAACTCTCTCAGACTCATACGTCGATTTTCGAGCACTAGCTTCTTGATTCTGTCGATGTTTTCTCTGGTCGTAGCGGTTGAAGGTCTACCAGAACGAGGCAAGTCTACTACTACTTCTCGGCCTTCTTTAAAAGCCTTATACCATTCATAAGCCCTTGTTTTCGATATACACGATTCGCCGTAGGTATTTCGCAACATTTTTAGTGATTCACCACATGAAATATCATTTGAAACACAAAATTTAAGGCACACTCTTTGTTCAACAATATTTTCCATTGTAAAAATCGCCGAGGACTCAAAACTATGACCAACAAAAAGTGTAGTTTAAAACAAATTAAATGACAGATCCCGCTCAAATTTTGCGCGCTAAATCAGTACAGTGCTACCAACATGCAGTAAAAAAATTAGAACGACCTCTTTTACGCGAGTCTTTTTATTGACATATTCCCGATACTTTTTACACAGAGTAGTATATATTGTAATCGAGCATCTAAATGCTACGAGAAGATCACATCATGCGAACCGTATACTTTGTTATCTGACATAAAAAAAATAGTTGTATGAAGTTGATGTTCAAATGAAATATGAATTACACCTGCCTACGTACATTGCATTTTATTATGATTGCACCAAAACACAGGAACGAATTGTAAATCGCGCAATATATTTAACGGAACGTTTGGCACGGGACAACAACTGCAAGGTTTTGATGCAAGCAGGCGTCCGGTATCGATTGCATAAATTTTAATATTGCCCATGGTACGAGGGCTTCGGCGGCGCTTCTGCACCAGACAATGTTTGTAATTATCATTATTGATAAGCAATGCCAATGGCACTCTAATTAAATGCGATCGCAGTGGAAATATCTCATGACATAATAACGTCGAGAGTTATGACCTATGGTTTCATTATATAATTGCGGGCTTTAATTGCACGATTCCCTAATTTAATGATTTCATTTATTGGTTGAGCTGGCTTTATTTACTAATTGCGAATATCGATATATTCCTGATCAGAATTACATCTCTACTTACGTTAGGCATTTATAGTAAGAGTATAAACTATACCTACAATATTTATATACTTTTTTTAATAATACGTCGGGAGGTATACAAACATACGGCCCACCTGATGTATCACTCGCGCGATGCCTCCTCCGCTGCTTACATAGCAACTCCTTGGGAGCTTACTGGTGACCTCACTCACACGCAGGAACACAACAACCCTCTGTGGAGTTGTTATTTGGCTGCGGTTTTCTGTGAGGTGGAGGTACTTCCCCAGACGGGCTGCTTTGATACGCTCTACCTCTCTTTAAACATCCAGTCCAAGATAAACAGACATGTTCATGCACACAAATGTTTGTCTTGTGTGGGAATCGAACCCACGAGCGTTGGTGTCAAAGTCGCGTCATTCACGACTGAGCCACCGAGCTCGTCAATCTATTGAATTCCTGCTAAAAAGTGCGAAGTGGTCAGTACGTACGTTTGTCAAACTATAGCATGTGTGAGTTAGTATCTGCTTCCAGGAAAAAGATGCGATGAATAAAATTCAAATACGTATAAATATAAACGACTAGTGACCCGCCCCGGCTTCTCATGGATGATGCGATAGCTGCAAAACTTCACAAGATCACCCGCTGGGCTAATCTAAAGATTCTCTGAAAACTTTATCAAAATCGGTCCCGCCGTTTTGAACACACAACAACTCCACAACATCCACACAACAACATTTACACGAATCAAATTTTATATATGAGAAAATATACAAGTATTGCATGAAAATAACTATGTGAAAAATCCTACTAATATTATAAATGCGAAAGTTTGTACCTATGGATGTTTGTTTCTCTTTCACGCTTAAACGGCTAAACGGATTTGAATGAAATTTGGCACGTAGATAGATTATGATCTGGATTAACACATAGGCTACGTTATTTGACTCCACGCGGGCGGAGCCGCGGGCAGCAGCTAGTATAATATATTGTTAAAGAAGCGAGTGAGGTGTGTAAGGACCACGACCTATGGAGTTTGGTTATCTCTGCCTACCCCGCAAGGAACCTGGCGTTAATATATACATACATGCAAGATACACGAGTATACCTAGCCTTAATGTATCGAACACAAATATGAATTCATCGTGTAAGAATATTCTAATGAAAGTAGGAAATGGCTACCAGATTGGCGCCACTGTTGCTTTAGAGAAAATACCTGTTCGTATGAATCAGGTTTTTTTTTTTATATACTTGCACCCCTGCCGTGGGCAAGGCTCTGTTTAGCACATATTTATACAATTGTATATTATATATATTAAAATTTTACAATATAAATAAACACATTCATACATTATATTCTCTTTCATTCATCATCATTCAGTTTTAATTTCTAATTTTCAAATTTTGCCCATTTTTTAGGGTTCCGTACCCAAAGGGTAAAACGGAACCCTATTACTGAGGCTCCGCTGTCCGTCCGTCCGTCGTCCGTCCGTCCGTCTGTCACCAGGCTGTATCTCATGAACCGTGATAGTTAGACAGTTGAAATTTTCACAGATGATGTATTTCTGTTGCCGCTATAACAACAAATACTAAAAAATGGAATAAAATAAATATTTAAGGGGGCTCCCATACAACAAACGTGATTTATTTTGCCGTTTTTATAGATAATGGTACGGAACCCTTCGTTTGCGAGTCCGACTCGCACTTGGCCGATTTTTTTTAACGCCGGTGAAACAATTATATCTGTTTTCAAACTTCCCTGCCTATACTGCGTCAGTCCAACCACGGGGGCGCGTATGAATCAGGTTATAGACATAGCAACACAGTCATGATTTAGTAGAAATATTCTCTGCCATCAATGGCGTACGAATTAATTTCCATGCGTTCATGTCAATTATAAATTACAATTAACATATAACATTCATATTAATGTCTAGTTGCTAACATGGTTACAATTTAAGTTTATTACACTGACATCGGTGGAAACGAAAACTGAAGCGTTCATAATCCATTGGTGCGTAGATACGGTGTGCTTACGATTGGGCACTGTTTTTATTACAAATTAGAAATCGAAACTCATTTTATTTATATTGAAAATAAGTGATATTTGTAAACATAGAGAAGAGGATTTATAGATATAGCATAAGACCTTTTTTAGATAATTCGCATAAAATTTGTGTATAACCGTAATCTAATTTCTTATTGTTATTATTGATCGTAATTTTACTTACTTTTTTAACTATTACTGAGATTTCATGAGTAAGATGCGGTATCGTAAGTGACATAATACTGCTGGTTCTAAATTCAAGCACTCGTTGATATAATTTCTACCTACCTTAATAGTTTTGCGTTAATCTGAGTTTTTAAGAGAGGTAGGGCACATCAAAATGTCACGTCTGGGGATGTAATTCTACCTCATATAAAACTGCAGCCAAATAACAACTCTCTAGACGGTTGTTGTATTCCCGCCGTGTGAGTGTGGTCACCAGTAAGCTATAGTACATACTGATACTTAATGTATTACAAGCATTCATAGGGTACGGTAATCACTTTACATCAGGTGGGCCGTATGCTTGCATGCCTCCCGACATTGTATAAAAAAGCCTATTAAAAAATTGTGGCAATAATCATTGCATTCAAACAATTCTAAAATAAAGAAATCGTTACATTGAATCAGTTTTTGACCACATACGAAATGATATAACAGACCTTTCTTTGTTTAGTACTGCTATTACAACATTTACATAAAAACCAGTTGAGAATGCGCATGCTTGCATTGCCAGAGGAACACCAGGCTCGTCAATTATATAACAATTCAATTTTTTTTTTATTTGTCGGCCATTTTGTCCATGTTCCTTAAGAGATAGGAACGGTATACCTGGACATTCCTATTCTACTTTTTTTATGCTGAATCCGAATCTGAAGTCAAAATTCGAATATTCGGAAAAAACGTACACCAGAAAACGCACACACAGACAAACATATAGATTTCATATAGGAACAGTGTTCCTGAAAACATTAAATTAAAGCTTAAAAATAAAATTGAGTTTCCACGAAGGTAGCTTTATGGAACTCTCCCGTTAAATGACTAACAAACAATGCATGCCAATCGATTTAACCGAACAAGCGAAATGGCGCTTAGAATACTGCTCATTTCTCTTTGCATGCCTTTCTTTTTTCGTCAAAAGCTGACGTGAACGGATGTGTCTAGCATACCAGCGTGGCATTTTTCAATATGTTTGACCCGACTCGTTATGTATGCAATATTACTCGAGTTATGTATGTAGGAGAAAAATTGTACGAGTATTTAGATTTTTCCCTCAAGTTAAAAAATGTACGAAGTTCTCAATTCGTCTGTATATAATTTTATTTTATATTTGTTAGCACGTACGAGTAACTTGATTACATCCGTTACAATATCGAAAATAATTATTGAAATCGAATTTTTTTTTTTTTTTATATTAATTCAGCATAGTGGCCCCTCTTTGCCTGATGGTAAGCGAAAGAGGAGCCCAAATCGCAACTGCAACTGACAGCATACTACATCCCGCATTCTGTCAGTTGACGCTGCCATACTGACCCGCAAAATGCTTCTTCATGCTTCGTTTGAAGGATCCCATATTGTAGGAAGGAGGGAACACATATGCAGGCAAGGCGTTCCACTTTTTGATGGTACGACAAAGATAGGAGTTGCCGAACTTTTTGGTACGCGAAGAGATATTCTCAACCGTGGAACTATGACATCGCAAGCCCGCACGTGTGGTTCTATGATGGAAGGGTGAGGGTGGGATAAGGGAAAACAGTTCTTCAGAGCACTCGCCATGGTAAAGGCGGTAAAATACGCTTAGAGAGCCTATGTCCCTACGGAGTTGAAGAGGTTCTAGGCTTTTGGTGACCTCTTCGTCGTCAATTATGCGGATAGCCCGTCGCTGCAACCTATCGAGAGCCTCAAGAAGATACTGTGCGGAGCCGTCCCAGAGATGCGAGCAATACTCCACGCAGGCCCGAACTTGTGTCTTATAAAGCAGACAAAGTTGGTCCGGCGTGAAGAACCGGCGCACCCTGTTCAGGACTCCGAGCTTTCTTGAGGCTGTTGAGATGAGGCTCTCGACGTAATAACGCTGGTTAAGGTCGCAATGAATACCCATACCCAGCATGTTCAGGCTATCACGCATACTGAGGGAAGCACCCTGAAGACTGGGAGTGGGAAGGAAGGGGGACATTTTTGTTATAAACGCGCAAACCTGAGTTTTCTCGGCATTAAACTCAACCAGGTTATTGGAACCCCATTTACTAATGAGATCCAAAACCCGATTCAGTTCAACGACAAGACTCTCACGCCTCTCACCGATTTCTGTCCGACCAGCACCAGGCCGACCGAAATATCGCCCATGGACCGTACTGTCATCTGCATAGCAATGAATATTACCAAGTGGCAGCATGTCATTGATATGTAGAAGAAAAAGGGTGGGCGATAGAACGGAGCCCTGTGGGACACCGGCATTCACTGACATGAACCGCGAAGCGCATCCATCTGCAAGGACGCGGATTCTACGCTCATGCAGGAAGCCAGCAATCCAATTACAAAGCTGGAGGGGCAGACCGTATGCCGGAAGTTTGGAGAGAAGTGCTTTGTGCCAGACCCGATCAAACGCCTTGGCGATATCTAGGCTGACTGCCATGGATTCGCCATATTTATCGATTGCCTCCCCCCAGAGGTGCGTCACATACGCTAGAAGATCACCCGTTGATCGTTTCGGTCTAAAACCATACTGACGATCATTGATTATGGAGTGATCTTCTAGGTTACGGATCAATTGTTTGTTAAGGATCCGTTCCATGACTTTGCACAACACTGAAGTTACGGCAATGGGGCGGTAATTCGATGGGTCAGAACGGTCTCCCTTTTTGGGGACCGGCTGCCCATTAGCCTCTCTCCAAGCATACGGAACGGAACCGGTCGAGTACGAGAGGCGGAAGAGGCGCGTCAGCACCGGAGACAACTCCGCTGCACATTTTTTAAGAACAATCGCTGGGATACCGTCAGGACCACCGGCTTTTCGGACATCGAGTGACTGTAGTTCAAAACGCACATCGCGCTGCCTGATGTGGATATCAGGCATAACGGATCCACTGGAGGGTATTGTTGGTGGTTGCGTGCTACAGTCATCGATCCGGGAGTTAGCCGTAAAGAGGCTGGCCATAAGATCGGCTTTCTCCTGCGGCTGATGAGCCAGTGAGCCATCAGGGCATCGCAGCGATGGCAGCGAGGGCTGGCAGAAGTTGGCCTGCACGGCTTTGGCTAGTCGCCAGTAGCTAGTACATTAATTAAAAAAAATCGGCCAAGTGCGAGTCGGACTCGCGCACTAAGGGTTCCGTACCACTATCTATAAAACCGGCAAAAAAATCACGTTTGTTGTATGGGAGCCCCCCTTAAATATTTGTTTTATTTTAATTTAATTATTTATTCTTAAAGTGAATATATAACTAAATATTCTGTGAATATTTCAAGCGTCTACCTGTTGCCGTTATCAATATAGAGCAAAAACGAGCAAAAAAATCACCTTTGTTGTATGGGAGCCCCCTTAAATATTTATGTTATTTTATTTTTTAGTATTTGTTGTTATAGCGGCAATAGAAATACATCATCTGTGAAAATTTCAACTGTCTAACTATCACGGTTCGTGAGATACAGCCTGGTGACAGACGGACGGACGGACGGACGGACAGCGAAGTCTCAGTAATAGGGTTCCGTTTTACCCTTTGGGTACGGAACCCTAACAAACATTTTGTTTATATTGTTAAACGAAACTATCAAATTACCAGACAAGGGTAAACTGAAAGGAAGGGTTACGTTTTTAGTAGTCTAGGTTTTTAGATATATTTGTATTTATTGTTTTTTTATGCTGCATCGGGAGGCATGCAAACATATGACCCGCCTGATATAAAGCGGATACCATAGCCTATGAACGCTTGCCACCTTAGCTAACGTACATGTCCTTAGGAGCTTACTGGTAACGTCACTCGCAAGAATACAACCACTCTCCAGGGAGTTGTTATTTGACTGGATTTTATGTGAAGTGGAGGTACTTCCCCAGTCGAACTATTTTGATGCGCTTTATCATTTTTCACCATAGCATTTAAACTACTCTTTCGATTCTAATGCCTGTAATATTAATCAATTCGTTATTGTAATCTGAGAAATATACTTTATGTAATTGAATATTTTGTTAATAATTACAACTTATCTATTAATTTATTTTCAATAGTCTTTAAAGAAACCTTATTTTAATTTTTAAAAATTTTCTTTCTTTTAATTTAAGGCCACGAAACATGAACATCACTTACGCCTTTACAATTCCGTGGCAGAAACATTTGAATTAAACTTAATCAGGAACACCGTTCTTATCTGAAATCTATATGTTTGTCTGTGCGTTTGTCTGTGTGAGCGTTTTTTTTCGAATATTCGAATTTTGACTTCAGAACACCGTTCCTATCTCTTAAGGAACATGCTCATAATGGCCGACAAATTAAAAATATATTTTTTTTAATTGTTATATAATTGACGAGCCAGGTGTTCCTCTGGCAATGCAAGCTTGCGCATTCGCAACTGGTTTTTATTTTGAATATTTAAAATTGTTGCCAAATCTATTTTTATCTTTTTGATACAAATTTTGTGTTGTTGTTATATGAATTTGTTATTTTATTGGTTTCGTGTAAATACCTCCTCTTGTAAATTCGATAAAGATATATTTTATAATAAGATGCTATAATGAAATCTTTTATGTAAATAATGTGACTAACACATAACAACGATCAGATTATTTATTTAAGTTATTGTAAACATTTGAATAACCGTAGTGAAAAAATGATTATTTTTGTAAGAACGAGAACTGTAAATCTGGAACGTTGGCAACGCCAAGCAATTTCGATCGAAATATCTAATATTAACTCAACCCACCAGTATTGCTTATATGTATATATGTATATCTTCACACCAAGTCCCTTGCGGGTTAGGCAGAGAGAACCGAGCGCCATAAGACGGGGTTCTTACATTCTTCACTGGCTTCTGTGACATTCATAGCTCTTTTCATGCACGCTCGCCGGTTCCTGGAGCTCCTGACATCACATTCTGATAAAACACGACCAATTTGGTCATGGTAGGTTAGTCTCGGTCTTCCTCGGCTTCTTCTACATCCTTCCACTTTTGCATTGTATATCTGTTTCGTCATTCTTTCTACATGTTCGAACCAACGGAGCATGCCCATTCTTATCTTAACACCGACACTCTCTTTCAGACCAACTCTTTCTCTCACGTCTTCATTACGAACGCGGTCAGCAAGCGTTCTGCCATAAATTTTGCGCAATGCTCTCATCTTGCTACGAGTATTATTATCATCATATTGCTTATACTTCAAACTAACTTGTCTGTGCATAATACCTGCCTATTTCCCTTACTAAGCAATTTCTAAAATAAACGTAAACAGTAGCTGCAAAACTCTGTTACTATTTTAGTTGTATTCGTATTATAAATTCTCGCTATAATGCACAAACCATAATAACTATGGCACTAAACTGAGAGCTTAAAATTCTGAGGTGTCCGTATTACGTAGTTTTACGCTCACATATCGGCATTACAGCGAACATCTAGAGGTTATAAAAGGTGGCAACTGTAGATAAAGTTGTATGAATAATGTTTCTTACCTGACTCATCATAGGGTCTGTATTGACTTGACACATGTACGTGCCAGAGTCCTTCGGCTCCACGTTACTGATGTACAGCTTCCACGTGTTGTGACCGTTGTGCGTGACAGACAGCCGCTTGTTTTGGGTCACCATGTTTGTATGTATTGCGAGAATTGTCTTCGTATCCGATTTTATCCACGCCACCTAGTTGAGTAAAAGTAACGTCTGGTTACTTGTAAAAATATAACTAATATCTATATGTATATAAGGTTTGGGCAGTGATGTATTGCTCGGAGGGATGGATGAAGTTTTGTTTGAAAATTAAAAGCGTCGTTCAAGTTGTAGGTGCCATGATGTCCCCCCCCCCCCCCCCCCCTCTCTTATGGCAATATGTTACTTTGCCAACGTCAAGTATATAATATACACAAAAAGAAACCTAATAATTGGGATTTTCAGGAGGTTCATTACTTCGGGACCTGAAACAAAAACAAAAAGAACTACCTATTTACATCTTGCCATGTTGTTTAATGGATTGTAATTTAAGTACAGACAATAGAAATGTCAAATACAAAAACTACAGAAGTCATGACAGATGTCAGTACATGATGAACTTCATTTTGGCAATACCATGAGACATTTAAAAAACGTTACAAATTAATAAGACAGAGATAAGAGCGCCGTAGTGCAGTTTTTGTCCTTACCTAACAAAATACAGATCATGAATACGGCTTAGTATATATATATATCTTCACGCCAAGCCCCTTGCGGTGTAGGCAGAGACAACCGAGCGCCATAAGACGCGGTCCTTGCATACTTCACTCGCTTCTGTGACATTCATAGCTCTTTTCATGCACGCTCGCCGGTTCCTGGGGCTTCTGACATCACATTCTGATAAAACACGACCAATTTGGTCATAGTAGGTTAGTCTCGGCCTTCCTCGGCTCCTACATCCTTCCACTTTTGCATTGCCGCATTCTTTCTACATGTCCGAACCAACGGAGCATGCCCTTTCTTATCTTACCACCGACACTCTCTTTTAGACCAACTCTTTCTCTCACGTCTTCATTACGAACGCGGTCAGCAAGCGTTATGCCACAAATTTTGCGCAATGCTCGCATCTCGACCGCATTTATTCTACTTTCATGCTCTCTCTGCCATACCCAGCTCTCACTTCCATAAGTTAGCGTTGGAATTAGCACCGCGTTGTGTACAGCGAGCTGTGCTTTCTGGCTTAGATTTCGGCTGCCTAGAAGTTTACCCAACGCTCAATTCACCCTATTCCCGGCACTCACTCGTCTCTCCACATCAGCGGTGTACCTTCCATTTACGGCTTAGTATAAAGATCAATATCTAATATTATTATTATAATTCCTAATTGAAATTCATTTTGTATTATTAAAATGAATTTCAATTCAACTGAAATATATCATTTTAAAAGGAGTCGTACATTTGTTTTATTTTTTATTGATTTTACATTATTTTGCAATACGAGTTTCATCGTCACACCAACTCAGCAGTGACAAGATTCAATATCAAAGACTTGTAGTATACGGTGCAGTTCATGTTTGTATTAGGAACTAAAACGGCGTTTCTGCTCTCTCTTTCTGGAAATTTGGATCTTGGTTTATTTTTTGAGATCAAATGGGCCACATGTCCCGAAGCGGACCAGATTTGAACCCCTAACACTACAAATTATACAGTTTTAGAGGACATTGTGTCCCTTAAGAAGTCTTCCATAAATATGCACATACATGTTTTATAAAGATTATATTATGTCATAAAAAATAAATGCATATTCATTTTAATAGAACTTGTGGTCGAACTAGGTGGAAAAAAAACGGGTTGCACTCCGGGAGTGCCGGCAGAAGTGAAAACTTGAACATTAACGTTGTGCATTTTTGAATATTTTGGAATGGTTAGGGAATAATTTAGCACGAATTGCTTTATTTATCAGAATAAAAGTACTATCATGTATGTGGTAAAATACAATATTAATTTATTACGCTATCGTACACAAACATGACAATTTATATTACATTAAAAATGTAACCCTTCAGAACTATTACAATTATTTTACATTAAACAGTTTATCTCTCAGGAAAATCAACTTTCATCCATAATTTCAACGACCCACCATCATCATTACCAGCATCATTATCGCCAATCTCTAAAACTCAAACACACGCGCAAGCGCCCTGCGCCGCTTAAACCAAACAGCGATGTTGATAAACTACGTTGAACAAAACGCGTAAATGCCAAGAATTTCGTGGCCCTTACACCATTTTGGTCGCGAGAAAATAATGCCCTTTGAACGATCTAGCGCATCATGTTTTAATTGTTTAATTAGTGGAAACTAATGTTTTAGCGCTGCAGCGAACTTAAGTTCTAATTCTGACCAAAATCTTACGGTCAGGGTCACGTGTCCTGATGGCCTGACGGCCTGACGCGAGTTTAGCATTTTTTACTCATCCCAAAAAGTGCACAACGCCAGTAAAGAAGTTTTCGCTCCAAAAATCACGAGACTTAACATTTTGTAAACTTTCAAGCACCAAACCTATATTAAAAAAGTGATAACTTGTATGTTCCTTGATTTATTATTGCGTGTTCGGTAATGAATTTAGATTAGGTTTAGACTGTACTTGAACGCTTATGTCTGGTGTTAGTAGGTCCGATCTAGGCCAGGCTTAGGTACGGCTTGGTAGATTTAGGTTCGTTCTGACTCGCATTTTGTTTGTTTTTTACTTTTATCTTAAGGATTTCTTACCTTATAGGGACTTAGATGATTGACAATGCAGGTAAAATGCACGTCTCTGCCTTGTGCAACAGTTAGGTTTTCCAATGGCGACAAAAACTCCGGCTCGTGTTCACTGTACCCGGATCCCTGTAGTTGACCTGAAACGTGAATAGATCAGATCAAATAAGACTCATGAGATCAGTGGACGGATCCTACTTTAATCAAATAAGTTTTTAGACCGCATGGCGGAGACGAATCATTTCAATCTCGTAGCTCCATCTAATGACAATGGCCGAGACTACTATTAACTTTTTTTATGCAACGTCAAAAGACATACAGGCGTACGGTACACCTGATGTAAAGTAGTTAGTGCATGGTTAAGTGGTTACCCTATAAATGCTTGCAATACAAAAAATATTGCAGGCAAATTGCCACCCCCGCTGCTGACACCCCCTGACTCGCAGGAACATAACAACCATTCAGGAAATCCAACGTTCTATTGTATATTATATAATTCACAATTAAATAGTATTTTATAGAGTTACGTACCGAAAGGATACCTACTAAACATTATTACTGAGACATCTGACTGCCAAACATATCCTATTCAATAAGATTGTTGTTGTAGTAAAATCTTTATCATAATATTACAAAACAAATAATAACCTTGTAAGAATCTTTATATGTTAGCCGGTTTACTTCAATGAATTGTGATATTGTTTCAATGTCAATCTTCTCTTTGATTGATTTTTAGGTCAATAACGAACAAAGTTCAATATAGCGCGAATAGGGTCAAGGCCCACATTTTGGGATGTGTTATTAATTTGATAATTTCTATGATGAAATAATAGAGATTTCCTTGTAGATTGTGAAAATTGGAACATTATTGTTTATGTATGTCCATCCATCTATCACAGGGATATCCTATCCAATATGGTATATTGATATGAAATATAAATATGAAAATGCTGACAACTCTCGGTGACAACTCTCTGTATCACGTCACAGTTGTTCTGAGTGGATACGATGGAGTTAAAGCAAAACGTTTGATCCTGTATGGCATCACAATATTATATCGAAGTTATCTTGGTACTGGCTGCCCGAGGTTCTATACCAGAATTTTATGTGCTGATACTGATGATAAAGAAGATCACCATTGGAAAATATTAGAACATCACTATTGGAACTATCGCAGAAAACGCTGTGTATTGACGGTTACTTATCAAATCACAATCATCCATGTATGCCAGAAGTCACACTCCAATACCTTGGCAAAAAGGGGAGGTGATAGTGATTCATCTGATTCGATGGGTCTATTAAGTAAAGTCCAATTAGTCCAAAGATTACTCTGTGCAAGGCTCTCTTGTGAGCACTATATTCAGTTTTCGCAGTGGTTGCATGGATAGACTGACGTTTCACCCAGCAGGTTTAGTGAACAACCAGAAAACACAGCTCATAAAGTAAACAAAATATGTTTGTAATACACAAAAACAAGTACAAGTCGTAGGGTTTTGAGGTTTTGTGTGTTGTCTTGTGTTTCAAAGACTCCGTTAAAATAACTCTGCGGTCGCTGTGCTCTGATCTACAATCTTCTAATTGGTTAACAAACAAGAAGTATATTCCGTATTGCTTAAGCGATAGCAATAAATTAAGAATGATAAGGTTATTATTAATCGAGAATTGGTCGGATTTCAAATCTACAATATTGCCACTATACGATACGATGGACAGAGATAATTGCCCAACCTGATCAGTACAGATACTTGTAATGTAACCGAACAACCAGTGGTCGAATCAGCTTTATTTCCAGTGTTAACCAAACACAATCAGAAGAAATACAGGTCGAATTGGCATTTCAAATTGGTTTAAATTGGGTCAGGCTTGCACAAACAAAAGTGGGGAGAATGGCTGATGCCGCCGGTTTCTGCAGCATTGCTCTGTTTTTATTGATAAATCGTTCGGCCGCAATTTGGATATTCTAATTCAACTTTTAAAAGGATAATTTGCGACATAATAAATGGTCAATCGAAAAGTTTACAGATTTAGTTTAATTTTACAAATTGAACTGCAAACTACTGGATTATGTTTTCAAGATCCCAGTAAGTATCTAAAATAAAATACTTCTACAAAATGTGTTTGTAATGCCGCCATAATCATATTTATAACGTAAACTTGAGCAATCTCGATAAATATGTCGTTACTGCAATTATTAATCCAGATTCTATATAGCTAGAGGTTGTCTGGAGGATGTTTAGAGGTTGGTTATTTATGATAGAACACATAAAGGAATACCATATTCACATATTCCTTTTATAGGCAAGTGAAAAATAAACAATTGTTTTTCGGACATTATTTTGCAGAAGTTAAATATACAGGCAGCTTGATCTAAATTAATTTGTGTGCCTCCGCAATCAATTAGTACATGTGAACTAGCACCAGTCCGCATGCACTTACGTCGTTGTTAGTAAATACCGTCGCTGCCAAAACTTCTCTTGTCACCTCTGCCACGGTTACTGCGATCATCTCTGCGATTTCCTGTCAACTGGAACAAGAACCGCATGCATGCACCATCGTTACTGTCCTGACTGTTTTGGTCATCCCGGTGGCACGTGTTTTGCCTCTCTACGAGGCATCCTGATTGATGATTGATGAAGTATATTATTCTAAAGACTACATCTACAGCCCAGGACAATACCTTATGGAGAGACGAAACACGTGTCGTAGTAACGACCAGACAGATAGTGCAGCAATGGTAGCGGATACATGTGATTCATGCCAAATAACAGGCAGTCGCAGATGAGTTGTATGACTTTGAACTATCCGAGGGCTAAAATCATGAAGGAAGTAACTTATGGAGAACCAATGAGAACGATATTACGTAGTTACTCAATTCACTGCTGCTGCTAGGGGTAAAGTGGAACGCGCAGCTTCTATTGGCTAGTTCGCGGATGGACTTCGCGGCACTTATCAACTTATTGGTTAAAATATTCTCCTATTATCATTAGCTTCGAGTCTCTGAGATATTAAGGCACTAAAACACAACGTTTTTGGGAGTGCAGGGTTAATTCATGTGCAGTCCAGTGGTTCCTTAGTTCGTGGTTATAATTAAAAATAAACCATGTGAGCTTCAACATGTTATGTCTAAATTCAAGTTTGTCTATGATAAGCAGACGAGGGTACAGGTTGACACTAAGTAATCTTACAAGCATTAGGTGTGTGGCTTTTGGACAGAACCTTAATTATCAATTAATAATTTAATAAAAAATCACAGTGTCATTAATTAAGATTCCATGTCCTACTAATGTTCACGCCATGTAAAAATGATATCTAAAATTTCTATCATAGCTTATGACGTGGCTAAAAAATCTAGGTATACAGATATCACGCAAAAAATATCAAAATTATTTCAAAGGCATTGGCCTGCTCTCTCCGAGATAACTCTCAAACCACCAAGCCAAGTTTTTGTCTGGCTGCCTGATCTGTGCGTTGAAATATCAGTCAGTTTCTTTTATTATACTTATACTAGCTGTTACCCGGGGTTTCGCCCGCGTGGTCAAAGGGAAACGAAGCGTGTTTTTCTATTGGAGTAAGATATTTTGCCGCGGAAAAAGTAGCCTAAGTCATTGTCGGGCCCGCCATACTAAATAAATCTCCATACAAAAAAAAAACACATCAATGCGTCGCCAACACATCCATATTTAGTACGATTCAAATATCTGAACATTCATACTATTCCACGGGAACATATCACCGAGATAAAAAGTAGCCTATCCAAATCCGTTTACGCGTTGAGGCGATCCAAACAACTAAACGTCCAAAATTCCATACTTTCACATTTAAAATATTAGTAGGATTTTATAGAGACGGATTTCTTGTTCTTGGGGGACCTCTGATCCGGCCTTGAAATTAATTTTTCTAATAGGAAGCTCCAATACCCCTCAATTATGATAGGCTATTATTGGGCAACATATGTAACACTTGGCAAGCCGATGTCCATGCAGGCGAAGCCGCGTGCAGCAGCTAGTATAATTACATTATGTTATATCCTCGAACAATAAATACCTCATTTGTCGTTGAATCTCTGATCTTCAATATATTAACATAATGTACGTATTATATCGCAGTATCAATTTCAATCAAACCAAACCGATGGCAATGACGCGTGTGTTTCAGCTTAACTACACAAACGATTATGTTCTAAAGCATCATTTGTACAGTCCTTCACAATGAACATGCGATTAGTATCTGTCGTTTAAATGCGGCCGACCGATGAACACCAATTCGGTTTTCGGTATTCGGTATTCGGCGATTAGGGACGTAAATCGGGAAAGGTTCGACGCATAAAAAGGGTCACACTAAATGTCCCATACTGTGACATCAAAGCGATTAATGGTATCGTGCGGGATTTTGGAACGCGGAATATTTTCGTCCAATTCGGCTAATGCGGAGCTTGGATTAATAAAATTTTCACATTTTCACTGACCTTAAATTCGCGGTGATGTATTTATTGGATAATTTTTAATATCCGGCCAACCTTTTTATTTTATTTTAGAGTTTATCTTTTGTATTATCTTGTTAATTAAATTGTTGTATGTAGTGTCCCAATTGAATTTTTGCTCGTATAAATGAAAATAACATACGCCGAGTGAATTACGAAGAGAATATTTTAATCTATCTACAACTTCACGCCAAATCCCTTGCGGGGTAGGCAGAGAGAAAATTTTAGTAACATACAAAAAAGTTTTAGGGCTTAAGATTAAGGGGTTACAAGATATATATATTATATCCGTTGGTTCGGACATGTAGAAAGAATGCAGGACGAAAGAATGACGAAACAGATATAGATAGAAAAAGTGGAAGGATATAGGAGCCGAGGAAGACTGACACTAACCTACCATGACCAAATTGGTCGTGTTTTATCAGAGGGCGATGTCAGGAGCCCCAGGAACCGGCGATCGTGTATGAAAAGAGCTATGAATGTTAGACAAGCGAGTGAAGTATGTAAGAACCGCGTCTTATGGCGCTAGGTTCTCTCTGGCTACCCCGCAAGGGACCTGGCGTGAAGATTTACATACAAGATAATTATAAACCATAATTAAATTAAATTATACCAAAGTAGATGATTGTGTTTCAACTCTCATTCGTTTAAAGTTAAATAAGTGTGAATTGGACTCAATATCTATGAATACCGCAACACAAATTTGGAGTAGATATAACTTTTGAAACCGCAGAGGAATTGTTTATGAACTAATTATGGTTTCCTGTATACCACGATATTTATAATTTTGTTTTTAAGCAATTTCTAGCGTGTAATTCGGATATCATATTATGTTATTATTTCTGATTTTATTAGCCGAATATTTTTGTCTCAAATAAATGCATATATATATATAATTTATGCGTGCAGCAGTGATAGTCCATAGTCGGTTCATTATTTGAATCCTGGTAAGGCAGGTATCACAAAATTTGTGTTTTAGGTGTTATGTACATATTTGCAATTATTACTTGCTCGGCGGTGAAGGAATATACCGTGAGGAAATCCGTACGTCCAAGAAATTATGTAATGAAATTCGTGTAACAAAATCTTAGGCTCCGTCAATTCCAATGTATAATCTCAAACGGGATGACGCTAGAAAGAAGATATAATTTATGTGATTATGTCACAAATAGACAAATCATCATATACTTTCATAGTGAGAAGTGAGATGAGTGGGTAGGTATAATATCCGCTTGAATTAGCTTACAGCCCAAACCCATAGAGGCGGGAAAAGCGGGAAAGCGATAGCAATCCGGGACGGGACTTTTTGTAACATTGGTGCCGTGCGATACTTTTATTGTCGTATTTTTAGCAAGAGGCTGTGAAACTGTAGTATCAGTTTCACAGCCTCTTGCTAAATACCAAGAACTTTATTGGTAAAGATTAAATATTATTATCCAATGAACAATATTATAGCTGCGAGATTTTTCAATGCCCAGAGGAGTATTGAATCTCGAATGTCATAGCGAGAATAGCCAGGACAATGACCACTAGATATATAAGGGAGATTAAATTGTAGTAGCTAAAGGAAATATGTTTTGTACTAAAAACTTTTAACATGGTCAGTTTCAAACTGGTCAATGACAAAATCTGTATAGTTTATTGTTCGCCAAGAGCGCATCAAAGCAGCCCGTCTGGAAAAGTATGAAAACCGCAGTCAAATGACTACTCTCTGGAAGGTTACTGTGTTCATACGAGTGAGTGATGTAACTATTAAACTCCTAAGGAGTTGCTGTGTTAGCAACAGAGGAGGCATTGCGCGAGTGTATTTAATATAATGCAAGCGTTCATAGGCTATGGTAACTACGTTGCATGAGGTGGGCCGTATGCTTGTATAACTTTCGACGTTGTATAATAAAAAAAAGTAATTGATACGTTTTCATAGTGCCTTTAAAAACTATCCAGACAGTTCCACAGCTGTTATGGCCTATTAATGACCGATCTCTTTACATTTTCAAGTGTTATTAGTGCTTCTGTATACTTTTGAGCGAAATAACTGACTTTCATTTTCAGGAACACCGTTCCTATATGAAATCTACATGTTTATCTGTGTGTGTGTTTGTCGTTTTTTTAGTATATTCGAATTTTGACTTCAGATTCGGATTCAGCATAAAAAGTAGAATAGGACTGTCTGAAAACCAAACTCCTCTCTTAAGGAACATGACCAAATTGGCCGACAAATTAAAAAAAAAAAGATTTTTTATTTCAGATTCGAAAAGTAAATTAAAAAGTAGAATAGGTATGTCTTAAAAACCAATATCATATTTTGAACATGGTCAAAATGGCCGACAAAGTTTTAAAAAAAATAATTAAATTGTTATATTATTGATGAGCCAGGTGTTCCTCTGGCAATGCAAGCTTACGCATTGTCTACTGGTTTTATATGCCACATAGGCTGACAAAGCAATAATAAAGCCCGCCTTAAGTAAAGAAGTTGAAGTAAAAAGTCTTTTGACGCTCGCAACAACAGTGTCACTCACGCGTTTCCACCACTCGCATGAACACAACAATCCTCCAGATAATTGTTATATGGCTGCAATCTTCTGTGAGGTGGAGGTACTTCGTGAGTTGAACTATTGTCGTGACCTTTCTGTATTTCGCCAGAGCCTCGATCGTTATATGGCAAGGTGCGCCACATGCAGCCAGGGATGGATTTGACTCTAGGGAGTGTAATGGACCCACATCAATTGCTGAGAGTCTCACCACGACCCTTCCTAACTACCCCTACTGACACTGTAGCACCCTACCTAATGTTATTAATATTACCCTACACAGCGATCAAATTTTTTTGCAAATAATAAGCCCTAACTGCTACCTTGCTATCTAATAACCTAAGGTCATTAAATCTAAGTACGATAACTAAAGGCGATTAAGGATAGTTAGGTTATCTAGGTAGGTCTTAAGGTTACCCACCCCGTAAGGGATTTGGCGTGAAGTTATAGTTAGTTAGTAGTAGTCTTAAGGTTAAACACATAAGTAGGTCATAGGACAGGTACGTAAGCGGGACATAGGTTAGATACATAAGTAGGTCTTAGGTTATTAGATAGCAAGGTAGCATTTAGGGCTTATTATTTGCAAAAAATTTTGATCGCTAGGTAGGGTAATATGAATAACATTAGGTAGGGTGCTACAGTGTAAGTAGGGGTAGTTAGGTAGGGTCGTGGTGAGACTCTCAGCAATTGCTGTGGGTCCATTACAGGAGATACTTAGCCACTTACATTCGTAACTGTACTGACTGATGGTGAATTATCATAGATACAGAGAATACACGCGTTTACGTAGTCACTTGGCTTGGCAAACATATAGGTAAGTTACATGATGAAATATATATAAAATCTGGTAAAACGCATGAATAAGATGTTGCTTACTAAAGAAAAAAATAAGAAAAATCCTGATAGAAGTACGCATTGATGATTGGCAACAATTCAAAAGTATTAATTGCATCGCTTCTCATATCAGTTCGAAAGCAACATACACCCCAGCCTACGAGTATACATGGAGACTTTATTTACCTCTACTTCCTCCATGGTTCAGAGAACACGCGTTGGGGTTGTTTTAGATATATCACAGTCATTAAGCTAAGTCAATGGCCTTCAGGAACCTTGAGAAACTGGCCTACGATAATCGGTAATGTATAATTGTAGGGCAATTCACGTTAATAAACCGCTTAAATTAAAAAAAAGTATGCTATTTCAGTGGGAAGAGCGTTGAGAGCTCGACGGCGTTATTGTGCGTGTCATTGTAACCAAACACGCAGGTTAAGCAACGTTGACGGTGGGTTATCTATTTTGAGTTTCTCCGTGCTTCGGAGGGCAAGTTAAGCAATCTCAGTCGGGCTGTTGTCAATAGATGACCGTCTTTAAGCTAAATCAGTGGTATTCCGGCGGCTTGAAAATACCGAGCTGCCCCAATTCGCAGTTGAGCATCGTAGTGGAGAATACGATTACTAAAGTGTTAAGTTGGTGTAGATATTTTCAAATCTTTGAACAAATATAAGGAACCACGTTTATAGTGCAACAATAATAATAAACTATAGTTTCAAAAACTAACAAAAATAATCCCGTAGAATCGAATACTAAATCCTCATATCCAGCGCTAGGAATGTGAGTTTATTTATTCAGTGTAAACGGATAACTTGCCTCGATTCGTTTCTATGCATAGTGTTTACCATTCATTCGAAGTAAGTTTGCGATTTCCTCAATTCTTTGAATTTCAATTCTATACCGGCGTCGACCCCTTACGCCAATGTAAATACAATATAAAAATGATTTTTTAAGAGTTAGGTACAATTTTTTAAGAGTACAACTGTAATGATACCCACTTGGATTCTTTATAAACCTGTTTCGTTTTTTTTTTATATTCAAAGTTGTATTACGAAAATTTTCCCTAAAGGGATGACACATTTACATGGAAAATATAATAACAGTAGAGTCCCGGCAAATAGTAGAGATTATAGAATTAATAACAATTAACGGTACAAAGCCAATATTATTTTTGGATCAGCATTAAGTGTATAACTAGTTTTTAAACATATACTGTTGTAAAATATTATCATATATCATAGTGCAACAAGCTTGTCAAAATAAGGTCCTTTTACATACATACATATCATCACGCCTGTCACCCATTGGGGTAGGCAGAGACTATGGAACGCCAGTTGGACCGATCCAAACATACCTCTCTCACCTCTTTCATACTCGTCAACCTCTTCTAACATGCTCTTGTTCATTTCTTGTTCTTGTTCTTTAGAGTCCTTTTTCAGTACATCAGCT
This sequence comes from Pyralis farinalis, assembly GCA_947507595.1. NCBI lineage: Eukaryota > Metazoa > Arthropoda > Insecta > Lepidoptera > Pyralidae > Pyralis > Pyralis farinalis. Next base: position 19,801,878 of record OX382270.1, read on the forward strand.
ATTTGATTCATATGTGTGCGTCTAGCGCGGCCCCTGCCGATGTCTCCACTCTCTCTTGCTCGATACACTTCTTTCGTACCTCTATTATTATCCATTTTTTCTAAATGTCCGAAGCATCTCAGCATACCTTTTCAATTTTTGTCACTGCAATATGTTTCATTCCACATTGTTCCCGTATCGTGCTATTTCTTACTCTATCAATTATTCTAACGCCGCACATGCTCCTTAGCGCTCTCATTTCAACAACATTGACCCTACTTTCATGCTTCTTCTGCCATACCTATGATTCACTACCGTATGTCAATGTTGGCATTAATACACCATGAAGAATAGCAAGGCGAGTTTTGATCGATATAATGTCGTTCGTCAAAACCGGTACGGTTTCCAGCTTTCACTGTTCTTTCAATATCTCCCTCACATTTTCCATGTCTCGTAAACATGGAACTTAGATACGCAAGTTCATTCACTTATTCCACTTTTTTTTATCTCCGATCATTATCTGACACTCTGTAACAGTTTCATTCCTTTCAATCACCAACACTTTCGTCTTCATTACATTCACTTTCATACCTTTACTATTAAAGGCCTCATTCATTATAGTAACCATTTGTTGCAGTTCTTCCGCCGAAGATGCCAGGAGGACTTGGTCAACGACGTACAGCTAGGTTTTAAATATTGATTTATTCGTTCTTTTTCCACAGTCATTTTCTTTCAAGTCTATCAAACAACTATCCATGAATAAGTTGGACAGCCAAGGGGATGCTACAAAACCCGGTCTAACACCACGTTCGATGCTGAACCAGTCTGTACAGATTCCATTTACCCTGACAGAGGCACTCAAATCCGTGTACAAAGACTCCAGTCCCTGTATCAAAATACTGTCCACCCCATACATGGATAGCGTAGACCAAAGTTCGTTTTTTTTTTACTACGTCGGGAGGCATACAAGCATACGGCCCACCTGATGTAAAGCGGATACCGTAGCCTATTAACGCTTGCGATATATTAAGTATCACTCGCGCAATGCCTCCTCTGTTGCTACACAGCAAGGAGTTTAATAGTTACATCACTTACTCGTATGAACACAGTAACCTTCCAGGGAGTAGTTATTTGACTGCGGTTTTCATACTTTTCCAGACGGGCTGCTTTGATGCGCTCTTGGCGAACAATAAACTATACAGATTTTGTCATTGACCAGTTTGAAACTGACCATGTTAAAAGTTTTTAGTACAAAACATATTTCCTTTAGCTACTACAATTTAATCTCCCTTATATATCTAGTGGTCATTGTCCTGGCTATTCTCGCTATGACATTCGAGATTCAATACTCCTCTGGGCATTGAAAAAATCTCGCAGCTATAATATTGTTCATTGGATAATAATATTGAATCTTTACCAATAAAGTTCTCTGCTGCTTACACAGCAACTCCTTGGGAGCTTACTAATGACCTCACTCACACGCAGGAACACAATAACCCTCTAGGGAGTTGTTATTTGGCTGTGATTTTCTGTGAAGTGGAGGTACTTCCCCAGATGCGCTGCTTTGATGCGCGCTAGCTCTGTCCCCCGCCACTCTATAATAAGCCTTTTCCTGGTCAATGAAGGCGCAGGAAACCTTTTCATATTTTGCTAAGGCATTTTCTGCAATACATCTTAAGGAAAAAACTTTCAATGACTGTAAAGGGTAGCCCCCAATCCTAGTGGTTCCAGAGTCTATGTCTACGTCCTTGCCACAGAATAGCACATGGAACACAATAACACCCTGCAGGGTTCTTCTGTTCCTGTGAGTAGAAGTAAACTCCTAATTTAGATTTTTTCAGTCAAGTTTTCATTTACATTACGAATATTTGAATATCCGAATGATGTATTATGAAAAGTTCATATTCTATGATCACCGCGATATCATCATTTCAGCCAAAGGACGTGCATAACTGAACATAGGCGCAACTGCCGTGTGGTTGCCGGATTAGAATTACGCCACCTCTCTCACATCTCTCTTCCCGTGCGTGCCCACCAGCAAAATGGAAAAACATCACCGGATAACGGGCAGCTGCGTCATCTCGCGTACTGTGTTGTACTACGATTACCAACCCATGCGAGGTGATTGTGACAAATACCTTCTAATGATGGACACAATATTCACCACGATGCACTAAAATAAATACAAAAAAAACATCAGAAGTCGTTGCAGTCATATAGACAGATTCGACGAGCTCGGTGACACAGCGGTTAATTAGGCGACTTTGACACCAACGCTCGTGGGTATGATTCCCACACAGGACAAATATTTGAGTGCATGAACATATCTGTTTGTCTTGGTCTGGGTGCTTTAAGAGAGGTAGGGTGCATCCAAGCAGCCCGTCTGGGGAAGTACCTCCACCTCACAGAAAACCGCAGCCAAGTAACAACTCTCTGAAGGATTGTTGTGTTCCTTTGTATGAAGGTCACCAGTAAGCTCTAAAGGAGTTGCTGTGTTAGCAGCTGAGGTAGCATCGCGCGAGCGATACTCATTTAGCTTTCGTAGGCTACGGTAGCGCTTTACATCAGGTGGTCCCTGTGCTTGCATTCCTCCCGATGTTGTATAAAAAAGACACGTATGTGTAAACGTTTCTCTAAGCCAGTGTTACGTTAACTTTTTGTGTTTAAGGCATAAAGATCAAATAAATTTTATATTGTACCTACCACCATAGAATAACCAAATGTTTATTTAATTAACTATATTACATATGCGGCTAGTTAGTGGTGAACAGCGATTTGATTTCGCTTCTTGAGTAACTAACCACCTTGCTAGCATTACTTTCCCAATGTATATAATATACAATGTATATATATATTCACTGTTCAATGCTCTAAAGCGAATTTCGCAGTAAATTCATGCGCAGGTGAAAACTCGTCACATTTCTGATGCGCTCTAAAACAAATATGTTTTTATGTCGAAAAAAGCCTATGTACGGTAGTTAACCCTATGCTTGTATCTCTGTAATGTAGTACTACGGTTTAGTTATTACGCTCTGTGCGGTGCCATTACTCTGATGTATAGCAGTCCTTAAATCCGATAGGCGCCTTTGTCACGCTCGCGTGCGAGTACGCGTCGCAACCGACCGTATCAAATGAAAATTAATAACGATACTGGGACCTTGCCATGATTGTCTGAAGCGACCTAATTCTGTGTATTGTGTTTTCGACTAGGTACTAAGCATGTGGCTTCCTCCATGTGTAGATTAAGAGAGACAGGATACAACTATTAGATCTGAAATTTTAAACACCCTGAGTATACTGGAAGATATCCACCATCAGATTTCAGATCAGTAGGATGGTGGATATCTTCCAAATTAAAATTCAAATTGTTTTGTTACAAAATTATGAGATTTTCTTTTTAATGATTTTGTGAACATTTTTTATTTGTTTTGTTATCCATTTTTTTTTTGATTTTGCTATTTCCGAGATCACGAACAAATCAATAATGAGTGTTATTCACGCAGGAACACAACAACCCTCTTGAGATTTGTTATTTGGCTGCGGTTTTCTGTGAGGTGGAGGTACTTCCCCAGAGGGGCTGCTTTGATGCGCCCTACCTCTCTCAAAATACCCAGACTAACAAACAGATTTGTCCATGCACACAAATGTTTGTCCTGTGTGGGAATCGAAACCACGAGCGTGTCAAAGTCGCGTCATTCACGACTGAGTCTGATATATAGGTCTGAGTCAATAGAGTCTTTCTACATGGCCGAACCAACGGAACATGCCTTAACAGCGCGTTTCACCACTGTGCCACCGAGCTCGTCAGTTTATAAAACTCGATTTAAAGTCGTCGTATTCAAACACCTCGAATGGAGTCTGTACGTGAATTCGTCTCGCAGTTTACGTTGCAGTAACTTGATGCAAGTATCTTTATGCAAACTCACGAACACGTTTACGTTGTGGGATCCCGGTTTGCTTTTTAAATATTGGTCTGAAAATATCTCCTAAATAATTTTAACTTCTTTATTGCACTTGTTATTTTTATTATATTGTATGTATGTACGTACATCTTTACGCCAGGTCCCTTGCGGGGTAGGCAGAGAGAACCGAGCGCCATAAGACGCGGTCGGATACTTCACTCGCTTTTGTAACTTTCATAGCTCTTTTCATGCACGCTCGTAGGTTCCTGGTGCTCCTGACATCGCCTTCTGATAAAACACGACCAATTTGGTCATGGTAGGTTAGTCTCGGTCTTCCTCGGCTCCTACATCTATTATATATATTTATCATATTAGTACTATGAAGTTAATAGCTTATCATAAACGGCATGCTAACCATTTAAATGCCAGCAAAAAAATTCATTATAAAGCGTTCTTAAACGAGAAAAATTTAAACATGGGCTCTATTATGTAGCCATTATGATTTTTATTTAGATTAGGTGAAGATATAATTAAAACGAATCGAGTTCATCATCATATACCAGTATCTACGCAATGTTAATAAAGGACCTAAAGGAAGGTCCTACTTTCCATCATGTGCGATCCTCCGCTCTCTGCATTCAGCCACTTCCGGCGGCTGGTATTAGGTTGTTAAAATGGAATAAAAATTCAGTTTTCATATTAAAGTATTTTGTAATTGAATAATTTGCAGCTGAAGAATGCTTGCAACACCGGAAGCATCGCTCGTGCCTTTTCACCCCTGCTGCTGGCGCAGTAACACCTCATGATCTGAATGATAACCTCACTAAATCGCAGGAATATAATAATACTCCAGGAAGTTGTTATTTGTTTGCGATTTTCTGTGATGTTGAATGACCCCAGGCATGTGCTCTGATAAAGCCGTCTCTTTTTTTTACTTTATTGTTTAAATTACATAACGCAACTTATTATTATATAAAGTCTTACCACAAAACCGTTAAAGGTTTAACTGGGTAAGGGATTCACTCCTGACGCAGTAGCAATATATATCCTTAGTAATATAGTAATGTTTTAACATATTTTTATATTTCTTTTTCTGTTTATACAGCCCTTACATGTTATCTGGAAACTCATTGATGAAGCTAGGTATTAAATTATCCAATAATCTTCTATCATACATATTATTATATTTTGGAACACATATTTATTTGAATAAACAATAGACCTTAGTTAAATAGTCTTATATAATAGATATTCGGTCATTTAATCAGAGCTCCTGACTATGGTCATCAAAGCACTACACCTGCTTTGATAATCCCAGTCAGGTGCTTTGACGAGTCTAAATCCGGTCATTTACTAAGCGTGTGCAGCGCGCGATGCCACCTCTGCTACTAACACAGCAATTCCTTAGGAGCTTACTGATGACTTCACTCACACGAAAAAACACAAAAACCCTTTAGAGAGTTGATACGGTGGTTTTCTGTGAGATGAGGGTACTTCGCCAGATGGGCTGCTTTAATGCGCCCTACCACCCTTAAAAATACCCAGACCAAGGCAAACAGACTTGTTTGTACATACAAACAAACGTAAACAAATTAGAACACAAATTTGTTCCGAACCGTTGAAGCGATTATGCTGATTTTTATAGTGGACGCAAAACTTAACCCTGATTAGATTTTCAACGTAAAAAGATATGAATATTTTTCACTCTTTAATATGTCAAGTTTTGGTAATTTTAATACGAGTACAACACAATACAAAAATCATTTATTTTCTCTCTCCAAGATAATTAAAATTGCGTTATAACTAAGTATAATGTTTAATTTAAGTAAGTAAGCAAGCATGAGCCTCCCTATATTACAGGTTCCCAATCCCATTTTCCCTTCTAGAGTACAAGTTTTAGAGTACAAAGTTGTGGATAGATATGAATGCAATTTTAAAGATTTTATTTATAAAATAATCTATACTAATAATATATAAAGAAGAAGGGTTTATTTTGTTTGAACACGCTAGTCTTTGGATTACCTACCAGTTGGATTAGAAAAAAATGACATCTATAGACTATTCGACATCACGTCACGGCCCTTAGAAGCCGAGTAAAAAGAAATAAAGTAATGACTAGCACGGTAGCGCAGGAGTGAAACGCGCTGTTACGTTACTTTGTCACCAATTTGTGTGGGATTAATTCCCACACAGAGCAAACATTGTGTGCATGAACATGTCTGTTTGTCTTGGTCTGGGTGTTTTTAAGAGAGGTAGGGCGCATCAAAGCAGGGGAAGTACCTCCACCTCACAGAATAACATATGACAACTCCACAGAGGGTTGTTGTGTTCTCTTGAAGTTTTACTCTTCATATAGAAGAGTAAAAGGCATATAACAAATGGGCATACACATTTGTTATATGCCTTTATAATACACGCTTAATAATAAAGAGGAATAACTAAAAAAATGGGGAAATTGAGTTTTTGTAATAAAATGCAATAACAATGTGAAAAGACAAAACTGCTGTTTAGAAACGAGAACATGAGTATTTTATTCATATTTTTTAATCATAAAGTGCAATGTTATGATTTAATTCTATTTAGTATTTATATTTGTATCATTGTCAGTGTATTTTTATTTATTTTATTTTTGTTTAAGAAATATTATGACATAGTTCAGTTTATTATTTTACAACTATCGCTTTTTTATGTAACATTAAATCTTTTTACAATTTAGAAGGTACCAAAATGTGAGAATAGATCGATAAACTTTTGTTTTTATTTTAGTTTATTATTGATAGCTAAGTAAATTTAATTGAGTTATTGCTTTTTCTAATTATAGGCGCTGCGATTATGCAAAAACTGTTTTCAACAGGACGAAAGCTTTTAGGTCTCCTAAATATCCCAACTCCTCTAAACGAAGCCGAAAATGAGGAAGAAGTGTCAGAAACGATGATGGACATTGATTCAGCATTATTAGTAAGGCACTTATTATGTATTTCCTCATAACTGTGTTACCAAAAATAGCTAAACTCAAACCTAATCAACCGATTTGTTTCAGGATTCACAACAAGAAAATACCTTTATGAATGTCGAGAATATGGACCCTTCTAACGTAAATATTGATTTGATAAGTTATATAGAAGTGAGTAATTTGTATAAGTATTACATTTCCAATTATTGTTTCAATCAGTTTTACAATTTGTGAGAATAAAAAGAGGTCCGGATTTCTCGTTACCAGAAGCGTTAATTAATTTATTTTATTTATTATTGACCTTTTTATAGAAACATCTAACGCTAATTCCGGTTGAAATTAACAACAGTATTACTACGCTACAGGAACAGGCTATCCCTGTAACTAAAAGTAAAAAAGTATTCCTTTGAGCCTATGATACGTGACTATGATAGTGAGTATCATACTACTATGATCCCTAGAAGGTGAGAATACAGTCGCAAATGCCGCACGTCGTTCGTCAATAAGTTCATCTATTAGTTCAAGCTCCTTTTCAAGTTCATGGATCATGGACTGGATCCTCCTCAGATTCTGACAGTTCAACGTCTTCGAAAGAATCTGAGCGAAAAGAAGGAAGTCCTGTTCATTTAAAAGAACCGAGATCTTGCTTATTTGCAAACATTTCTAATGAAAATCGAACCAAGAGGACATTATTGAGAGTATGCCGGAGAAAAATCAGTCAAAATACTGGAAATACAAAATAATTTTTAGTTTATTTTCAGCTTATGTATTTTTTATTATATTTCTCTAACTTGTTTATTTATTTGCCCCATTTATTTTTTTGCAGCTACAATCCGCAAAACAATATTAATTCTGCCTCACATAAGCGTAGATGCTTTAATAATAATTTTAGGACAATTTCTTCAATGTACACCGATGAGAGCGATGTGGATGACGATGTCATAGATCCAAAGTTCATTTGTAAACGTTCACTTGCTGAAAACCGTAGAAGGGAACTTAATATAGGCCCGGCATCGTCAAGTTCTTCGGATTCCGAGTCTCAAGTTAAGATTGAGAAAAAAATCGTAAACGGAAACGAAATGAAAAGAAATGGAAACAAAATAAGGTAAAAAAATTGAGAAATCTTGGAAAAGAATTCGTATCTCTTTCGAAGACTCATACAAACTATGCCAAGCCGCTGTTTTAAAATACCGTGTGGAGAGAAGTGTCGCTTAAAATGTTCTCATAATATTAGCACTGAGCAAAGGGACTTTTTGCAATTTCTGGAAATTAGGTGATTTAGGTAAGCAAAGAGCTTTTATTGATTGATTTGATGCCCAAGTATAAATACACAAACGCAGAAAAGCCAAGAGCTCCAAATAAGGTCTACTACTTAACATCAAAGAATGCTAGGATAAGAGTCTGTAAGTTATTTTCAAAATCACTCTAGGTGTGACTGACCGTATGATACATACAATCCAGCACAAAAAAATAATAATACTGGAATAATGCAAGAAGACCTTCGAGGGAAGCATGCGAACCACAAGCAATTGAGTAAGAAGTTAGTTGACGATATAAGCAAGTACATTGATTCAATTCCTCGTATTGAATCTCATTATGTTGAAGCCACTACTTCTAGGCAATATATTGGTAGCAAAGCTATTAGGGATTTATATGAAGATTTTGAACAACAACAAATAAAAAACAATGGATTTCAATATAAGCTTTTTTCAACCGCGTAAAGATCAATGCAATCTGTGTACTCCCTATGCTAATTTAAATGAAGACCAAACAAAAGATATAGAAGAAGTGTACGAAAAACACTTGAAAGAGAAGGAATTAACCAGGCGTGAAAAATGTATAGATAGGTAGAATATAGATTTGAACAACATCGTGGTAGTATATGACCAGCATGCTATGCAGTGTTGCAGTGTCCTAGAGGTACAACATCGGCTTTTTACTACAAATCCAAGCTTAACAGCTATAATAGCTATAATATGACTTTGACAGAGCTAGAGAACAATATTGAGAAAAAAGAAACATACTGATAACTGTTTTTTCGTCCGAATCAGATGCAAAGAGGGGGGGGGGGAGGGGTTAATTGAAATTGCATCTTATATATGGCATTATTTAAATTATTTGTCTTCTAATACTGATGATACTGGCAATAAAAAAGTTATTTTCTACTCGAATAACTGCTGTGGCCAGAATAAAAATAAACGTATGTTTGTATTTATTTGCGGTTAAAAAATTGAAGATTGATAGCATCATACATAAATTTATAATACGTGGGCACACTCAGAACTAGGCGGATAGTGTCCACAGTCCCATTAAAAAAGAAGTGAAGAAAAACTTAAAGTCAGGAACCATATACAATCCTGATCAGTACATTAACTTAATAAACAATGACAAGAAAAGTAGACCACCTATCAATGTTCACAAACTAACATACATAAGGAAATCAGTAAACTGTAATGACTTAAAACAAGATAAATAAGGAAAATCCATTTACTATTTACTACAAAATATCATATGAACAAGAGATCTATCAGGAAATTGATATTAGAAACAAACGAAAGAAGATGCTACCCATTAACTCAATCTCTCTCGAAAAAGCATATACCGGAAAGCAAGAGTTAAGCGCTAATAAGAAGAAAGCCTTACAGGGCCTTCTTAATAAAGGTTTTATAACTCCGTATTATATCAAAACGTCTACAATTCTATATTGCTAGATAAAAACCTGTACTCATATTTTTATGATGATGGTTACATTAAATGTAAAAATCACCGTAAAAATATCAGTTTTTATAATTATAGCGATGTAAGAGAGTTTTTTTTATTATATTTTTGAAGATCTTTTTATATTAAGCTCCAGATCTCAATTAAGTATTCCAAAGTCTAGGCTACTGTATAAAGGTGCCTTAGCAAGTAATTACACTTTATAGTTATTCCATTATTTTTTATGAGTAGTTTTTATAGCTGGTTGATTTCAGAGAGATTATTTTATTCTATTATGTTTTTGAAGTTGATTTTATATTAAGCTCCAGATATCAAATATTCCAAAGTTAAGGCTAAACTACTGTAAGATTTTAGGAGTCCTGAGTTCATTGGAGGCTCTATTTGTTTGACCAATATAATAATTATGATTATTTATTAAGGTGAAAGTGATGATTATCTATGTTACTAAATGTATATTATTTTCATATTTTTGATACTAGCTGGTACATTAAGACTGAAAGTTTCTGATGGATTAAATAATAAAATGACAAAGCAAAGACTTTCTTTTATTTTACACTGTTTTTACTATCATACTCCTTAATAATCCTGTAAACATGTAATTTATTTCAGTTTCATATTATGTTTTACAAAAAAAATCTGCTAGTAAAAAAGGGCAACTTTTTTATAAAAATTTGAAAAATCGTATATTTAAAGATTAAAAGAAAAATAACTCTCAGTTATGATTACAATTATTTTTTAAATTTTAGTTGATGGTTGGTTGTTTTGAGTACTTTGGTTTTGTAATAAACTGAAATAAGTCGTAGTGATTTTTTCTTTTCACTTTTATTCTGGGTTTTCATAATCGTCATAGCTATACCAAATTAAAGGTTGAGATTTCTACATTTAGCTACATTTCTTTTATTTAAAAAAATAAGACAATTTTTCATAATTTTTGATATTTTGTGCTCCGGGTCGAACATACAAAACTTTAAACTCCAGTTCCAAAAATTCAAAATTTTGAGATATTTATCTTTATTATTAAGCGTACTGCGTGATCGATCTAATAAGAGTTTAATTTTGCAGTTAAAGTCGATAAAAAGGAGCTACCGTGGTACGAATCCGTTAATCGGATTAACGGATTCGCACCAGGGTACCATAAAAACCATTGAACACCTCCCAGGGAATCTCAAAGGTTTGTAGGACCTTCTGCTTCGTCCTAGCGTTATTCCGTTTTGTTATTCAATAAAATAAGCATGATCTACTACCTAATCCTTAGGATTAGACATAGGTATTGATTTTAACATGTAGCGACTGCGGTCAAATCTCCACAACTCAGAGATAAAACCAGACCTTTCTTAGTCACGCGTCTTTCGAAAAATAATTTCTCAAAGGTATGAAGAAAAGAAAGAAAGAAAGCAGAAACTAGAATGACTGTGACATTTACAAAAATTATCTAAAACATACTTGACATCTAAAACATATTAAATATGCAGTCTAAGCAATGAGCGACCGGTAATAACACTCCTTCTAAGTACAAAAGTAAGAACGTTAAGAATGTATACACTTGATCCACGTTTACGAGTATTAAATGATCCATAGATAACGGCTACGGCACGGCTAGACTAGATATCAAGATAAACGGGGCGGACGGTCGACGAAGTTCGTCGCAGGCTAGTGCCCTCGAGTTATTAATTTTCATTTGACGCAGATGAAGGCTTTATAGCTATGAATGTCTTTAATTCCTTTTATGACTTAGAGGTGTTTGGTTTCTTGAGTTTATGACTTGTAGTATTACTTTAGCTTGAGTTGACGAGTTTGTGTATTCTGACTTTGCAACAGATAGTATCTAGTTGATTTAGAATAGCGTTTCAATATATTTGAGTGGAAGCAAACATATAGCCAGCATGTTGTAAGGCGGTTACTGTTGCCTATAGATTTGAATAACACAAAGAATATCTGTTATATTTCCAGCCCCGATGACAATGCAATGTCTTTTCACGAGCTTTCCGATGATCCACATGTTAACATAGATCCACATGTTCTGACTTCTTTAAGATTTCTTGTAAAACCTTTTTTTGTAATTTAGTATTCCTAAGAGATATAAACTCAGTTCTGTGTTACTATTCAGCCTTTTCTGTTAGTAGGTTCTGCATTTCTTCATTCAATTACGGGAGACATATAAATATACCGCCTACCTGATGTAAAGTAATTACCGCAGCCTATGAACGACAGCAATGCAGGAAGTATTTCTCGCGCATTGCCATCCTTGCTGCTGAAACTGTAAACCTTTCTTTCAACTTGTAGGTGTGCCAACCCTTCTGGGAGATGTTATTTGAGAACCAACATATTACGAGGATATATTTATTTTTTTTAATATTTTTGTTTACATATGATTCGCTATTCCCCACAACGGTATGCTATATGACATAATGCTATGAAAGTAGCTTAAATAGACTAGGCGCGCAGTAGCCACGTCCGTTAACCGGTCAAGACCCGTTATTCCATATATATGTCGTAAACGCGTGGTTCGATAAAGGTACTCGGTACCGGAGAGATCATCCAATTCTTGTAGCTTCATATGCCGCAATTCTGAACTTATTAGCAAGTTAATAACTAACTATACACAAGTGAACTCAGTCTTACTGACTGAAAAACAAAAAAAGCAACATGGTTATAATTACTCTAAAGTAACAACTTGCGAAGTACACTTGCAAAATTTTTTTTACCACTAAGGTAGTAGACAAGCATACTGCCTGTCTCATGGCAAGCACAAAGTTTTATTATCAAGATGGAAAATTTGTTTACTTTTACGTATACACATACTTTTTTAATGTGCTCGGATATTTACAGCCGATGCTTACTTAAAACGTACAATACTACTTTGTTGCGACTAAACAGGACTTATTTCTTCAGTAACGGCATTACAGGTTCAAACCAATAAATATTTACAAATGCAACTTGCCAACCTTTATTAACATTTTCTCCAATAGTCGGTACCTAACAAAATGGTAGTATTGTTGGTATATTTGATTATCGGAATTCACGATCATTATATTACGCCATAATTATACCATATTTCACATTATATTTATTGCAAGATCTTCAATAAAGGTATTATTTTTATTGACCATGACATAAATCATTATTAATAAAAACAATTTGAATAAAACTACCGAATAATTTTCTTTTTGTTAAACTGCGCTGTGGAATGGTGGTCGGTTATAAATAAGTTTTAATCAAAATATATCGTTTTCGATGCACACGATGAATATGCTCATCCGATTACGCATTCAAATTATAGAGTATTTCACGCTCATCGGTATCTATAATTACACTTTGATACCACTGTGTTAAATTCACCGCGCGCACATCAGTAATTTACATACAATTAATTCTATGATTAGCGGTAATACACTGTGAATTATTGTCGGTTTCCATTGTTTGAAGAAACATTTCATTGTTCTATACGATACGATGTGAAGTATCTATGTGATAATAAATATAATTTAATGTAATGCAATCACAGACTTTTTGAAATCGCCTTTCTCTGGGGGAATCGAAGTCACCAAACATGAAAAAAGACAGAATGTATTTTTATGATTACTAAAAACAAGATAAATTAGTTTAATGATTGTTTTTTTTTTATAAATTTGTCTATCTAAACTTCACGCCAAATCTCTTGCATGGTAGGGAGAGAGAACCGAGCGCCACATGACTTGATCCTTATACACCTCTTTAATATTCATTGCTCTTCTCATACACGCTCACCGGTTTCTAAGACTCTTGACATCACCTTCTGATAGAATACGATCAATTTGGTCATGGTAGGTAAGTCTTGGCCTTCCTCGGCTCTTGCATCCTTCCACTGTTGCTATATATATATGTGATTCGTAATTCTGTCTTCCTGCATTCTTTCCTTGCGTCCGAACCAACGAAGCATGCCCCTTCTTATTTTAATACCGACGCTCTCTTTCAGATCAACTCTGTTTCTAACATCATCATTACGAATACGGTCTACAAGCGTTACAAATTTATATTTCTTATAAATAACATAGTACATTAAAGCAAAAGATGACCAAGCAATTCAATTCTTAACCACTTTTTTAAAGAAGATCGACGTACCTACGAAGTTTCGAGAGTATTTAGTGAAGATAAGAAGAAACATGCTCCGTTTGTTCGGACATATAGAAAGAATAGTGGAACAGATATACAATATGAAAGTAGAAGTATCTAGATGCCGAGCCTTACCAATCACGATCAAAATAATAGAACAGTGTTGACAGAAAGTAGTGTCCTATGAACCAGTGAGCGTACATAAAAAAGCTATAAAGGGGGTGAGATGTGCAAAAAAAAATCGATTCATGTGGCGCTCGGTTCTCTCTGCTTACTCCGCAAGAGACCTGGTGGTGAAGTTATAGATATATAAGATAGTGAAGTATTTACCGCAAGGTTGATAATTTTGCCTGTTCCACTTTTGATTAGGAGTTATTGTAGTCATAATTGGTCCAAAAGTTAAAATTCCAGAGTTCCTTAATAATATGTTTAAGTTTCAAGGATTTGTTTATTTTTAAAAGGATTGCTGTATGCACATACATTTGCACTCATGTAATTTATTTATGTAAATTTTGTTCATGTAACTCTTTTTTATTCAAAACGGCGGGAGGCATATAAGCATACGGCCCACCTGATGTTAAGCGGTTACTGTAGCCTATGAACCCTTATAATATATTAAGTATCACACGCGCGTTGCCTCCTCTGCTGTTAACAAAGCAACTCCTTAGAAGTTCACTGGTGACCTCACATGCACACAGCAACTCTTTAGGTAATTTTTATTTAGCTGCGGATTTCTGTGAGGTGGAGGTACTTCCCCAAGCAGACTTGGATGGGCCCTACCTCTCTTCTCTTAAAACGTCCAGACCAAGACAAACTGACACACACAATGTTTGTATTGTGTTGGAATCGAACCCACGAGCGTTAGTGTCAAAGTCGCGTTACTCACGATTGCGCCACTGAGCTCGTCAAATTACATAAACAAAACATAAACAAAATTTACGCTTAATTATACTTATTTATTATAGCCTTGGATATTGCCGATGTATGACACTCGTTAAGTCAAGCCAAGTGGACTTCGGGTAATTTGGCTGATGGTTGTAGCTAATCCGCTGTGAAGCACCGTGACCCCATTGATTGAACAGAGACCCATATCCCAGCCATGGAATAACTATGTATTAATGGAATGATAATAATTAATACAAACCAAGAAACATGGTTGAAGTAATAATCACAATGACCAGTTACGAATAATTCCCAAATTCCAGCGATCGATATCATAAATTGAGTACTTGGTTTAGAAATATTTGGGTTTCGGTAAGCTAGTTATCTTGTGATTCGCTATGAGAAATAGATGAAATAATGCGGCAAATTTCTCAGATTATAGTTTCAATTTACTAGGTGGTATCTACTGAGTTATTAAAAATCTTTAAGTCTGAAATCGTAGTGAGTTATCATTTATTAATATACATCGACAATTAAAATGATTCTCAAGTTATTTTATCATAAACATATAGTAAACATTTTTTCAAATTCGCTATAGCACATAAATTTACTTCAATGCAAATTGTTTACGGAGTTTAATATTAAAACAAATTTAGACTTTATTATAATCAATTTTTTATTATATATTTTGCTTATACTTAGAAAAAAAAGTTTTTTTTTTATTCTTAAAATAGAATCAGTAAAAAAGTAGCGATCGCACAGTGGAAAAAAAATCCAACCAATATTGGTCTGAATGCTGGTGCAGCATGTACCATTTAATGCGAGTTTTCACCTTTATGTACATAGTTTTAATTATCGCTTACTCGGCGGTGAATAAAAAAAATAATGCGTACTCGTACATTCACGAAACTATATTTTGAAAGATGTGTGAACTGACCTAAGAAAAACCTAATTTTCCTTTTGAGTTATCGCCTGATAACAATCGCTCTATCTAAAAATCAATATCTTCGCAAATCCATATGGTAAGTGGAACCGCTCCTAATGAATTACGAAACGGTATAATTTTGGCTTAGAAGAAAATCATAGCAAAGTTATAGGGAATACCTAATATTTTCAAATAGTAGTGCAGCTTTGTTCTATTGATACAAAAGACAAAAAATATTTTCGCAATGTTTCGCTCTGCCCACTGTGTGTTCAAAAACTACTTACGAGATTTAGATGCAATTTTACACGACGACAGCTTATATCCTGCGTCAATATTTAAGCTTCTATTTATAGCGAAAACGTATAATACAATTTAAAAATGAAACAGCATGTAAACGAAGCTGCTGCCGGCAGATATATTTTTAATATACAATAGTACATTATGATATAAGTGCGGTAAGTTGAAAATTACAGCCGAGGCGATATTACTAGCCCGAGCCATCGGCGAGGGCTATAAGGAAGCAGAGGCTGTAATTTTCAAAGCGCACGTATGTCATACGACGTTTTATAACATATTTACGAGGAAATTAATAAAACTCTGACTTTGTTAAATGAATAAATCTTTAATTAATTGTTAAAGCAGTTATAAAAAATTGAACAATTTTTAAAAGTGATTGTTACGTTGCCAGTTGGCACTTTTAATGTTGTCAAGTTATTATTATTAGTTACAATTTCCCCAGTTTCTCTCTCACTCTCTTGAGTGAAAGTAGGAGAAACGAGACCACAGAGTTCTGCAGTCGTCGGTGGCGGCGGCGGAGGCGGTTGCGGCTGCGGCGACGATGGTGGAATGTACGCGTGTGTGCTCGTAGATGGTTGAAAGTCAACACTTGACTCCAAATGTATGTTCCTTGTAATGCGAGAGCTAATTTCTTCTTTATTTCTTATCGAGTCATCTATGTATCCCTCGGCTACACTGCTCGATCGCCACCCTCCGTGGCGTTTTAGTGTTAATAAGTCCGCACCTGAATCGGCGAGCAATGTAGCCGAGGACCTTCTGAAACTGTGCCCTGTGTATTCATGAGCTTCAGGCAAATTTAAGAAAGTGGCAATTTCTTTCGGCATTGCTCCAAATTTATTAATGCCAATGGGTTGTTTACTGCATTTTCCATTTTGGTAATTTTGAAAAAATCTGTTGGAATTAGCTTTTGTTGAACGAAGCGCTTCGTATTTCTTCACCACGTCGTAAAAAGGGCCCTGTATTGTGAACGACCTTGGAATTTTATTTTTTGTGTTTTTAACCTGGACAAGAAGAACTCGCCCATGGTTCTCGATATCATTAGTTGTGATGTTTGCCAACTCTTGACGTCTACATGCACCATTTATACCGAATATTAATGCAACCTGAAAAAAGATAAAAATAACGTATAAACAACTATATAGTAAAGAAATACGAAAGTGAAAGAAATTAATCACAATTATTTAGTTTCAACTGACCTTTGTTGATAAATATCGGCAATCCGGAGCTTCTTTTAGGAACGTCTTGATATTGTCAGCCGAAAATACTTTCGACTTTTTACTCATATATCGGCCTGAGCGTCTTTTTAGAAATGCTAGCAAGTTGGAGTATGACTTGATATCAATACCATGGTTTATTTTCATAGTGCTTTTTAGCATTGAATAGTAGCACCACAATGAGCTTGACTTATATTTATGAGAAAGTTCCATGAAATAGGCTAAAAACACATTTTCTGAAAATGAATTTGCATTTTGGCTTGTTTTCCATAAGATGAAATTTTGATAGGCTTGTAAGTATCTATCGGTCGATTTTTCAGGCAAGAGGCTTAGAGTAGCCTTTTTCGCCGCGTTTAAGACTTGTGGCGGTGTCAAATTAATAAATTCATCACTACTTGACGACATTTTCAGATAAAAACAATGCAGTGAAAAGAAAAAGCGCGCGGAATTATTTTTACTTGTCCACAAATAAGCGATGCGCGCGCATCAACGTTTTTTTTTTTAGGCAAAGGTACAAAAACAGCCAGTATTACTAATAAAGTAAATTAATATTTTTGTGTTTTTGTTACAGATAAATGGTTGTAATTTATTGTCAAAATTAATTAAATTAAAGAATTAAATGTTTATTTGTTATATTTTATTTCCCAAAGTTAATTGTATTCATAAAATATTGACCACTTTCTTGACATAAAACCTCTTTGCTAGGATTTTTAAAAGTATCGTTCATTTTTAGACGGAGTATCCTAAAACTTTATTTAAAAAAAAACACGTGCCTTTTACATTACATTATCGCACAAGTGCGTAATGAGATACATTACGATATTGAAATTGGTGTAATTACAACCACTTTACGAGCAAATATGTTATAAAACTATTTACTTCACAAAAAATAAACAATAGAATCGTAATAACCAAAGAGGTTCAAAAATTTTAATAGCTTCCACGCAATCCTCTTAAACAAAAAATGTGGTCACAAATGTACAATTAAAAGAAACAGCTGTATAAAACGTATTCAATTAAAGTTGGAATTCGTTAGGGCTCCTTACGTCAGCAGAAAGTCCGAGGCGCTACGGAATCTAGGGCGGTATTACGGTATTGTTAAACTGCACACCACAGACAGTAAAGTGCAACAATTTGTTCCGAAGCTCGATTTGACTTAAACAACGGTATGCGTAAAGGAAATTATGGGTGAAGTCACAACAACTCAAACTATGTAAATATGCCCGCTAACTTTTGTACCCTCCGTGTTTATATTAGGGAATGTATTATGTTTAGGCTTAGTTCTTACTACAATGTATTAGAAATGAAATAGTTGCAATTAGCACAGAACAAATTTGCTGTTTATTGTTAGTATATAATTTGCTAGTTTCACGAACTTAGACCTCAACGTTTTTATTTCGCCAAAGTTTATTGTCATACATAATTTGGTGAGAAAGTTATATAGATGATGATGATGGTAACTCAATGCGTCGAAGGAAATTGTACTTTAAATATTAAAAATAGGGCATTATTATGACAGACGACTTTATTTTATTTAAAAAAAATAGGTATAATTTGATGTTGCATGACTTCAAATTAATATTTTCACTGATTTTTGAGAAATTGCCTGCCTCAATGGTGAATCGAATTTAATAAATACCATATATTTTTATGATTTCGATTAACATGGAAAATAATAACGATAATTCCCTTGCAAATAACACAGGATTAAACCGAAAGGTGACCAAACAATTTAATTATTAACCACTTGTTAATTTGAAGAAAACCTACGCATCACCTATAGGGTGATTCGAAAACAATTTTTTTTATACTACGTCGGGAGGCATACAAGCATATGGCCCACCTGATGTAAAGCGGATACCGTAGCCTATTAACGCTTGCGATATATTAAGTATCACTAGCGCGATGTCTCCTCTGCTGCTTCCACAGAAACTCCTTGGCTTACTGGTGACCTCACTCACACGCACAACAACCCTTTAGGAAGTTGTTATTTGGCTGCGGTTTTCTGTGAGGTGGAGGTACTTCCCCAGACGGGCTGCTTTGATGCGCCCTACCTCTCTTAAAGCATCCAGACCAAGACAAACAGACATGTTCATGCACACAAATGTTTGTCTTGTATGGGAATCGAACCCACGAGCGTCGGTGTCAAAGTCGCGTCATTCGCGACTGAGCCACCGAGCTCGTCAAAAAACATTTGGTGATCGGGATACGTCAAGTTCAAAAAATATTTATATGATCATTTAAAAGATAGGAAAGTCTGTTGTGGTTGGATTCCTCACGAATTAACACCGGGACAGAACATTCTACAAACAAAGGTTTCCGCGAACCCTTAGTTTGTAGTATAAACTCGTCGAGGAGTTACCAGGAGACTACAGTATCAAAAAGAGGGTGAGGAGATCCAGAGTAACTTTCGCAAACTATGACAGTTTGCTACTGTATTTTTGTATAAAAACATGAAGTCTTCACCAGTTGCTGGTAACTCTACTGACTCGTAGAACTGCAATTATCTTCAAGAAATTGCGATTTACCTGTACTCTTCATTATCAGCAGGCCATGTCTCTTATTATCGAAGCAGTGTCTTACCTCACAATTATCGATACCTGTGTTTGACAATCGGCAGATCTTCTTCAGAGAGAACTTTGGGCCTAAAGGTAATGATGAGTCACTTATATCACTAAAAAGTAACGACGTAACACCTAAATTAATAAATTTCAATGAAATTCGTGGAACAAATTTTAGCAATACACGAATTGGTGCCACTAAAATACTGATTATTATAAAACGAACAACGCAAAGGCCGAGAGCTGCACGCTATTACAGGCAGTAAATGAAAACACTACTCAGTGTAATTGCGTTTCTGAATTCAAGTTATGTCGCTGTTTGTGCGCACAATGGTTTTAAGCTAGTACTATGTTATTGGTATCGGAAAAACATTTAGATACACGTTTTCAAAATTACAATTCTTCTAATCCTTGCTAATGGCATCTCGGAAAGAAATTATCCAAGGCCACAATCATGAAACGTATTAGAATATTACCTTTTTATTTAGTAATATATATTTAATTGATATTTAAGTACCAACAGATTTGATAAAGCGAAATAAGAAATACAATAGGAACAATAAGAAGTAAATAAAAAGTTCCCACGAACAGAAAACAACATAAAAAGATCTTCATGTAATTTTATTTTTCTCATATACAGCAAAGAATACTGTACATATTCTATAGAATATAATGTTCTCGCTAGGGTTTACTAAAGGAAATATCTTAAAGATATAAGCTCACCTTTGTAAACCATTTTTGTAAACCTCTGTACGTTTTATTATTAAATAGAGGTTTTATAGAAATATGTGAAATCGTTAAGATCTTTACTTACATTATCCTTTACTTACACTATATATATTTAAGTATATATTTATAACAAATATATTAAGCAACATAAAAAAAAAGTAATGATGATGTAAGAAACAGAGTTGGTCTGAAAGAGAGCGTCGATGTTAAAATAAGAAGAGGTATGTTTCGTTGGTCCGGACATGTAGAAAAAATGCAGGATGTAAGAATTACAAAGCAGATATAAACGTAAAAGTGGAAGGATGTAGGAGCCGAGGAAGACCAAGACTTACCTACTATGACCAAATTGATAGTGTTCAGAAAACGGCGGCGAGCGTGCATGAGAAGAGCAATGAATGTTAAAGAAGCGAGGGAGGTGTTTAAGGATCGGGTAACGTGACCTTCGGTTCTCTCTGACTATCCCGCAAGGGATTTGGCTTAAAGTTATAGATAGTTAGATAGAAAAAAGACCCAAGCTAGCAGTGGTCAGGGCTGGAGCCCGAGTGGAGTGAAGAATCACATTTCAATATTTTTTGTCTATTTTTTTATAACACTAAAGTTCAGTTACTAAGTTACTAACAAAAAGATCACCGGTTTATAAACAAAGGACAAAAAACACTAAAAATATTGTTTCTTTGCATTTTTCTTTATAGATTAATAAAATATTACATAACATATACAACCAATTCTTTAATTTTAATTAACTTCTGGAAATTTTTAATGTTGTCCGACCGTCGCTATAATTTGTCAATTTTTGATTTGGCATTTCTAGATACAATTTCTGTGTACGTTCAAAATTATTTCAAACCCAGACGACTTTCATGCAACGTTTCCCATTAGTTTATTCAGAGGAGAAAATTAATACCCTCAAAGAGTAAATGGGTACCGGACAGAATATTAAGCTTTTCATCAGGCTGGTCATTAGTGGCGGGAGTGCTTAGTTTAAGAACATCTACGGCCTAAAAGTATGCTCTTGGATGAGCGATTCGTTTAATTCGACTTTATGAAAGCACAGCATCAAGTATTAAAGGAAACCGAGTAAATGGTTTTAATTACTTTAACGCAAATATTTTTTTCACAACGTCGGGAGGCATACACGCATACGGTCCACCTGGTGTAAATTGTTACCGTAGCCTAGGAACGCTCGTAATACATTAGGTATCTATCACTCGCGATGCGACCTATGATGCAAATACAGCAACTCCTTAGGAGTTTACTAGTGACCTCACTCACACGGAGAAACACAACAACCCTCTAGGGAATATAAGTTTTCCGTGAGGTGGAGCTAATTCCCCAGACGAACAATGCTTTAATGCGCCCTTTCTCTCGTAAACATTAGTTTTCATTAACAGAAATATTTTACTAAAATTATTTAAGAGTATTTTCTTAATTACAATTAGCGTAAATATAATTTCATTACTTTGGGAAGCAAACAAACTTACTCTTCACCTGATATTAAACAGCTAACTTAACCTGTGACTTGCGAAAGAGTATCACGCACGTGTCACTCCCATTAACGCAGCAGTTCCTCAAGAAATTAATAATTGGCAGCGGTCGCCTGCAATATCACTATAGTCTATCTCTATTAATAAAATATCTATCTATAACTTCACGCCAAATCCCTTACGGGGTAGGCAGAGAGAACCGAGCGCCACGCGACTCGATCCTTACATACCTCACTCGCTTCTTTCACATTCATTGCTCTTTTCATGCACGCTCGCCGGTTTCTAGGGCTCCTGACATCACCTTCTGATAGAACACGATCAATCTGATCATGATAGGTAAGTCTTGGCCTTCCTCGGCTCCTACATCCTTCCACTTTTGCATTGTATATCTGCTTCGTCATTCTTTCATCCTGCATTCTTTCTACATGTCCGAACCAACGGAGCATGCCTCTTCTTATTTTAACACCGACGCTCTCTTTCAGACCAACTCTGCTTCTAACCTCATCATTGCGGATACGGTCTGCAAGCGTTACACCACAGATTTTGCGCAACGCTCGCATTTCAACCGCGTTTATCCTACTTTCATGCTCTCTCTGCCATACCCAGCTCTCGCTTCCATAAGTAAGCGTTGGGACCAGCACTGCATTGTGTATAGCCAGCTGCGCCTTCTGGCTCAGGTTTTTACTGCCAAGAAGTTTTCCCAACGCTCCATTCACACTATTCCCAGCACTCACTCGCCTTTCCACATCTGCGGTGTACCTTCCATCCCTGCTGAAAGCGCATCCAAGATATACACACTCATTCACTTGTTCCAACACTTCATCATCTACCGTAATTCTTACATTGGTTCTGGTTTCTTCTCTTTCAAATACCATAATCTTTGTTTTCTTCGCATTCAATAGTAAGCCTTCCTTCATACATTCGTCTTTCATCATTGTGACTAGTGTTTGCAGCTCAGATGGTGTTTCTGCTAACAGGACAGCATCATCTGCATACAGCAGACAGTTCACCACTAGGTCACCCATGCGTAATCCTACATTCGTCGATCTTATTCTCTGTAGACAACTATCGAGATACAGAATAAACAGCCTAGCAGACAACATGCAACCCTGTTTGACACCAATTTTGACATCAAACCAGGGTGACATGTTGCCATCTATTCGCACACATGCTGAGCAATCCTTGTAGGTGGACTGCACAGCACGCAGCAGTGAGCCGTCAATCCCATATCTCGGCAATATGCACCACAGTTCCTTTCGCACAACCCTATCAAATGCCTTCTCAAGATCCACAAAACCGCAGAAAACCTTCTGGTCTGTGGCCAGATGCTTCTCTACGATATTGCGGAGCGAGAAAACTTGATCCGTACATCCCCTTCCATTTCGGAATCCTCCCTGTGCCTCCCACAGCATTTCGTCAGATTTCACCCTCATTCTCCTTTCAATTATCTTTCCATATACTTTTGCTGCTAAGCTGATCAAACTGATGGCCCTATAGTTGGCGCAGTCCATGCGTGATCCCTTGCCTTTATACAAGGGTACGATGACTGCGCGTCCCCATTCCATTGGGACCCTTCCAGTTCTCCAGCAAAGGTTGCATAAGTACCAGAAGGCGTCCCGGACGTAAGTGCCACCTAGTTTGATCATCTCAGCTGTAATCATATCAATTCCCGCAGACTTTCCATTTTTCAAACTTCGTATCGACCATTCTATCTCATCCATAGTTATACCTTCATCGGACGCCGTCAACGCGGAGTGAGCATCAGACTCACTCTCATTGTCAGCGTCCGAGGCATATTCGTACATTTCTTCAAAATATTCACTCCACCGTTCTAACACTTCCTGACTGTTTGCAAGAATGATACCAGCTTTAGACTTAATCTTGTTCATACTGGATGCCGACGAACCACCCCGAGACTTCTTTACCTCTCTCCAAAAGAGTTTGGTATTTGCCTCGAAGTTTCTCGTCAGCCTCTCTTCCTCATTCATAATTTGTCTTTCACGCTTCTCTTTCACTAAAGCCTTGGTTTCATTCTTGCATTGACGGTACATTTCTTTCTTCTTCTCTCTCATACTTTCATTTAAGGGCAAAGATGATACATAATCCAGCCACGCTTTCCTCTTTCTTGCTACGGAGGATTCAACCTCCGCATCCCACCAGGCATCCCCTTTCAATGTTTTATGCCTCTTTGCGCATCCACATGCTTCTTTTGCACTATCCACCATACTTTCTTTCAGAACTTTCCAGCAATCATCCACATCTGTGCCGGAAAGACTTGCATTTGCAAGTCTTTCGCTTACCAGATGTACATACATTCTCCTTACACTTTCATCTTGCAATTTTTCACTCCTTATCCTTTCATGATCTCCGAAAGGGATACGCACTCGCCAATGCCTCCACTTCTTGAAAAGTCCCACAAACCGGCTTACCACCAGGTAGTGGTCCGTTTCAAGAGTGGGACCTCTAAAGGCTCTTGTATCCATTATAGTATTTCGGAGACGTCTATCAATTATAATCAAATCAATCACACTTTTTTGGTCATTCCGTCTCCATGTATACGTGTGAATATCCTTGTGACGAAATAAAGTATTCGACACGAGGAGGTTTCGTTCCATACATAAATCTAGAATCGACTTACCTGCTTCGTTCACTCTCTTATCTCCATAGGGACCAAGAGCAGCTTCATAGCCGTCTCGTTTGGTCCCAACCCATCCATTCAAATCTCCACACATAATCACTCTTTCATTCCCTTCAGCTAAATCCAGAACATCCCTCACAGACTCCCAAAACTTCTCTAGTTCTTGGGCACACGCTGAGCTTACGGGAGCGTATGCTGCAACCAGAAATACTCGCGTGATGCCCAGTTTTATACAAACCCAGAGAAGTCTAGGCCCTACCAAACAGTAATCTTTCACACCAGGGGCTAAGCGAGAGGAGAGTATGACACCTACACCAGCACTGGCATGATCGTCCCGGTCTACACCAGACCATAGGGCCATCATCCCATCGGGCAGATCATCGGTGTCGCTCCCCTTGCGCTTAGTCTCTGTCACACACAAAGCATCTAAGCGTCTCTCATTCATTACGTCCATCAGCTCATTCATCTTATCACTCAGTCCACCTCTCACATTCCACGTGCCTATGCAGCACTCGGCTCTCTTTGACCCGCCGGAATTGGCGCTGCGTGGTGGGTGACGGCCCCCACCGCCGCATGCACCTATGTTCGCACCGACAGGGGCGGATCGGTGCGCGTCGCCTCCGGGGGACGCCCTAATCCGCACATCGGTGCGTTTTCGGTCCAGAATTGCAATCTACTCGATTGGCAGGGGTCGCGAACGAGCACGCTTCTGGCACATGACCCCCTTTAATTAATAAAATAAACCCTATTAATAAAATAAACAACTAAAAACGATATTCTATGTATATACCAATATATATATATATATATATATATATATAGTACATCAATGTCTGCACCCATTCTGACAATATTTTGTTCGTATTTCAATGGGTCCATGGATTGTTTAAATTATATAGTTGACAAATACAAATAGAGCAAACACAAATTATAATTCATAATTAGATATAGAAGACAACCCACAATTTTAAAAGTATTATATATCTGTACATAATTTAAAGAAAATAGGAGTTTTAATGAAATTTTAAATTATTATAGTTGATACTCCGTTTTAACATATATGATACCTTTTTCCCAGGATTTCCAGGAAAAAATACAAAAACTGTATCTCAGGAATTACTATAATCGTTTATCATAAAAGCTTCGCAATTGAATAGCCTCTTGCCAAAAAGATTCTTTGCAATCATTTCTCTGAATATAAATATTTCCAGTCTAGTAATTATTTCATTAGATTTTTTATCGCATTTTGAGTATCAAGTAAATATTCATTTTATTCAGCAACTATTATAGACTTCATAATTTCTAAGTCGCTATTTCACGAAACTGATATAGGACCAAGAAAGGTAGGACGCATCAAAGCAGCCCGACTAGGAAAGTACCTCCACCACATAGAATACCGCAGCAAAATACCAACTTTCTGGAGAGTTGTTAGTGTCCTGCTAGTGAGACAGGATACCAGTAAGTAGCAGGGGTAGTAAAGCAGATGTAATTCTTCCTGTACTGTAGGCGACATAGGCTAGGTAAGCATTTTACATAGGGTGGGCTGTATGGTTGCATGGCACTCGACATTGTATAACACAAACCAATTGGATGCTAGGACTGCACTAAAAACACAAAATTTTTGTCTATCCATCTATACCTTTACGCTACGTCCCTTGCAGGGTAGCCAGAGTGTACCGAATGCCAAATGACTCGATCCTTACACATATCACTCGCTTCTTTATTTTTAATTTTATTTTATTTAAATCATAGCTCTTTACACTCGCGCTCACTGGTTCATAGGGCTCTTGGCCACCAAAACAAAAACAACAAAGTTTCAAAACCCTTAAAACTTACTCCGGTGAAGGCTTCTTCTTACTTCACGAAGTTATAATAATTCCAATCGAACGTTACGTACTTCTTACCGAAATAATATTTTGAAACCCTGTTTACAATTGGCAAAGATATATAAATAAACATTCGGTTTGAATTGAAAACCTCATCCCTTTTGAATTGGGTTAAAATGGGTTTTCTAAATGAGCTGTTACGTTTGACATAATCCGTTTTCAGCTTTAGTAATGGGGTTTAAATATAAAAATACATTTCATAATTACACTTTAAGAGACAGAGCCTTCGGACACTATATCCCTGTATCTACGCTGTATGATTTAGTAAAGTTTGGGCTGGCCCTATCTAACATGCGTATCGCACATAAAGCTCTTTCCAGAGTCTTTGGACGTATTGAGTTGACTTCCCCATATTAGGATCCAATAAATAAGAATGGGTTACGTACAGTTTAAACTGTTATCAAAATGTCGGAGGTTATGCTACGGTCATTTGAACTATCTACACTTAATATTATAAAGAGGAAAGATTTGATTTTTTGGATGTTTATTGTAACGGATAAACTCAACAAACACTTAGGTAACCGATTTTAAAAATTCTTTCACATGTGGAAAACTACATTATCAGCGGGAAGCATAGGCTATATTTTCAAGAAATTTGAGATCCCTGCATAAATTAAAATAATGCATCTCAAGTTATTAAAATTTTTACTACAAATGTCATTATTTGGCGTGCGCCGTGCGCTGCAAAAACTATAGATATGTAACTTCACGCCAAATCAGAGAGACAGAGAGAACAGAACGCCACATGATTCGGTCCTTTCATACCTCATTCGCTTCTTTGATGATACGTAAAATAAAATATTACAGGATTTTTTTGTAGTACAAAGGTATAGTAAAAAAAAAATCCTAGATGCTATATATCTAACTAGTATAATTCTGTAACAAAAAGCGGTTATTGCTAAAATTAGTTAATCAGAACACGGGTACACTGACCGGAATATTTTGGCGGATCTTTCACTAACAAGTAGCTGATATTATAAGAAGTCTCTTAGTATACTTTTATTTTAGAAAAAAAAATAGGTTTCCTCGGGAAAGAAATTGTGAATAAATTCCAATTCTATATTTCATTCCGTAATTCATTCTCACATATTGAAATTTGGTCAAAACATATTTGAAATTTCTCACGCAACAGGAGGGCTTTCTTTAGCGAACTCTAGCTTATGGAATAAACTAACTACCTGGGATTGAAAAAAAATATACAAAAAAGAATAGAATAGGTTTTTGCAAGATGGATAGTGCGCAAGCGTGTGCACAGATTTTGCAAACTTAGTTGCACAATTATCGTAAATTGCATACAAGATTTTAATGAAATTCTTTTGTTAGACCAGAGGGTAATTTTAAGCCATTCTGATATTTAATTAATTTTTGACAACAAATTGCGTAGGTTTTCATGAAAATGTAGAAAAGAATAAGCATTATTTTTTTGCTTAAAAATCTATTACAGATACTAAGTAGAAGTCGAGGCAGAAAGCAACTCAAATGAATGTCTGCGTAATATCCTACACCCACATTTAGAAATGAAGAAGCTCACCGGCCGTAATAATATAACTTACCGAATCTGATACTATTTTTTTTGAAAGCTCGACAAGGCAGTAAGACCGTCATCATTATTTATATATTTCTATTTATTTTAATATAAGTTGTAACAGTTATGTATATCTAATACGTTTCTATGTATCGTATAATTTATATGTATGTATGTATTGCAAGTATATATGTAGTTAATGTATAGCCGCAATCGAGATTCTCTGCACTCCCAAAGGTCGACTAGTAGAGAATGCAACTAGCATTAAGTCCGCCTATTGTACCAAAATGTAGTGGTCAATAAAGTTTTAAATAAATAAATAAATAAATACTAGGTGTTGCCGCCACCAGGAAGAATAAATCACTTTATAGTTTGATTTAACATCATACATTTGAGGTATGACTGTTTGGGTGATCGAACAGGGGCCAACTACACAGTCAGTGTCAAAAAAAAGCGTGCACATACAATATCAGCTAAGGTAACAAGCATTCCTGAACATTTATGAACAACGTAGCATTTACGCTCTTCAGCTACCTCCTCCTACTGTGAAATATCTGTGACTGTTACATAAAAATAACAACACTGCTAATGAAGTGATTTTCTGTAAGTATAAAATAAAAGTTAATAGATTTAGGCCTTATTTGCGAAAGTCAAATTTACGAGAGACGAAACACGTGTCGCAGCGACGACCAGCCCAGTCGTGGCTGCGACGTGGGGGTATGCGGACGTGGGGGTATGCGATTTCTGTTCCAGATGGCGGACAATCGCAGCAGCCGAGGCAGAGACTACTGGAGCAGCCATGTCAGCGTCGGCATGTTGCATCTACTAACGACAGTGGGTGGTTGCCGGCAGGCGCTACGCCGCATGAACTAATTGGTGGCGGAAGCACACAAAGCAGGTTAGATCTAATTGCATATAAAATAAAATATTATTCTTTTACATAGATAACAAAAATATAAACACGAAACAAGGAGCCAAGTTCGGTATAAAACACATCAACGTGGTTGTAATACGAATGATAAAAATAGTTTCATCTCACGGTTGCTGAACTTTGTAGCATTTTCATAAAGATTTAAGATAATTTTAATGTAAGAATGTTGTATATTAATATAGAACGATATGACATTCTTAAATTTAATTTCAAAGAAAATTTGTTAATATTCAATTTATAACTTGTCAAGTTCACATCCAAACAAATTTTTCTAGCATAAAACTACTAGCAAAATCAATTCAATATCGTAGAATATTAGCTTTCCTATGCCAACTGTTGAAGCATTTGAAGTTTTCCTTTACATGCTTCAAGACTTACTTACGCATCTATTGTCAGTTAATTAAGTTGAAGTTATGATATGGGTTTTAATTATACGAAAACATGACAAGTTGTAAATGTATGTCATTACTACGAGATGTTACTTACCTGCAACAATTGTAAGCAGTGCAAATGTAGACACCAAAGGCAGACCCCCAGTTTCCATGGAAACGGCTCTCGTACGCCTCATAGATTCCGTCATTGTGTCAAAAGACATGTGATAGAGACACAGCCTCCAGTAGCATCTCACATTTCTATATCGTTCAATCTTAATTAGTTTTATTATTGTCTTGATTCCGCTTCTCGCTGAGCATATCTACAAATTATTTATCTGTATTTTCCGTTTATTGTTGTCATTGTGGCTGCCTTTTTCAGCAAACCTGTAACAAGTTATATTTTATTGCGTGAGTAAAAATTGCAACTCTCACATTCGTAAGTAAAGGTGATAATATAGGTGTAACATAAATAAAAATATGTTTTTCTTTTTTATAATGGAAATAAAGACATGTTTGATGTCGTTGCGAGTTGGTTAAAAAGATCATGTACGTATATGTATCTTTTCAGTTTATAAAAATGACGTGAATGAATTTCCCATACTCGTATTAACGGAAAATTGTATTTTTTTTATTATACAACGTCGGAAGGCATACTAGCATACGGCCCACCTGATGTACAGCGGTTACCGTGGCCTATGCACGGTAACCGCTGTACATCAGGTGGGTCTATGAATGCTTGTAATACATTAAGTATCACTCGCGCGATGCCTCCTCTGCTGCTAACACGGCAACTCCTTAGGAGCTTACTGGTGAGTTGTCATTAGGCCATTTGGTTTTCTATGAGGTGGGGGGTACTTTCCCAGCCGGGTTGCTTTGATGCACCCTATCTCTCTTAAAAACACCCAGACTAAGACAAACAGACATGCACACAAATGTTTGTCCTGTGTGGAAATCGAACCCACGAGCGTTGGTGTCAAAGTAATGTTTTAGCACAGCACGTTTCATCACAGCTGCAGCGCTTTCACAAAACTCGAAGTCCTAGTACCCCGTAATTTCTCTGCCATATTTCACCCTACTAAACGGAATACAGCTATATAAATGTAGCTGCTTGGCGGTAGAAATAGGTGAGACAGAGGTACCCATGCAGACGACTTTTGTACAAAGTCTCCCTCTGGCGTTAATAAGATATAAGTTATTGTTATAAGTTTCAATGTGACTTGTTTCCTTACAACTAAAATTAGCGACAATTTTTTGTAAACAATTTTTTATTTCATTCCTTTATTGTTATGAAAAATTCAATTAAATTAACGTATCTCCTCGTACTCGACGGCATATTGCATTACGAAACACCATCCTCGACAAAAGTTATGAAATGTTTTTTGCAAAATGTATGCTGGCAATTTCATTCACATTTATATTTCAAGTCACGGAACGTAATTAATATGGCATGCGTACATATTTGAGATCATGAATATTTTAACTACTTGTACATGATTTTTTTTAGTAAATAAAAAGTCATAATAAAACAACTTTTATCGATCGTATAATATTCATCCCTTGACAAAAACCATGTTCCGTCATGGTATTATGTACGAGAAATGAATACCACGTATATGAAACCACGCAGAAGCCAGTTCCTTTAAATCACATACCTTGTTGTATCATTTATATTATAGGGCCTATAGGGCCTTCAGTTTGATCAGCTTAGCAGCAAAAGTATATGGCAAGGTGATTGAAAGGAGAATGAGAGTAAAATCCGATGAAATGCTGTGGGATGCTCAAGGAGGATTCCGAAATGGAAGGCGATGTATGAATCGAGTTTTCTCGCTCCGCAATATCGTGGAGAAGCATCTGGCCATAGACCAGAAGGTTTTCTGCGGTTTTGTGGATCTTGAGAAAGCATTTGACAGGGTTGTGCGAAAGGAACTTTGGGACATATTGCCGAGATATGGGATTGCTGTTCACTGCTCCGTGCTGTGCAGTCCACTTAGAAGGATTGCTCAGCATGTGTGAGAATAGGTGGTAGTATGTCACCCTGGTTTGATGTCAAAATTGGTGTTAGCCTGTTTATCCTGTATCTCGATAGTTGTCTGCAGAGAATAAGGTCAACGAATGTGGGATTGCGCATGGGTGGCCTATAGGTGCACTGTCTGCTGTACGTAGACGATGCCGTGTTATTCGCAGATACACCATCTGAACTGCAGACACAAGTCATAACGATGAAAGACGAATGTATGGAGAAAGGCCTACTACTGAATGCGAAGAAAACAATGATAATAGTATTTAAAAGAGAAGAATCTAGAACTAATGTAAGATTTATGGTTGTCACCGCAGATGTGGAAATACGAGCAAGTGCTGGGAATAGTGTGAACGGAGCGTTGGGAAAACTTCTAGGCAGTAAAAACTTGAGCCAGAAGACACAGCTCGCTATACACAATGCAGTGCTGGTCCCGACGCTAACTTATGGAAGCGAGAGCTGGCTATGGCAGAGAGAGCATGAAAGTAGGATAAACGCGGTCGAAATGCGAGCGTTGCGCAAAATTTGTGACGTAACGCTTGTAGACCGTATTCGCAATGATGATGTTAGAAACAGAGTTGGTCTGAAAGAGCGCGTCGGTGTTAAAATAAGAAGAGGCATGCTCCGTTGGTTCGGACATGTAGAAAGAATACAGGATGAAAGAATGACGAAGCAGATATACAATGCAAATGTAGAAGGATGTAGGAGCCGAGGAAAGCTAATACTTACGTACCATGACTAAATTGGTCGTGTTCTATCAGAATATGATGTCAGGAGCCCTAGAAACTGGCGAGCGTGCATGAGAAGAGCAATGAATGTTAAAGAAGCGAGTGAGATATGTAAGGATCGAGTCACGTGGCGTTTGGTTCTCTCTGGCTACCCCGCAAGGGATTTGGCGTGAAGTTATAGAGATTTATGTTTCTCATATTAGATATTTAATTTGTTGTCAATTAACATTTCATCTCTCTGTCATACCAAGTTCTCGCTTCTACAAGTTAGCCTTAAGATTAGCACCGCATTTTATACCTGCGAGTTGTGCCTTCTGGCTTAGTTTTCGGCTGCTTATAAATTATCCCAGCATCATATCGTCTGCATAGACAATTCTGACACTGACAATTCGCCACTACGTTAATCGATTCGCGATCCGATATTAATAGATCTTATTCTCTGCAGGCAAATGTATAGATAGATTTCCAACTTCATTCAAATCTAGTTTTGGACCTGACGATCCATAATCTCTTACACCAGATACTAAATGATAGAAGAATACTACCTTTACCCGAGTTGGCATGATCATCCTAGTCAGTCATACCAGCAACCCACCTGATGTAAAGCGGTTACCGTAGAATGTGAACGCTTGCAACAAATTAAGTATCAATCGCGGGATGCCACATCTACTCTGCTAACACAGCAACTCCTTAGGAGCTTGCTGGCGACCTCACTCACACGCAGGAACGTAACAACCTTCCAGTGAGTTGTCATTAGGCCATTTGATTTTCTATGAGGTGGAGGTACTTTCCCAGCAGGGCTGCTTTGATGCGCCCTATATCTCTTAAAAAAACACCCAGCCTACGACAAAATGTTTGCCCTGTGTGGAAATCGAACCCACGAGCGTTGATGTCAAAGTAATGTAACAGCGCGTTTCACCACAGCGCCACAAAGGTCGTCGATACCGCATTACCCCCAAAAATAATATTCATATGACGACATAAGCATCAAAGGTCAGGTGCATATCTGCATCGAGTGGCATGTATACATCCCTATATACACATGCCGTAGTTTTTTATTACGCCCGTTTCCGCCGCAGCGTGCGCAAACTGTGATAAAACAGAAATGATTGCCGCTCTGTCGCGATATTGTTTCAAGTGTTTTGCTCTGCTCTGTGTACTCTTGCCTGTTTTTTATTCCTCCACATCCGAATGCCAAACTATTACAAAAACCATTATAAGTTAAATGCTTCTCTTTGAGATATGTAAAACATCAACAGTTTTAACCTCGGTTGCAACAAATTTTGATTATTCAGACTATTATGTCCTTACTTCAGTGGATTAGGAACCGGCCTAATGACCAATTGGTCCCCGGTTCAAATCCTGGCGGAGTCATGTACCATTAAATTCGTGTTTTCCGCACTTATGTTCATATTTACCAGTTGCTCGGCGGTGAAGGAAAATATCGTGAGGAAACCCACACGTTCAAGAAATTATAACCTAAGAAAGATCTGGTTTTCCCTCTGGGTTGTGGAAGTCTGATGGCAGACGCTCCATGTAAAAATCAGTGTCTTCGCCAAATCCTTAGGCTCAGGGGGCGGACCCCGCCGTTCCTAATAGATTAGGAAACGGGATAACGCTAAGAAGAAGAAGGAGAAGTATTATATTCTTACTTATGAAGTTGTAATTATAAGCGTGATACAACAAAATTACCTCCACAAACATTATGTAAATATAACAGTAATCATTACGAAAAGCTATAAATTAATGTAAACAATTGTGTCATCAAAGGTCAAAGTTCAGTAACCAACGGTCAGCAGAGCGTCAGCTGTGCTACGGTCGTTGATATTCCGAGACACGTTTATTTATTAAATTTAATCTTTCCTAATGGATACGACTTATACCATTGCATAGTTTGTAAAGTTAATTTTGTTGGATCCTTTAAAGAAAATATCAATCATTTTAGGTATTTCTATGGTCATTCAAAAGGTATTTTATGCCTACGGATGGGTATTGTTATGGATGTACTATCAACGGTCATAAGTGCATTATTATCTCAATGATCATATTCGCCTGCACAGTTCTAAGTTACACAGCAACGAATGTTCAATATTTTTACTGACAGATTGGCCAAATGGTAAAAAACCGACAATAATCAATCGCGACGCTCGAGAGTCCGTGGTTCAAATTTCAGCTTAGCAGTCAAATTTTATTATATGGTTTAGTTATTTTGTATTTTGTGAACAATTGGTTCCTTAATTCTAACCAATAGACGATACTTGTTTGAATAAGAATACTCCTAGAGATAAATAGCTAACCTAATGTGTTCAAAAATTAGTATAAATAGTTTAGATATTAATAAACAACCATTAAAAAAGTATAGTTAATTACCTCCAGTATCTTTAATGACCACATTTAAAACTCCCATTTACATTTACATGTAGTGATTCAGAACAACTACCGAAAAGAATTTGCAATAAAATATTATAGGTTTAAGGAAAACTTCGAGAAAAATTCAGAAGAATCTTTAGCAATAAAAGTGTCGTCCATTTGTTTGAATCTCCAAACTCCGAGTTGCGAGTATAAGAAATTCAAAGGCATCTCCGGATTTCAAAGTAAGGTAGAGGAGACATTAAGTGAGGATAAGTATCATTCGTGGGCAGGAATATAATAGTTCACCCGGGGGACCGTTCGGCTCTATCAATTGAAACATGCTCTGCTGCCGGCGTCGGCGTCTTTGGCGTACGAACGAGCGTCGCAATAAACAATACAAACAACCCTAGCCTGCGTTTGACACCAGCCCGTTCGGAGTGGATTAGAGCGCTCTACAGGGAGTTCGGCAGCATTTAGGGAACGTAATAGCCTTCCGCCATGACCTGTTTTAGTTGCGACAAATAGAGATTTACGGGATTGCCGCCCGGGGATTTTCAAAGGAAGTCTGTTTTCCGTAATAAAATTGAACGGTGTTTACTTTGCGGTTAGTTTGTTCGCCAGCTATATTTTTTCAAGAATCGGCGATACGGCCGAATCTCATAAAACCAGTTGTCATACCTGTTATTGGTCGAATACCGGCCGTTTACTTGGAAATCTACGAAGTTTGTTACGATGTTATTCAACTAAATGTACTACATATGAGTCACGTTAAAATTTACGAACTTCATTGGAAAATTTCACATGAAATTTTTAACAGAATAAACATTTTGAAATCGCAAACCGTAATAATCGCACCTAATACATATTAATGAAAGCCTGCAACTGATAACGCAAAAGTTAATTATTCGAAATTCAATAAACTTAATCGCACCAAACGTGCCGCCGTGGAGCCGATTCGCCTTTAACCCTCGCTATTGTAGGCAAAATCCCGTTTATGGCATTCCGTTGGTTAATAATTTTACATAGAGTCACAAAGACGCCGCGTTCAGTTATCTCGCGGGTGGCACGCCTTAGATATGAGTTCCAACCAGGCTCGCATCTACTCCTATTGTCATATTTACATTGTCTATGCTCACTGCCGAATTCCGATTAACTCAGAGCTAAGCCCGCTTCTCATATATTGATAACCACAAACATTATCACCACCAGTTTGTGTACCGTATGTCATTTCAGTGCAAATAAATTTCTACAGAAATCAGTGTAGAAAGATCCCCTTTTTTTTAAGCTGTTTGACTCCGACTTTCAATTTGTCCTTAAATCCGAGGAAGTTTCGTCTCGTACCAGATATTTTCGAGACGGAGTGTAAAAATAAGAATAATTCTCGAGATAAAATGTAAAGTATTTCATTATATACGTATGTACATTGTTGCATAATTTTTTTGTCAAGTTCCTCGGTTGTCACTGCCTATTCCGCATGGTGCTTGCCGTGAAGATATAGATAGACTGATTCCTCAGACAAATCAAATGATACCATTGCACTCGTAAGTGTCTCTTTTTAGGGGGCTTCAAGAAAGATTTCTTCGCCATGTATGAACTGATTTAAAAAAAAACTTTTACCCATTCCCCCCCGCTGTCTTATTTAAGGATTTCAATTTTTATTCGCAAATTAATATAAGTTTTTCTATTGTTACTAATAAAATTTGTATTTGTACACTATTTTTCAACAAGGATATATATATTTTTTATTATTTTACATTACTTTTTCAAATGTGTGTGTGTGTCTATGTGATTAGGAGTCTTTCTGTGTCATCGTAGCTCCCGCACGGATGAACCGATTTAGATTTAGTTTTTTTTTGTTTGAAAGGTGTATTAGTCGGGAATGTTCTTAGCTATGTTTGGTGAAAATTGGTCCAGCACTGAAATGAAAGGGCGAATGACGAACTGACTTTCTGGACTGTCGGGGGGGTTTTAAATTTTAAACAGTTAGATATTTTTTGTATTCGGGTTGCCCACTTGTCGACCGCGGCACATCCGTGCGCGCACGGCCCGCTAGATAGAAGAGTTTCGACAGGTTCAAATCCGATAATGTAGGTAAAAACGAAAATCTTTTATACTTATTAGTTTAGAAAAAAATATTTTACATTTGGTTCATGACTTTCAATGAAACACCTTAATATTGATTTTCAATCGAATAACTTCAAAAACGGAAAGTTTCTTACTAACTTTGCATCCCCGTTATACCGCCCTTAAGGGATGATTTTTGAGAAAAATATTTTACTCGTGTTTCATGCCTTTCAATATAAAAGGAATCCCTGTGCAAAATTTCAAGTTTCTAACCCTTATAGTTTAGGCCCTGCGTTGATATGTTAGTCAGTCAGTCAGCTTCTCCTTTTATATATATAGATACGTTTAACACTAGTTATAAAAACAAATTATGGTAATCAATAAAAATATAGTGATCACTACATGACAGTATTATTTTTGATTCCACAATGTCCCTTACTATTCTCTCACTGTTTTCAAAATCTGTCAAATGTAGAATCTGTCAAGAGTAGAATCTGTCAAATATAGAATCTGCCAAATGTAGAATCTGTCAAATACAGAATCTGTCAAGAGTAGAATCTGTCAAATATAGAATCTGTCAATACTAGAGTATGATGTCAAAAGAAGAATCTGTCGAATGTCGACTAAACGACTTTTTCTTTGTGTATTATGATGTCAGTTTAAAGATTTCAACAAAATGTTCCGTGTTTTCTATGCTTAGAAAGTATGGGTTAAGAATATCACTACAGTATATGAATACAGCTTTCGATTGGGCCCGAATAAATTTGGCTAAGTAACGACAGTTTTCTGATTAGCTACAGTATTACGTTTTACGATAAAAACATTTGTAGAAAACTTTTTATAGTCCGAAGCGATACATTGCACAGAAGAGCCGAAAAAGACCACCATTTAATATTAATTCCCCAGCCATGTTGAACCTTTGCACTCTCTGTTTCTTAATTCGCAATTAAAAAGTTAAATTGTCTGGTTAATTGCAGCCATTGTGGTGGACGACGTCTACCCATTATTCACAATTGCTCTCAGAAAATTTGATGAAAAATTTGTCACGAAACGGTTGCTAAATCACAATAAGTAATTAGCTTATCTGTCCTCGTCACGCGGGTTCCGTGCAAAGGGGAAAGGGTGGCTGGAGTTCACGTCTTACGCCAAGTCCTCAGTGTTAATCTCGGCAGTGCTTAATAAACGAACTAAATAACTTGGATTATATTAATCACGGGATCCGAAATTGTGAACTTTTTATATCACATACAGATTTTCAATGTGTTGCGGATTTTATTGGTGGTCCTGAAATTAATGTAATATAGTGGTAATAAACTAATCACGATTCATCAGAATTTACAAATGAATTGTAAGAGAAATAATTCTAAACAAATTATTTTATCGCATTGTACCGATCTGTTATGAGAATCAAACCTTACGTTTAGTGCGTCTGTACTAAACTGATGCTATTAAAAATCAAAACCTTCTCATCATTCGCGTTAATTCTAAATAGTTTGGCTGGCATGGGCGGGGGAGGGGGACGACACTTGAGTCTGACCAAAATTATTTACACTTTTAATTTAATTTTTTTTTTTTTTTTTTTTATACCACTAAGGTGGCAAACAAGCGTACGGCCTGCCTGATGGTAAGCAGTTACCGTAGCCTATGGGCATTTGCAACACCAGGGGTGTTACTCTTGCGTTGCCGACCCTGTAAGAACCTCTTCACGCCTTTCTTGAAGAACCCTATACAGTACTATATATATATATATGTAGTCCCTTGGGAAAATTTCGGCAGGGAGCTCATTCCACAACATAATAGTTCTCGGTAGAAAACTTCTCGTGAAGCGCACAGTGCGCGACCATTGAGGTTCCAGTGTGTGCGGATGAACTCACAGCCGCCGGCGAGCTGTGCGATTGTAAAACGAGGCTGTTGGTATAATGTCGAACAACTCCTCAGAACACAATCCATTATACAGCCGGTAGAACACGCAAAGGGAAGCAAAATCTCTTCTCAAACTCAAGGGCTCAATGCCGTGTGTGAGTCCAGGATCATCGATAATCCTCACAGCTCGTCTCTGTATCGAGTCACAAGGTCCTAGCTGGTATCCAGGTGCTCCCGCCCAAAGGTGGCTACAGTACTCCATATGCGGTCTGACTTGGGACTTATATAACATAAGCCTTTGCCCCGCGCTGAAGTACTGTTTAGCTCTGTTGAGCACACCGAGTTTCTTGGACGCCAGCTTAACCTTCTCCTCCAGGTGACCTCGATACTGAACATCGCTGGAGATCTCGATACCGAGAATCCCAATGCTCTTAGAAATTGTGAGCGGCGTGTTCTGGAATTGGGGAACCACAGCAAATGGGGTTTTCTTAGCGGTGAACGCGCAAACTTGTGTCTTGGTAGGGTTGAATTGGACTAGGTTCAATCGCCCCCAGTCAGATACTTTAGACAATGTACCCTCCATTTCAGACACAAGTTTATCGCGGCTTTCCTCCACAAGGGAACGAGGGATGTTAGCACGGCCTGTATAATAAGTGTCCCCGGTGCTGTCGTCCGCATAACAATGAATGCTGTCGATTGACAACATGTCATTAATGTGCAGCAGAAACAGCGTCGGGGACAATACAGAGCCCTGTGGGACGCCAGCATTAATATCCATGCTATCGGAGCAACTACCGTCTATCACGGCTTTTATACGTCTGCTGGATAAGAAGCTGGCAATCCATTTGCACAAACCCTCGGGCAGCCCGTACGATGGTAACTTCGATAGAAGACTCCGATGCCAGACCCGATCGAACGCCTTTGCCATATCTAGGCTAACAGCCAATGCTTCACCTTGACTCTCAATCGCCGAAGCCCAGCGGTGTGTAAGATACACTAGAAGATCACCAGTCGAACGACCGTGGCGAAAGCCGTATTGACGGTCGCTGATTAGGTCGTGATCTTCTAGGTATGCTAGGAGTCGTGTGTTTATCACACGCTCCATCACCTTGGAGAGAAGGGAGGTTATGGCAATAGGCCTGTAATTCGACGGATCTGATCTATCGCCCTTTTTGGGCGGGTGCACATTGGCGGTCTTCCACGAAGACGGGACTTGCCGAGTGGAGTAGGAAAGCACGAAAAGGCGCGTTAGCACAGAACACAACTCAGGAGCACACTGCTTTAGCACCACTGCTGGTATGCCATCTGGCCCACTCGACTTATGAATGTCGAGGGAGAGCAACGCCCGCCGGACATCTCGCTGGGTAATTGAGATTTCCGGCATTGAGCTACTGCACCTCGGGATGGTAGGTGGCACAGCTCCCCCGTCATTCAAAGTCGAGTTAGAGGCAAAGAGATTACCCAGTAAGTCGGCTTTCTCTTTAGCACTGTAGGCCAGACTGCCATCCGGTTTTTGCAGTGGTGGCATAGACGCTTGACAAAAGTTTCCCTCGGCAGCTTTAGCCAGCGACCAGAAAGCACGGCTGCCAGACGGAAGGCTTGCAAGCCGCTCGCCAACTCTACCGACGAAATCAAACTTTGCTCTGGCAATTACCCTCTTACTGGACCTCGAGGCAGCGTTGAGTTTACGTTTCAAAACAGAGACATCAGGATTTCCATTAGCATGCGCCGTGGTCCAAGCCTCGAAAGCGGCCTGTTTGAGAAGTCTGGCTTCTCTACAAGGCCGATTAAACCACGGTCGCTTTTTAGCTCCCGCAGCAGCCACTAAGCGACTGGGAATGTAGCATTCCATGCCATCTAATATCGCCGTAGCTACCGCAGTCGCGCAGGATTCGATATCGTCTGTTTTGAAACAAAGCTGCCTCCACGGGTACGACGCGTAGAACTCACGCAGTCCGTCCCAGTCTGCCGACTTATAGTGCCAAACACGCCGCCATCCGGTAGGCCGAGGTGGGTCACGCCTGGCACAAGGCGCTTGGGTTCGGATGAGACAGTGGTCCGATGAGCCAAGCGGCGCATCCACTGAGATGTTGTACTCATCCGGACGTGTTGTCAGCAGAAGGTCCAGTAAGGAGCTTGTATGGTCCTCTACATCCGGTATTCTCGTGGGAGAATGCACCAGTTGGGAGAAACCATAGGCCAGAGCAAAGTCATGAGCAGATCTCCCCGCGGAATCAGTGCACCGAGAGCCAAGCCATTCGGTGTGATGGGCATTAAAGTCTCCCAAAATCACTAATTCCGCGGAGGGATACTGCTCGATAACTCTGTCAGTCGTCATTTGCAGGTGCTCAAATAAACGAGCTGTGTCTGCATCACCGCTATAGGACTTGTAAAGGCAGGCGTAGATTCGGGTGTGGCCGCCATGATCCACGCGCACCCATAGTAATGACAGGTCCTTGTCTTCCAGGCTACGAAGACGGCGACAACAAATATCCTCCCGAACGAACATACACACCCCGGCACGACGTACAAATAAGTGTTCAAGTTTGTACCCGGGGTAATGTAAGTAAGAGGTGTCGGCCGGTGAGGATATTTGTGTCTCCGTGAGGAAAAGAAGGGTCGGCCGAGCAGTCTCGAGGTGGTAGTGAACCGCGTTAATGTTGGAGTGTAGTCCCCTGATGTTGCAAAAATCCACATTTATTGTGGAAGGGGTAGCCGCTGTAATTTTCCATTTTCCTTTCTTTCTCGTAGGCATGTTTTATGAGGTTGTTTAAATAATGAGAAGTCGCTGAGCCGACAGAGTGGAAGACAAATGCGCGGTATCTTCCACCACTGGACAGTGCAGGTTATGCGGTTTGCTGGCACGGCGGGCGGAAGGGCCCCCGGTCCCCCCCTGCTGCAGCAGCCGGGTCCACTCCGGTCTCCTTCTCCGGCACGACCACTACAACAGGGATTTTTCGCGGGTTGGCGGTTCAGCCTCCCGGGGCGGAGATTAAGTAATCCCCGGGTTCGGGAACCCTACTGACCCGCGGGCGGCCAGCGGTCAGCCGTTTCACCGGGTCTCCCTGACCGCCGCGCCAGCCTTCCGCGCCCCCGCTGTTCGTGGCTGTTCGATATCCGCCGGTCCTCCCGTTGCCTGCACAACGACTTCCCAAATGACTGGCAACCTTACTCACACACAGGAACACAACAATCCTCCCGGAGTTGTCATTTAGCTGCGGTCTTCTGTAAGGTGGAGGTGCTTCCCCAGACGGATACTTAGAGCAAGATGTCTTGCCATGCCCCGCCATTACAGCATGCTTGACAGGGCGGAGCACAGCACGACCCCTTGCTGGGTCCTACCTCGCTTGATATTTCCCAATTGAATCACTATATCGTAAAGTGATCTTCCCACAACCTAAATGTTTTAAAAAAAATCTATCTAACGACACTCTACACCATGGGGTGGACGTGAATAAATAAATTCATCCCCACTTTACGTGTAGGGTAGGGTTTTAGGGTAGTTTGTCAGCATAGTTAATATGTATATACATACAAACTACAGCTTTCTAGTATTAAGCGTGTATGAGCTAGGTCGCTGACAGACGGACATGGCGAAACTATAAGGGTTCCTTGTTTACTACGGAACCCTAAAAAGGAAAATATTCACAAATACCGTAGAGTTCAAAATCACGTCCTTTATTAAAGTCGATAAAAAAGAAGCTCATAGATTTTGTAAGCAATTCTGCACTAATGAGCATTAAATAAGTAATTGTTAATAAATATTATAATTATTAGGGAAACACGCTTACTAATAATAAAAACAGGAAAAGAAAAGAACCAAAGTATATCTACTAAATATAATAAACGAAATGAAATTTGCTCGCTCACCCGCTTTAAAAACACAGTACAATTAATACGCTAAGCAAAAATATTGCACACGCTTTGGTACGTTAAAAAAAGAAACGCGTCCATAGTATTCGTTTCTTTTTTTTCTAACGTACCCAAGTGGCTTCAATAAAATATTTAATGATCCATTCCAAATGAGTAAAATTGACTTGTTAATAACACAACATGATACTTTAATGAAATTCTTTGACATTATGTCACCTTTACCCGCAATATTTAGCGTGGTATTAAACAATACCGTATCTAATCCGGCGACATTGAAAATTTCCGCAACATCACGCTATCATACATGTCAATGTTGATCTATATCTCTCATTCCTTATCGTGTTTACACAAACACAGCCCGCCTAATGTCAATTGATTACCGTAGCATGTGAATTGTTAAGATGCCTCGAGTGTTACTAACACAGCAACTCTTCAAGCGCCTACTAGTAATCTCACTCGCTCTCAGAATCACCCTCCACGTATTGTTACTTGGTTACTTTTCTTCTATAAGGTGGCGGTATCTCCATATACAGGCTGTTGTAATGGGCCCTACCTCTCTGAATAGTCTGTCAGCCTTGTGATATTCTATGTACACCTAACATGCCATATGTGTTGCAGTGTAAAACAGCTCCAGCAAAAATATATTTATTACTGATATTTGTTGAAATATCGAAAATTTTATTCAAACTGGATCACAGCTGGGAATCGTGACAATGTCCAAAAAAGTTTTCAATTAATTAGATTCATTGTGGGTGAAACTTTGCTCGTTACCGGCGACTCCTTTACATTCAGACTTAATTAAGTAGTTAATCCTTTTGCTAACTTTCAAAAAGAACTATTGATCTGTCCCTGACACTGTTAACTTACAACTTTAAAATATCAGTATTTCTCATTAAGGTCGTTTGAATCTAACTTTGTCACTATCTTTATAAATATCTACTCCATTAAAAGAAGTTTTATCCGAAATTGCGTAATACCCACATTGCACATTAGAACGAATTGTTAAAAATAAACATTTTAAAGGGGAAATGAGCTGTCGAACTGTCTATGAAACCTTTTATGAGATGGAATACATCAATGCAATTATGTACAGTGTGTCTTGAGACTTGGTAAGGAAGATTTTTTGGAAGTGTATCCTTTAAGAGGATTCATATTTTAACTTTATATGAAACTGTTATGTGTCTGAATACGTCTATGAAATTGAGTTCATATAATAGTTTGTGTAACGCAAAAGCCTTGCTAAGGAAAACATTTTTTTAGGATTTAAACAGGGTAGGACAGTGGAATTTTACATAAAACTTTTTAATGAGAGTTACTTTAATAGATAATCTTCGATTAGAGGTGGGTCAAAAATAGGTTCCACAAGGAACGAAATAGACTTTATCTTGACCACCAGAAGACAGATATTCAGTGACATCGCCGTGATCGCTAGAATGAAAACCGGTAGCGATCACCGTACGGTAAGAGGCGTCTTGAATATCAATGTCAGACTGGAAAGGTCCTGCATGATAAAGTCTACTCTAAGACCTTCAAGAGCCCACATCCGAAAGATTTCAGTATGAACTCCAAAATCGCTTCAAAGGTCTGGAGAACTGCGTCTCCGTTAACGAGCTAAACAGCCGTCTGATAGAAACTATCCATGCGGTTGGAACTAAGTTCTATAAGCTTCGCCGCACAAATAAACCTCAGAAACTTTCAATCCAAACCCTTAAGTTAATGGAAATTTGGCGAAAAATGAGGTTGCAGACTTCTGTGGACGCATCCTCGTATAGACAGCTAAACAGGCAGATTTCGGTCTCTTTGCGACGCGACACTCGTCACTTCAATACAAAAAGTATTGAAGAGACGATTAAGCAGAATAAAGGCTCCAAAGTATTCGCAAGGAATCTGTCTGTTGGTCGAAGCTAGTGCGGCGACATTGTCTCGTCCAAAGCAGAGATCTTGAGAGAGATTGAGAGTTTCTATAGACAGTTATACACTAACTCACCAGAGCCCACTTCTTGTTCGACATCAGACCCAAGAGCCAAATTGACCCGACACTACACCGAGGATTTCCCATCAACGAGGACATCAGCCTATACGAGATTAGGATGGCTCTTAAACAGCTTAAGAACAGCAAAGCCCCATACGATGACGGAAGCACATCAGAAAGCGGATGGAAAACCAATACTTAGAGTCCTTCAGGAGCATTTCAATTCCGTCATCCTCGAGGGCAAAGCGCCACAGGCATGGGGCTAAAGCATAATAATTTTCAAGAAGGGTGATAAAACTTTATTGAAGAACTATACACCCATATCTCTTCTGGGCCATGTCTATAAGCTGTTTTCAAGGGTCATCACGAATCGTCCCGCACGTAGGTTTGATGACTTCCAGCCTCCCGGAAGGGCTTCTCTATACTTAGTCTGGCCATAAATACTGTTACAATTAAAAATAAA
The DNA here is from genome assembly GCA_947507595.1 of Pyralis farinalis. Lineage (NCBI taxonomy): Eukaryota > Metazoa > Arthropoda > Insecta > Lepidoptera > Pyralidae > Pyralis > Pyralis farinalis. The sequence continues at coordinate 19,846,300 of OX382270.1, forward strand.
CAAAATATTAGATTTGAATTTGGAATCTGTCATTTTTATATGATTGTTCATTGAGTTTTCTCATTTTGGCGCCGATACATTGTACAATATTTTGCGATATTAAAATGGAGTGGGGTGATAAAGAGAACCGAATCGCTGTGATTGCATTACACAAAGTAGGTATGGAGCCAAATGCAATTTTTAAAACTCTCCATACGCTTGGTATTAATAAAATGTTTGTGTACCGGACTATTAATAGGTACAATGAGATCTCCTGTTTGTGACAAAAAAAAAGATCTGGTCGTCCACGTAGTGTTCGTACGAAAAAAGTGGTCAAAGCAGTAAGGGAAAGAATTCGAAGAAATCCTGTCCGAAAGCAAAAGATTTTATCTCGGGAGATGAAGATAGCACCTAGAACCATGTAGCGTATTTTAAAAGATCACTTAGGACTAACAGCCTATAAGAGATGTACTGGTCATTTCTCAACTGATAATTTAAAAAAGAATAGGGTGGTAAAATCGAAACATCTACTGAAGCGGTACGCAAAGGGAGGTCACAGAAAAAAAATATTTACGGATGAGAAAACTTTTACAATTGAACAACATTTTAACAAACAAAATACCGTATTTATGCTCAAAGCTCTAAGAAAGCTTCCCAATTAGTGGACAGAGTGCAACGTGGTCACTATCCGACTTCAGTGATGGTTTAGTGGGGTATTAGCTATGAAGGAGTGACTGAGCCATACTTTTGTGAAAAAGGTATCAAAACATCGGCACAAGTGTATCAAGATACCATTCTTGAGAAGGTAGTGAAGCCCCTTAACAACACCATGTTCATTAACCAAGAATGGTCCTTCCAGCAAGACTCGGCGCCGTGTCATAAAGCTCGGTCTACGCAGTCTTGGTTGAAAACGACCGTTTCGGACTTCATCAGAGCTGAAGACTGGCCGTCGTCTAGTCCCGATCTTAATCCGCTGGATTATGATTTATGGTCAGTTTAAGAGATTACGGCTTGCTCTAAACTCCATAATAATTTGGAGTCCCTCAAACAATCCGTATGATTGGCAGTGAAGACTTTTCCCATGGAAAGAGTGCGTGCTTCTATTGATAACTGGCCTTAACGTTTAAAGGACTGTATGGCAGCCAATGGAGACCACTTCGAATAAGCTTTTTTTTATATTTTAAACTGTTTTATATTTATGTATTAAACTAACACACTGTAAAAGTATTAAATGTTATTTGCAATAGAAACATTTTTTTTTTCTTTGTTTCAGTATTTATGGCAAGACTAGGTATATATATAAGACCGAATAGTATAACCAGCCACTATGCTTAGTGTTTGTGGACTTTGAGAAGGCCTATGATTCGATAGAGACTTGGGCTGTATTCCAGTCTCTCCAGCGGTGCCGCATTGATTATAGGTATATCGAAGTGTTGAGGGGTATGTATGAAAATGCGACCATGTCGATTCGACTACAGGACCAGAGTACGAAACCTATCCAAATGCAGAGAGGAATGAGACACGGAAAAGTTGTTTCTCCGAAACTGTTCACTGGAAACCGACACTGTTGGAAGATGTTCTCAAGTTACTAGACTGAAAAGGAGACGGCATCATCATTCGATTTACCGACGATATATTAATCATGCCGAGATCGCTGGAGGACTTGAACCAAATGCTTGACGATCTCGACAGATCGTTCTAACGAGAGGGTCTTAAAATGAACATGGACTAAACGAAGATTATGTCGAATGTACATATGTTTTTATACAACTAGATTGTAGCCCAAACAAGCATGTAGTCCGAATTAGATGATAAGCGGTCACCGCAGCCTATTGACCCTCGCAACACCACGGGGATGTCACTCACGCGCTGCCAATCTTGTGACCTAAGAATGTTTCATCACAGTACCAAGTTATTTCTCTGCCATGTCTCACCCTTCAAACCGGAACACAGCTATATAAATATAGCTGCTTGCCGATAGAAATAGGTGAGACAGAGTTACCCATGCAGACGACTTTTGTACAAAGTCTTCCTCTGGTAAAATGTTGTATCTACTTCAGTTTCAGTTGGGAGCTCAGTTCTCGAAGTTGTTGAGGAGTTTGTCTACCTAAGACAAACAGTCCAGCTAGGTAGATCCAACTTCGAGAAAGAGGTCTCTCGTCGAATCCAACTCGGATGGACAGCGTTTGGGAAATTGCGAAAGATTGTCTCGTCCAAAATGCCTCAATGTCTCAAGACGAAAGTGTGTGTTGCCAGTGATGACTTAGGGCACAGAAACGTGGCCTCATATGTAAGCTCAAGATTGCACAGCGTGTGATGGAGAGAGCCAATTTCGAAGTTTCTCTGCGGGATAGGCTCAGAAATGAACACACTGTATCAGAACTGGAGTTACCGATGTGGCTTTAAGGATCGGCAAGCTGAAGTGGCAGGCCAGCTCGGAGAACCGATGGCCATTGGGGCAGAAAGGTTCTCGAATGGCGATCACGAACCAGAAAACGCAGCGTAAGATGGACCCCCACACGATGGACAGACGATCTTGTGAAGATCGCAGGGAGCCGTTGGATGCAAGCAGCACAAGACCGATCGCTATGTGAAGTCTAAAGGGGGAGGCCTATGTTCAGCAGTGGACGTCTTTCGGCTGATATGATGATGATGATGAACTACAGATAGTTTGCTTAATACAACAAAATATTTGCCAGGAACCAAAGCTATATGATGATGAACTACAGATAGTTTGCTTAATACAACAAAATATTTGCCAGGAACCAAAGCTTATGTATATTAAATACAAAATTAAGCAATCAGCACTTAAAAGTAAGGTTGTGTGGAATATAGTCAATAAAGAAACAGGCAAATATATGCGATGAGCTAATGAGCACTCTATAAAATATAACAATCGAAGTATAACAGCCGTTAAATAAGATTTACATCCAACTCCCTTAATTGATCCATAGCTAGTGCTGCGGAATAAATGAGAATTGTGGATTTCAGCAAACATCTATTCAACCAAATCAGTTTGCACTCGACCACCATGGTGTGCATGCGCATTTATCTCCCACTGCTCGCTGTGTTAAAAGTCAGCGGTTCTTAACCTTATGTATTTCACTTCCTACCTTCATTATGGATTCAAAGCATTGTCCTCAGTGTTTAGAATCTCTTATTTATACCCACTGTAATGCATGTGATAAGGATCTACGCTATGATTGCGCAGGAATCACTTAGAGAGCGGAAGTCGACTTGGCAATGTCAGAAGTGTTAGAAATCAGCTCTTCAAATATTACAGACAGATGCAGACCGTTCCGCACCTACTTCTTCCCTAGCTGCTTTTGCTGATCAGCCATCGACAGCAGTGCTACTGGCGCAGATTAGATTTCTAGCTGCGAAACTGGCTTCTTTGGAGTCTGTTATACAGGACGTCGAGAGAGGGTTTTATCAGCCTGCAAAGTAATGTCAAGTTGGCAAATAATTCGATGAATGATCTGGTTGTGAGGGTTAACAGAATCGAAAAACGTATATCACAGGTTGAGAACTCTAAAAAGGATCAAGTGAACTCAATCTCAGGTCGTTTGGATATAAAATTGAGGAGGATATACGGGATAAGAAACAATGGTCCCGTATGAATAACGTAGAAATAAAGATAGTTAAGGAGGTTAAGAATGATTTGATATTTTTGAATCGATTAGATCTAAAATAAATTATCCTATACAAAAGCATATTCTAAATTTTGTCATTCAAGTACCGTCACGCAATCTCGATCACAAACTAATAATTATCTGCTTCAACAACCGCTACGCTAAAGATAAGTTTGTTGCTGCTGCTAGGATTTCGTAAAAGGAGTCCCCACTCTGTGGTCTCGCTGTCCTTGGAGGAGGTAATATTTACATAAACGACCATTTGACACACATAACAAAATGCTTATATCCAAAAGCAATAAACTTAAAAACGAACTGGGTTTTCAATATTTATGGGAGCACTGCAAGGTATTCGCAAGAGTAAACGATATCTCGCCAGTCATAGCTGTCAAGTCAGAAAAAGTCCTAGCCAAGTTGGAGTAAAAAACCATATAAACTATGCAGCGAACTTCAATAATTTGATCGACCGATATCAAAACTGTATCTATTTGCAAAAGTATTTAAAAAAAATACGATTAAAATGGCAGTGGCTGGTATTCACGGTAATCTATATAGATGGTTCTGCTCTTACATGGTTACATATCTGAAGTTCCTCAAGGTTCACTCTTGGGGCCATTGCTCTTCACAAATATTTATAAATGACGTTTATATGTGTTTCTCTACTTTAAAAATAATTATGTTTGAGATGACATGAAGATTACAAAGGTCATTCGGGATACTTCTGACATTGCTGATATTTAATCGGATTTATGAAAATTTCAGGTATACACGGGCGTGATCTCAATGTTAGAAGGTGTTTGTACATATCTTATACGCTTAAGCCTACGGTTATTGATAGGTTACACGCTGAAAAATATTGAGATTGCAACATGTCCAGAAAATAGAGACCTCAGATTGGTCCATGACAGTAAGCTAATATTCGACAAACATATAAATCAAATTGTAAAAAGGCAAATAATTAAAATTTAAACGGAGGAATATTGAAAACTCCAAGGATCATGGGGAAATCCTAATTAAAATATTATATTACATTATCGATGCAATAGCTCCTGACACTTATTTTTAAATAATACAAGTGTATTCCCAGATATAAAGAAATTTAGAAAACCTAATCCATTTCAGATAGGGGAAAAGAGTGAACTGGGAAATAACAGACCTTTAGCTATTTTTCCAGTTTTCATTAAAATATTCAGAAGCAAAATATTTGATAACTTGCAACACTATTACTATTTTTCATGATGTACAAAAAGATTTTGCTACAGGTAGATTTGAGTATGATTAGTTTGATGAGATTAGAGTTTGAGAGTAGCATTGCTTAAGCATATCCTTGGTGCGTGGAAGAGGTCACATGATGCTATTGGAGTGATCTGCCCAAAGCTTTTGATTGTGTCCACCATCGTACATTATTATTCAAGCTGAGGTACCTATTATAGAGACAGATGTAAAAAAAATACAGGCTATTGACATAAATGGGGTTATAATTTTCATCCTACCATACCTATCTATAATTCACGCCAAATCCCTTGCGGTTTAGGCAGAGAGAACCGAGCGTAACATTTTTAGTTCCTCACATGCCTGACTTGCTTGTTTAACATTCATAGCTCTTCTCATGCATGCTCGCCAGTTGTAAGACTCCCGACATCACCTTCGGATAAAATACGATCAATTAGGTCATGGTAGATACGTCTTGACCTACCTCGCTCCAACATCCTTATTTCTTAACTTTCTGGCTCAACTTTGGCATTGTATATCTGTTTCGTAATTCTTTCGTCCTGCATTCTTTCTATATGCCCGAACCAACGGAGCATGCCTCTTCTAATTTTAAGACCGACACTCTATTTCAAACCAACTCTGTTTCTAACATCATCATTACGAACATGGTCTACAAGATCATGTAGATCATCAAATATCGTAAGGGTGTTAAGATTTCCTGGGTGAACGCAGTTAAAAAGCTATATAAATACGTATATAGATCCGACTAATGTCGAATGAACGGCTTCAGTGGTATTTTTAAAACGCGTAACACCAGCACTGCTGACGTCACTTACCACGGCATCTCTTTAATCATTCATCTTTGACGACATGATACTCACTAAGAAAAAAGTGATTTAGGACAGGAATTAGTCACTTTTATAGATATGTACAAACAACTCCTATTAGCCTCCAATCAGGTGGTGCATGACGTGAGGAGTGCATGGAGTAATTCGCTTATGCACGGCGACAAATAGGTTGACGTCTAACTTCAATTGTGACGAAGCATTAATTAACTATGTATAATATACACCGATATAGATATATATGTACAATACAAACATTGCTCTTTCAAAGTAATAGAATTTATTGTAAAAAAAATATGTCCCATCACTCTTTATTTTCTCTTTTCAGTGCCACGTTTGCTAAACAGTAAGTATGTCACGTGTAGGTGGTATTCTGTTTGCTAAAGTTTATCACATTACATAATATTGTAACTTGTAAAAAAAATAGAAAAGTACACTGAATTATCACTTGTCAATTGTTTTTTCTTTTTTTAACAAAGAAAACTTAAAAAACATCGCTAAACAGCTCCTTTGTATATACATAAATTGGCATACACATTGATTGTACATTTTCAGTACAGGTTCAGCATAACCTGTCTAACTTGTGTGACTAAAATTAAGAGTACCTTTTAGGACTCCGTTTAGGAATACCGAGGTCAACACCCTTAAGAAGCAACCCTCGTTTTGTTATCTGACTGCGCCATAATTCTAAGGTCGCAAACTTGCTGTATTATTTATTATTGTTTTTATTGCAGCCCTATTTCATCAGGTACGGTCGGCAGACAAAGTAATATGTCAGATTTAAGAATACTTTTTAGAAAAATGGAAATATTGCTGCAATTAATTCGTATTTTTAGTTAAGATTTTAGTTAAAACTAGCTACCCGTCCTGGCTTCGCACGAATGATGTCGAACGGATAATCCAACTACTACCAAAATTCACAGGATCACCCTCTGGGCAAATCTGAAGATTTCTTTAAATTTTTATCAAAATCGATACAGTCGTTTTCGAGTCCACAGAGGAGAAACATACATAGGTACATTGATTTTTATTTGTATAGATTATAATTATTAAAAGGCAATTACACAGTTATATATATAGATATATATTTATAACTATATATATATATATATATATATATATAACTGTGTATCCTTATATTTATATACATAGTTATATATTAGTGTATGCTATAAGTGACCCACTTAAGTGAAAAAAGCGAAGAAGAGGAGGTAAAAAAAACCTCCTTCCCGAGTCAAGTTTCTTGAATGTTCTATTACTAATGTGAGCTACATTAAATCGCAGCCAAATTACAACTCTCTGGAGGATTGTTATGTCTCTGCGAACAAGTCAAGTTTCCAGTGCTCAGGAATTGCTGTATTAGTAGCAGAGTGGCAACGTACATGCGATGTTGCCACTGTAAGCGTAACATTGCATCATATACTTGTTTGCCCCCCGATATTGTATTAATAAATGACTTATTGAGATAAGCTATCAATGTCGAAAAGAAACGCTCGATTCTCTCTCCATACACCGCAAGAGACTCGACGTGAAGTTATATTCATAAATTTCTCATAGTTTAATTTATTATTTTTTAATTTACCAGCATTTATAAAACGACTATTGGCGCAAATTGTCAATAATGTCAAAAAAAATTGGCAATAGGTACCTACAGGTGTTTTTGCAATTAATCATATTACAAAAAAAATATCTAGTATTACTGAACAATACGAATCATTTTCAGTTTACTTTCACTACGTTGTTGAATCGTTTTCATATATCTTTATCAGTCAGATATTTATTAATTTTATAATAATCCCTTTTACAAAGAATATTTTTGTTGTGGATACAAGGGTACAAGGATTGCTCAGCATGTGTGCGGATAGATGGTGGCATGTCACCCTGGTTTGATGTCAAAATTGGTGTCAAACAGGGTTGCATGCTATCTGCTAGGCTGTTTATCCTGTATCTCGATAGTTGTCTACAGAGAATAAGGTCAACGAATGTGGGATTGCGCATGGGTGACCTAGTGGTGAACTGTCTGCTGTATGCAGACGATGCCGTGCTATTAGCAGATACACCATCTGAACTGCAAACACTGATCACAACAATGAAAGACGAATGCATGGAGAAAGGCTTACTACTGAATGCGAAGAAAACAAAGATAATGGTATTTGAAAGAGAAGAATCCTGAGTGCTGGGAATACTGTGAATGGAGCGTTGGGAAAATTTCTTGGCAGTAAAATCCTGAGCCAGAAGGCACAACGCGCTATGCACAATGCAGTGTCGGTCCCAACGCTAATTTATGGAAGCGAGAGCTGGGTATGGCCGAAAGAGCATAAAAAACAGAGTTGGTCTGAAAGAGAGCGTCGGTGTTAAAATAAGAAGAGGCATGCTCCCATGGTTCGGACATGTAGAAAGAATGCAAGATGAAAGAATGACGAAGCAGATATATAATGCAAAAGTGGAAGGATGTAGGAGCCGGGGAAGGCCAAGACTGACCTACCATGACCAAATTGGTCGTGTTCTATCAGAAGGTGATGTCAGGAGCCCTAGAAACCGGCGAGCGTGCATGAGAAGAGCAATGAATGTTAAAGAAGCGAGAGAGATATGTAAGGATCGAGTCACGTGGCACTCGGTTCTCTCTGCCTGCAAGGGATTTGGCGTGAAGTTATAGATAGATAGATAGATTTTTGATGTGCCTTTTGAAGATATTATCAGGATAGAACAGACCTGGTGCTGGCAATTTATTATAGAATCGAATACAATTTTCCACAAAAGATCTACCAGTCTTAGCAAGCCGATGTATTGACATTATTGACATGCGCAACTTATTTTCACTTCCAAGATTTTCAATGAATTTTGAAAACAATCTCATATTTTTATGAAAACATTATATTAAAATTTTATATAAAGATGTAATTTGTTATGTCAATAATTTCATGATAAATATCAGCTTCTACATAAAAAAAGATAAAATCATTAATTAAATCAACACATGCTTAATGTACAATTATAATATAAACACTTTAAATACGAGTGTGCAAAAGATAGGATTAGAGAGAAAACAATTATTTTTTAGTCTCTTACTTGTTTTTGCTGTTCTGATAATCACAGAAACTTTTTCCATGGTCTAATAGTTTGAATAGCGCAGGACGCATCGAAGTATAACTAATAATAATAGTATTAGCTAACGATTATTTTAAAATGAAACTTACTTGCACGTTGTTCTCATGCCGAAGCCTTGTTTATTAGGCTACGGAAATAAGTAGCGTACAGCGATATTCAATTAATGGGAACCCAACTGGGGTAGCATCTTTAACATTATGCAGCTAAAAAACAATTTCCTGAGTGGTATATTCTCTTATAGGTGTCTAAAGTCACTAGTTAGCTGTTGGCAGGTGATGTAAAGTAACACGCAGGCGATTTTAACGTATGGTATTTTATTTTTTTGCCGCCATCCGAAGTAATCCACGACGTTTTTGCTCCTGCATATCAATGATATATTGTCAATTGATGGCCTACATTGTTATGCTGATGGCAGCACCGGGGGACACGTATTATATAGACATCAGTACGGCCCGTACTGATGTCTCTTGTGCCTAAGCGGTAGAAAGCCGCGATTGACTTGTGTGTAAAATTGAGAATATTTTGTCTAAGGTAATCTAAATCACTAACACTGTACGTTCTACATTAAGAAAGCCCCGTTTGGTATAGCTGTATAATTCCAGTACGCACATTTAATCGAACTATGCAAAGAACTACGTGCGACATGTTATTACAGCGCTATATAAACTACAAATATTTCATAGAAAATTAATATTATATATGAAAGTTTGTATGTAAGTACCATTATGAGTTCCACTTTACGATCATCAAGGACATTAAAATGTGTCTAAAGCGACAGTTTTGAAGTCATCCGGAGGAGAAGATCAAATTGGTATTTACTTGATGCTAATAGACCGAAACATTACTTCAGAAGAACTTTTGTTCTTATAGTCTCAAGTTTCACCACACATCGATTATTGTATTGATATTATAGTATGAAGTCATCACGTCTAAGGACAGGACTTTATCTCCTTTGTGTATTCTATTCATTGCGCAATGGATTTTATACAGTATTTGTATACAGAAACGTCGTTTGATATGCGACAGCTTCCTTCTAAAATCGCAGTGCTTAAAGTGAAATTTATTCTCACATATAAGAACCAAAATGGGTACTTACTTCGCTTACCTGACATGACAGCGAAAATAACTCTAACATTAACCTGGGCGAAATTAGGATAGTGAAGGATGGGTGGGTGTGGATGAAAGTGGCAATGGGTTTCTGTGATGACTTAGTTACAACAAAATTAAACATAGCTTTGTCTTTCTTTAATTTTAAAAAATAAATGCTTTGTCTTTCTTTAATTTTATAAAGTAAATAAGTGAACATATCTCTAGAATTGCGATATTCGGGGTGGAACTGCAACCTTATTGTAAGCCAGAAGTGTGGTCAGAAAAAGTGACAAAGCCTTGATGAAAAATTACTGACCGATTGCTCTCGTCTCGTCCATCAATAGCTTAGTACTGCCAATTACCAAAACAGATTCTGTTTCATGAACATTACAGAACTGTGACTCATATATACACATTACGGCAGATTGTGCAGTTAAAAGTGCAAGTTAAGTAATGATTGATCGAATAGTCTTAGCTTATTCAGCAGCAACGAGAAAGTGTGAAACAGCTACGTAGTCACCCCATTTTCTGTTTACAGTTGAAGAGCGTAATCAAGACCCAGTCCAGCACTGGGTAACAAAGGCTATCAATTTTATTGGCGAGTACATCTCACATTTAGGCAACGTAAAAGTCATACACGATGATTTTGTTATCCCTACACCAATTATTTTCGAAAATACAGTAATTCTTGTGCTTACTAATACCTTCCATTTTGGAAAAACTGTGTAGCTTGGATGGGGTAACTACTGTAGAGATTTTTCACACGCATCGAAATTGGGTTGGGCAGCATTTGAGAAACTTGACTACCAAATTCGGCAGAATTGCATTCTTCTAGTTTACCTGAAGTGTACTTACGTTAACCTCGTTCGTAGACTGACAATAATAAAGCGAGCGATGGAGAAAGCTATATTCCGGTTTTTGTCTAATGGAAAAAATCTAGAATAAGAAAATTCGATGGAGATCCAAAGTTGTACTCATAACCCTCTTTAAATGAGCAAACTGAAGTGGTAACAAGCGATATGCCAAATTGCAATGTGGCAGATGGGGCGAAAAGTGGAGGCTGCGTATTGAACTATGACACTTTGGGCATCCACACTCTAACTGGACTGGATGTCTTAGGACGAGCGGCCAGAAGTTGCTGGATGTGTAAAGAAAGGTGGCCGAATTTGGTGAAACACTTTGGATGTTTTTAAGGGTTCCGTACCCAAAGGGTAAAACAGAACCCTATTACTGAGGCTCCGCTGTGCGTCCGTTCGTCCGTCTGTCACCAGGCTGTATCTCATGAACCGTGATAGTTAGACAGTTGCAATTTTCACAGATGATGTATTTCTGTTGCCGCTATAACAATAAATACTAAAAAATGGAATAAAATAAATATTTAAGGGGGCTCCCATACAATAAACGTGATTTTTTTTGCTCATTTTTGCTCGATATTGATAACGGCAACAGGTAGACGCTTGAAATATTCACAGAATATTTAGTTATATATTCACTTTAAGAACAAATAATTAAATTAAAATAAAACAAATATTTAGGGGGGGGGGGGGGCTCCCATACAACAAACGTGATTTTTTTGCCGTTTTTATAGATAATGGTACGGAACCCTTCGTGTGCGAGTCCGACTCACACTTGGCCGATTTTTTTTATACAACTAGATTGGCAAACAAGCTTTCGGCCCGCATTATATGGTAAGTGGTCACAGCAGCCTATTGACGATCGCAACACTGCGGGGATATTACTCGCGCGCTGCCAATCTTGTGACCTAAGGCTATTTTGTCACAGTACCCAGTATTTTCTCTGCCATATCTCACCCTTCAATCTGGAACACGGCTATATAAATATAGCTGCTTGCCGGTAGAAATAGGTGAGACTGAGGTACCCACGCAGACGACTTTTGTACAAAGTCTCCCTCGGGTAAATGTATCATTATAAACTTTCTTTCTTTCTAATATCTAATAGTATATAATTTAATTTTTAATAATAATTATTTGACGATGACTATAGTAAATAAAAGTAATATACAAAATACCCAAAAGACAAAAATTACAAACGAAGATCATGTGTTAATCTTGTTGTTTATTCATTGTAATTCTGAATTCTGGGATTAAGAATAAGAATGGAGGCCAACAAACGAGATTCGGAAACAATAATACAGTCCATCGTAACAAATACAGTGTCAACGGATAATAAAGGCTGAGCTGGCCAATACCCGCGAACCCAATAACAGATCCCAAATCGTATATACATACTTATACATCGAACCTGCATACATAAGGAAGAATGTCGCTTCCAAAGATATTGATGAAAAGTAACTGGGGCCAATGCTAACAAATCTCTCTTGATTTTAAAACAGAACACTTCTCGCGAAACACATTCCTTTGTACAGATTTCTTTAGATTACATCAAACATTTACTTTATAGATATCCATATTGTATCAGTTTGAATTTATGCGGCTGCGACAAATATCGATCAGGGTGCAATAAGTTGAGATTTTAGTATTGTAGTAGTAGTTTTTACTATTGAATAAAATCTATACAGATAAATAAAATTGGAGTGTCCGTTTGTAATATTAAAATAACCGCTTTTTACTAAATGCATATGGATATTAATTTAAAATATTAATTTTATATATACACGGTATATATACCAAAATTAATGTTTTTACAATTTTTGTCTGTCTGTCTGTTTGTTCCGGCTATCTCTCTCTCTGAAACGGCTGGACCGATTTTGACGGGACTTTCACTGGCAGATAGCGGCAGGATGGCAGAAACGGTTAGAATGTGGTAATCCGTAATATCGGCAGTCGAATAGAAAATTTGCAAGGACTAACTTGGAAAACACGTACCTATATAGGCGATGAAGCGTTTACATCTGAGTTAAATTCATTTGCCTTATCGAATCCGTTCCTTTTCATTTACACACAACGGATTAATTACGTCCAATTATATTTTAAAGTAAGTAAATGTATAATTCATCGTTATTTTACTATATTATATTTTCCTCTTCTACTTGTTGGTTAATAAATTCAGTGTTCATATAGTTTCGTATGAATTTGTCGACCATAAAGGCGCAGTTGTTAATAACACTGATACCGGTGCCGAAGAAACATACATTTCGGGACGAAACTTGGCTAGATTTTGACGCCTAATTATTTGCTTTTAAACTGAGTTAGTTCTTGCATATTGCGTGTACAATGGAAAGAAAATTTCAAAAAATAAATGATTTGACAATTAATAATTATATTCTATACAAACTCGAACTTGTCACGATGTTATTAAATGTGTGAATTACATTGTCATTTTTATAAATGTTACAAAGTTTATGAAACTAGAGCACATACTCGCGAGCATAGGTATCCTATAAAAGCACTAACTTAACAATATTCACACAACGTAATTCATGAACTATTGCCAATTGGCAAGTTGCATAGAGGTGTCATTTCATGGTATGTAATAGGTTTACGTTTTCTTAAATGAGTCCGATCAGGCCAAAAATCAAGTAAGTTACATCAAGTTACATATAGTATACAAAAGGAGCTCAATCTCTTCATTGGTTCCGGAGGAAATTGAGAGAAAATTTTGTATACAACTCACATAGATCAGATTTGAATTTCAACTTTTTGTAACCAATACTTCGATATATTTGAATAAAATAATATAAATGTAATAGGATGGGGAAAAAGTTTTCGCATACTATTGTAGTATTAGTACTTACTACTACTACTGTATTGTAGTAAAACTCTTTAGTCATACTGTTTATATCTGCTAAAAACAGTTTCTTGCTATTTTTCTATTGTTTGTCTGTCCGCCAAAATGAGTAAATCTAACAAAGAAATTCGATAAATATTGAAGTTTTATTACAAAAAGGAATACAAGTTGAAGTTTTATTGCGAAAAGACATTATAACGTTTATGGAGTTAACACAGTGGCAATAAGGGTAGCTCAAAATTGGTTCAAGCGTTTTCACTCCGGGAATTTTCATGTCAAAGATTAAACTCGCTCTGGTCGGCCTACCACGAATAAAGTCGATGCCATTTTTAGAGCAAAATCGGCATATCAGTAGTTACGACATAGCTGAAGAGCTGAGGTTGACCACAAAGCGGTTTTGTAAGTCTGTATAAAAAAGCTCGATATTTGGTTGCCACATGAGCTCACTGAAAAAAAACATAATGAAACAGAACCGTTTTTGATAAAGTTGATCACAGTATTGAAAAGTGGATTATCTATGACAACAATGTGCAAAAAAGAGCATGGTCAAAGGGCAATCAAACTCCGAAGGCCTTAGAAAAACTCGGATCACAATAAAGTGATACTGTGTCTATCGTGGAATTAGTAGGATATCATTCGATATTGTACAAAAAGAATTAAAAGATTAAACTTGCTCTGGTCGGCCTATCACGAATAAAGTCGATGCCATTTTTGGAGCAAAATCGGCATATCAGTAGTTACGCCATAGCTGAAGAGCTAGAGGTTGACTAAAAGCGGTTTTGAAAAAGTCTGTACGAAAAAACTCGATATTTGGTTGCCACATGAGCTCTCTGAAAAAAACGTAATGAAAAAGAACCGTTTTTGAAAATATTGATCAAAGTAATGAATAGTGGATTATCTATGACAACAAAGCGGAAAAGATCATGGTCAAACTCCGAAGACTTTAGCGAAACTCGGATCACAATAAAGTGTCTATGGTGGGATATCGGTATTTATTATGAAGTTTTACCGCCAGTCAAAACCATCGATGAGACTTAAGCAAGAAAAAGAGAAAAATGGCCGGAATTGAACAACCCAAATGGTGTTGTTTTTCATCATGAGAACGCTATATCACCCACATAGCAAATATTAATAGAGCTTGCTCGAGAAGTGTTAAAGCATTCACCATATAGCCGTCCTTGTAACCTCAGAGTTTTACCTTATTTTCTTGGTTTCGTCAGAATTCTTTAGCTAGTGTTAAGCACCACAATAGTCGCGTAGTGTACGATTCCAGCGAGGTTTTCTTCAGAAAACTCTCAAGTTGTCTTATTATCTCCCAGCTGAGGTTTTCCCAAGGTACTACAGCATGGGGATCTTCAAGAAAGGCGTGAAGAGGTTTTTAGAGCGTTGGCAACGCACGAGTGACACCCCTCGTGTTGCAAATGTCCGTAAGCTACGGTGACTGTTTACTATCAGGCAGGCCGTACGTTTGCTTACCACCTTAGTGGTATAAAAAAGATAATATTAACAGAGGACTTCAAAACTACTTGTCACGGTTTTTTTATCAAGTCTCAAAATTTCTACTGCAATGGGATTATGTCACAAATTATTAAACGAAATTGCACATATAGCTTGTCCGGCCATAAGTACAAATGAATATGCATTTACTTTTTTATGAAGTAATGTAATCTTATTAAAATTTATAATGTACATATTTATGGAAGTCTCAGTAAAAAATAAAAAAATATTATTCTATTCGAAATGGGCACCTTTAGCTTTGACACACGCCTTTAATCTGACCACAAATCTATGGATTTACGCACCGTATCCATGGGAAATTTAGCCACTGCTTTCTCTAGAGATTTCCTAAGAGACACAATGTCGGCGTGTCGTTTCGATCAGGCCCTGTCCACTAAAACTGACCATAATTTGTAGTGTATGGAGTTCAGATCTTGGCTAGACGAAGTTTTCGTTAAAGTTATTCGAATCCAACTTAAATCGGTACATAACCATACAGGTTCAGACACAGCTCAGTGACTGTCAGCACGGGTTCTGAGCTAGTAAGTCAACTGTAACTAATCTCGTCGACTTTGTGAACTACGGAAATTGATTAGGGCAAACAAGTTGACGTGATGTATTTTGACTTTAAAAAAGCACTCGATCGAATCCATAATGATGTGTTGTTAAAAATACTATCCATAATAGGTTTCATACCTAACCTTCTAAAACGTTATGAGATTACTTTTGTAGTCGCACACAATATGTTCAACTCTCTATTTACAGATCTGAGTCATATGAGACCTGTTCTGGTGTAAGTCAAGGTCCAACCCTGTTTTTGATCATGATTAATGACTTGCTATACGCTGTTAACCCAGTGTCTAATGTTTGCTGACAATGTAAAGTTGTTCTTGGGTATTAACACCCTTGAAGATTGCCAAGCACTTCAGCGTGATATTGACAGCGTGGTAGCATGGAGAGTGCGCAACGATCGATCAGTATAATTACACAGTTGCTGGAAATTTGTTAGATCGGGTTACCCTAGACTCGCGACTTGGGCGTAATAGTTGATAGCGAACTCACTTTTCATTCGCATATTATTATCTTATGCAGGCGCGCGTACAAGGCTCTCTGCTTTCTTTTGAGGCAGTGTACTAAGTTCAGGAACAGGAATGCACTTATTGTCTTGTACTTTGCCTTTGTTGGGAGTAAACTTGCGATTAATAATATAGTTTGGGACCCGTACGAAAAAGTATATAAACTCATACTAGAGCGCGTTCAACGGAAATTTGCCAGACAGTTGTATAATAAAATGTACGCTTATTATCCCTACTTATATCCGTCTCTGTTTGTCTCAGGTATGGTAGGCATGGATACATTGTAATTGAGGCATAATCTGGCTTTGACCATGTATTATCAGCAACTTCTCAATGGCAAGCTTGATAATCCTGCAGCTGTCACACGCTGTCGTTTATTCGCCCCGGAGCAGTATGCGAGACTGCGCTCACGCCGTCTACTAGCGGTTCCGTTCATGTGCACGTGTACGTCGCGGTTTGCACCGACGAATCGGGCTATGGACTTGTTCAATGCCTTAATTACCCAGCACTGGGACGTCGATATTTTTACCTGTAATATTACAGAATTCGCACACAAGTGCTATTTTTGTTTGTGTAATATTATCAATTAAATTTAATAATGTTTATGCATTCAATTGTATTTGTATTGTGGTATACAACACGCTTTGGTTTTATACTGTAAGGGCAGTGAGCAAAAATCTAAATAAAGAAGTAAGAAAATATAAATTAATTTATTATTTTACAACGTAATTTTGCCAAAACATTTATTTATTATCTGTATGCCACGCCAAGTCCCTTGCGGGGCAGAGAGAATTTTATCTGTAACACAAATATCGCCTACTATAGAAAATGTAAGAATAAGTAAGGATAAGTAGATTTTTTGGAGAATGTAATTTCTTCGGCCGTCAATATCACAACAATCTTACATTTATGCAATACTGCTATTTCAAATCCATGATTATGATGAATGGATACATAAAAAATGAAATGGCAATGAAAATAGAAATGCTATGTGGTTGTTTCATTTTCTTAAAAACCTATTCACCACTCTTGGTTTATAGCACGTAAAGATGGCGGCATTTCAAGTTCACAGATTTTAAAGTATATTAAAGAATTTTTTACGTAATTCATTTTATCATAGATTTTTAGAGAGGCAAGGCGCATCAACGCTGTGGAAGTACCTCCACCTCACAAAAAACCCCAGCCAAATAAACACTCCGTAGAGAGATGTTGTGTTTCAGCGTGTGAGTGAGATCACCAGTAAGCTCCTAAGGAGTTGCTCTGTTAGCAGCAGAGGAGGCATCGCACGAGTGATACTTAATGTATTTGCCAGCCAGTGTTCATTGGCTACGGTAATCACTTTATATCATAAGGTGGTACCTCACTAGAGGGTTGTTGAGTTCTTGCGTATGAGTGAGGTTACCAGTAAATTCTTAAGGAGTTGCTGTGTTAACAGCAGAGAATGCATCGCGCGAGTGATATCTACTTAATATATTACAAGCGTTCAAGGTAACCGCTTTACATCAGGTGAGCCGTATGCTTATATGCCTTCCGACGTTGTATATAAAAGAAAGATTTCTAAAATTGGCTCATTGATAAAGATCGCACCCGCAACAGTATGCAGGTCCTATGTAATGCGGACTTTATGCTTGTTTGCCACCCGAAGTACGACTTGATATGGGAATCGAACTTGTACATCTTCTCTCTTTTCTAAGGCGTTTGTACATAACTTAGCAAAAACCACAAAGAACTCGCTCAACACTCTTCAATCTAGTTATTATTCAATGTGATACATTGATACATATACAATGCCATTAAGTGTGACCTAACCTTGAAAATATATTAAAAATTGCGAACGGGAAAAACGCTTTAATAATATTAGGGGCGCAGTGTCCATTTTATCTTGAAGATACTTTCGATAATAAAATATCATGAAACGTCCCGTAATAAGGGAGGAGTGTATTCAATTATCGCAGAAGAAATATATAACGTAGTTAGTGGGAAGGAAGAATTATTTAAAATACATTTAGGAAGCGTAAAAGGAATAGAATGATAAGATTGCATTTGCTCGACAATTTTTAAACTCTCACAATTTTATAAAAATCAACGGTGATAGAATTTACTAGTTACGCTTTAGTTTTAGATGATTTTAGATCAAGTTTCGACTAAAAAAAATGTTTCATACATGCTCGCAATTTTACGGTTCCTGACTTTGTTAAAATGCCACCAACGTGATATTGATAGGAAACGAGTGAGGTTTGTAGGGATCATGTGGCGCTCAGTCGTCTCTTCTTATCCCACAAGGAACATAATGAGATGAAAAAATTATCCTGAATAGAAAACAGATTTTTTTACAGTACACACAATAGTGATTGAATGGGGGTGTAAAATATAAGTAAGATTAATAAATAATATGAGAGTGTAGAACTCTCTTAGCCTGGAAAAAAAATCTTAAGTATTTTAAAAAGGAAAATTTCACGTCGCGTCGTCTCGATTGTTAGTCGAGTGCTCTTCCAACTAAGATTCTAGGAAGTTTTTTTGTAAAGGTGATGAGTTTTCTGAACTCTAGAAATCGCAGTAATGTCGTAGCATAACCCTGTCTGTCTAGTTTCGTTCAAAATTCATCACCATTACAAACATTCCTGATTTTTATTGCTGGTCAAATGCTTTTCCGCAATATAATATATATATATATATACACACATCAAAAGTGTCTAGGGATCAACATATATTTTTGCAATAACTTTTCTCCTGATTGATATTAATTAAAATTTTCTTTAAGGATTCATCAAATAAAGTGTTTTCGTTTGTCTACAGTAACGATAAACCAAGTCACCTTTGCATTAATAAAGAAATTTGCCATTTTCATAATAAAGGGATTTTTGACATTTGAACCACTAACATTAAAGTTCGAAAAAAAGACTGAAATAACAGTTTTCTTTAAAATTTTATTGGGTAACTTAAACAATTAATAATCCGTGTTTCTAAAAAAAAGTTTCACTAGAAAACCTTACGCCATGAAGGTTTAATGTCAATTTAAAGTATCTATTACTATAAAACGGCAATTTCATACTTTAACCCCCATTATTTAAAAAGTATTAAGTGCTTAATCTATATCGAGTAAGTAGATTTATGCTTCTGTCACTATGTAGTATTTTATTACTTTAACCCTTCGAAACCTGGGTGGTCGTATACGACCGCGAAATGTATGGAAAAACGTATATAACGGGTTCTGACTGCTCAAACAAGCAATTCTTCGAAACGGCTCTAACGATTTGGATAATTTCATGTTCAGATAAGATTTTACTTTTTCAGTTTATCAAAGCCAAAGTCAAAATCTTTTAATTCCGTAAAAATGGCTACATTTGTTTGGAATCGTCACAATTTTTTTCCCTACCGTGCAGTTCATGACTGAGCACTGATAAAAATACTGCCAAATAACTCAGGCATCCCTCTTTTGGTATCCAAACAAATTTACATAATTTATTAATTACATTATAATTGGATCGACACAATCCCAGGCATTTTTATCATTAATAATTATCTATATAGTCTTTCATGAAAACCGCGATTTGATTTGATTTAACCCAAAAATTCACATAAAATGCCGAGCTAAGCTTAGACACCCAGATACGTATACTTAATTGTATTATGTACCTATGTGTATTTATATAAGTGCATATGGCGGAGCGCATTTGTGTAAATAATGTATTACGGTATATTTAGTTGGGTATTCATTTTTAATTTATATTCTTATGTAAAATGCCTGCAAATATCATAATCATCTTGTATTTTATAGCATGTTTCTGATTAGATAGACATAGGTCCTAGCAGTGCAGTAACAGTTAGTATATAATAATAATATTAAAAACGATATCATTTCGTATTATATACCTATATTATATAAAATTATTAAAGTTTCAAATTGCTAATTTATTGAAATACTCAGATGACGAAAGAGTTCCTTGATTTTAGGTACGATTACACTAAAAACCCATTTCTGCAAATTTTAAAGTTTCTATGAAGCGGTTTAGGTTGTACATAGTTTTATCAATCAGTCAAGACTTAATTTGCCTTTCATATGTATAGATTATGTTCAACTCACTATTAAGTCCATTATACATTATTTTCAGCGAATTAAAAAAATATGTACGCTTGCATGTCTCGCTCTTTCGGGTAAATATTTATAACAGACTAACAAATAATGTAATAAGATTTCCGTGTTTATCTTTTGCGGCATGATATACTAAAATGATCCATATCGGAGGCCTATTTGATTTAATAGCAGATGTCTTTCAGCTGAGGTGATGAAGATGATATATTAATAGGTAGGAAATGTTACTCACCTGTAAAGTACTAACTTAATTTTATAAAATTACTCCACCGCAAACAATAATTACATTGGCTAAATGCAAGCAAGATCTTGCTTATCAAAAGCTATTAAGGACATCTTGACCAATTTATTTCCAATAACATCATTGAACATTGAGCAGTGATAGCCCAGTTTATAAAGAACCGGCCTAGTGAACAAAAGGTCCCCGGTTCGAATACTGGCATGTGCGACTAAATTCGTGTTTTCGGATTTATGTACATATTTGTAATTATCACTTGCTCGGCGTTGAAGGAAAACATCGTGAGGAAACCCGCACGTCCAAGAAATTAATATTTCGAAAGGCATGTGACCTTACTTAAGATAGGTCTAGTTTTCCTTCTAGGTAGTGGAGATCTGACCGCAGTCGCTCCATCTAAAAATCAGTATCTTCGCCAAATCCTTAGGCTTTAATAGCGGACCTCGCCAATCCTAGTAGATTAGGAAACAAGATAACGCTAAGAAGATCTAGCTAAGATCCTTGAACACTCTAAAATAACACGAGATCATGCCTTTTTTCAGTACTCAACAGATCAATACAAGGACATATTGTTATATGGTACAAATCACTGCTCAGGTATCGCCCGTGACATCTTATATTAGTATTCAACGCGGACTTTATCGTTTTGTAATAGAAAGCAAGCGAATTGCCTTTTCCCGATCGTATTTCATACACGGCTCAGAATACTTGAGACGGGCAGATTTCCTTGCGTATTTTCGTTCACCGTTGAGTGATAAACGTTTTTATATGCAGTAGCGATCAACTTGGCGTACTTTTTATAATAGTTTGACGAATTTCAATGCAGTGAAAGTAAGAACATGATGTTCTGATTTATTGTGATAAGTAATTAAAAAAGTAAATATAACGACAAACAATTACGACAATTAAAATAAGTAATAATATAATCGAGACCTATCTCACTATCATTGTTTTATTATACAATTTATCTATGTTCGCTAATCTCAAGAACTTTTGTAGCTGCCTTTGTTTGATTGCCACCAGTAAATAAGTTGGATTCACGAGGAAAGTTATGAATGTTTTGTGCGAAAAATATAACTGCACGACAGCCTCGAGAACAACCTTCCAATCTTTTTGTATCTCATTTAATATATATACATAAGTATTCAATCTAAAAGTACACGAAGCCCGTGTACGTCTACAAATTGAACGTTAGAGTTTAAAGTCGAAATTGAACGTTACTTTCCACTGAATGAAGACAATATCATAATCACAATTTAAATTCCATATCAAGTAAATTTATTCGGTTGCCACTAACATATATGTTGGTTCCGGAAGGAAGATATATAGTTTATAAATGTTTTATTTAAACTGCATGTGAGGCCCAGGATTTTCATTTTCTTTTAACGTTTTTCTTTCTCTAATCTCATTTAAAATAAATACAAAAGAGTAGGTGATTTATACTTTTACAAGACCGTGTGGTGAGTGTACTTTTAGAAATGGACCATCTAAAGTTTGAATAAGAGTTGAATGTTAAATATTGTAATAACCTCAGTTTAAATTGTAGCTTTACTACAGAGTATTTGTTCCTCCAACTCTACTCTAACGGTCAGAAGAAATTTTCGTTTTAGAAAATATAGATTGATAGAGTCATCACTCCAAACATCTACGATTGGCGTCACGTTTCGGTGATCGGTAGCGAAATGGACTATGATTACATTTTGTCCAAAGTCATAAAAAATATTGAGAATTCTTATGGTGTGCTTGGTGTAAACTGATAATTGTATGATATTTATGTACCACGAGGTGAAAATAAGTGAAAACAGCAAAAAAAATATTGGAAACATGCAAATTCATATAATGATAACGCTACATCCCCTGGGTTCGATTCCCACATAGGACAAACATTGATTGTTCTGTTCCTGCGTTTGCGAGAGGTCACCAGTAAGCCACTAAGGAGTTGCGGTATTAGCAGCACAGCTGTCATCGTGTGATTAATACATAATGCATCGCTAGCGTTCATAGACTAGGGTAACTGTTTTCTATCAGGTAAGTGGTGTGCTTGTATGCCTCCCGACGTAGTATAAAATAAAATTAAAAATGTGTTTTCCTCAAATTTTCAATAGTAAAATTTTCCTACCAAGACCTAATTTATCGCGTTTTATCAGGTGATGTCAGGAGCTTTAGAAACCGGAGAGCGTACATTAGAAAGGTTATGAATGTGAAAAAAGCAAGTGAAGTGTTTTAGGACCGAGTCATGTCATGCGAGTCCCCTGAAGGGGATTTCGCGTGAAGATATATAGATAATTGTATAAACAGATAATTTTTTTCGATAATAATTATGGTGGAATGTCGACCATTAGGAAGGACACTGGAACACATAAATGATAAAGCATGATACTCGTAATCAACTACATCCGAGTACCATAATTTTTTTTTATTTTTTTTTTCTCTCTTAATCTAGACAATTATTATATAATATAGTTAATGTTCACATGCAAATAATACTCGTAAGATCGAGAGAGACTGGTGACAAAGATAGGCCGAAGCCGGTCGCTCAGTACACCAGTCCTCTTCCCGCAACATCTTAACATTGCGATACACTGATTGCCTATTATCATGATTCGATTTTAAAAATATGTAAGTATACAAAAAAAAAATATATTATTACAAGCTAATTAAGGTGAAGGATTATTTTAAAGTTTTGGCCAGATTAGGTAATTTATTTAAGAATATAGAACTATCGAGTTTACAAATAGGTAGGTGTTGTGCATGAATGAGTGAGTGTGGTGTGTGTTGTAAGTGTAGAGTGTGAATGGTATGTATATTACAGTGGGTAGTGGTGGTGTGGGGTAAAGTGAGCATGATGAAGGTAAGAGGAGACTCAGTAGACACATGTATTCTCAGATGTCAGTAGGTTGTGGATAAGTAATCCAAATAAATATTCATTATTAACTGTAACAGTATTAGGTTACGAGATGAATGAGGTATTCGGTATCGTCATAATTTAAGCTTTGAAGATGGTTTATGACTTTTTTCTTGCACACGTATTTTGTTAATGGGAATAAATCCAGTTCTTTATGCAGCTTTTTATAAAGAAACGGGCCTAGAAAACGAAAGAAACGTTGGGAAAAAGCTGTCCTAGATGAACACGTATTTGGTAAATGAGTGCGACGAGATGAAGAAGAAGCGCAACTGAAACCAGCGACAGCGTGCTGCTTCAGAACCGTTGCGAGAATAAAGAGCTGCCGTACTGAGAGGACTTGACAGTACCGATATAATATATATATATATATATATATGGACATAGCTGAATATTCCAAATTGTTCAACACATGAAAATAAGAGAGTTCCTATAAGATCCTGCTAGGGCCGACTTAATCCAAACTAAATTAGGAACTAAGCCAAACGTAAATTAGCTCCTTAACCGAATTTAAACCGAACTCTAGCCGGACCTTTTCCAGATTTACGATAGGCCTAAACTAAGCTTCAACTGGATTTCAGAGGAACCTACATAGCACCTAAACTGCAAATAAACAAGAACTGAGTCAGACCTACGCCATATTAAAACCGGACCTACAGCAGACCCTAACCAAACCCACGCAGGACCTAAAACGGACCTAAATCGAATCGCTATCAGTATTCTTCCTAGCATTGTAAGTATTAACTGGACTAAGACCTTCTTTAAGCCCATAAGAATAATTTAAGCTAAACCTGATTTAATGAAATCCAACGCTAACCAAACTCAAATCTATTAAATTCCACATTATCGGGTCTCAATTTGTCCTAAGATAATTATTTTTAAATTTAAAAACCGCGTTCAAAAAGCACCGCCGCTGCCACGACTGGCCTGGTCATCGCTGCGACACGTGTTTCGCCTCTCCACGAGGCATCATCAGGCGTTGTAGACGTTAAAAATAACATGCTAGCATGTTATTCTTACGATTGAGCAGTCAGAACCCGTTATATACGTTTTCCCATACATTTCGCGGTCGTATACGACCACCCGGGTTTCGAAGGGTTAACGTAAGAATAACATGCTACTCGTAGCAACGTTAGTCGTGGTAGCGACGGTGGTGGGGGCATGCGGTTTCTGTTCCAGATGGCGGACGACCGCAGCAGTCGAGGCAGAGACTACCGGAGCAGCCATGGCCGCGTCGGCATGTTGCATCAACAAACAGTAGTGGGTGGGTACCGGCCGGCGCTCGGCCGCATGAACTAATTGGTGGCGGAAGCTCACAAAGCAGGTTAGATCAAATTGCATGCAATTCATAATTGCCGGAATGATCGCGTAACAAACATACGAAAAAGAAAATACAGTCGAATTGAGAACCTCTAGAATGAATAGATAACGCAAAAAAGTAATACAAAACATCTTCTATTTCAATGTCGGTTAAAAACGCACAAGACGTTTTTTGGCCTTAATAAAAGCTAGAATGCAATCACGTAGAAGATCATTAATAATAAATATAATTAGTCTAACAATTACACCTCACTTTTACATTGGTTAAGCATTCTGAAAAAAAATAAGAAATTTAAAGTTACTTCATATTTTATTCGTCTAGAACTCTAGACTATCAACGTTAATAAATATCTATCGTCTGTAACTTTTTTTATGATTCCACCTATTCAGAAACTTTCATTTGTTCACTTTTTTGAATAACAATAATCAACCAAGGCAAACTACAGTAATACTCCGACCGAAACAACATAAGCTGTGCCTTGAGAATCTTTCCATGGTATTTTATTCCACTGGGAAAAGGGGAGGCGGAAGTGAAGTGGACGAAATAGAATCTCCATCGTAAGGCCTTAGCGTTCATTCAATTTCAATCAATTTATCATTCCTCGTAAATAGTTTTGTCGTATTCCCATGGGAATTCTTACAGTTTCAAAATAAAAAGTATTATATATATTGGCCTGTGTGACGACCAAATGAACAAGTATAGATATTATTTTCAAAATCATAGTTTTGGATTCTATATTCTTATGAAAGTCGACAAATAATTATGTTTTTCGAAAGTATTTCATATACAAGTCCTCGTTTCAGTTTTGTTACGAGTATAGATTTGTTATAATAATTTAATTGTTTTAGTAGCAATGCTACGGAGCAAATATGGGGCTTATTTGTCGGGCTTACCGTACCCGTATGAGACTGCCATTTCATGTGAGCCTACGAAGGCGTCTTATTGAGGCGCGTATTGGAAAATCTTTATGTTATTATTTATGCGAAGGGGAAATTCGCGGCGCTAATACCCGTCGCGTTGTACATTTATTGAAGTTTTTATTAGAAAATACCAACCATACTCGGTGTCTTTCGCTAAGGAATTCGACTTATTAGTATATACTACATGCCTAATACATACATCTCGTTTTACTCCGAATACGTACAATGGAAAATCTCATTAAAATATCATGTTCAGACGTTCGCCTGGGAAATTATATTCGATGAGAAAATCTTGACGAGTTAGATTCATCACGGGGTTTGAGTGTTGTGTCGCATAAGGCTTGCTTGCGATACAAAACGATTAAGCCACATCATGAACATTTATTGCCTTCCATACATTTTGATGTAAAGTATAAGTTATTAGGAACTTTCTTAATTTTCTTGATATTACATTAGATTCTAGACTGCGTGAACAAAAGCCGCTTTTGTTGATGCAGCTACAATTGCTATGTCACCTAGCTAGTTATGGAAAAGACACGTTCTTTAGTTTCATACGGGGGTGTTAACTTCTGAATTCATTATAAAGTTGCCAAATGTAAGAGCCTTGAGTACTGTACAGGTGAATGAAAGTATATTCATATTGTACAATTTAACGATGTTCGTAATATAAATAAAACTTACATTTGTTAAAAGTTTTTTAAGACGAACTTTTAGCTAGGACGGTAATTAGTTTCTTTGAAAACAAAAATTACTCAATCTTGGTTATTATTTTCAATCTATATTACGATCATTACACATTCTATTTTTTCATATTTATCCGATCATATAATAAAAAGGTTATGTTTTTAAAGCACATTTCCACATTTAATTACTTTTTGCCTACACAAAATATAGTCTTTATTTTTCTGCTAAGCATTCGTAATAGTTCCAATTGATTTACTTCCCAACAGATTTCTACATATATATTTCTTTCTCGCAGTCCTTAAACCAGAATTAGCATTTTGTCTCTAAACTACAAAATTAGACCACAAACTTATATACATTTATAACGGACTAGCAGAAGCCCGCGGCTTCGCACGCATGAGATTTGGGCTTTTTGTAGCCTTTATTTCTCTGTAGACATGAAATTGTTTATGTTTAAAAAAAAAACAAAGTTCAGGGTCGTAGATGCAACCATAGAGCGATTCAATTTTCGTACAGCACCATCTATTGACCTTTACAGGAGGCAACGTATATGTATTTTATTTATATTACATAAAAAATGCGTAGGTAGTTATTTTATGTTACAAAAAATAAGTATTCCATGAAAATAATAAAAATATAATTGCAAAGTCCCCCGAAGGGGAAGATATTTCCCCTTAAACTTTGCATCCCCGTTTTACCGCCCTTAAGGGATGATTTTTGAGAAAAATATTTTACTCGTGTTTCATGCCTTTCAATAAAGAACCTTCATGCTGAATTTCATTCGAATAACTTCAAAAACGGCTAAGTTTCATACTAACATTGCGTCCCCGTTTTACCGCCCTTAAGGGTTGATTTTTGAGAAAAATATTTTACTCGTGTTTCATGCCTTTCAATAAAGAACCTTCATGCTGAATTTCATTCGAATAACTTCAAAAACGGCTAAGTTTCATACTAACATTGCATCCCCGTTTTACCCCCTAAGGGATGAATTTTGAAAAAAATATTTTACTCATGTTTCATGCCTATCTGTAGAGAACCTTCATG
Organism: Pyralis farinalis; assembly: GCA_947507595.1. NCBI lineage: Eukaryota > Metazoa > Arthropoda > Insecta > Lepidoptera > Pyralidae > Pyralis > Pyralis farinalis. Next base: position 19,873,645 of record OX382270.1, read on the forward strand.
CTGAATTTCATTCGAATAACTTCAAAAACGGCAAAGTTTCATACTAAATTTGCACCCCCGTTTTACCCCCTTAGGGGATGAATTTCCAAAAATCCTTTCTTAGTCCTCCCCTCCGTTATTAAAGGAACCCCTGTGCAAAATTTCAAGTTTCTAACCCTTATAGTTTAGGCCCTGCGTTGATATGTCAGTTAGTCAGCTTCTCCTTTTATATATATAGATATAGATGATTTTTGAGAAAAATATTTTACTCGTGTTTCATACCTTTCAATAAAGAACCTTCATGCTGAATTTCATTCGAATAACTTCAAAAACGGCTAAGTTTCATACTAACGTTGCATCCCCGTTTTACCGCCCTTAAGGGATGATTTTTGAGAAAAATATTTTACTCGTGTTTCATGCCTTTCAATAAAGAACCTTCATGCTGAATTTCATTCGAATAACTTCAAAAACGGCAAAGTTTCATACTAACTTTGCGCCCCCGTGTAACCTCCTAAGAGATGAATTTTGAAAAAAATATTTTACTCATGTTTCATGCCTATCAGTAAAGAAGCTTCATGCTGAATTTCATTCGAATAACTCCAAAAACGGCAAAGTTTCATACTAAATTTGCACCCCCGTTTTACCCCCTTAGGGGATGAATTTCCAAAAATCCTTTCTTAGTACTCCCCTACGTTATAAAAGGAACCCCTGTGCAAAATTTCAAGTTTCTAACCCTTATAGTTTAGGCCCTGCGTTGATATGTCAGTCAGTCAGCTTCTCCTTTTATATATATAGATTATAAGTTTCTAACGTACATATAATGAGATGGCTTTAGCAGTGTCTCATGTGAATGACGGATAGACTAACGAAGTCTACAGCTAAGGTCTACAGTGATACTGAGAACCTAGAATCTGGAATAAATATACATAGTTTAATCGTTCTGACATATACATCTTTGAGACTGTAAAGGTACTTATTTCGATATTTTGGTTCGAAATACTAAAAATACTGATGAAATATACATATTATATATATTATATATGATAGCTATCTTTTGCATAATCTATACTCTGGTGGAATAAATCAAAAGAATGTAATAATTGATTATTTTAATACAGCGCTGTTATTTGGAATTATCAAATGGGGTGAAAGTATACGGCATATGATGCAAGGCTTTATTAAAACTTGTGCAATGTTTGAACCCTCGCAATATCGATGTTAGCTTACTGTGTACTTTCTTAAACCACACTGTATGTTGTTCAGCTTGTGTATATATTCACACCTCTGTACTCAGCAAGTTCTGTATTTATGAGTACCTAAATAAAATATGTGAAGAATTTTAACTTAATACGAGATTTAGATTTCACTTCGATATTTTTCTTTATAATTGTAGATATGAAGCGGAGTCTCCTGGCACAGGCATTATATACCTAAAAGAGGACTCCGACAATTTATTTTACAACTACGTTAACACCGATAAAGAAAATTTTATTTTGTTTGTTTGTTGTTAGCGTTTATATAAATTACTCGTATTTTATCAGTACGTAATACAAAGTCCATGCTGTGCAAAGTAAGATGCAATTTTTTGAAAAGCTATTATATTGCTCGGAGACGCAAACTATACGCTGCCTCGAGAGTCAGTGAGTGATTGTTAGAGCAAACATTTAACTTTGTCATCAGAATTGGTAAATGGATAGCAAGTTATTCCTAATCCCAATGAAACTTGCAATAACTCAGCAAGAAGTCCATCAGCCATAACTTGCGCTAGGCAATAAGTTGAGTAAACCAGATGTCATGTCTGCAGTGGTAGTCTGTGTACTCCTAAGTTATGACCTGTACTTATACGCGCGCACTTTCATAGTCGCCAGGTACTCCCGGTTTCATAAAAGTTGATCAGTCGAACATGGTACAGGACCATTGCCGTTATGTTCATTTTCAAGCATATCGTAAATATTTAGTTTCTGGTATACCTGGAAGATAATCACCTAGACAGAGACGATGAATACGGCTTGCATAACGATCATTCTTCTTGACATATTCTATTAGGAATAGGTTAGGTCCATCACCCCCAAGGGCAAAAAGGGTCAAGAGTAGATAGAACTTGACGCCTGCTCAGAGCACCAAAGCTGTATGACTGAAACTAGGTCCATCACATATTCACACCACTATGTTTCCTGTGTAGTCAGTATTAACAGTGGCAAATAAATATAGATAAAGGGTAAAGTTTATTTATTTATTTAAACTTTATTTACCACATATATAGGGTATAAAGGCGGACTTAATGTAATAGCATTCTCTACCAGACAACCTTATAGAAGAGAACATATAATGGAAAACGTACACAAAGTAAGAAAGCAAATTTAGATATTCTTAATTAAAATTACACAGTAAACATACATACATAATAACTGTATAATACATGCGATAGTACATAGACATACTTACACATACATAAACATAATGTCAATCTGACGATGATTCATGATTTTGGTGAATTGTCCAATAAGTAGGCATGGATTTTCTTCTTAAACCCGAATTTGTTGGAGATACCTCTGAGAGAATCAGGCAGCGCATTCCAGAGACGTGTAGCTTGTAACGTAAAGGAGTTCGATATAAAGCCAGAATGGTAAAGAGGCGTAGTGAGCGAGAACTCTCAGATCGAAGTTGTCGTTCATGAGAGTTGCAGAGATACTTCTTCAGACTTCAAGTATTCAGGAGAGAGAGGATTGTAAAGAATAGAGTGAAGTGAACAAAGCAGCCGCTTTTGCCTGCGCTGACGTATAGGAAGCCATTTGAGCTGAGACCGATAGGAAGAGACATGATCGAATTTGCGAAGACAAAAGATAAAACGGATAGCGTTATTGATAAGCCGGTCTAGCTTATTGAGAAGATCTTCGTTTAGATCAGGATAGCAGACATCAGCATAATCAATGATGGGAAATATGAGTGACGTTACCAGAATGACCTTAATATTGATTGGGAGAAAATTTCTAAACCGATTGAGAAATCGCAAGGAAGAAATAACCGCACGACTTACCTCTGTGATTTGCATTGTTCACTTAAGCGTCGAGTCGATGTGGAGACCAAGATCTTTAACATGGGAGCTGAAAGGTATAATGCAGTTCTCAAATATAACAGGCGAAATAGAACTGGAACCTATCTTTGCAAGTTGCCTAGAACTGCCCACGACAATAGCTTGACATTTATTAGGGTTGACGGAAATCCCAAAGTCTTTAGACCAACTACTAATGTCTTGTAATTCAGAATTTAACTACGCAACTGCTATATCTATGTCCTCAGTGGTTGTCTGCATGTAAATTTGAAGATCGTCAGCATAGAAATGGTAAGGACAGCTCAAAGACAAAGAAAGAAAATTAATAAATATAGAAAATAGTAAGGGAGACAAGATTCCACCCTGTGGTACGCCAGCATTTAAGTCCATCCAGTCAGACAATTCGTGACCTACACGTACTGCCTGCTGACGACCTCGAAGGTATGAAGAAAACCAATCCAACGCATTGGATGATAAGTTCAGGTGTTGCAGGATAGGTAGCAGAATGTCGTGGTCAACCATGTTAAACGTGTTTGAGAAGTCAATTAGAACGATTACAGTGACCAGCTTCACATCCATGCCCAGCCGTATATCGTCGGTGACTTTAAGAAGAGCAGTTGTTGTGCTGTGACCGGGTTGAAAACCTGATTGAAGCGGAGTAAGCAGACAATGGGAGTGAATAAAGGAAGACACTTGTTTGAGTGCACCAGCTTCTAAGACTTTTGAAAGAAATGGCAAGATAGAAATAGGCCTGTAGTTATTAAGCTGTGTTGGTGTGGAAATTTTTGGAATGGGAATAACAAGTGCATTAAGCCAGAGCAACGGAAAATCTGCTTCAACAAGGGAAAAATTAACGATGTGTGCAATGACCGGGAGAATTTGTTCTAATATACAAACAATCATGTCTCTACTCACATCATCACAGCCAACAGCCTTGGATTTGATTGACAATATTATTTTACGTATTTCTTCTACCGATCTAGAAGAAAAGGAGAAAATTTCAGTATGAGGAGGAGCCAAGGAAGCAATTTTTGAAATAGTAGCGGATTTAAGTGAAGAATCTAGAGAAGAAGTACACCAAGAGAGTGAAGGAACTTCCATATATTGGCTGAGGATGAATTATTAATATTTTGATAGAAATATTGCCGTTTAGCTGCCCTTACCAGACGATTACAACAATTATGCGCCGTTTTATATGAATTTCAATTTTCATCATTCTGGTCACGCTTAAAAGCCCGGAACGCACAATCTCTCTTTGCCATACTCGTACGGACACTTCTAGTAATCCATGGAGCAGGCGGCTGCTTAGCTTTAACAGCTCGTAAGGGAGCATGGACATCAATCAACTTAAGTGCATAGTTATTAAGAAGAGAAACTTTCTCGTGTACCGTTGATGCAGAAAAAACAGAAGAAAAGTCAATCTGGGCAGCGTCGTCCTTTAATTTGGTAAGATCGAGTCTTGCAAAACTACGCATCCACACAGTAATGGGTTTATGCTTAGGCGGTCTCAATTTATACTGGAGAAAGATAAGGTCATGTTTTGAGAAGCCAGGAGCAGGAAATTGTCCATGCTTGGCAACGAGGTGTGGAGAGGAGGTGATAATCAAGTCAAGCCATATATCATGTGATGTAGTGTTGTGATGCGTAGGCTCTGAAGAAAGAATAGAGAGATTAACTGAGTTGATTATATTAATGAGTTTTAGAGATTGAGCAGAACCGCTCATGAGATCAGTGTTGAAGTCACCCATGATTATGTGATGTCTGTAATCCGAGCAGAGTGGCTCTATAGTGGATTCAAAGTGAGATAAATAATCGATCGTTGGGGGGATATAAACGTTTAGTTAAGTTAAGGGATAAAAAGTTTAGTCTCTGGAATAAATCTACGACTCATTTGGTGTATGCAATGAATTCAATTAAATGAACATGAAAAAGTAGGCAGCTGCTAGATTTGATTTCGCTCCTTGGCCATGCAACGGATAGCCATACGGGACAATACATAGATGTCTGAAAGGTACAATCTTAAGTCAAGTGACGCTCGACTGTCATATAGCACAGTTTATGATTTATCTTATCACTAATGGAAAGTTTATATGTGAGTACACACTTTGATTCTCATAATATAGCAAGCAGAGTACCTTTAACGTCTGGTAACTTTCCGTAGTTGCGATCAGATGTCAGTATTAAAGTAATCCGGATATTACACGCACGGAATTCACATTTCATCTCAGAGTCGACGCCAAAGACCGCACTCAACCTTTGGCATGTTTCTATTGCTCAATAAAATTATTTTTTTGGCTAGAAGTAATCCCGAATAACACGCCGAAAAATTTATTAGAAACAGATATTCTATTAAAACGAAATCGTGCCGGAACCTGTATTTTTTTTAAAGAAAATTGATATTTTTATGCGGTGCAAAAATAATAATCCTCCAATCTGAGATTAACCGAAGTCAAGGCCCAGTAAGAGTTATTATGTTAAACCTAGAATTTGCATTGATTAGTAAGAAAACATCATCAATCTAAATTGTTAACGAGTTAACAATTGCTAAATTGTTATCATGTCTTATTAGCCTGCCTACGAAAGTGGTTCCGGGAAAGGCAGGCTAAAGATACATGATTTTAGTTACCTCTCGTATAATTTTAGGTATTGGCAATCAAACGTTCTCAAAAGTCCTCTAGATGCCTCAGAAAATACTAATTTCATAATCTGGATACACATCGCGTGTGTAGAATTACTGAGTACGAAGCCATGCCAAGAGGAATAATAATCGTTTTTAATGCAGTCTGAAACGAAGGTATTGAAAATGTCTTGGGTATTTTACTATGCATTTAATTAGGTGAAATTTAAATTGTTCAACAGCAACTCGGTAATCTGATTTTGTAACACGCAGATTATTTAGAGCTATTTTTATATTTGCCTTTCTATTTTACACTTCACAGAATCGCGAAACTACGTAAGTATGTACAATCGCAGTCTAACGTAATTTTACCAATCCTATTGGCTGCTTTTTACTATAGGTTTGCGCTAGGACTAATGTATCAAACGTAGCCCGTGCACCTTCTGTCTTCAGTCTTATCTAACAATCAATTGCATACAACAACTTGGAAGAAATACACTCAGTAGAAATAGTCTTTGGTAGGGGAAGTTACTCTACGACTTAAGCTACGACTGCACTGTGAGTGGAAATACATAAAAAAATGTTAAAACTGTGCCCATGAAATCGTCAAGCAGTAGTTATCTGCACATTGTTCACACTTCACCGAGCCAGCAAATCGCATAACTTGCACTGTCCAGTGGTGGAAGATACCGCGCTTTTGACCTGTATACTGTTGGCTCAGCGACTTCTCATGTTTAAAGAACCTTCAAATTAAATATGGCTAAGGAAGAAAACGGAAAATTCCAGCGGCTACTCCTTCCGCAATAAATGTGAATTTTTGCAACATCATGGGACTTCATTCCAACATTAATGCGGTACTTTGCTACCTAGAGACTGCTAGGCCGACTCTCCTTTTCTTCACGGAGACACAAACTGACTGGTGTGATTTGATGGCTGTCGTCCCACAGGGCGGTGTATTGTCACCTGTTCTCTTTTCGCTGTTTATTATTAGCATTGTTTCTTCTCTCTCTTCTTCTTACCATTTATATGCTAATGATTTACAGATTTATACAGCTGCCCCATTTCCTGATATTTCTTTAGCTGTGCACGCTATCAATGACGATCTTGCTATTATTGCTGATTGGTCCCATAACTTCGCGCTTAAAGTCAATGCAGCCAAGTCACAAGCAATAATTATAGGCAGCCCACACTTTATATCTAAACTCTAGGGTACGGTTCTTCCTAATATTCAGTTTGATGGTGACATAATTCCTTTTTCTTCAACTGTATCTGATTTGGGAATTATTATTGACCAAACTATGTCGTGGGCCCCGCATATTAATGAAGCCAGCCGTAAGATTTTCGCATCTTTCCACTCACTCCGACGATTGCAATTTTTTCTATTATATTTCTATTTCTATATTGGAAACTAAAATCTTGTTGGCTAATTCCCTTTTCCTTCCTTTGCTAGATTATGGTGATGTCGCTTATCTGGACCCTTCCGAAGAATTGTTTGATTAGTTGGAAAGACTTCAAAACCTTTATGTTCGCTTCGTCTTTGGACTGCGCAAAAACGATCACGTCTCGAAATGCCGCAAACGTCTCAATTGGTTAACGATCAGAGACCGTAGGAAGATGCACATTCTCAGCTTACTTTTTAATGTTTTATTCGATCCATCTGTACCTTCCTACCTAAAAGAGACAATTCATCTTCGTGATGTGGACAATCGGTTGCGCTCCTGTGGTACCCTTGTACTCGATGTTCCGAGTCAGAATACCAATTCGTACACACAGTCTTTTTCTGCAAAATCTGTTAGTCTATGGAATGCACTTCCTCTAGAGGTAGACTGGCTCCCTCCATAGACTCCTTCAAACTCCGAGTCAAAAACATTTTAATTGGTGAATTGTGAGCATTTTTGGATGCATACCCTAAATAATTAATGTTTGTATATGTTCCTATTTCTTTTTTCATCTTTATTTATTGTTTTGTTTATGTATAACTTCATAATATGTATTAGGTAAAGTTGATGTGCGTTAGTTTCATGAAATTTATGATATTGTTGTAGTCAATTGGTGTACGTTTGTTCTCTCGCCCATATATGTTATTCTGTCAATAGATCTAGGTTGTCTGGGAGAGATCCCTTTTAGGGATAAGTCCGCCTTTGTAACGAAGAATTAATTTCATTGTAATATGTATATTTTTAATTTATCGTACAATAAAGATATTACAACAACAAATATCCTCACCGGCTGACACATCTTACTTACATTAGCCCGGGTACAAACTGAAACTCTTATTTGTACATTGTGCCGGGATATGTATGTTCGTTCGGTAGGATATTTGTAGTCGCCGTCTTTATAGACTTGAAGAGAGTAACATGTCGTTATTATGGATGCGCGTGGATCATGGCGGCCCCACCAGAATCTACGCGTGCTTTTACAGATCCTATAGCGGTGATACAGACACAGCTCGTTTATTTGAGCACCTGTAAATAGCGACTGACAAAGTTATCGAGCAGTATACCTCCGCGGAATTAGTAAATTTTGGGAAACTTTATTGCCCATCACACCGAATAGCTTGGCTCTCAGTACACTGACTCCGCAGGGGGATCTGCTCATGACTTTGCTTTGGCCTATGGTTTCTCTCAACTGGTTGTTTCTTCCATGAGAATACCAGATGGACCATACAATATTCTTACAGGACACCACAAGGGTTTAGAGGTAAGCCGCGTTAGACTTGTGTCTGAAATAGAGTGTAATTTGAGTAAAGTATCTGATTGGATGCGATTGATTTTTTTCAATTCAACCTGGTATGCTCAACAGGGCCAAACAGTACTTCAGCTCGGGGCCAAGACTTATGTTACATAAGTCCCAAGTCAGACCTCATATGGAGTACTGCACACTTTTGGGTGGGAGTACCTAAATATCAGCTAGCTCAGCCTTGTGACTCGATGCAGAGACGAGCTGTGGGAATCGTCGATGATCCTGAACTCACATACGGTGTTGAGCCCTTGAGTATGAGAAGAGATTTTGCCTCCCTTTACGTGTTCTACCGATTGTATAACATAACAGCTTCGTTTTACAATCGCACAGCTCGCCGACGGCTAGGAGTACATCCTCATACACTGGAACCGCAATGGTCGCGTACCATGCGGTTCCAGAGCAGTTTTCTACCAAGAACTATTAAGTTGTGGCATAAGCCAAGGTTTTCCCAAAGGGTCCCAATGGGGTTCTTCAAAAAAGACGTGATTAGCTTCTTACATGGTCGGTAACGCTAAGTAACACCCCTGGTGTGGCATGTGTCCACGGTAACTGCTTACCAATAGGTCTCTGCGTAGAAATAACTTGTTATTTTTATTTCTATATTTTGGACAGTACACTGCCATCAACTCGAAATGTAATTAAGGTACAATCAATATAATATATTCTTGAAAGATGAGACGTATACGTATTTAAAGGGACAATTTCATATCCATTTCCAAACGTCGGTCTACAACGACGCGCTATGTATTCATGTTTTTTTTAGAAAACAAAAGCAAATGAACCGTTCAAATAATGCTGCTAAGACTTCTTAATATCTACTGTTTATAATATAATGTTATATTCATAAAGCGCGTGACCGATAGAAAGTTAGATGTTTTGGAATTTAAGCGGTGCTCATTTTATGCTCCTACGAGTAACTCTCTGTCCATCTATCTATATAGGTATTCACACGCCAGAACCCTTATGGGATAGCAGAGAGATCCGAGCGTCATAAGACGCGGTCTTTAAATACTTCACTCGCTTCATTGACATACATAGCTCTTTTCTTTTCTTCACTCTCTCCGATTCCTAGAGCTCCTCACGTAGCCTTCTGATAAAACACGACCAATTTGATTGTGGGAGGTGAGTCCTCCCCCGGTTCCCACATCCTTCCGTTTTCGCATTATATATCTGTTTCGCCATGCAATCGTTTATTCAGAAAAGACATGCCCGAACCAACGGAACATGTCTTTTCTTATTATAGACACTCTCTTTCTTACAACTTTGTTGCGAATGCAGTCAGCAAGCGTTACGCCACAAATTTTGCGCAATGTACGCATCTCAACTGAGTTAATCTGCTTTTATTATCTCTATGCTATACTCAGCTTTCAATATTATAAGAATTAGTGGAGATTTTTTTATACAACTAGATTGGCAAACAAGCATGCGGCCTACATTAGATGGTAAGCGGCCACCGCAGCCTATTGACGCTCGCAACACCACGGGGATGTTACTCGCGCGCTGCCAATCTTGTGACCTAAAGCTGTTTCGTCAAAGTACCCAGTAATTTCTCTGCTATATCTCACCATTCAAACCGGAACACAGCTATATAAATATAGCTGCTTGGCGGTAGAAATAGATGAGACAGAGATACCCACGCAGATGACTTTTGTACGAAGTCTCCTTCTGGTTACAAATATGGTTAAAAATGTACTAAAAGCACTGCTGTTAACTATTAACGGTTTCTTAATTTGTGCATCATTTGACACATATAGCACTATTGATTTAGGCGATTTTTGATACCAAATACACACATCAAAAGTGTCTAGGGATCAACATATATTTTTGCAATAACTTTTCTCCTGATTGATATTAATTAAAATTTTCTTTAAGGATTCATCAAATAAAGTGTTTTCGTTTGTCTACAGTAACGATAAACCAAGTCACCTTTGCATTAATAAAGAAATTTGCCATTTTCATAATAAAGGGATTTTTGACATTTGAACCACTAACATTAAAGTTCGAAAAAAAGACTGAAATAACAGTTTTCTTTAACATTTTATTGGGTAACTTAAACAATTAATAATCCGTGTTTCTACCGCGAACACTAACAACACAAGAACATCGGTTTGGCATACTCAAAATGAGTTCATCCAAATCACGCTGTGGAATGGCCGCCCATGTTCGTTGCAACAACAAAAAAAGGTCTTCTTGCGACTGGATACCCTCCATATTCGGCAGAGCTTTTCTCTGTAGCATATCCCATGCATGCTCAATCGGGTTCAAGTCTGGCGACTGAGCAGGCCAGGGCATGACATTGATGTTAGCTGCGGCGAGAGTCTGTCTTACAACTCTTGCGGTGTGCGGTCGTGCATTATCATGCATTAACTGAAATAAGGGACCGATTTGCACTTGTAGAGGAACGATGACGTCTGATACAATCGTCTCAGCATAAATTTGAGCGTTGAGGTTGCCTCTGATCCAAATCAACTCAGTTCTTCCGCCGATCCAAATACCCGCCCATACCATGATGGTTCCACCACTATAAGGATGGACTTCCTGGCAGGATTTTAATCGCTGTTGGCGTCCAGGGGTTCTCCAGTGTCGTATACGTCTTGTATCCGGTCTCATACCAAAACGAGACTCATCAGAAAAGCACACGAAACGCCATTGTTCTTCTGCCCAATTTCTGTGTTCAAGAGCCCATTGATATCGAATCCTACGATTGTGCATTGCTATAGGTGGTACCCTTAGCGGTCTTTGGGAATGAAGGTTCACTTCATGCAAGCGGTTTCTGACTGTTTGGTCGCTAATTAAGTTCCCTGAAGAGTGATGAAGCGTCACGGCTAACATCATGGCGGTTATTGTTGGAGCTCTTCGAGTTGTGATTTGAATGTATCGGTCTTGTCTCCGTGTGGTGCAGCGATACCGTCCTCCATGGCGCTCAGCCACGGTACCAGTGCTTCGGTAACGTGTCCAAAGTCGACTGATAACACTCTGACTTGTATTCAGAGCTAAAGCCACAGTACGTTGCCGGGAACCAGCTTCTATCATTCCCACGGCTCTGAGCATTTCTTCCCTGCTTAAATGACGTCGCCGCTCCATAATAACGTTGGTTTTAATCAGTAGTAGGGAAACAGTAGCACTAATAATGTCTTCAATGCGTTGTATGTTTTTATAGGGAAAATATTGACAGCTGATTTTCATCTTTTACTCGAATTTGATTGACAGTTCCTGTTTCAAATTATGAAATGCACCAAAAAGGATCCATATAAATTTATAAAATCATAAATTTATTACAAAGCCACATCTCAATCTCAAGAAATCCGCATAAAAATGCTTGATCCCTAGACACTTTTGATGTGTGTATTTAAAACCCACCATTGGTGTGGTTAGTTCAAATGCCTTCTTAATGGCAGTAGATATAGTAAACACGGCGCAACGTTCCTCAACTGGATATGTCACACATATTATAAAGGTAAGCAGATCCGAACTGAGTTCATTTGTTTTCAAATTTCTGCGCACGTCTCACTTGTCTTACCTGCCTAAGACAAGCGTGTCCTGCGCAGAAATTTGAAACTACTCGTACTTGTAACTGGCACTTTAGCATAACTATTTTTATTTTTATAGCTAAGAAGTCTAACCGATTTCATTTCACGATACTGGCTCTTGAGAATACTGGGAATAGAGCTATTAAGTTATTAAATACATAACACGCTAAGTCAAGCTTATAACAGTCGATTAATTTATAACAATTTAGTGAGACCTCGTTACCACTTATGATCCTAGCCAAAGTCAATTCCAAAACTTCCTAATCCTACAAATTTCTTCTGATTAAATTTGTTGTGAGACGCAATGAACTTCACTGTTCATTGCATTTTTGATGGTCGCCGCTATTAATTTTGGCTGCACAGTGATGGGAATAGCCTGTAGTGCTACTACCAATAAACTTTCTTTCATCAGAAAGAAAGTTTATTGGTAGTAGCACTACAGGCTATCAAACTATATTACTAGAACAGATGTGTTTACGTGACGCTATCGATATAACTCGCTACCATAAAGTCCACCAGTGTTGAGATATAATAATGTGAGACTACTAATGGAGGTGTCATATTCCTTCTTACACCTACTAATTTCTTCTAATTAAATTCATTGGACGAGCTCGGTGGCGCAGTTGTGAAACGCGCTGTTACGCTACTTTGACACTAAAGCTCGTGGGTTCGATTTCCACATAGGACATTTGTATGCATTAACATGTCTGTTTGTCTTGATCTGCGTATTTTCTATATATAATAAGTATGGAAAACAAAAAAAAAATGTTTTTACGTATGTTTATCGTTTGTCTAGTACCAAGCTTCGCTTACTTTGTGGCTAGGTGTGTAATTTGACCGACAATATTTATTATTTAATATTTTATTTTATTGCAATGATACGAAACTTACAATAAAATAAAATACTTCATTTTAAACATAATACTTTTAAAACAAATTTAATTATCACTCAAGCAAAGGTTAACCTGCCTTTTTACGAAAAATATATGAAGAAGATAAAAGAATATTAGACTCTGTGTCATAATGATCATTCAGTTGATGATGTTGTACCTTGTCCTTTGCAATAAAATCTTAAGCAATGCTATTTTGTACTTTTTCAAGTGAAAGCTGAATATTTTTTGGTTAAGAATTGGCAAGTCGGTTTGTAATAATTATAAGGTACAGGATAACAACTCCTTAAAGGGTTGTTGTGTTCCCGCGTGTGAGTGAGGTCACCAGTAAAGCTCCTAATACTGCTTATACATAAAATTATGTAGATCCGGTGGTTCTCAGCTCTTGTACTAGAAGCATGGGTTTTGTCAAGCTCATTGGCGCAGTGATGAAACGCGTTGTTACGCTACTTTGATACCAACACACAGGACAATCATTTGTGTGCATGAACATGTCTGTTTGTCTTAGTCTAAGTATTTTTAAAAGAGGTAGGGCGCATCAAAGAAGCCCGTCTGGGGACGTACCTCCACATCACAGAAAACCGCAGTCAAATAACAACTCCTTAGAGGGTCGTTGTGTTCCTGCGTGTGTGTGAAGTCTCCAGTAAGCTCCTAAGTAGCCGCTGTGTTAGCAGGAGAGGTGACTTCGCAAGTGATACTTAATGTGTTGTAAGTGTTCAAAGCCTACGATAACCATTTTAGATCCGGTGGGCCACTTGCTTGTATATCTCCCGACGTTGTATAAAAAAAAAACATGTTTGGTAATCTTACCGAAGGGTCTTGCCACTATAGATCTATTTTCAAATCGTCAATTAGACATTATATTGGTATAATGATCACGTTTCTGAGCTTCGTTTTCAGCTCAAGTGGCTTTCTATAAGACTTCTTTACTCTTTGATCCTACCACCCCAACCTATTAAAAGAAAATGCCCTTCATAGCGATTCGCACCATGCATAGTGCACTTTTACTAGGTCTTAAAACACCATATCACTCCACCAATTCATTCTCGATCAAGTCAATGCACCTATGGAATGCTTTACTTTTCGATATTTAGAATTCTCAATAACTTCCATCCTTCCTCATTCCAAACTTTACTATCTCTATGTTAAGATTACATAATCAACATCATTTTCTTGTTTTTTCCCCTCAATCTCGTTAGTTTCATTTTCTGTGTATATTCAATGTAAGTATACATCAATTGGATAAAATGTGAGTATGTGTACATTAAGTTATATATAGCATATGTAATTATACATGTTTGTGTATTTATTCATGCATAATTTATAATGATTTTGTCTTCTTTAAGTTTGCTTTGCGCTATACTTTATTTCTCCTCTACCCAAAAGCTGTCTGGAGGAGATCACTACGCGACACGACCGCCGTTGTACTGGTATCTTTTTTTTGTTATTCTTTATGTATTTTCTTTTGGTGCAATAAAGTATATTGTATTATAATAATGATATCAACGCGTAGAATTAAAAAATATTAAGAAAGGTTACCGTGCTGAATAACTTCCAGACATCCAACAAGGCGATGTATACGCAACTTATTTCTGCTAGTAAAGTTATCACATTACTGAAGGTTGAAAACAACTTTACATTTTTGTAAGCGTACATTATGTTTTCATAAATATACTGAAATGTAACAGTGAGAATATTTATTTCTTTGAATAATGCCCTGATTGACTCTCTGGTGTCCAATTTATAAATAGATCTTTCTTATAATATATAAAAATTGTTTCAATGTCAGTCTCGGTTTTCCACACCAGTATACGATATAATGCTGTGAAAGTAACTTAAATAAACTAGCGCGCAGTAATCACGTTCATCAATTGTCTGATTCTCCTAACATCATATGCGGCTAAGCGAAACTTATGATAGTGGAAGTACTGTAGGTAGAAAAGAAATAGCAGGAAAGCTGGCTCCGAAACGATAGCGTAGGACGCGATCGGGATAATCGCTCGAGTGATGATTATATAATTCAGTTTAAACTTCCAGATCTAGAGAATGAAAGTTTAGCTATATACTTGTGTTCTATCGGGAACGACAAAAAAATGGTGTTTAAAAACACCCACGGGAATTTATTTATATATGTATTTGGAATTATCACTTGCTCAGCAGAAAGGAAAATATCGTGAAGAAAGTCAAGAAATTATATTTCGAAAGACGTGTGACCTAAGAAAGGTCTGGTTTTCCTTCTGGATTGGATTGTGGAGGTTGGACGCCAGATAAAAATAAATAATAAATAAAAAGCCCAATCCTAAGTAACACTGGTATATACTATTAATAATGGTAGATAATATTTAGTACAAATTAAAAAAAAAAACATTATTAGTAATTATATTATTCATTCCTTATTATTAATTAAAAACGTTAATATTATTTATTTTGGTATGTCCATTTTAGGACTCATTTCATTTCAGCCGGTCCTGTGCTGTGTCCATGTCGAGCCAGATGCTCTATGTTAAATACAATATCTTCACAAATTCCTTTGGCTTAGGTAGCGAACCCCGATAATCTTAATGGTTTAGAAAACGGGATGGCGCTAAGAAGAAGAAGTTATATTTTGTAATTTTGTATCTGTGCAGTCCGATTGAGCAGCTGACTGAGGTGTGCTCTCCATAAGAAGTTCACGGGTAGAATTTATTTTACCTTTTAAAGTTAAATGTTTTCTATCTCTATACAGCTATCCAAATAATAGCTATCGTAATAAAAATTAAATAATGCATCCTAGTTCACTGCCTCTAGCCATAGCAACCATCGGGTAATGGCATCGCATGCGGAAATTGTGTTACGTTTTATCAAAACGCGTCCGACGCTCGAGCGAGGTACCCACGCGATACCGACGTGTGCATCTCTCTGTTTAATTGCAAACATTTGCTGTGGTAATTGTAAGTTTAAGTCTAGTATACCAAAAAATATGCTGTAATAGAATGAGTAAACAAATTAATTTAGTACAATATATCTATGTATGTATGTATAATCAAGCTAAGTCGCTCACTTCTTTAATATTTATAATTTATACACGTTCATAAAAAAGTTCATAAAAATAACTTTTTAATTATTTTAATATCATTTAATTTATTTGTTATCATTTTAATCAGTATCTAAACCACATGTAATGCCTATACCTACCTATATACTCCTAGTAATACTTATCATTACAACAACTTTTAGATCCGACTTTTCATTCTATACTATAAGATGGTATAATATAAGAGTAACCATGACCTTAATTTTTTATTTGGGACTAGCAGAAGCCCGCGGCTTCGCACGCATGAGATTTGGGCTTTTAGTAGCCTTTATTTCTCTGATGACATGAAATGTTTTCTCTTCAAAAAAAAAGCAAAGTTCAGGGTCGTAAATACAACCATAGAGCGATTCAATTTTCGTACAGCGCTATCTATTGACCTTTACAGGAGGCAACGTATATGTATTTTATTTATATTACATTAAAATGCGTAGTTATTTTATGTTACAAAAAATACGTATTCTATGAAAATAATAAAAATAAAATTGCAAAGTCCCCCGAACGGGAAGATTTTTCCCACTAATTTTAGCAGTTTTTCATTTTTTACGCAGGAACCCTAAATATTTATGAGATAAAAAGTACCCTATATTCTGCTCTGAATAGTCCTCTACCTACCAGTGAAAGTCCCGTTAAAATCGGTTCAGCCATTTCGAAGATTAGCCCGGACAAACAAACAGACAGACAGACAAAAAAGTTAAAAATGCGTATTTAGGCTTTGGTAACGTGAAAATAATAATATGAGCTTAAGATAAAGGCTTTATTTTGAAATCACAGACAGACACTTCAATTTTATTTATATGTATAGATGAAATTGGGATGTTATTTTTATAGGAAAAGCAGTTTGGTACGGTGGGTACTATCGCATCTATGTCTGATTGAGAACTGACGGAAACCTTTCTTTTTATAAAATATTTGCTTATGGATCTAGTGGTATCAATAATGTGTTGTTTTTAGACAACTTACGCCATGGATGTAGTACTACTTTAAGCAATCGATTAAACTGTAAAATACAAAGTACCTGTTTACCCGGGGCGTATCTTAACAGGACAATAAACAGTATGAATGAGTTGACTGTCTCTACTTCGCTAGTAGCATTATATTATATAATACATTAGAATTGCTAGCTTATAATATACAATACCTAGTTACTTCGAAACTAATGCAATATGTAGGGACTAATCTTGTTGACGACAAATATATAGATGAGCAACGATGCTTGTATTGAACAGAATCATCAGACAGCAACATTTCACAAATGAATCTTTTACATCAAAATATACAAGACTTGACTGGCAGACAATTGAAAATCGAATTAGTATTGAAGGGACGTGCATATGTTATGTCTACTCCCTGGCATTGCTACAAAAAGCAACTGTATATTAATAATATTACATATATTTCATTCATAACGTTATAAACTATTCTTCTTTCTTTTTATTTAACGAACAATTATAATCTTCTAAACATCAAAAAAGATTAAATAAAATTGTAAAGAAACACAAGCAGTATAGTAACAATGTAGTAATTTCATTTATGTGTTGCAGTTATGAGATTTCCTGTAATACAACTATATCCCAGGCTACACAATCTAATTCTACATTGCCTTAACGCCCCAGCGCGTCCAAGTCCTATATTGTGACAATAATAGCTTCTACTGAGCAAAATATATAAGCATTGCAATGCAGCTGAGACCTCAAGCTTATTGTCAGTTTAAGATAAACGATGTTCTACCTACAATATACACAAGTAACATACATCATGTGTCATATTGGATACAACTTCATTTTTATAGAATGCATTTATCCGGTTTCATAGGCTAAAGGGTTAAGCCCAGATGGGTCACTTTGAAGAGTAAGTTTCGAAAGCGACTCAATGTACTGATTTAATAATGAAGAATTTTGATTGCTAAAGTTTGAAAATTTTTTTTTCTTACACATAGAGCGGTAAAAGTTGCATTGGCAACAGGAGGAGGAGGAATTTGATCACAATTCGTTGTAACTTATATACTTATTTTTTGTCGTTCTATCTTCTTATTTTTTTATATGAGAACATTCACCTAGTTAGCAACTAATAAATAAATGATATAGCGCCTTCAGGTTCCTCTTCACTCAGGTTTTCTCACGGATTTCTAGACCAATTCTTCAAGACATCGTCTACTCTACTTCGGAATGCACTGCTTGTCGTAATCAAAGAGGATTTTAGGTTTTATTATAAGGTGATATATCTTTAATTATTACGTATATTTGTTTATATATTTTATTACGAATATATATAATTTGTATTTCATCTTTTAAGCATGCATGTTTATTTTATGCTGTGCATGGGCGACACTGAAAGTTTTGAGCTCTTGAAAGTGTTGGGATCATATTTTTAAAATATTTTAGTCCTTATTTCTGTTTTACAATATGGCGGGAAATCGTTTTGCACTTGAATCTATATTTTTATTTATTTATTTAAACTTTATGCACACAGGTGTACAACGGCGGACTTAATGCTATACAAGCATTCTCTACCAGTCAACCTTAGGGTGATGCAGAAAATAGTATATAAGTAGGTGCACAGGGGAACAACATCAACAAATACAATGCTATATTCATATGTTAAAGTTTGTCGTCGGTAATGAACATATAATGGAAATGACAAGAAAAGATTTTAGGCCGACAAATATTATAATTTGATTTGAAACCACGTTGACGTTTTTTTTCTTTAAACTGTTTTAGATATTTACCTTAAAATGATATACACAAGGTTTGAGAAAGAAACGAGCCAGCAGCTAGGGTGACATCGCGCGATTGCATACATGTCTACAAGGTCTATGGTTTATAGATTCTACTTTTACAAGATGAATAAAAGAAACATGACCATCCATACAATTTAATCAGTTTTAATAGGGGGCCAAAATCATTTTAGCTATTTATTATCAACGTAAATTGGAAAAAGTTTCTACACTTAGAAGTGGCTATTGGCGCACAATATATATATATATATATATGAACACCAACCTCACATGCAATCAACTTGACTTTAAAGAAGACTGTTTTAAAAATCCCATGAACAAATAAGATGCGTTTTTGTAGCAGGTAACAAATGACAAGATGTATTTTCGGTTAACTATCAAAGTAAGATTGTTTAACAAAATGGCGAGGTACTTATATTATGTACTATTTTCTGAGTGGCAGGAAAGATGACGTAATTTCACAAAAGAACGCCATTTGTATTAATTCCTTCAATCTGTGTGAGAAAGGTTAAATTAAAAGGGGATAAAAGTAGATTATTAACCTGTCGCGCAATTTTTAACCGAGCATGAATATTTTTATCTTTTCTTTATTGTTCTCAATAAGACTTGCACTATCGCCCTAGTAGAAATGTTTGAAGACAAATCAAGACTTTTTTTATACTACGCCGGGAGGCAAGCGTACGGCCCACCTGATGTAAAGCGGGTACCATAGCCTATTAACTCGTGCTACTACGTCGGGAGGCATACAAGCATACAGCACACCTGATGTAAAGCGGGTACCGAAGCCTATTAACGCTTGTAATATATTAAGTATCACTCGCGCGATGCCTCCTCTGCTGCTTACACAGCAACTCCTTGGGAGCTTACTGGTGACCTCACTCACACACAGGAACACAACAACCCTCTAGGAAGTTGTTAGTTCGCTGCGGTTTTCTGTGAGGTGGAGGTACTTCCCCAGACTAAGTACTTATCACTTACTTTGCTTTGATGCGCCCTACCTCTCTTAAAACATCCAGACCAAGACAAACAGACATGTTCATGCACACAAATGTTTGCCTTGTGTGGGAATCGAATCCACGAGCGTTGGTGTCAAAGTCGCGTCATTCACGACTGAGCCACCGAGCTCGTCCTTGAAGTAGAGTATCTACCAGTTAAAAAGTGACATCTTACACAGATTAAGAAACACAAACAAACGAATTAAGCACAACAACGTGTTGGAATACACATTACAATTATTAGATTACTATACAGACGATCCTAACTTGCTCTACACCAAATTCAGTAAGTAAGTATCAAGTAATATTCATGAACAAAATCATAAAGGTAAGACAAAGATAACAAATAAATTTAATGAATAATAAAATGTAATGTAAATTTTGGCTACATAGTATATTGTTAATACAGAAACAGGTACAGGTATAACGAACTATAGTAAATGTTAAACAAGTGGCAAATCTTGTTCAATTTGAAGACTTCATTACCACTAACTCTTTTAATTTATTTACCACATGTTGCTACAGTGTTTTTTTTATTGATGTTTGATTTCTTTATGTATGTACGTATGTATATCTTCACGCCAAGTCCCTTGCGGGGTAGGCAGAGAGTACCGAGCGCCATAAGACGTGGTCCTTGCACACTTCACTCTCTTCTGTGATATTCATAGCTCTTTTCATGCACGCTCGCCGGTTCCTGTGGCTCCTGACATCACCTTCTAATAAAACACGAGCAATTTGGTCATGGTAGGTTAGTCTCGGCCTTCCTCGGCTCCTACATTCTTCCACTTTTGCATTGTATATCTGTTTCGTCATTCTTTCGTCCCGCATTCTTTCTACATGTCCGAATCAACGGAGCATGCCCTGTTTGATTTATTTGAATCATTAAAACATAATGTACGACCTTAAAGTGAAACTTTTTAATTTACACATTTTTAATCAAGCGAAGTAAATAAAACTTTAATAGCGTTGAACATTAAAAACTTAGAGGATGAGGAAATAATAATAAAAGTATTTTATTGTATTACTGAGGCAATAGCTCCGTACTTGACAGTTATCTTTAATCAGTATATAGGTAAACCCATGTATGTCTTTTTCGACAGCGTTCAGCAAAATAGTCGCAATTGTTAATCAAATTAATTGATTAATCAATTACAATTCTATTTTAAGAGTTATGATTTTTTTCACGATGCACCTGTATATGGTTTTCCAGCAGGTAAATCGATTACAGATTCATGCTTAGGCATGTTCTTAATGCGTGGTAGAGATTGCATAATGCTACTGAGGTCTCCTGTGATTTCTTCAAATCTTTTAATTGTTTTGGTCATAGGATGTAAATGCTCAATCTGTTCTAATTATATCTTTAGGATCATGCAATTTGATCTAACCTGATTTGTGTGCTTCCGCCACCAATTAGTTCAAGCGCCGGCCGGCTCCCACCCACTACTGTTAGACCTACTAGCAGGTTAGATCAAATTGCATGTAAATTTGACTTTCGCAAAATAACGCCTGAATCTATTAACTATCTTTAGGATCGATAACGCAAGAGTGACACCACTGGTGTTGCAAATGTCAATAGGCTACAGTAACAGTTATCAGACCGTATGCTTGTTTGCCATCTTAGTGGTATAAAAAAATCTGTAATAAAATAATAGTATGAGGACAGTTGACATAAATGGGGCTAAATTTAAATTCAGTAACGTTAATATAGGGGTGCACCATGATTCTATTTTGGGTCCCTTTTTATTTTTAGTGTAAATTAATTATTTGACCTACAAGGTGCAGGGAATGCCGGGCATTACTGCACAAACAATAATCAAAAGGAAACATCCTTTTGATTATTGTTCGCTGGTGTAAAAACACTGACAAGTAAATAGTGTTTCTCATCAAACCAGCCCGTCTGGGAAAGTACCTCCACTTCACAGAAAACCGCAGCCAAATAACAACTCCCTAGAGGGTTGTTGTGTTCCTGCGTGTGAGTGAGGTCACCAGTAAGCTCCCAAGGAGTTGCTGCGTAAGCAGCAGAGGAGGCATCGCGCGAGTGATACTTAGTATATTACAAGCGTTAATAGGCTACGGTACCCGCTTTACATCAGGTGGGCCGTATGCTTGTATGCCTCCCGATGTAGTATAAAAAAAATGTGTAGTTAAATGACTCGGACAATTGACGGATTATTTCAGCTACTTTCACAGCATTACGTATTTGGGTACACTGCTATGAGGAAACACGGTTTATTTATAACATGGGTTTCTAATGAATCATAGGAAACTGTATAACGAAGACCCAATGTTGTTTAAATAAATTTTGTTCATATTTTTTTTCTTTTTGCCTTTTTTGTACTGTATTTTTTAAATTCTGGGGGTGTTCTAAAATCCTTCTACTTTTACTATTATTTTTACTCTCGGCACTGTGAGATGGCACTTAAAACTAGGGGACACCAAATGATGGAAAGAGAGTTGAACCTGGCATAATTTACGTATGATTTCATAGTCAAATTTAAAAAAAAAACGATGCAATGAAAGCAAAATGCGCTAACTTATGGACGTG
Source organism: Pyralis farinalis (assembly GCA_947507595.1). Classification (NCBI taxonomy): domain Eukaryota; kingdom Metazoa; phylum Arthropoda; class Insecta; order Lepidoptera; family Pyralidae; genus Pyralis; species Pyralis farinalis. The sequence goes on from OX382270.1 coordinate 19,895,802, forward strand.
AAAACTGGGTATGGCTTAGGAGGAGAGCATGAAAATTGAATAAATGCGAGAATTGCGCAAAATTAGTGGCGGTAAACTTATAAATATGCAAATTCGTATAAGTTTCCCTCAAATAATCAATGATTATGATCAAATTTTTATCATTGGAGTGAATAATATTATTCTAGTGCTTTTGTAGATTGATAAATTCGAGTCTGTTAAAATAGCTTGATTATCAATTTCATTACAATAAATGTTTTGTCATAATCTTATAATAAAAATTACACTGTAATAGCACGTAATTATTGGTGATTTTCACAGTTTATTTAGATACGCATGCTGTGTGTAGCATTGTGTACCGTCATCAATCATGCCACCATTCACCATATCCCAAAGTACGTTAGTTTGCGTTCATCAATATATATGTCAATATTAGAATAGGGAAATTTTGATTGTAACATAAAATTTATTTAGGAAAGTCTGGAACTAAAACTCATTTATTGCATAGTTATAATCAGTTTACATAAAAACGTTATAAATCAAGTGTAAGGGTGTACTGCGTTTGCGTTTACACATACATTGATAACGCTGACATTTTTGTGCAGCTAACGTTTTTTGTGAGACGAGCTCGGTGGCGCAGTGGTGAAACGCGCTGTTACGCTGCTTTGACACCAACGCTCGTGGGTTCGATTCCCACACATTACAAACATTTGTGTGCATGAACATGTCTGTTTGTCTTGGTCTAGGTAATTTCTATGTATAATAAGTATGTATTTAGAAAAAAAAAAAAATTTACGTATGTTTATCAGTTGTCTAGTACCCATAACACAAGCTCCGCTTACTTTGGGGCTAGATGGAGCTGTGTAATTTGTCCGACAATATTTATTATTTAATTAATATTGTACCGATTTTATAAATAGATTCAATTTTAAATTATATTTTATATACTATGTGAGTAACCACAGTCTATTAATAGCAACATTTATTTTACCAAATTAAAATTTTTCAACTCTTCCGCTCCTGTGGAAAAACACATATTTAGCCCATAATCCTTACTTAAAATCTGATATTAATTTAAAATTGAATCTATTTATAAAATCGGTACAATATTAATTAAATGTCAGCGTCTGTTGCTTTTGAAAGCCAAAAAACCTATTTTGCGTTGTCGAGCATTTTAACGACTTTATATATAAAAATATATAATAGTCAATAATTTTAATTTAAATAAATCATTAGTTTGCATAATCGATCTTTTAAATGTCACGTATCACGTGTAAATGTTGTTGTACGCACAACAAAGTTATTAAACAGCATTGCTTGAAAATTAGTTTGGCTGCATTATTTTTATGATTATCTTAGAAAACTAGTGCATTTCAACTTAGGTGAAAAGACCACTCCTGTGAGAATTTTAAAATAGTTAAAGTGTCTATTTAAAATAATATAAATTTAACTTAAGTGTGCTTATAATATTATAATGATTATTCTATTCATCCATAGCTTTACGCCAAAGCCATTGCGGGGTAGGCAGTGAGAACCGAGCGCCATAAAATACGGTTCTTACACACAGTTTCAACGGCTCCTGACATCACCTTCTGATAATACAGGATCAGTTTGATCATGGTAAGCCTTTTTGCATTTTTTCTACATGTCAGAACCAACGTACTATGGCCTCTTCTTATTTATACACGGTCACTCTCTTTCAGATCAAATCAGTTTCTAACATCATCATTACGAAAGCGGTGTACAAGCGTTAGACCACAAAAATTGCGCAACGCTTTCGTTTCGACCGCATTTATTCTACTGTCATGTTTTCTCAACTATACCCAGCTCTCACTTCCATAAGTTTGCGTTGGGATCAGCACTGCATTGTGTAGCGAGCTGTGCCTTTTGGGTGCCGTTTGTTCTTTTCACATCAGCGATATGGATTGTATACATTGGATGCGCTTTCAGCAGGGATGGTAGATCCATCCCTACTGAAAGCACATCCAAGATATACAATCTCTTCCAATACTTCATCATCAACCGTAATCTTTACATTGGTTCTGGTGTCTTCTCTATCAAATTGCATTATCTTCGTTTTCATCGCTATCAGCAGTAAGCCCTTCTCCGTACCGTCTTTCATAATAACGATTATAAAAATGTTATTAATTATATTTAAGTTAAATGCATTCATAAGCTATTGTGATAAAATAATAAACACTCGACTAAGTATAATGAATTTATTATTTAATATTCATGGCTGCCATATTGTTAACTTGTAATATTGTAAACAAAACCACTGCGCAAGCTCAATGAAGGTACCTTCTCTCGTATTCTTTTTTGTTTTGTTTGCATTCTGTATCTTCTACATCACGTAATAAATTTCCCAGCATAGTAAAATGAGCATTTGTCATAACCGTGGTAAACACATTCATATGCGGACATGTAGGAGTTGATATTATCTTCATTTTCGTGGACAAAGACACGAACAATTGCTTGTTACATAGGAGTAATATTCATTCCAAAAATCACGACTGAATATTTGTAGTGTTGTTCTAAAATTAATGTACTCGTATAAAACTAATAACTATAGGTATCGTGTAGAGAAAAAAACTGTGTACTGTACCTACTTTTCACATCAACCCCGACGTCATTTTCCCGTCGCAAGCTTCAAAAAAGCGTGTTTTTTTCGATATTCATCGACAGTTCATTCATCTGAAGTGAAACATTGACAGTTCTTTTATAACCACGAACAATAGCCGCCGCACCACCCAAATTTGTATTAATAAGGCTTTTTTCACATCGGTACGTTTAACCGCCCCGGTTTGACAAATTTAATATAAACGATATAGCTCCAATCTTAGTTGAGCATTGTATTACACAGTTACACTTATTTCACACTTATTTCATTATTAGCTAACACACCATTCATTGTTTCATGTACATATGTCGCAATTGTTAATAAATAACAAATCAAAATAAAATAGACGCATAAAAAATGAAACACAAAGAACATTTACTATATTTCTGTTATTAAATATTTTAAAAACTAAACATGAAAAATAAATTTACCTCATTTGGTGTAGTTTCTGATTGTTTCATCATTGGATACTTCAACAAATATATGCACTCTTTCTAATACGATTAATACAAACATACAAAACTTAGTACCACAGAAACAACAAAAATAAAAGTTGCCAAAACTAATAACAAAGTAAAAGGAAAGTGAACTAAAGTCTGTTAAAACATTGCAGTTCTATCACAGCTTGATCTTTCTTAGTAAGTTTGATTGTTAAATTGCATACATACCAACCGTCCGATTTCGGCCGTCACCCGCAAAAAATATTTGTTGCAACGCGAATGCGCGAGGGAGATGGCGAGAAAGCGCTCTTTAACAACTTTTTAAAGGGAGCGCGATTGACGGGCGCAGCACAACCCGCGGGTACCGGCGATTCATTAAGTAGGAGCGTGGAGGCTGCGAGTGGCGGATCCCCCCGCTCCTCTGCTCCCCCCTCGAGTCGCGCTTGCGCCTGCCGGCTCCAATCGCTGCCCTGTTGCTTCTGACACAACGTCAAAACGCAAACGCTATGAATACGGTTAATCGTCGCGGAATCTGCCAACAATCGCGATCATCTGCGTTCAGATTAGGACAACTTCGCAGACGATCTAGGCTATTTTGTTATTTTGTTTGTTAATTTAATGCGGTTAAAAATATTTTAATTTTGATTCTTTAGTTTCTTTTATGAAAGGATTATTTTTTTTATACACGTTAGAAGACCAACAAACATACATTACCTGATGTAAAATTTATACAGGATATAATTTAATTAACAGAATTCAAAGTATACTATTGTCCATCTTGACGAAAAACTTTTAGCGTAAGCAATTTTGAAATCGATAGAAAAAGTTCACATGTGAAACATAATCAGCTGATCGATGGGATTAAATGGAATCGGATCCATTTTTTTTGTACATCTATCAGCCTTTAACGTTTGACCTATATAGAAATACACGTAAACAAATTACGTTAGTCTAGTCACTGACATAATTATAAACGACATAGTAACACAATAAAAATATTTTAGCAACAAATATTACACTATTACTTTTTTTTTAATATGTTACTGTAAAAAACCCGAAAAACAGTAATTCTTAGGTTTTACCAGTAAATCTTCAGACTTACCGGCATGAGTTCGTAAATTTATATATTAATAAAAAGGGGAAATATTTTTCGGATTTATACCATTAGAAACTGATACATGCTAGGTTTTATCAGAGGCGCTTGGTAAATGTACATTTTGGGAAGAAAACAACAAGTACTTTTTCTTTATTTATTTCAATTAACTATCAGTAATCAACAAAGTAATTATTAATCATATTACCAATCAGTCAAATCCTTGCCTATATAATAATATTTTTTGAGACAGTTACATTTTTGAATCCTTGCCCTCCAGTCAACGACAACTTTCCAACAACTTCTCGAAGATTCACTTCTTTATCTCTAACAACGTCTTCTATCTTATAAAATATTCAGAGCATGAAGTAAATTATTTCCGAGCGTAAAACTGCTTTAGTACTCCAATATTCGTACCAAGTTGGTAAAAGTCGTTTTCCTTTACATCTCCCACATCTACCACAACTACAATAATGCTTTTTGGGTCAGTTTTAGCTCTGTCGATGTCAGGTACTCTCAGTCTTACATTTGACCAACTTTCACATTTGGATACTTATTAGCCGATATGGCTTTCATTCTTTCAGCTTGATTTTCTAAATTCAATTTAGCTTTTTTCTTATTGTCTGGACAGATTCTCTCTTTCTCGTTATTGCATGTTCTTGAGACTGAGTTGTGTTTTCTGTCTCTGAATCGGTATCTCTGAATTGTTACATTAGTATTATCGTTTATTTGCTTATCCTTCAACTTTTCGGTTTCAATAATTTCATTTTCTTGAGGTTTAGCCTTCACACATTCACTGTTAATGTCCTCTTCTGACTCATTTTCAACAACATTGTCTTCCTTGCCGTGTTCAATTGTATTTTCGTCGTTCATATTTTGATCTGTATTTTTTTGCAAATGTAACAAGTTTTCTAAATCTTCTTCTGATCTTAATAATCCAATCATATCTTTAGTAATTGCTGACGTTGCAATTCCCATCTTCATGAGACTACCAAATATTGCTTCGTAAGGGGAGCATTTAATTTTCTCTATATGCTCTATTTTTCATGGCCTGGATGAATTTGAAACCTTCTGACCACATTGATGACTAATTAGTTTCTATCCACGTGCTAAGCATATTCTCTATGTAGTGATTAACACGCTCCACTAATCCTTGACTATGGCTGTGTCTTGGCTTTATGTGCATGATTTTAATATCCGGCCACATAGAGCATAAACTGTCAATTACTTGGTTACGAAATTCCCGACCATTATCGGAATGAAGGATAGGTACTCCAAAAGTGGAGAAAATAACGAGGAGATGGTATGCAACTTCTGCTGTGCGTTTAGTTTAAATTGCACGAAAGATCACAAATTTAGTAACATGGTCTTGGTAAACGAATATGAATTTATAATTTCCACCAGGGTTTGTTTGTAGGTCTATGAGATCTACTTGACAGCGTCAGTTCATTTTACTATGAAGTATATAGGCTTGATGACAATTTCCTTTTTCAAAGTCTTCTGTTTCTTTTGACAATGTTGGCATAGCTTTAAATATGTCATGATAATCAACTGTAATATTATTATACTTGCAATTACATTCCTTAAGCATCCTCGTCCTTCTACCGTGTCAACAGCAACATGAACTTCTTCGAGAATGTTGAATAATTCTTCATAACAAACGTAAAACTTGATTTCTCCATTCTTTTCTTTCATCGGCGCAATAAACTTTTTTTCGCCCCCTATCGTTAAAATATCATCAAATTTATATGCCTATAATGAACAGTTTCCTTCTTTTTCGCGTTCTTTGCAGTTTTTACTTCCTCTAAACACAAAATTTTTAAAAATAAAGGTAAAAGTTATTATTGTAGACCAGAGGGAGACTTTGTACAAAAGTCGTCTGCGTGGGTACCTCTGTCTCACCTTTTTCTACCGCCAAGTAGCTATATTCCTGTAGCTGTGTTCCGGATTGAAGGGTAAGATATGGCAGAGAAATTACTGGGTACTGTGACGAAACATCCTATAGGTCACAAGATTGGCAGCGCGCGAGTAACAGCCCCGTGGTTTTGCGAGCATCAATAGGCTACGGTAGCTGCTTACCATCTAATGCGGGCCGCAATGCTTAGTTGCCAATCTAGTTGTGTAAAAAAAGTCATTATTTTTCTTGCTTGCTACGCGCCATTATTTCATAAAATCTATGTTTTACACTCATATCGATTTATTGGATTCTTCCAAACAGTAAAATATAATCAAATATCGAATTATACTCACTTTCGAGCTATAAATTGTTTTAAAATAATAAAATCACCAACAGAAAACGAATTAACTTGTGTCCAAACGGGTTCAACTATCGACTAAGGCGAGCTGTGCCGGTAAAGGGGGTGGTACGGGAAGCGTGGGGTTGCAAACTGCCGCGCGTTTGAGACGATGTGACATATTATTTATTATTTACATGTTCTGACATATCTGTTTATCGACATTTACCGTGTATTTGAAGTAAATCTTAAGATTTATCAAGTGAATGGTGGTAAATGCTCGAAATAAACGAAGATCACAGATATTTTCGGACTTTTACCATAACAACTTAGGTTTTACCGTATTTCGAGGTTTTACAGTAACCTATATACAAATGTAATTCAGTAGCTAAATCATGCCAGATGGAATTATTGTTAATGGTTGAGGTATCCCCACTTATATTTTTATTTCATTTATGTTATATCTATATAATAAACTAATTAGATTTCTAAACATTAATTTGGATAATGCAATAATACTTCCTTCTCTAGATTACTCCTAAGCTCCGATTCGTCGATACTTTGACACTATTACGTTATTATATTGTTATCAAAACTCGATTGTCAAGTTACATAGTGGTAGTCGTTATATATGAATATGAATTAAGCTCCTGTAATTTTATAAACTCACATGCTTCATTCTCAGTTAAGTCCGGAAGTTTGAAATTTGGAAAAATATTCCATTCGTAATGAGGATGTCTACACTATAAATACGTTTAAAATAGTCCCAATAGTGGTTATGAACACACAGATATCCTCTTAACTTCAGAGTACACCAAATTTAAGGTTTGCTATATTTCAGAAGGTTAAAAATATTTGCAGCTTAAAGTAAATTACTACTTTGTTCCTAACTTTTACCCACTGAACCTCCATCAGGACGATACAAGCTAAATCTAAATCCTTTAAATACGTTCGCCTGATATTTATGGCAGGGTTAATAGCATGAGGTAAGCCGAGGCCAAGTGTGACCCTACGAGATGTAGAATTTTGAAAAACCGATACAAAATACTGGTTGGAATTTTACATTAAAACATAAGAAGTTTACGCAAATTCGTATCTGACTACTCTTTTATTTCTTAATGATAAGCCTCGCTGTCTTCTCAGCAAGAAAAATAATCAGATGAATGAATGCCCTTGAGCATTTCAGACTCGTCCTTTGAGAAAAGATTTCTGAGATAAAGGAAAATGTGTGCAGGGGAGAGCCGCACAAAAAGTATGATACCGCAAAGTAAATCATTTCAAAGGAATTCTTCACGCAAATTATTCCTATACAAATGGTATTACTCGTAAACACGATGAATGTAATTTTGAAATACGAAATCTCCTCTTCCCCTTCGCTTTTTAATTGAAAACCGAATTGAGGAGTTATAGGGTTGAATATTATTAAAATCTTGTAATGTGCAATATTTTACTAACTTATTTTATTTGTTAGTTTTGTTTGAAATTTAATTGTGCTGAAATTCACCACATTTGGGTCACTCTATAATTATAGAATATTGCGACTGCAACTAATCTGACAATAGAGCTGAAAGGTTATTACTGAATCTCACTATTGAAGTGACTATTGAAACACAAATTGAATCAAACAAACATTACATTACCCGTGGTTTCTACGTACTTTGTAGAATTCCATTATGGCGATATTAATTACCCTATGATTTTGTCCACATTTAACCATATATTTTTAACTAATCAGTTTATGACAGTGACAACGAAATACAATAATAGGCACTTAATAATATGCGCTCGCTGTGGCTTGGTGTAACGAGGAACAGATATAGGTACAGTTAGAAAAATAATTGCCATGCTATGAAAATTACTTACACCAGGGATTCCTGAAGTAGTCGATATCGACCCCTTGGGGTTTTCCAGGCGTCGATATAAACGAAAACTGATTTTGGAGGTTGACGAGGTCTAAAAATCGACCCATGTTAATTAACACAAGTTTTTATTTGAAACTTTGAAGATACTGTATATGTTATGTTCCGTGTACCATCTTGTTCTAAGAATGACTAATATTTTAGTTGGAAGTATAATTGTTGTACTTAAAAAAAAACAGGAGATTTTTGGATTTTTAAAGTAATGGCTATGGGGGTCTGAGGTATCAGTTCCTTTTGGAAAAGTAGTCTCTTGCTCAAAGTAGTTTGGAAAGTTACAAAAAGGTGTAAATCAGGGAAATTTACACCTTTATGTAACTTTATTTTTGGTGCTTACACGCATTTTTCATATTTTGTGGTCGCAGAAGTACTTGAAGTATTAATGTCCTAAATTTATAACCGTAGTGCCTTTTCTTTCTAAAATAAAATATGCATAGACTTCCGTTTTTCCAATTTTAGTACCGAACACTAAAAACGATAGTAATCTAATACAAAGAAACGATTGCGCCCAAAAGAAAATGCTGTAAATGGAATTAATTAACCAACTTTAATTTATCGTAATCGCATACTTTACGTAACGTAACAGAATTAAGGTTAATTCTGGCTCAACCTTCGTCAAAACGGACAAGTTAAAAGTCAATCGAGCAAACGTACCGACTCGGACTTCATTTGTATTAATTAAGGTTATATTTACACTTGAAATTAATGTTCATATTTGTAGATGGTTGCTACGATAGTTATTTCTACTTTAACTTTAAATATAATAGGGGTTAAAGAATAAAAATGTCGTTTTATAGTAAAAGATACTTTTAATTGATATTAAACATTCAAGGTGTGAGATTTTTTCATTAAAAAAATTTGCAACATTTGGTTTTCGAATTTCATTTTTTTTTTTATTCAACTTAGACGGGAAAGATGGATACTTCGAAAACCTGAGTAATTTTTGAATACTAGTTCCGACGCGGAACTAACGCGGCAGAAACGGCTCGCAATCTCAATGCTGCGTTTGGAGTGGAGACTGCTAATAAACGCACCGTGTGTTTTTGTTTTAAACGACTTGAAGAACGAACCACGTGGAAGACCGCCCACACAGGTGAATAACGCTGAATTGAAGGAGATGGTGGAAGCCAATCAGAGTCAAACTACCCAGGAATTGGCGGCATGGTTTGACGTTGTCTTACCTACAATATTGACTCATTTGCATCAAAACAATAAGATAAAAAATATGAAAAATGGGTGCCTCAAGATTTGACTCATCTGCAGAAAGGAACGCGTGTTGAAACTTGTGTTACCTTGTTGAATCGGTACAGAAAAAAGGAAAGGATTGCGGTTGATGACGAAGTGTTGGAACAAGTGAATGAGATTGTATATCTTGGATGCATTTTCAGCAGGGATGGAAGGTAGCAGTAAGCAGAAGGAAGCAGATATACAATGCAAAAGTGGAAGGATGTAGGAGCCGAGGAAGGCCAAGACTTATCTACCATGACCAAATTGGTTGTGTTCTATCAGGTGATGTCAGGAGCCCTGCATGAGAAGAGCAATTAATGTTAAAGAAGCGAGTGAGATGTATAAGGATCGAGTCACGTGGCGCTCGGTTCTCTCTGCCTACCCCGCAAGGGATTTGGCGTGAAATTATAGATAGATAGATAGGTGGAATGTACACCGCTTATGATGGGAAAACTTTTTGGCAGTAAAAGCTTGAGCCAGTAGGCACAGCTCGCTTTACACAAGGCAGTGCTGGTCTCAACGCTTACTTATGAAAGCGAAAGCTGCGTATGGCAGAGAGCGCATGAGAGTGGAATAAATGCGCTCGATATGCGAGCGTTGCGAAAAATTTGTGGCGTAACGCTTGTAGGCCGTATTCGTAATGATGTTGTTAGAATCAGAGCTGGTTTGAAAGAGAGTGTCGGTATTAAAATAAGAAAAGGCATGCTGCGTTGGTTCGAACATGTAGAAAGAATGCAGGAAGAAATAATTACGAAACGGTTATAAAACACGAAAGTAGAAGAATGTAGTAGGAGCCGAAGAAGGCCAAGACTTACCTACCACCAAATTGATCCTGTTTTATCAGAAGGAGAAGAGTAATGAGTGCTTAAGAAGCCAGTGAGGTGTGTAAGGATCGAGTCATGTGGCGCTCGGTTCTCTCTGCCTCCCCACAGGGGATTTGGCCTAAAGTTATAGATAGATAGACATTATACAAGTCGACGCCCCGTTTTCTGATTTATATGTAGTTAAACTAAATTATAATAAAATTAGTTGTGGTAACAAAATCAGATTTTTTAACAAACTTGGTTGGTATAAAGAAACTATGAGAATGAAGAGCTGAGAGAACTTTTTATAACCGCACCGCTCGTCGACGGCGGGGAGTTCACCCTCACACGCTTGAACCGCAATGGTCGCGTACGGTGCGGTTCCAGAGAAGTTTTCTTCCGAGAACACTCAAGCTGTGGAATGAGAAATGAAATGATGTCACTAGTAGCCCACTATGTACGAACTCAGTTTTATGAAATTCAATATATCGACAGATCTCTAGTACTACTAATATCTACATACACACCTAAGATTGATATTATACATTGAGAGCAGTGGGGTAAGAATTATAAACAATATATTAAGAAACGGAAGGCTGAGTGCCAAGGCTTTAATGACTGAGAAAAAACATAATATTTAACTAACAACTTTATGTACAACACATTTATGTAACAAAATGATCGTTGGCAACTAATTGCCTGTCTTTAAACTTCGCTAGAAAGATTAAATTTATTTCTTGACTTGATGACGTCATTTACGACAATTTATCCCAAATACTTTAACTAACTAACAAACTCAATAACGAATTCTTATTGCGTAGACGATATAAATATTTTGTTTAAAATGTGAAAAGCGAGCCCGATATACGGCCATAATTTGTTTGTTTTATATAATAGATTATTTCAAATCTATTTATAAAAATATAGGACGTATGCATTTAATTCAATATTAAACAACGTTTGAAATAAAATAATATATTTCTTGATATAAAGCACATTTACCTGTTAATGTATAGACAGAAAACACAAGAAGAAGAAGTATGGGTGTCTACTTAAATTTAATAAAGTCATCATGTCCTTGGTCGTTATGAAGAACACATGGCCCTCATTATGTGCATTAATAAGGTAATTTATGAGCGATTGTGACAAAAACCTCACGCATTTCCATTGCCGTTACTAACGCATCTACTAATAGCAGTAAGCCTATAAACCTCTAATAATTAATCAACGATCCACTCTTTTGCCAAAATCTCGTTTGACAAAAACCAAGTTGGCTTTGGTTTTACTTACACTACATTACTTTACATTTCATGTTTTCTCCTTTTATATCAATTTAAAATGTCCATATGATTTTATATAAGAAACTTGTTCTCTATAAAGACTTGTGCTCAGCAACAAAGAAGCTATTCAATATAATGATCAACATTAATTTAATCAAGTAACTTTACTAATCAGTTAATGAATTCGATTTCTATTTCACTGTAGACAATTCTTAGGCAATTTCTAATATACTTACATTACGATTCAAGCCACAACTGGTTCATGACTCTACCGACCTCGCGGTTTAAGCCGCTTGCCTTACGATCAGATAAAAATATTTTGTATACAAATCTTCTATATTCAACTCTGGTGAACGTGAAGTATCTTATTCAAATTGACTAACGCGGGAATCTCAGCAAAAGCGACTGATGGATTTTGCGATACGAGACCTCAAGCTTACTGCAAAGCGATCAGCTTTGCGTAGACATTCGACATTCCCTATTCATCATGTACTGATGTGCCGCGAATATGTAATATGCCACGGCGTAATATCCTTCGACTACAGACAATGCCAGCACTTAATATGAAAATTTAATGCAAATCCATCCAATTTCCCGACGTTTGCATATATAACCTGTTTACTACTTTTGGACTTAAAGTGACTGAACCGTACTAAAGACATTAAAAGGGTCGGCAGTAAGGACAGGTGTATAAAATCAAATGTAGACCTAAATGACAATTGGATCGAAACCCATTTACTTAATCCTCTATACATACACTTTTAGGGATATAGGTCGGTCCGATAACGACCTGATCTATTCTTTTAAGTAAATTATAATGTAAATACACGGTGTAGAAATTACACTATTAAACTATTAATCGCAATTTCCTTTACCCTTTGGCTCTTTATAATCACATTCTAGCTTCATTTTCTCTTTTATCACACTCTATTTCCTATATTCAAAAGAAAAAATCATTATAAAATACTCTTTATTTTTATAAAGAATTTTGGGTATTGAACATTTCATAGAATAAAATGTTGGAAACTCAAAATTTTGCTTTATTTTACTAGTGATGACTCCTAAATGTCCAGCAGTGACAGCCCAGTGGATAAAGTACCTAGCTAAACTGACTGGTTCCCTAAATCTACTAAATTCATGTTTTTCAAAATGCCTTCTGTCCCGATACTCAAGTGCCAGCAAGTCAAGGCACAGGAATATCCTCTTTACTGATGAAAAAAAAATCACGATTGAAGAGCACTACAACAAGCAAAATGACAAAGTTTATTTGTGTGTGATAGCGTACTGTGCGGTTCCAGCCAAGTTTTCTCCCGAGAACTCTCAAGTTGTGGAATGAACTCCCAGCTGAGGTTTTCCCAATGGACTACAGCATGGGGTTTTTCAAGAAAGGCGTGAAGGGGTTTTTACTGCCTCGGCAACGCATTAGTGACACCCCTGGTATTGCAAATGACCATAGACTACGGTAACTGCTTACTATCAGGCAGATCGTATGCTTGATTTCCACCTTAGTGACATAAAAACACAGTTCTAAAGAAGCTACCCAAGTGATCGGAAAGATACAACGTGGTCAACGTTCTGCGCCTGTAATGGTTTGGTGGGGGGGTCTTATCAAGGAGTCACAAAGCTTCATTTTTGTGAAAAAGGAGTGCAGACTTCAGCTAAAATGTATAAAGATAAGGTAAAGATAAGATAAAAAATCTTTGTTTGCCATTGGGCCCTCGCAGGCATTAAGACACGTCTTATATTTTTTGAAATCTTATTGTATCTTATTCAATTCTCTTATTTTACTTTTCCCTTTTTTTAATCTACTAGCATTTCGGAAATGACCATTGGCGAAAAAGAAATGCCGATAGAATCTTGCCAATATAGGTCTCTTTTAAAATTGACAATTAGATATTACAACATAAGCATATTGGTGCAATAATGATATCAAATGTTAAAATAAAGATTTTTAAATACAGGTAGTCTGTGCTGAATTATTTCCAGACATCTTTTATCAATTCTATAATAAGCACTTTTACAGCGAGTATATATATGAGTATCAAGAGACTGTTTTGGATCGTGTTGTGAAACCTCTCAACAATACACTTTTTAAAAATATACAGTTGACTTTCCAGCAGGACTGGTCCTTGTGACCAGATGCAGAATCCTGCTGCAACTACTTAAACCTGGCTCAAGACCAACGTTCCGGACTTTATAAGAGCTGATAACTGGCCTTCGTACACCACAGGTCTGAACTAGACTACAAATTATGGTATATACATATCTCTGGAACGAGCAGTGGCAAAATTTCCCATAGAAACAGTACGTGGTTTTACGCATTATACATAGATTCGTGGCCAGACAGATTAAAGGCCTGTATCAAAGCTAAAGGTGGCCATTTCGAATAGAATCCTTTTTTAGGGCTCCGTACCCAAAGGGTAAAACGAAACCCTATTATTGAGGCTCCGCTGTCCGTCCGTCTGTCCGTCCGTCCGTCTGTCAGGCTATATCTCATGAACCGTGATAGTTAGACAGTTGAAATTTTCACAGATGATGTATTTCTGTTGCTATAACAACAAATACTAAAAAATAGAATAAAATAAATATTTAAGGGGGCTCCCATACAACAAACGTGATTTTTTTGCTCATTTTTGCTCGATATGGATAACGGGAACAGGTAGACGCTTGAAATATTCACAGAATATTTAGTTATATATTCACTTTAAGAACAAATAATTAAATTAAAATAAAACAAATATTTATGGGGGCTCCCATACAACAAACGTGATTTTTTGCCGTTTTTATAGATAATGGTACGGAACCCTTCGTGTGCGAGTCCGACTCGCACTTGGCCGATTTTTTTTTGCTGAGACTCATAAATATTTACATATAAGTTTTATTAAGATTACATTACTTTATAAAAAATAAATGCATATTCATTTGTAACAGAACTTATGGCCGAACTAAGTATATTAAAGAAGCGAGAGAGGCCCGTAAAGCCAGAGTCATGTAACGCTGAGCGTTTTGCCTATCTCGTAGGGGAATATGCACAGAGGTAGTTCTAAAAGGGGAAAACGATTTTTCAGTAGCACAAAAATTTACTCGACGTCAACGTTATGACAAAAACGGTTAAATGAAAATAAATGACGGTTAAAAAGCAATCGTTGTCTACGGAGATGTGAAGGACATTGGAAAGGACCAATAAAATATGCAGATTTGCCTGCGGCCGTATTTTTCTCGGTGTAATCTGCATTATTCAGGCTTTGTCACGAACTTCGACAGTTTAACAGCGTTTATCTCTCGCCTTGCAAATTGAGCTACGACTTTAAGACAAACGGCAGTCACTTTCATTACCATAATGGACCTCGGCCGATTCTTTGTTGGTGAGCTGAGGATTCAGGTTGACGTTTTACTAGGAGCGCGTTTTCCCCCGTTTCTGTTTACTCACTATTCCTTTTCCATCAGTGGATTCCTCGTTTTCCTTTTAATGATTTGATAGGGCTATACATAGTATTAAACTGGATCCCCATATTGATTGAATGTATTTTACTATTTGTTGCAACTAAAGTAGATAACTAGGAAAAACAAACTCATTTTAGATAACAGAACATATTAAAGATGCACTGAAGCTGAATTTATGCCTATTTCAAGGGGTAAATATTTATATTATCACTTATCAGGAATAGTATTAAAAAATATCTCTAACAGGTTTTGCCTAGTGCTTGCGTTAAATTAAGTTTTTTTTTTGTTATTATTTATTTATTTCCTCTCACACATAATATATAGCATCATTAAAATATCAGGGGGCACGGCAGTGCCCCCGCCAAGTCGAGCGCGAAGCAAACACTGCCGTACCATCCTTTACTGGAACCATTTCGCCGCATTTTCAGGCCCCTATTTGAGAACCTCTGGATAAGACCAGAACGCAGAAATTTTCGTCATCCAGTAAGCTATAATCACATACTAAAAATCCAAAATTTCAAGTCTGTAGGTCATTTAGTTCCGAAGTTAAGCGAAAGCAAAGTTTCGCATTTATGACACTCACTCATGATCATCAAAATAGAACTAGTACTTCCCATAAACTTCGAGAGCTGAAATTTGGTACAGAGTTAGGGTTTAATGGCCACATAAAGGGAAAACTATAAAAACTAGGATAATCGAAGATCTGGAGTACCTGGTGACAATGATTAGAAAACACAAGATCCCAACCAAACTATTAGAGATCGACATACCGCCTTTACAAAAAATGTTCAACTTGGTGGGCCGCTTCATTTGATGTCAAAAATCGAAGGTCTGAAGTATCTGATGAAGAACCCTCAGCTGGTCTCAGCTGTATTAGAGATATGAAAATGCCCCCTTCTACTATGAGAAAAAAACTGTGTCAAATAAGAAAATATAATAATAAAATAAATCAATATGTCCACGTTTCTACAAAAAGAAGTGAAATCCCACCAAAAACATTCTGTAAAAAACTAGCCAAGTCTCGACGGAGCTGCTTGTTTATCTCTAAAAAGTAATGAAATCTAGACAAAGTCGTGCCAAGTATAAGGTTCCTTACTGCGATTTCTTTATTATTATAGTTAATGTTGTGTGACTTGGCCGTTGATGTACCCTTCAAGGGTACAAAACCAGGTGCTCCATGACGCCATTGCACCAATCTGTCGCCAGAACCGCTACCCATTGACGATGGAAAATTGCCACTTGGAAAACGTTGATTCAATAACCAGTCAATTGTAGGCTTGATAAAGCTGCGGATTTCAATAATACTTACGTATAGGCGAGCCTGAAACAAACAATATAAAAAAATATTTCCAGTACAGACGGACTTCTAATCATTGATAGAAGTCCGTCTGTACGTCTATTATATGTTAGATCAGTGGTCGATTTGACGCTCCAAAAAGAAGAGAGCAGAAGTCAGCATTGTCAATGCTGAATGCATGTGTTGCACAATCAACAACAGCCTAAAATGAGACACTAGCGTCCAATTACCAATACCAGTATGGGCTATTATCTCGCTTAATAAACATAGGTAGTTACAACAGATATAACATTACGTGTAAACAAAATTGACTTGTACCCACTAACGTATAAAGAATTTTCAACGGCCAAGTCACACAACATTAACTATAATAATAAGGAAATCGCAGTAAGGAACCTTATACTTGGCACGACTTTGTCTAGATTTCATTACTTTTTAGAGATAAACAAGCAGCTCCGTCGAGACTTGGCTAGTTTTTTACAGAATGTTTTTGGTGGGATACATATGAACAGAATACAATTAGCTAAAGTGTGCAGCTACGTGTGAGAAGCTGGTGCCTAAAATAGATTTTGTTTTATACTACGTCGGGAGGCATACAAGCATACGGCCCACCTGATGTAAAGCGGGTACCGTAGCTTATTAACGCTTGCGATATATTAATTATCATTCGCGCGATGCCTCCTCTGCTGGCTTACACAGCAACTCCTTGGGAGCTTACTGGTGACCTCACTCGTACGCAGGAACACAACACCCTCTAGGGAGTTGTTATTTGGCTGCGGTTTTCTGTGAGGTGCAGGTACTTCCCCAGACGGACTGCTTTGATGCGCCCTACCTTTCTTCGCAGGAAGTCTGTAGTACCTACAGGTCTCCAGGTTCTCACCCGCGGCCGGTGCCGGCTGATTGTTACAAACAGATTGTTAATCAGATTAAATGTTAGTAACTATTCTAGATCCTCATTCAGTGCTGAAAATTAGAATAATAATACATGAAAAGTTTTTTTTTTTAATTTGTGACAAGAGTCATTTCTATATGGTAGGTACTATAATAATATTATTACATTTGTTTACTAAATGATAATTGCCGTGTTAGTATTTAAATATTTACCAGCAAAACAGTAGTATTTGATGTATGACATGTAGTTGTGAGTGTGTGCGTAGTTTCTGTAAGTGTAAATAAGTATGTAGTGAGTTGATCTTAATTATGAGTAAGTATGTGTGTAGTGTTACTATCTGGACAGAAGCAAATCTGTTTCCTTGTAATTTAATGTGAATAGCCACATTTTAACCTTACATTTGCAGTTAAATCCATCGCTAAAATAAATATTTAATATGCCATTTATCTTATTATACAGGAAACTGCCTAGATAACAGAAATACTTTTTCGATTTAGTAATGAAAAATGTATCACAGACTTTATGTTTACGTCTAGATTGTGATGTCTCTTCACCTTTGTAAAGTATTTTAGCATATTGCTTTAACACTGTATGTAGTATAAATAATTGCCGAACCGACAAAATATGCCAGTGCTGATAAAGAAGTTCAATTGAGTATCGCTACCTGCAATACCGCCCTCTAGTTTTAAACGCACCTCAGGACGTGATGCTATATGAAAGAAGACTTTGTACAAGAGCAAAGTATACATTTTTAAGAGAATTGCGATTTATAACGTGTTAATATGAATAAGTTTTCTAACTCTTTTTGCCAACAAATCAGTATAATCTTTGAATGAGAGATGCGATCGATTTAGGGGAGGACTAGGCATCGAGAAGACCATAAAATTAGTTTTTTTTTTAATTTTTATGTTAATTTATTAGTTTGTAGACACTTATTAATTTTATTGAAAACAATTTGGGCAGCGCAAAGAGCAGCGTCCCAAGTATTCGCTGAAAAGAGAAGATACGTATAGTTAGCGTAGGAGATAATGCGACCTTTAAAGTCAAAGTCAAAGTCAAAATCTTTTTATTCCGTAAAAATGGCTACATTTGTTTGGAATCGTCACAATTTTTTTCCCTACCGTGCAGTTCATGACTAGGTGAGCACTGATAAAAATACTGCCAAAAAACTCAGGCATCCCTCTTTTGGTATCCAAACAAATTTACATAATTTATTAATTACATTATAATTGGATCGACTCAATCCCAGGCATTTTTATCATTAATATAGTCAGATACTTTATAATATGCCCTGCTACACAATTTGGCTTTAATAGTAGTTTTAAATTTGTTTATTGACAATTCTCTTATATTGCTGGGAAATTTGTTATAGAACCGTATACATTGCCCCATAAAAGAATTACTTATTTTGTGGAGACGGCTTGGATGTAACACAAGATTATGCTTATTAAGCTGCAATGAAGAAATCTTATTAATATATAGTAAAAAAAGGGTGGGATCAAGTATACTGCCCTGTGGTACTCCATAGCGAATTGGTTTTCTTTCGCTCATGAATTATCTAACTTTAGTGTTCTATGTTAATTCAGTGAGGTAATCCCTAAAAAGGGCTATTTGGTTTCCAATGCTTTTTAGGGATTACCAAAGTTGGATAATTCATGAGTGAAAGAACACCAATCACCGGACACCATCCAGCTTCTGAATCAAGATTGGAATGGAGATTGTACCGAATGTCTTGGTGAGATCTAGAAAGATGCCGATAACTTTGTTGGATTTGTCAAGACCATCCTATATGGTTAGTTATCATAATATGGTTAGTTGACTCACTAACCGCCCGTAGATTTATTTACTCGAAATCCAATCTGGTTGCGTGATAGTGCGTGAGCATATTTTATCTTTCTAGGTAGTCAACGAATCGTTTATTAATATTGTTCACAAGATTTTTTTTATATACAACGTCGGGAGGCATGCAAGCATACGGCACACCTGATGTAAAGCGGTTACCGTAGCCTATAAACGCTTGTGTATCACTCGCGCGATGCCACCTCTGCTGCTAACACATCGACTCCATAGGAGCATACTGGTGACCTCACTCACACGCAGGAACACAACAATCCTCTAGGAAATTGTTATTTAGCTGCAGTTTTCTGTGAGGTGATGGTACTTCCCCAGACGGGCTGCTTCGATGCAACCTACCTCTCTTAAAATACCCAGACCAAGACAAACAGACATGTTCATGCACACAAATGTTTGTCCTGTGTGGGAATCGAACCCACGAGCGTAGGTGTCAAAGTAACGTAACAGCGCGTTTCGCCACTGCGCCACCGAGCTCGTCAAATATTGATGAAAAAGAATCTTCGGAAAAGACGGAAGAATATAAATAGGGCGATAATTACTGATACAGTCTTTGTCACCAGATTTATAAATGGGGTGGACAATGGAATGTTTGTACACACGAAGGAAAATCCCGCTATTCAAGCTAAGGTTGCAGATGTGTGCGAGAAGAAGGACGATGAATTTTTAAACATCTTAATGAAGTAATTAGAGATGTTATCCCATGTCTCTGCGCACTTATTTTTTAGACTCAAGATGAGTGCCTCAACTTCTTCTTCGTCAGTGTTTGTCATCGGTAGATTTTGAATCGGACATTTGATCTACATGTGTAAATTTTTCAGCAAGTTTTCTACCTACACTTATAAAAATAACTATTCACCGCAATGATGGCATCACTCGGTGTCGCACTAGTTAATTAATAAGTTTATTGTGTTTCAATTTCCTTTGTATGTATTATGTTATTTATAGCTTCCCATAACTTTTTATTATCTTTGCCTGCTTTATTACTTTTTTCTTTATTATATTTAATTTTAGCCAATTTGATGGTTTCATTATTTGGTGCTAATCTATGTTTCTTGTACATATTATCCCTATTTTTAATACATCGTAATATTTCTTGGGTAATCCAATGCTTAAAAATGTAATTGATTTGAGATTTTGTATTCAACTGTATTAGATTCTAGTATTTTTTGTAAAAAAAAATTAGGAAAAAGCGATCACAGCTTGATGATCTGTTACAGTTGACCTGTTGTGGATGGTGTATTGGAGCGTAACATGGTTAAGATAAGAATCCATTCTTGTCAACAAGTCATGTGCTGGCAGATGCCCGTGAACAGCAGAGCAGTTAAATTGAGATATTCGAAAGCCTTGTTATTCGTTGTGTTGTTTTTAATGTCAATATTAATGTAACCATCACTGAGATATTCTCAATGGATGATGGTAATGACAAATATTCAGGGATTGTATAAAAAGATATTTAAAGCTCGGTGATCGATGATATGGAAACTATTGTGATACTGGTATGTTTGATTACTAGGCAATTCCCTGCATCAAACTTAAGCTCTGAAAGTATATGGCCAAATCATTCTTAAAATGTGTTGCGGGCTGGCGACTCGGTACGAAAAGTGCATGCTCAGCACTTTCGGCACAGCGAGCCGGTTGCCACGCGCACGCGGCTTCAGTCGTCCCTTGTCGCCCGCTCGAGCTAGTTTCCCCAATATATGTTTATATAAATATTGAATAGCATTGTGTAATTGTAAATGACATTTCGTGAAGTTAAGAATAAACAGTGAACCTTCTAACAACTCTCATTTACCTACCCTTCTGCCCAGAACACAGTTATAGGAGACATATATAGACCAACCATAAAACCTTTAAAAAATGTAATAATTCCATCATTTTGATTAAAAGTTTTGGTTGATTTCTAGTGTGAATAGCCATTCATTTGGGAAATACATGTGTTACAAGATAACTAACATTTGGTTAGGACTAAAATGTCACATTCTATTTTAATGGGCAAGCAAAGTCATGAAACTGTCAAAATTTTGAGAAATACTACGCATATTTTGTTGAATAATGTTTAAACATTTATTTCCTTTAATATTCAGTAGATGATAAGTATGTGCATCACAGCGTCTGCTATCAGAAACTGTCACATCATCAACGTCCTTTAATAAAGTGTTCATACTAGTTAAAGTGTTGTAAACAAAATTGTTTTAATACATAAGTACACGGCAAAATATGAAGTATACTGTAATTTAGAAAAGTATAATTGAAGATTTGGACGTTGTCAAAAATATGGGTTAATGCACATTCGTAGTTATTAGTTATGACATTATTATTGTTACTGTATAGTAGTGTAAATATTGGTTGCAAACTATGGATCATTACGTTATCAGTTAGTATAAAAATTCCTGTGTTTGGTGATTACATGAATAAACAAATATAATATGTAAATAGTTGTAAATAAATACCGTACGGAGAAGAGAACAGTACGGAGAAGCTCGTAATAGATAAACCCATCCACAGAAAAACTGTTCCTTAACCTGTCTCTGATTAGAGGGACTCGGACCACGACGTCGTTGAGCTTCTCAATAAAATACAGTTCTGCCTAACAAAAACATGTTAAAAAATAAAAAAGTTTAGTCTTATTGGCAAGCTATTATATGCACATAAATTACGAAGCGCTGCGCATACTCTATAAATTGAACAATTTGGCACCGTGCATAAGGTAAATCTATCGACGGTGCACCCATTAAAGATAGATTTACGGATCAAGAAATAAAACGGTCAAGTATGGAAAAAACTCGCGCTCCGAGTGACCTGGATGTTCTGTCATACCTTACTTTCTTTAATTTACATATTTCACACATTTTACCTAGAAGGAAAGTTAAGAAAAATGCTTTTTGATTTTATCTAGGTTCATTACAATTCGTGCGACTGTTATTTAACACGGATAAAGAATTAATACAAATTCAAATGTTATGAGATTGGGCGCATAGAAAATTTTCGAGATAGAGAGCAGAGGCGGTTATAATATCGAATGGTTTTTAATATAGCGCAAAACTGTATAGCATTCTAAAATAATAATAAAATTAAATATTTAAGCTCAAGACGAAGATAATTGTAAACCAGAACTAATGTAAGGATTATGGTTGATGATGAAGTATTGAAACAAGTGGATGACATTGTATATCTTAGATGCGCTTTTAGCGGGTATGGAAGCTACATCGCTGATGTGGAAAGACGAGTGAGTGCTGGGAATAGAGTGAATAGAGCATTGGGAAAACTTCTTGCCAGTAAAAGCTGGAGCCAGAGCTGGGTATGGCAGAGAGAGCATAAAAGTAGGATAAACGTGGTCGAACCGCGAGCGTTGCGCAAAATTTGTGGCGTAATGCTGGTAGTCCATATTCGCAATAATGAACAGTGATGGTATGAAAGAGAGTGACGGTATTAAGTAAAGGAGAGGCATGATTCGCTGGTTCGGGCATGTAGAAAGAATGCAGGAAGAAAGAATTACGAAACAGATATATACAACGCGAAAGTAGAAGGTTGTAGGAGCCGGGAAGGGCAAGACTTACCAGACCAAACTGATCGTGTTTTGTAAGAAGATGATGCCTTAGAAATCGGCAAACATGCATGAGAAGAGCAATAAACGTTAAAAAAGCGAGTGAGGTTTGAAAGGATCGAATCATGTAACGCTCAGTTCTCTCTGTTCACCCCGCAAGGGATATGACGTGAAGTTACAGACAGATACTTAAGCTCTTTGCTGATTGGTATTTTCATTATATACATGCAGACAGTTATGTCAGTGTTGTATGTAGTGCGGCACTAGTCTACATCCACAATCGGTGGCTATGGCGCATCTGTAGCTAGAATATTGATATTAACATGAAACTTGATGACCTACCTCGGCTATGATTTATCTCCACACATCAACCTTTTATTTAACCACTAGTTATTCTAGTGTTCCATTTCACATATTAACATTATTCTGAGAATAACACTGAAGCATGCAACTTGACAATGAGGGATGCAACTTAGTCGTAAATTTGCAATATTTCGTACACTAAAAAGTGTTAAAATGAGACAAACTGTCAATAATAATTGTCGGTTTGTCTCTTTTTAGCACTTTTTGAATCAAAAGAAATTTAAAAGCACATGACAATAAACAATTTTGTGTTTATGGAATCTAATATTAAAATGGGTATATATTTTTATTATCACTTACGTAAAACCCGACTACGTCGAATGTTACTTACCTGTTAATTAAATTAAACACATATTGAATTAAAATGTACTTCAGACGTTAAATGTTTTAATAACAAACGTCAAAGTGAAGTTGGTGTCGTTTTAATTACTGAACTTGACTTTCAGTACGGAGTACTGTGATGGCTTCGTGCACCCCAAGTCGATTGGGTTATATAGAAATCGTTACTCCCAAATGAGAATTCTAAGTAACAGCGGAAAGTTCGAACCTTATTGTGTTCGGCATTTTTTGTTGTGAAATTCACTCTCTCGCTGGTTTAGCTGTTACTGGTTAGAACTTTCCATTCAATTAGACTAAACTTGTATTTAAACAGACACGCGACGTTGGGTGGTAAACAAACGCACGAAGCAAACACCACGCCTGATATGAAGCAGCAAATCGTAGTCTATGACCGGTTACTTTAGAAGGAGAATGGTGCAACAACGCCTCAAGAGCTACTTGTTTAATACAATCGGTAATACAAGAAAACTTAGTAACGAAGAAATATAAAGCCCGTCTGATGGTAAGCAATTACTGTAGCTTAGGGATACTTGCAAGAACAGGCTGCATGTATTTATTGTAAATATATGTAATCCTTAAATATTCTCGAAAACCATCGATTAACTAAAATAGCTAACTGTTATTATATACATAGTTATCAAAAACAGCATCGTATTTACGCCTTTCTTGATTACTGTTATTATTGGTAAGAAATCAATTTAGCATAAATCTACTTTTGTACCAACCTCGAAATTCGTAGTACTACAATATCAAATAAACAATGTAAGGCGTTTGTCTTCTTTTACAAATAACAATATACAATAAATATATAAAAAATACCCTTATATTTATATGCCGCCGGATGAAAAAGAAGTATCTGAACTACCGATTTGACACGGTTACACGCCAGGACAAACACTCACCTTTAAAGCAATACCTTCTCATGAACACACAGAAACGTAGATACCCTTCAGAGATTTCAGATTGTTATGTGGCATGCAGCCTTCTGCAAGGAGCCGCTTCCCCAACCCGACTATCCCTATTTTAAAATTAGTCTATACTTTGCCGTCCCATTTTTGTAATCGTCGGGCTCTACCAAGAATCTTAGAGATTGATTAGTGCTCTTAACCTCTAACACTTTTTATATACAATATTTATAGTTTATATTGAGAAAGTCTAAGTGCTGTACACAAAATTATATCATTAAAAGCTTTATCCATGCCATAAGTAGCTATTTATTCGAGCGCCTGTTGTACAAGGAACGGGTGTCCACTAGAGCAAAACTAATCGCTGATAGAGTAGGTACGCGCTTGCCAACGATTGAACTATTGATTCGTTGCCGACTAGGCCTTTCATTAACTTAGGTATTGTATATTGCTGAGTATAGAGAATATTGGCTCTGGTGTATTGTTATAGTCGGTCAAGCAAAAAGATTCTAATATTCATACTGTACGTACATCAATTAATTATGAATAAGAATAAACCCTGGTCAGCAAATGTCTACTGTATTATTGGAATGAGTCAAGTGCAAAATATTTTATATATACATATATCTAATGGAAGGAAGCTTTGCGCTCGATAGATCCCGCATGATTTGACGGAAGACCAGAAAGGATGCGTGTAGTGAAGTCGTAAAGTGATAGTAAAGTTTGAGTGTGGACATTGGCTGTCTTTAATGTATCAGGGTGTATGAAGCCCTAGCTACATCTTCGGGGCTCAAGCCAACTTCACCAGCAAGTCGGTGCACCTGCTAATCAACAGACGAGGCCGTGGCGCAGGCTTCTCCTTCGAGGTTGGTAGGTCGGACGACAGTCACTACCGTGGTAACCACTAAAGTCAAATCAAATATGGAGAGTAAGAAAAGAAAAATAATAAGTTACTGGAGAGTAAAAATTAGGAAAGCGGATCCCGGGATCCAAAGCGAAAGTGAAAGACGCAGCCGGGAATAACGCTTAGATGATGATGATTAGCTGTCTTTAATACAGAACGGGGTGACGAATCCTGGCTGTACTACTTTGAAACGAAGCAAAAAGTCAAAAAAATTTGCTAACGTCAAATATCACTTGAAAAATAAATGACTACATGTATATCCACATTTACATATCCAAAAAAAAGTTACCTGTCGTAACTTTTTTCCCGAAAAAATACCGTCCTTTCATTATGATAAAGCGTCCTCACATACCACGAACATAACTGAAGCACTTTATAGGTTTCAAATATTGAACTGGTAACGTGTAGAGCCCAGACCTTGCACCTTACGACTATTTTTTGTTTCCTAAAAAAAGGCAAACTTGGAACTTCATTTTTTACGAGCTCTTATTGGGCGGTGAAGATATATTCCACGAAGGCATTGAATAGGTCCCTAAGGAAGACCAGTTCATCTGATTTTACAATGATTCTAACGAATGTAAAAATGTGTAAATTGTGATGGCATTTACGAGTACTTTAAAAAATAATTAATTTACATCTAATATCTGGTATTATTTATCAGAAACCTGAAACTCAGTATGCCCTGTGTATCTCATATACATTACAACAACATACAAGGCGACAGAATATGAATTGAATAATTTTCCTTTTTCTAATTTAATTTGATGAGTAAAATATATTACATTCCTATTTAACAGGACAAGTATAATGAATTTGAAAATCATTACCTTTGTTATATTTTGTATTAAATTAGAGAGTTCGACGGCGTCATTGCGCGTGTCATTCTAACCAAACACGCAGGTTAAGCAACGTCGACCCCAGTCTGTATATGGACGGGTTTATCTATCTCGAGTGTCTGCCGTGCTTCGGAGGGCATGTTAAGCGGTCGGTCCCGGCTGTAGGCCTATTCGATAAATGACAGTCGTTGAACTAAGTCAGTAGCCCTTGGGCGGCTTTAAAACACTGGCCTCCTCCAATCCGCTATTGAGCAGTATGGTGGAGTATGCTCTAAACCCCTTCGATTGAAGGGAGGCCCGTATCCCTGCAGTGGGATAAGTAAGGGTTGAAGTGGTGGTGGTATTAAATATACCTATAAAACACTGTAATTACTTTGTTCTTTCAATAAGTTTGGTTAGTATCAAGTGTTAACACACTTGGATAAGGATTTTTTATTTTTTGTATCGTTTCATTACAGTAATAGTGAATTTTATACCAAATGACAATACAATACTTGCGGGACGTATGATAAAAAGTGAAAAAGTCGCTTCATATCTTGCTTCAAGATCTCGTCCTTTAATAGTAGTGCAATTAACTAGGTGTTTGTTATACTTATGGAGCTTCAAACATTTTGCAAACGTGAGCCATCTTATGAATAAACAAATTTCCGTTATTTTTAGATAGTGCTGTAAATAAACAATGTATATCCAGTATTATGAAATTATAACATAAATGAAAGTATATGAACGTGAAGGAACTCTATGAACAGAATATATAATTACTAGGTAATCCAAATAGACCGCACTTGGAGTACAGCAGTCACATTTGCGCGGGAGCACCTGGATACCAGCTTGGACCGTGTGTTTAGATTCAAAGACGAGTTGTGAGAATTATCGACAATCCTAAGCTTACACACGGTATTGAGCCCTTAAGTTTAAGAAGAGTCTTTGCCTCCCTTTGTGTGTTCTACCGATTGTATAACGGGTTCTAAAGAGTTGTTCGAAATTATGCCGACAGCTACTTTTTATAACCGCACCGTTCGCCGACGGCGGGGAGTTCACCCTCACACGCTTGAACCGCAATGGTTGCGTACTGTACGATCCCAGAGAAGTTTTCTTCCGCGAACGCTCAAACTGTGGAATGAGCTCCCAGCCGAGCCGAGTTCTTCAAGAAATGAGTGAAGATGTTTTTAGAGGGTCGGCAACGCATGAGTGGTGTTGCAAATGTCCATAGGCTACGGTGACTGTTTAACATCAGGCAGGCCATATGCTTGATAGCCATCTTAGTGGTATAAAAAAAAATACGTAACACATTATTTCCTAACAGTCGAAATGAAAAGAATTTTTAACGCTGGAAAAACGCTCAATTGCACCCTCGAACACAGGTACCTTTGCTCGCTACGCTCGTTCATGCACTAAATATCCCGGATAAAATTGTTCTCTTTCTTCCCTTGGTTAACAGTCTACTATTGTATTTTGCTTTTCTAGCTGAAAAGTGAGAATAGTTTACGCCGCCACGTGAATTCATTCTCATTACAGGTACGGGTTATCTTTCGAAGGATTTTTTTGCCCATGCCACGATGCTGCTCCGATTCGAAATGACTAGTGGTTTACCTGACTGCGAAGAAGCTAAAAGAATAATATGGTTTTAATAGGCAATCTATATATGTATATACATCTGTCCTCCAAAACTATTTGTTGCATATTAACAAAAGAGGTATTATCGGAAGCATACTGACGCAGGGGGTTGTTGTGTTCCTGCGTGTGAGTGAGGTCACCAGTAAGCTCCTCAGAAGTTGGTGCGTAAGCAGCAGAGGAGGAATCGCGCGAGTGACACTTAATATGTTACAAGCGTTATTAGGCTACGGTAACTGCTTTACATCAGGCGAGCCGTATGCTTGAATGCCTCCCGACGTAGTATAAAAAAAACACTTATGCGTTGTTGTTTAATTTGCGTATCCGCCATAACATAAATGCTATAAAATCTTGTGTAACGTAATTCTATCCAAAATATGTGCACACAAGTTTCAGCTAGAACAGGAAATAGATCTGTGATGCAATAATGCGGGAGAGCAGTCAAGCGTCGACAGTCTGTGGTTTCTCTGCGAGCCTTAGAATCCATCACTATTACTTGTTAGAGCAAGATAGCTTTACCTCTATCTCTCACGGGGACACAAATTTATTTGGGCTATCTTGCCACTGATCCGAACTAATCGTGTATAAGGTCAGCTAAGACATGTCTTCAAAGTTATTTTTGACAACCCTGACGTACTCATGAATATATCTTGGTCACTTAATACCTATATTACATTCTTCCTTGAATCATGTGTGATAAATTTTATGTATAATTACAAGGCGTTTTTTACACGGCAAGTTCATGTACAGCACCAGCGGTTATCACTCTCACATTGCTAACGTTATAAAAACCTGTTTATGCCTTTTTAAAGACCAATCTGTACGCTATACTTGGTAATAGTAATAACATAACGGTAACTCCTTGTAGGGTTGTTGTGTTCCTATCTGTGACTGAGGTTACCAGTAAAAGCTTCTAAGGAGTAACCTAAGAGTTCCACATAGCCTTTACGAGTTATGTATAGACTAGACTTCGACGAGCTCGGTGGCGCAGTGGTGAAACGCGTTGTTACGCTACTTTGACACCAATGCTCGTGGATTCGATTCCCACACAGGACAAACATTTGTGTGCATGAACATGTCTGTTTGTGTGTCTTGGTCTGGGTATTTTCTATGTATAATAAGTATGTAGTACAAAAAAAAAAGTATTTACGTATGTTTATCAGTTGTCTAGTACCCATAACACAAGCTTCGCTTACTTTGGGGCTAGATGGCGCTGTGTAATTTGTCCGACAATATTTATTTATTTATTATATAGTGTCTGCTGCTTATTGAAAGCGATCACTACGATAACTACTTTATACCATGTGACCCGTATGCATAAAAGAAATAGTGAAAGAAAATTCATCCTGGGAATATACCTGCCCATACTTTTAAAGTAGCATATTGCAGTTATTATATACTGCACTAGCACAGAGGATAATGTTAATGTTTTAATTCATTACTTACTACCAGACAGGTCGTACGCTCGTTAGCCACTTTAATGGTATTAAGGAATACGACTCCAAAAAGGCCATGGAGAGGTTTCTTCCAGGTAGGCAACGTACGAATAATGATCTTGGTTTTTAAGTTTCCATGAGATTTAGTAACTTTTCATGTGCATGTTTGCTACCTTAGTGACATAAAATAAAACATGTATCCAAAATGGCAACCACCGGATACTACATTAGCGTCATATATATGAAATTGTTACATTAGTCTAACCAACTTTACAAACAAGCTACATAAATATACTTTCTATAGGTCAATAGCTCTATATTATGTACATAGTTTTTAATTGCTGTACTATTAACCTTAGACTGTATAGTAGCTGTTGTAGAGCTGTTATTACAGCCTACAACTTAATCATTGATAACAACATAATTTCGCATAAAGTATGTTATTGTATAAATATTTAAATCTTAATATTTCGTTTATTTACATTTATAAGGATGATATAATGGGCCGCCCGTCATAACAGCGGTAATGGACGAAAGCGTGAGTGAAAGGTGGATAACGGCGGAAAGAAAAATTAATTCACTCTAATTACCAACGCCAAAACTTGTTCAAGTTTATCGCTGATGATTGCTAGAAATACAAGAATTTAAGCCGAAGATATCTCTGCAGGAATCCCTAATAACAGGTTTGATTCTTTTATGGAAATATAAACAAGAACTATATAAGAAGAAAAGGCAATTTCAACAACATTTGATCCAAGTTCAAAACCGTGATAATTACTAAACCACTGCGTAAGAAGTATACATTTTGTACGGCAATGTACACAATTTTCTCGTGGTGTGCACATAATTGTACATATTTTGCATATCGAAAATTAACTGAAGGATTCAAAAATGTTGTTGATCCACAGCAGGTTCGAACCGGGTAAAGATAAAACCCGATTTAAGTTACCCACTCTTAAAATGTATGAGAATTGAGTGGGTGAAAGTTAAGTAAGTAACAGATACTTATTTTCTTATTTTGACTAGCTCGGTGGCACAGTGGTGAACCACGCTGCTATGTTTCTTTGATACCTTCGTTCGTGGGTTCGATTCCCACACAGGATAAACATTTGTGTGCATGAACATATCTGTTTGTCTCGGTCTGGGTGTTTTAAGTGAGGTAGGGCGCATTAAGCAGCTCGTCTGTGGATCCGTCTCCTCAGGGTCAGTAACGCAAATGTGACAATCCTGGTGTTGCAAACGCCCATAGGCTACGGTGACTACATACCATCAGGCGGGCCATACGCTTGTTTGAACCTTAGTGGTACCTTCACCTCACAGAAAACCACAGCCAAATAACAACTCACTAGAGGGTTGTTTTGTTCCTGCGCGTGAGCGAAGTCACCAGTAAGCTCACAAGGAGTTATCGCGCGAGTCTTACTTGATGTATTGCAAGCGTTCATAGACTACGGTACTAAATTCGTGTTTTCGGATTTATCTACACATTTGTGATTATCACTAGCTCAGCGATGAAGAAAAACATCGTGAGGAAACCCGTATGTCCAAGAAATTATATTTCGGAAGATGTGTGGCTTTACCTAAGAAAGGTGTGGTTTTCCCTCTGGATTGTGGACGCCTGACTGCAGTTGACGAGCTCGGTGGCCCAGTCGTGAATGACGCTTCTTTGACACCAATGCACGTGGGTTCGATTCCCACACAGAGCAAACATTTGTATGCATAAACATATCTGTACGTCTTGGTCTGGATATTTCTAAGAGAGGTAGGGTGCATTATCGGTTGATTAACGGTGAAGGAAAACATCGTGATGAAACACACGAACCACACGTCCAAAAAATTTTATTTCGAAAGACGTGTGACCTAACCTGAGAATGATCTGGTTTTCTCTATGGGTTGAGAAGGTCTTCGCCAAATCCTTAGGCTTAGGTAACGCACCTCGTCAATCCTAATGGATTAGGAAATGGGATAACGCGAAAAAGAAGAAGACGAGCGCATCAAAGCAGCCCGTCTGGGAAAGTACCTTTGCCGCACAGAAAACCACAGCCAAGTATCAACTCCATAGAGGGTTGTTGTGTTCCTGCAGGTGAGTGAGTTCAACAGTAAGCTCCTAAGGAGTTGCTGTATTAGCTGCAGAGGAGGCATTTGTCCATAGGCTACGATAACTTCTTTACATTAGGTGGGCCGTATGCTTATATGCCTTTCTACGTTATATAAAAAAAAGTATTGTAAATATCAATGTCTTCGCCAAATCCTTAGGCTTAGAAACGGATACCGCCGATCATAATACATTAAGAAACGAAGATACTCAGAAGAAGATTTGTGATTATCACTTGAAACCACCACGTCCAGTCTCGTCTTTCGAAATATAATAACACATTGTATTTCGAAGGACCTGTGAACCTAAGAAGGGTCGGGGTTTCCCTCTGGTTTACAGAGGTTTTATGGCCTTGCTCAAGTCTAAATCAAGGCTTGAGTAGCAGAACCAGCCAATTTTCGTATTCTTTTGGTAACGGGCATATATCCATATTTTACTACGGCGTAGAACTCGAACAGACACTTTCCGTAGCGTGATGATCTAGTATTTAAGAATGCCGTAGCACATCCATTTATTCGCTACACATTTGTCACTACGACGTAGAACACAAAGGAAATATTCGTAGCACTAAGATCTAATGATAAAATATATTCTCGTAATATATACATTCCGATGCCGCACATTTTTGATTATTTTAAATTTTATTAACCACAATACAAAAGGTACAAAAGGCAGACTTTAAACTAATTGCATTCTCTATCAGTCAACTATTGCGAGTGGAGAAAAATACGATTTCGGTTTTCATTCAAATTAAAATTGAATATGAATTGACTATATAAATAAACATAAGCAGACATAAATAACTATAATAATACATTAATATACACACATATGTAAATAACTGTAATGTAATTTATTACACAATGTATACATAGTGTGAGATTGCAGCTTGGACAAGCTGTCTAAAAGATAGGCGAGCAATTTCTTTTTAATAGAAAATTCACAGGGGGAGTCTCTAATGGGTTCAGGCAACGTATTCCAGAGCTCGTTAAGCTCGTAGTGTAAAGGAATTAGACATGATGTTGTATTTGAAAAGTCTATGAGAACTACATTAGTGATCAGTCATGCGAATATCCTATATGATTTTAAGGAGTAGCAGCACTGTGCTCAGAGCTAGACCAGAAAAGGAACCAGAATGAAATGGATAAAGTAGGATGAAAACATAAACGCGGAAATACGTTTCTTCCGGAAAGCTTCAAGATAGAAAGAAGAGTAGAAGAGAAATGAGTCTACTACTACTACACCAACCCTAACTTATACCGAATCGCATCTCCCTTCGCCCGAAGGGGTTTAGAGTATACTCCACCACGCTGATTTACAACCGATTGGCGCCAGCCCAGTATTTTCGAGCCGCCCAAATGCCACTGACTTACTTTAACGACCGACGGCCATACATAGACAGGATGCCGTGGATGCTGCTTAACCTGTATTCTGTATATAGATATGTTATGATGTGATGTGATATGATATTATGATCGAGTATCTAAGACAAATAGGTATTAATAACAATTATGTTTTAATAACTGAAAATATAAAACTTTTGGAAGAGGTATTAATAATACTTTGCGACAGTTGAAAGGAAAAGTGCTATTATGTGAACTAAAATGGTAAGGACATTTTGTAAAATTGCAAGGACCAAGGGTTCTGCCCACATCGTCGCATTCAAAAGCTTTAGACGTAATAGATAGTATAACTTTACGTATCTCATCCTCAGAGACTTGCAAAATGACAATGTCTCATGGGTCATGGAAGATACGTTGGAGACAGTGTACTATTTTATCGAATGATTTACAACAGATGTTGATGAAAAATGATCATTGAAGTCATTAGAAGAGAACGATGGAGGTTACATGGAACATTTCTCTAAACCAAGTGAGTGAAGAAATTTCCATATATTGGTCAAAAAGGATACGTTATCCTGAAAATACCGTCGTTTAGTTGCTCTTTCTAGTCAATTACAGTTATTTTGTGGTATTTTGTTCAAATATCGGTTCATTTCCGATCTGTCACGCTTGTAAAGACGAAATGCGCTACCGTATCTAGTCATTGCTACATAGATATCTCAGTTAATCCATGGGCACGATCGCTTTGCTTTGACTGCCCTTAAGGGTGCGATAACGTAAAACAATTTTACTGTGCAGATATTGAAGTTGGAAACTTGTTCATCGATTGAGTTAGATTTAAAAACTAAAGAAAAGTCCAACTTAGCAGCATACCGCCTTAGCTCGTTATAGGAGCATAAAAAACTTTTGAACCAATAACTTCTTTAAAGTCGGCGCTTCACTATATGATTTTTAAAATGTATTTCATTATTTCTTAGTTTGACATCGTAACTATAGCTGAAAATCAAAATAAAAAAACCAGTTGAGAATGCGCAAGCTTGCATTGTCAGAGAAACAACTGGCTCGTCAATTATATAACATTCAATTTTTTTTTTTTAATTTATCGGCCATTTTGACCATGTTCCTTAAGAGATAGGAACGGTGTTCCTGAACACTCCTTTTCTACTTTTTTATGCTGAATCCGAATCTGAAGTCAAAATTCGAATATTCGAAAAAAAGCGACAGACAAACACACAGGCAAACGCACAGACAAACATATAGATTTTATATAGGAACGGTGTTCCTGATTACGAACAGAACAAATGCACGAAGAACGTCGGTATTAGAATATTTTCTATAACGGTTTATCTAATCGTCAAATTTAAACAATTGCAAATCTGCACTTCTTTTTTACAAGCACTGCGGTTTAATAATAAATAATATCATTATATATAGTGAGCATGCATTGACCTAAGGTCACATGGCATTGACCTTAGGTCAATGCATGCTGCACATGTGTTACTACAATGAAAACTCGAACAGAAACTGATCGTACTACTAGAGTCTAGTCATATTTAGGTACATCACATCTTTCGAACACATTCAGGACATACATAATCGTACATAATAGGCCTAAAAGACCAGTATCTAGCTACTCTGTCGCAATACCACGACGAGTTCGGTGAAGCATTGGTTAGGAACACTACTTTGACACCAACGCTCGTGGGTTCGATTCCCTCACACAACAAATATTCGTGTATATTAACGTATCTGTTTGTCTTGGTCTGTGAGTTTTGAAAAGAGGTAAGGCGCATTAAAGCAGCTCTGCTGGAGAAGGAACCTCTACCTCACGGAAAACAGCAAAATAACAACTCCCTAGAGGATGGTTGTGTTCCTGCGAGTGAGTGAGGTCACCAGTATGCTCCTAAGGAGCTGCTGTGTTAGCAACAGAGGTGGAATCCCGCGAGTGATACTTAATGTGTTGCATAAGTATGAAATTGCCAATTTGTAATGAAAAAGAAAAATTTCAACTTGTTTTTTTCTAAGATGTAACATATATATTTAATCAAAATATTTACCCTCATTATTTATACATTGCTGCCATCTAATCAGAAGTTTATTTATGCCTTTGCGATAGAACTCTGGGGATCTAGATTCGACAAACTGTGTGAAAGCATTTTGTACTGCCTCCTGTTTTTTACCACGTAGAAAATTATCTAAATCACGAAAAAAATTGTAGTCAGTTGGAGCAAGGTCTGGCGCAACGTATGGTTTCTAACTGCAGCCTGTAGAGTTACAACGATTTCTGGTGCAGTGTTAGGTCTTGCGTTATCATTGAGCAATAATGGTGAAGATCGATTCACGAGTCGGGGCTGTTTCACTGCCAGTTTCGCTATTAATGTTCGAAGTTCGGCACAGTAAACATCTGTTATTGCTTAACCAGACCTGAGAAAAGTGCAGTGAATAGCACCATGAGGTGACCACTAAACAGTTACCATTACCTTTTTATTGGTAAGCGTTACTTTAGGGCACTGTCGGGGCATTGGACCTGGGGTCAGCCATTGCAATTTTTGCTAACGATAATCGTAATAATCCACTTTTCACATGTCACAATTCGAACCAACATTCCTTCATTTCTGTACCGATTCAAAAAGGCAACACAAGTTTCAATGCACGTTTCTTTCTGCAGATCAGTCAAATAATGAGGCACTGATTTGATGCAAATGAGCCAATATTGTAGGTAAGGTAACGTTAAACCATGCCGCTAATTCCTTGGTAGTTTGACTCGAATCGGCTTCCTCCATTTCCTTCAATTCAGCGTTATTCACCGCGTGGGCGGTCTTCCGGGCGGTTCGTTCTTCAAGTCGAAGTTTCCATTACGAAAGCGGAACCAAAAACGCACGGTGCGTTCATTAGCAGTATCCTCTCCAAACGCAGCATTGATATTGTGAGCCGTTTCTGCCGCTTTAGTTCAGCGTCGGTACACGTATTGAAAATTTACTCGCATTTTCGAACTATCCATCTTTCCCGTCTAAGCTGAATAAAAAAACAATTGAAATTCTAATATCAAATGTTGCACTTTTTTTTAAAGAATAACCTCATAGGTATCATGGGAAAAAAGTTTCACTCGAAAATCTCCCACCATGAATGTTAATGTCAATTCAAAATATCTGTTACTATGAAACAGCAATTTCATTCTTTAAACCCCTATTATTTGTGACTTAGAAGAAACCCCAGAAAACGAATAATGACTTCGTCAAATACATCTACTGAATAAATAAACTCATCAATTGCGAAAAGTGTGCTGTCTTCAGTAGTATTTTATGGTGCACTAAAGTTTTTATGTGATAAACAAATGTGAATCATACTTCGCAGGCAGCTACCACGCAAATCTTCATTTCTTTCTGATGAGCGCAGTTTCAAGTGTATTTTGCAGGGTCAAATAATTTAATGGTACGATAATTTTCCCAGAAGGTTTAGATAATGACAGCATACGATGCAGCGCGGCTTATTTAATTCGTGCTTGCAATAGATCTTTGATAAACATTGTTATTAATTAATTTCCGTGAGTTAATTCTTCTACATTTCGTTTTGACCTTTTTTATATCACTAAGGTGGAACAATAATTCTGCCTACCTGATAGTTATATATATTATTATATATCAGTCATCGTAGCAAAGGACACTTGCAACACCAGGGGTGCCCCTCTTGCATTGGCGACCCTCTAAAACCACTTCAGAGCTTTTTTTGAATAACCTCATGCTGTAATTGCTAGAGATCGAAATCCAAATACGTTCGCCATATCTACACTGACAGTCAATATCTCACCATGATTCTCAACCGCTGAAGTTCAGCAGTGTGTAAGATATGTCAGTAATGACCATGGCGAAAGCCGTACTGATGGTCCGAGATCAAATTGTGAACTTCCGAGTATGCTAGGGGTCGTAGTCGTAGCAGGTCAGGAAGGTTATAGCAATAGGTCTGTAATTCGATAGATCTGGTTTATCGCCTTTTTTAGGTACTATGTGTAGTACTTCCATGAAGATAATCGGATAGAAAGTAAAGTATTGTTATAAAATGTAACAACTTTTTTCTGTTTGGAATGCTAAACCTTGTAAAAGACGCATAAATTACTTCACACAAATGCGGTAAAAAATTGCCAGAAAGTATAACTGCTATATGTACTACGCTCCACAAAATCAGAAACGGGTATACAAAAGGAAGTTTTAACCTGGCATTTATCGGTGTAAGTCTTCCAGAGACCCGTTTGAGGCGCTTACGTATGTGAGATACGGAAATAGAATAACCAATCTGTAAAGTGCTGGAATTGTCTGAAAAAGTTTGGTCAATTGAGAGTAGGCCTTGCTCACTTTTTTTATACAACGTCGGGAGGCATACAAACATACGGCCCACCTGATGTAAAGTGGTTATCGTAGCCTATAAACGATTGCAATACTATAAATATCACTCGCGCGATGTCACCTCTACTGGTAACATGGCAACTCCTTAGGAGCTTACTGGACAACTCACTCACGCGCAGGAACAAAACAATCCTCTAGGGAGTTGTCATTTGGCTGCGGTTTTCTGTGAGGCGGAGGTATTTCCCCAGACGGGCTGCTTTGATGCACCCTGTAGCGTTTGTATCTATACAATAGATATAATACATTGTCTCACGTGCACCAGTAGAGGCGCTGGAGGTCTATCGGGCATTCGGGCGTTAGACGCCGTGCAGATAAGACGTGCGCGAAAGCTGCCTCGAAGCTGCGTGTAGTGGTGAGCCAGTGAAACACCGATACTATAGATAGAAGATCTCCTTGTGTGATAGCGACTGTTACAAGTGGCGACGAGAATAAAGGTCAGTAAATAGGATACACTTATTTGTTTAAAATGAAAGGACGGTGACAATAAAAGTGTTTCAGTGGTTATGGAAATAATAGAAGTATTACATTGATATTTGGTTACTGGATGATCTCTACAGTAAATTAGTAAAGTAATCTGTTTGAATGTTATGATGTGTTTACCCAAAATAACACCTATGAGTCATTTTATTTCATTTCACTCAAATAGTCAGAATGGGTACGGATTGGCGGGAAAAATAATGGAATCAAAACCATTACATGCAGCATTAACTTTCAACGAAAAAAAATTAGAACGGGAAGTCACCGGCTGTCAATATTAATTTACATAATTAAGAAAAAATTAACAACTAGTGAATTCATTGTCATTAAATTGTAGGTAGTTCTGATTTGTTTTCCACTATATTAGAACATGTACAATAATTTTAAATAACTAGATTTTTTATAATATTACCCTCAGATTTTCCATTAAATTGGAAATATGGTTTCTACACTAAATAAATTGCTTATAGATTTTTATTGAATTTAAAATAAAGATTTAATTTTGATTTCCATTAAATTGGAAATATGTACTTACGTACAGAAATTAAAATAATTCGGATTTTCATTCAATTGAAAATAAAATAAAATTTGGATTTCCATTAAATTGGAAATATGTACTTACGTACAGAAATAAAATAATTCAGATTTTCATTTAATTGAAAATAAAATAAAATATGGATTTCCATTAAATTGGAAATATGTACTCACGTACAGAAATTAAAATAATTCGGATTTTCATTCAATTGAAAATAAAAATAATTTGGATTTCCATTAAATTGGAAGTATTTTATGAAATAAGAAATTCATTTACTTGAATTTACAACAGTTGGACTTCTTTTAAATAGGAAGTGTTTACAACAGTTGGACTTCTTTTAAATAGGAAGTGTTTAGACGTCCATTAAATTGGGTGTATTTTCAGGTCGCCAAATACTATCAATAATGGCAAATCAGCTACCGCCACCTGAAAAATTAGATATCGAGGGAGACAGTACATCGGTTGGTTTGAGATGGGAAAAATGGAAACGATCCCTTCGAATATATCTTGAAGCCACCGATATCACAACTTCAGCTAAAAAGAGAGCTACTTTGCTAGTCCTAGGTGGAAGTGCACTTCAGGAAATCTTTTATAATTTGCCTGGAGCAAGCGTGGAACCCGCGGAAAACGTTGATATTTTTGAAGTAGCTATTAGTAAACTAGATGACTACTTTCTCCCCAAACAAAACAAAACCTTTGAGCGGCATATTTTCCGTCTTATTAAGCAAGATGAAGGGGAAAGTTTTGAAAAATTTCTTATTAAACTAAGAGATCAGGCAGCGAAATGTAAGTTTGAAAAACCTGATGACCACATAATTGATCAAATACTGGAAAAATCATTGTCCCCCGAGTTAAGGAAAAAAATGTTAACAATGGGTGACGAAATTACATTAGACAAAGTAATTACTGTAGCTAATACCTTAGAAATTGTAAACTACCAGCTTCATAGTTACGAACAAAAAGATAAAAATAAGACAAATGAAGTTAATATGATAAAAAGTAGAAATAAGAATAATTTAAGATGGTCGAAACAAGAAAAAGAGACAAATCAAGAAGAAGAGAAAAAGATGGCAAAATGTACGAGATGTGGAAGTTCTGTACATACCTCTCAAGGTTTTCCTTGCCCGGCGAAGGATAGGAAATGTAACGGCTGCGGGAAATTAGGTCATTATCAAAGGTGTTGCAAAACTAAATCATTTCAACAAAAACGTAAACTGGCACAAAATCGAGATAAAAGCTATAACAAGCGACAACGGAATGAAACAACAGTAAATTCTCTAGAAAATGAAGAAATACAATACATATTTAATTTGAACGACGACGCAACAATCAAATGCGAGATAGGAGGAGTAAATTTGGAAATGTTGATTGATTCGGGATGCAAATTAAATCTAATATCTTATAAAACCTGGGAATATTTAAAGAAAAATAGTGTAATCTGTAACAAACAAATTAAAGAGCCAAATAAAATATTACTAGCATATGGAAGTAGGACTCCTTTACAAATCAAAGGTTCTTTTGAAGCTGTATTAAAAGCAAACGGAAAAATGGAACAGGCCACTATTTACGTCATTGGAGATGGATCACGGAACTTACTTGGAAAAGACACTGCATTGCGATTGGGTGTTCTAAAGTTAGGCATGGATGTAAATCAAGTTGAACAAAAAACAAAGGAACCTTTTCCCAAATTTAAAGATACATTAATTGAAATTCCTATTGATCCTTCAGTAAAACCAGTTATGCAAGCTTGCCGGAGAATACCAATACCACTAGAAGAAAAGATAAATAAGAAAATCAAAGAACTATTAAATTTAGAGATAATTGAAGAGGTTCATGGACCTTCAACATGGGTTTCTCCGTTGGTTCCAATTCTTAAGGATAATGGTGATGTACGTTTATGCGTTGATATGCGACGCGCTAATGCAGCCATTTTAAGAGAAAACCACCCATTACCCTGTATGGAAAACTTATTACCAAAAATAAAGAAGGCACAATATTTTTCAAAACTTGACATAAAAAATGCATTTCATCAAGTAGAACTACACCCGAATTCACGATATTTGACCACATTTATTACATCAAATGGCCTGTACAGATATAAAAGGCTTATGTTTGGAATCACATGTGCTCCAGAACTCTTTCAAAAAATCATGGAGAAAATGCTAATAAAGTGTGAAGGAACTACAAATTTTATCGATGACATATTAATCTGGGGAAGTAACGAGAGTGAACATGACACGCGACTTTCCAACGTGATGGAGGTATTAAAGCAAAACAATGTGTTGTTAAATCATGAGAAATGTATTTACAAAGTACAGACAATACATTTTATAGGACATGAACTAAATCCGGAAGGAATAAAACCGCTACCTAAATACATGAAGAGCATATCTGAATTTAGAGTACCAAAAACAATAGAAGAATTACAAAGCTTTTTAGGTTTAGTAAACTACATAAATAAATGGATCCCAAATTTGGCCACAGCGACAGAGCCTCTGAAACAAATACTACGGCAAAAACTAGGAAAGAAAGCAAACATAGAAGAATACTGGCGAGATAATCAAAATGAAGCATTTGAAAAGTTAAAAGAGATGCTGTCTGAAATAGGAACACTAGGATATTATGACGCCAAAGATAAGACGCAAGTAATAGCAGACGCAAGTCCTGTAGGACTGGGAGCCGTCTTAGTGCAGATTGATAGCAAAGGACCAAGGATTATTGCATACGGGAATCGGACACTCAGTCAATGTGAAAGAAAATATAGCCAAACGGAAAAAGAGGCCCTTGCTCTGGTATGGGCTATCGAACATTTTAATACATTTCTTTTTGGTAAGGAATTTGAGCTAATCACGGATCACAAGCCATTGGAATTCCTATTTAGTTCAAAATCAAAACCATGCGCTCGTGTCGAAAGGTGGGTTTTGCGACTTCAGGCGTATCGCTATGATGTGAAATATAAACCGGGTAAGACCAATATTGCGGATCCATTATCGCGATTATGTAAATATTCGGATCAGTCAATTCAGACATCAGAAGATAATTATGTTCATCAGATAGTCGATCTCGCGAGACCATGTGCAATCTCAATGCAACAAATAATAAAGGAATCGGAAAGCGATCAGGAAATTATAAATGTTAAAAAGGGAATTTATAGTCAAAAATGGGAGGAGTCTGTGAAAACATATAAAATATTTTCGGATGAATTGTGTTTCTATGAGAATATACTTCTGAGAGGAAACAGAATAGTTATCCCACGGAATCTCAGGAAGCAGGTTATACTAGCAGCACATGAGGGCCACCCGGGAATTGGTGCCATGAAGAGTCGCCTTCGTTCTAAAGTTTGGTGGCCCAGAATAGATAAAGACGTCGAGTTAATGGTAAAGAGCTGCAAAGGATGCACCCTGGTTAGCTTACCAAATCCTCCAGCACCAATGAAACGTCGAGAGCTTCCATCCGAACCTTGGGTTGATATTGCGATGGATCTTTTGGGTCCATTGCCGAATAAGGACTACATCTTAGTAATTATTGATTATTACAGCCGCTATAAAGAGATCAAGATTACTAAAACTATAACAAGTTCGGAAATAATTAAAATCCTTAAAGAACTCTTTAGCCGACTGGGATATCCACTGTCGATCACTGCTGATAACGGCCGGCAATTCGTTAGCGAAGAGTTTAAGAATTTTTGTGGTGATTGTAATATTAAGCTTTTTAATACTGTGCCATATTGGCCACAAATGAACGGAGAAGTGGAGCGCCAAAACAAGGACATTGTAAAACGACTCAAAATTAGTTCTAGTGAAAATCGAGATATGAGAGACACACTATATGAATACCTAATGATGTACAACTCCACTCCTCATTCCGTTACGGGAAAGACACCGTCAGAACTTTTTTTCAAAAGAATGAACAGAGATAAAATTCCTATGTTGAAAGATATAAATGAAACAGATGATGACACTGAAGTTAGAGACCGAGACAAGTGGCAAAAGGAAAAGGGAAAGGAGTATGGCGACCGGAAAAGAAGAGCAGAAAACCCAGAACTGATAGAAGGTGAGAAAGTGTACGTAAAAGAAATGGAAAAGGCAAATAAGCTTTCAACAACTTTCAACCCTGCACCACATGTTGTGGAACGATCAGTAGGAGGGGATATTACGATAAGGAATGAAGAAACTGGACAAAGACTACGAAGAAATGTGATTCATTTAAAGCGTGTGGAGGGGAAATGGAGACCAGTAGAAGAAGAAACAAATGGGAATGAGGATCAGACAATCAAAGAAAATACAACTACATAAATTATTATTTAATATAGGATTTAACGTGATTAAGTATTACATTAGGAATATTGTATGTATGTGTGTGTTTCTTCGCGCCGGGTCCCTTGCGGGGTAGGCAGAGAGGAATTAATATAAGGAATATTGATTACATTAAATAAATACAATTTTGTTAAAAAGGAAGGGATGTAGCGTTTGTATCTATACAATAGATATAATACATTGTCTCACGTGCACCAGTAGAGGCGCTGGAGGTCTATCGGGCATTCGGGCGTTAGACGCCGTGCAGATAAGACGTGCGCGAAAGCTGCCTCGGAGCTGCGTGTAGTGGTGAGCCAGTGAAACACCGATACTATAGATAGAAGATCTCCTTGTGTGATAGCGACTGTTACACACCCTACCTCTCTCAAAAACACCCAGGCCAAGACAGCAGAGAAGTTCATTCACACAAGTGTTTGTCCCGTGTGGGAATCAAACCCACGAGCACTTCACCACTGCACCACCGAGCTCGTCATTTCACACGAAGAGTTCCGTGTTACCGTGTAAAAAAATGCCTATAAAACACATTTCTTATAAGGCGGGTCGCCTAATTAATTTTTAAATTCATTTTATTTTTATTATCTACTAGATGCTGCCTGCGGCTCTGCCCGCGTGGAGTCAAATAACGTAGCCTATGTGTTAATCCAGATTATAATCTATCTACGTGCCAAATTTCATTCAAATCCGTTCAGCCGTTTAAGCGTGAAAGAGCAACATACATCCATCCATCCATACATACAAACTTTCGCATTTATAATATTAGTAGGATTATAATTATTGTAAGGCAGCCTGTCTGGGGAAGTACCTCCATCTCACAGAAAACCACACCCAAATAACAACTCTCTGGAGGGTTGTCGTATTCCTGTGTGTGATTAAGCTCCCGCTTGTATTCCTCCGGAGGTTGTATAATAAAAAACAATATTGCCCATTATAAACTTCATTATTTTACAGGTTGAAGAAAGAAATGTCTTCGAAAGGGGAGATTAAATCACCAGTGTATTTAAAAGGTTTTGAAAGGTCACATCAAAAATATATACTACTTAAATGTACTCTTTACGCTTATCGCAAAGATAATCAGGGTAACTAGAGCAGCAGCGGTGGCAGAGACGATCGCAGCAGCCGGCATGAATCTACTAACGATAGTGGTAGGAACATGCCAGCGCTAGTTCGGCAGGGAAAGCCCGCAAAGTAGTTTAAATAGAATTGCCTGTATTGAATTTTTTATTGATTGCTTCTGTATACAATGATGACGTAAGAAAGAGAGTTGGTCTGAAAGAGAGTGTCGGTGTTAAGATAAGAAGAGGCATGCTCCGTTGGTTCGGACATGTAGAAAGAATGCAGGATGAAACAATGACGAAACAGATATACAATGCAAAAATGGAAGGATGTAGGAGCCGAGGAAGATCAAGACTAACCTACCGTGACCAAATCAGTCGTGTTTTATCAGAAAGTGATGTCAAGAGTCCTAGAAACCGGTGCATGAAAAGAGTTATGAATGTTAAAGAAGCGAGTGACACGTGTAAGGACCGTCTTATGGCGCTCGGTTCTCTCTGCCTACCCCGCTAGGAATTTGCCGTGCAGCTATAGATAGGTAGATACTACTGTATACTCATTAGTTTAGGTGTTTCTAGAAATAATGGCAGGCATTTTTTTTTTATTTACTATCAAATCGACTTATACCGTAAACTCATTTAATAAACCACGTTCAGCTGGTATTAGTGTTTAATAATGATGACAAATAACTTATATTCCAAAATATTTTATGTTGTATTTACTTAATCATCGTACTTCCACGCTCGCAAAATTTTACTTTAAATTTGACCAATTCAAAGTAATGCAAGCTGACTGTGTGATACTTACCCAAGAAATTAAAGCAAGTGCCTAATTGGGCCTTTATGCTAAGCTAAATTACTTTTGTTGTTACCGTGATTTTTAGAAACAAATTTTAGGGAGCTTTCTTTCCTGTAGAGTGCTGGTGTAATATTTAGAAACTGATTAATTGTATCACGAACTAACTGATACAAAGTTTCTTACTATTCGGTGAAGATATCTACGTTAAACTTTCAGTTACAATTAATATACGTATTAATAATATAGAGAATAATGGGCCGATGAAGGGTGAGTTGAGTGTTTGTTTCATCAGGATTTCGTAGTTTATTCGTTTTTATAGGCCTAGGCGACAAACAACTATAACTCGACTTGCGACTTCAATATACGTTGCTAACCTTAATTTCTAACCTTGCAAAACCCGTGATGGTGAAAAAAAATATCTCGATTACCATTTACATATTTCCATTCGTTTTACAGACTGGGCTACGCACGAATGATGGCAAATGGCAATAGAACACGTAATTTGTGAACGGGCAGCAGTGACAGCAATTAAATTCTCTTTTTACCCTTCGCTTGCGGAACCCCACAAACGGTTACATATGTTAACTTAAATTTAAAGTTAAACTTACATTTAATGTACGGAATGAGCTATTATTGTTATATTTGCATATACTTGAATATTAAGTAGCATATATCTTCAGATGTCTTCGTGTAAATATTACTTCAATTAATTGCTTTGATTCGACCAAGCAGAAAGATAAGATATTGTACACTTTGTTTATGTTT
This sequence comes from Pyralis farinalis, assembly GCA_947507595.1. Classification (NCBI taxonomy): domain Eukaryota; kingdom Metazoa; phylum Arthropoda; class Insecta; order Lepidoptera; family Pyralidae; genus Pyralis; species Pyralis farinalis. Next base: position 19,940,598 of record OX382270.1, read on the forward strand.
GAGTTTACATGCTGTAAGCGGGTACCGAACCGACCATGCCAGCGTGACAGTTTGCCTGCGGCTGAAAACAAACACAGCCCACGTCACGCTACTGAGAGAAGCTTTCATTTAATTGTCAAATGGAGTAGTGCGAATTCCTAACATAGCATATACTCAAAACACTGTAAAGATATCTCATTATAAAAGATTATTCAGAAATAGATTGGTAATTTCAGAGACCAGACCTTACAAAATTACGAACTTTATCACCGTAGATAAACAGTCACAGTAAGATTTAAAATTATAATATGTGACCCAATACAAACATTTGTCTCTAATGTTTTAACCATTCGGAGTTTTACATCCATTACACGATAAATATTTAATGAAACTATTTATTGCGATTCTAGCTTCAAAGACCTTAGTACCTTAGTATCGTACGAAGTCCCCTTAAATTTACATACGAGTACTTAGATGTCAAATGAGTAGGGCATTCCGAAAGTTTTACATAACTCACAAACAAAACCGATTAAAAATTAAACAATGTATTGTATGTTATACAATTTTTTCTCTTTAACATTGAAAACATTCTTTCATTCGGACGAACAATTTTACAAACCACAAATTCTTCCTATCGACCGGCTTATTTTGCACGTGCTTATGTTGATACTGTTGATAGTTGGCGCTTGGTGGAAATTTGAAGACATCTCGTTAATGGTAACACTTACACTTGTACAGATTCCACTTCACAATTTTATTTCTTAATTATTTTTACCGACCCGTTTCGCCTTTCCTGCATTATCAAGGTATTTTTACAATCATAAAATCTGGGATAAATTATCCTACAACTCAATATGAAATTATAAATTGGCAACACTCGTTTTCTTCTCAAAATTGCTCAGCAGAACAATAAAGAATACTTTTCAAATTATGAAAAATTATGCTACTGTACTGAAATAATTTCTCGGTATTTCTATCTGCACCAAAAGGGGCATTCTTCAATTTATTATACAAAACAGTTTTGTTTAAAAAGAATTATTCGTAATTTAAACTGTTATTACCAGACAGGGCGGTAAAACTGTCAGTGTGGCACATATATTTTTAAAAATGCAGGAACATATTTTTACAGTATTTTGGTCCTTTACCAAATTATCTACTTTTTAACCGATCTCGAAAAAAACATTCTTACACGACGCTTTCAATATAAATCAACACAATTTTTGATTTCTTTTTTCATTTCTTTCATTGCCTTCTAGCGTTTGAGAAGAAAAAAATATATTTTTTGTCTTAACTGTAACACTCTATTTTCGTCCAGAGCCCTGTGAATATTAATTTACATACAGTGAATTTACTTCAACGAACATTAGAGTATGAAATCAAACTCTGCTGGCACTTCGAGGCATCCGGTGACGTCTCTGTAGTAGACTAGTTAGCGGGTGTAAGGATAGAATTTCTATAGAACTGTCTTCTTAAACAATGCCTACGGGATAATTTCACTTCCTCTGCAACTTTATATTTCTATCATTGATGGTACGACGTACGACAAATAAGTACCGTGATAGCAGTTTAAGCGGGACACTAACTTTCCCACTCATGTGTATTATACAACGATGTAGATTGCATACATATACATATTATGACTAAAAAAGTTCATAAAACATCTGCTGAGTAAGTACTATCTAAGTCATTAACTCAGGAGTGCACTTAAATCTTATGAAGTTAAACCCCACAGCACACATTACAGTCTTAATGAAAAGGAATGAAGCGCCGGCAGAACGACTAAAAAACTTTGAATCTCAGATTTGTCACAAAAAATGTGACAAGTCATCAAATCTACATATTTTATTAGACTCTCCCTCGGCAACTTCGTCCCTCGGTCGGTTGGGGCCATTCTGTTCTAGTGATGTCACCGAGCTTTTATTTAAGATATATCGATATCAGATATTACTTATATCAATTATAAATATTAAACTAAAATATATATAAACCAAAGTTTCCTAAATCTAAATATGAAGTTAACGACCATAACTATATTTGCCGTCGATCAGAAAATATTTACAACATTATATTTATTGTTTAACAACTTCAGTGTCTTTACAAAGGAATTGAAACGTATTTAGAATCATATGATATATGATTAGACCTTCAATTTAACCATTTCAGTAAAAAATGATAGAAGATAAATAATACTAGTTATATAAGGATTTTACTAATACAATGGGATTTTTTTTTACTTGACAATAGATATAGGTTACCGCGCCGGCTTGCTAACAAACTATGAACTATTTTTCCTTATCTCACCTTCTCCCTTCCGTCATAGAAGCAAACGTGCAGGCTTGCGATGTCATTATTCCACTGTTGAGAACACTTCTTCTTGTACTAAAAAGTCGTATCTCTGTCGTATCATTAAAACGTGGAACGCCTTGCCGGCACATGTGCTTTCCCCTTCCTTTAACATGAGATCCTTCAAACGAAGCGTGAAGAAGAACCTTCTGGGTCAATATGCAGCGTCAACTGACAGGACACTACTATTTTGTCAGTTGGCGCTGCGATTTAGGCTCCTCTTTTCATCATGCGAAGCGGAGCCACTATACTGAGCTAATATAAAAAAGTTAACTAGCCGGTAAAAGGCACCTTAAAAATATAACATAATATTTAAAAAAAAATGTGAAACCAACTTCATTAAGTAGACGTCTAGTAGGCTCATGTAGCGTTATATTTATATGAGTCGGATGAAGTCGGTATAACTTTTTGTTTAAAAGTTTTTACTTCAAAATTATCATACAATTTTGTAATTTATTCATCAAATGTTCGAAATTAGACCAAAGAACCGAAAAAAATTAAATACAAGGACTACGCACATGATAGTAATATTAAGTGCAATTTGATCTAACCTGCTTTGTGTGCTTTCGCCACCAATTAGTTCATGCGGCCTAGCGCCGGCCGGCACCCACCCACTACTGTTAGTACGTGCTACATTCCGACGCTGCCATGGCTGCTCCGGTAGTCTCTGCCTCGGCTGCTGCGGTCGTCCGCCATCTGGAATAGAATCCACATGCCCCCACCACCACCATCGCTGCCACGACTGGCCTGGTCGTCGCTGCGACACGTGTTTCGCCTCTCCACGAGGCATCATCAGGCGTTGTAGACGTTAATCGTAAGAATAACATGCTACAAGTGACATGTAAATTTGACTTTCGCAAAATAACGCCTGAATCTATTAACTAGAAATATTAAAATCAAGAAATAAAAAAAGGAAGTGTGTTTTTTGTAGTTTTTTACTAAATTTATATGGTACTAAATTTCAATCACCATTCGTTCTCCATAACGGAATACAGATTAAATTATGCAAATCCGTTAAGCCATTTCGGAGATGTCGATGAACATACAAAAAATTTTTAAAAAGCAACATGGATACGCGATGGACGTAGAATCTAGGCAAAACAAAATGTTCCCAGATAAAACAGCTGGCGTCCCACACCACAACAGATTAAGGGTAGCTACAAACCTATCGATAATCGTAGTAAATGCGACAGTCGGACGGCGGGCGGCGGAGTCCAATATTACAGGACTTTCAAATAGGTATCAGCGGCGGCGGCGGCCGGGAGCCATGGCCCGAGTGCCGACACTTCATAAAGAACACTTTTATACTCAAGCCTTTTATTTATGATGCCCTTTCACATCTTTGGCTTCTTTTTATTGTCTGCTATAGTAGATATTGAATATTCAATTGCACTGGCAAATTCTATTGTGGCTTTCTGCTAACAAATTCAATTATTAACTTTTAAAAATTGAATTCTTTATGCTTGAGTATCTCTCAAGCATTGAAAATAAATCAGTTGCAATTTATATAATATGTCATTTATTCATTTATTGATTACAAAATATGAGCGTACAAGATGGATTTAATGCATAGGGAATTCTCTGGAAAAAACATATTTAAAAGTAACAGTTTTCTATTGCAGATATATTAAACAATTGTTAAACTTATTCACAATTAATATTTTAATCCTAATATATATATATATATATATATATATAAATATAAATATACTCTAACGGTGCGATCAAATCTTGTAAATGTAATAATAGAATTTGTTTTTTAAGTTATTTTATGTAAAAAAACGCGATTTTATAAAAAAAAATGATGAGCTCGGATTTCCAGGTATTATAACACCATTAACAACAACACGTACGTGATGATCAGATATGATAGTCATATCAGCTGTCCAAAAAGTGGAATTCAAGATGATGTATTGACAAAAATTTAAAAGGGTTTGCTGACATGGTTTCGACATTTATAAAGAATGAAGTGTATAGAGCAAGAGCGAATGGAGATATCGGCAGGGAGCGTCTTAGACGCAAACACGCAAATCAAATTAGTGACGTGTCGAAAAAGAGCCAAAACACAAGCACCCAAAACCGAAGTGCAAGAGTAGAGAGAAGCGACCGACGTAGTATAAAAAAATGCGAGAGAGGTATATTTAGATCGGTACGCCTGCCGTTCCATAGTCTCTGCCTACCCCAATGAGAGACATGCGTGATGATATGTATGTATATATAGATCATACAGATACAAATAATTATTTTAAGACAAACATGGTTTGCCGTATGACAATCCGCCCATACTAGCGTGCCGCGCTAGTAATTGGCATGCAAAAATGCATTAAATTCCAAGCTAAATTGCACATAATGTCACATTACTAATTTAAAATGTATGTTTAATTACAATTATAAATAACTATACGTATATACTTTACATTACATCAGTATTCTCGAAGGGGTTGGTACGATATCCCCGCACTAGGTATTGAATATATTATTTTTCCCAGTTTTTTTTTTACCAATAGAAGAGGTCATGCAGGTGCAGGCTGTCGCTCTAAAGTCTATATATTTGACGAGAATACATCTTTATATTCGCTTCCATAGTAAGAGGCAATTCAGAAAAAATATGATAATAAAATCGGGGGATACAGTTTGGTGTGGTAGCTAAATATCTATCGTTTACATCTAAAACTTAATTACACCACTTGATAGCTAAAGAATCACGGAGCTCGTTACGTTGGATTACGTTAGGACTGCGACTCATCGCGTGCGGCGGGGAGAAAAGCACCGCCATTTTAAGATCATTTTGGTCCATCATATAATTTCCTAGTAGTACAACTTACTTCCGTTTACCCGTTAAGTAAATGTATATACGTAAAATTCATGGCCGTGACCACGACACAGTCACACCCCGTTTTTATTTCGACGCCTTATATTAAGTATACCGTCCAACGTCCTAAAGCTTGCGCTACCACCTTCGCTGCTAACACAGCAAGTTACCTTTAACAAAGTCTAACTTGCTGTGTAAAGTTCGTTAAGCTAAGTTAGCCTTCGAGGGATTTAAAACTACGGGCCTCTGCCAATCCGCAGTTGCTCAGCTCGGCGGAATATGACATAAATACGTTCAGAATTGAACGGGTTAGTGAGGCACTACGTGCAGGTAATATTGACTTGGACTCTAATGGTGATATATTTCTTTTATATCTCTAAGCTGTAAACAAGCATATAGTCTGTCTGATGGTAAGCAGTTACCGTAGCCTATGGATATTTACAACACCAGGGTCACTCTAACGTTGCCGACCCTGTAAAAACCCCTTCAAACCTTTCTTGAAGAACCCCATGCAGGAGTCCCTCGGTAAAACCTCGGCTAGGAGTTCATTCCACAACTTGAGATTTCTCGGAAGATAACTTTGGAATTGCACAGTAAGTACGCAACCAGCCAGCGTGTGAGGATGAATTCCCCGATGTCATAGAGCGGTGAGGTTATAAATATGACATTGACCCACATAACCTCTAAAAGAACTAAGAGAAGTAGGGCATATCAAAGCAACACAAGTGTGTGAGTAAGGTCACCAGTAAGCTCCCAAAGGAGTTGCTGTGTTAGAAGCAGAGGTGGCATCACGCGAGTGATACTTATGTATTACCTATGTATTACCCACGTTCATAGACTACGATAACTACTTAACATCAGGTGGACCTATGCCTCCCGATGGGGTATAAAAGAAAACAAACGTACCTCAAAGATGCAGTTGTAATGGTCATTGAATTCTTTAATTAAGTCAAAAGGGTAAAAATGAACCTTTCTATCCCAACGGTCCATTAAAACAATCAAGTGTTACCACATCCTCGATATAGAATAAAGAGTTGATATATATTATTCAAATGCAGGACGGCGGGTCTTTTTACTGTAGAGTGGCGGTTGCGCAGTACATCGCTCCGCACTTCAGGACGTGACCGAGCCAGACAGGGATCACTTTAAGTGGTTATACACTGCTGGAAGGGACATCCATTTACTGTGAATTAGTCTCGTGGCTACTGATTGCGGAACTTTGTAATGGATATTGTTTAGAATATTGTATATATGAAATATTAATTGGTGTTTAAAAGTAATTAATTTAACTGTTTTCTCAAAATGTGTACGACACAGAGGTCTTTATTTATCTATTTGCCTATCTGCCTATCCTTATCTTCACTCGAAGACCATTGCGGGGTAGGCAGAGAGAACCGAGCATGACTCGGTCCGTACAAAATTCACTAGCTTATTTATATGGAAGTATTATATAAGTAGCGCCTCCGCGACTTTGTTAATTATATTTTTAAATATAGGTAAGTTAGATTTTTTTTTGTGGAATCCTAATTCTTTTTCTAAAATAAAAGAAGCCTATGTTACTCCACACAAGTTACTACAGAATTGAGTCTAATAAAAATTTACACTTTTAATATAAATATTTCGCAAACGGGTCACTATAGCTAAAAATTATCTTCCCAAACCCTCGATGTTTTCAAAAAACCTATCTAACTCCCCACACAATATACCAAAATACAGTTTTCTAGTGTCACGTCTCTGAGATAGGCAGCGGACAGACAGACGGAAACTATATGTTTACTACGGAACCCTAAAAATGATTTATTAGTGCCGTCTATACATTTGTGTTAATTTAGGAAAACGCTGTTTTGACATTATAAACAGACACTTCATTTTAATTTATTTGTATAGATTCTGCCTTCATTTATATGGCTGCATGTGTTTTTGTGTCCATACAATTATTTATATTGAAACATTTTTCTATACCTCTGCTACAGTAACAGTGTTTGAGTTCACACTAGGTAAGGACTTGAGTAGCAAATGTTTAAAGGCTACGGTAACTATCTTTCATCTGGCGATGTTCATCGAACATTTAATATATTAATACATGCAATTTTCTGATATTTTAATTTTCTGTGTTTAAATAGGAGACATTGGAACCCTTATGAGATCATTCACTTGTATGTTGTGTGTATATGAGTCTATCACACGCAAGTACCTCCTAAAGTATATATGTGTATGTATGTATATCTTCACGCCAAGTCCCTTGCGGGGTAGGTAGAGAGAACCGAGCGCCGTAAGACGCGGTCCTTACATACTTCAGTCGCTTCTGAGACTTTCATAGCTCTTTTCATGCACGCTCGCCGGTTCCTGGGGCTCCTGGCATCCTAAAGTATATCCCTACGAGTAATAAGACATGCAAACACCTAATTTGGCACAATAGCGTAATGTAAAATATTCCGATATTCATTTATCATAAAGTAATAATGACACCTAGTGGATGCCAAATGTTCATGAAATAAAAGCTTATAAAATCTAAATGAAAGAGTTTCATTTGAGGAGGCCCTGAACACTTTTATTTCAATATGTATTAGTTAATATTTGAGTTATATTCAAAAGCTATCAAAATATAATGAATTATACATTTATCCATACCTTACACGAAAATTATAGGTGTCAAATGAATTTGAACGGTTGTAGAAAAAATCAAACAAGCTTTTTTTTACTTTTCTTGTGGGCAATGAAAATATCGTATTAAAAATTGTTAATAAAATATATATTACTAATACATGTATGATGCGTAACGCTTGCAGACCGTTTTCGCAATGATGATGTTAGAGACAGAGCTGATCTGAAATAGAGTGTCAGTGTTAAAATAAGAAGAGGTATACTCCATTGGTTCAGACATGTAGAAAGATTGCATGAAGAAAGAAATACGAATCAGATATACACCGCGAAAGTAGAAGGATGAGAAGCCGAGGAAGGCCAATACTTACCTACCTTGGTCAAATTGATCGTGTTTTATCAGAAGGTGCTGTCAGAAGCCTTAGAATACGGCGAGCGTGCATAAGAAGAGCAATGAATGTTAATAAAGCGAGTGAGATTTGCAGGGATCAAGTCATGTGGCTTTTGGTTCTATCAGCCTACCCCGCAAGATATTGGGCGTGAAGTTATAGATAGATATGTACGATATTCTGCCACTGAATGCATATAACATAACAAAATTGCCGCATTTTTGTATGTAATGTAGGAAGATTCTTGATTGGGGAAGTACGATTTTTCTATAGTAATACTCGTATTTAATTTTAAAACGATATACTTTCTTCCCTAGGCGAAGGAAAAGCCATTTTAACGATACATAGATATTTTTTTATACTACGTTCGGGAGGCATACAAGCATACGGCCCACCCGATGTAAAGCTGGTACCGAAGCCTATTACCGTTTGTAATATATTAAGAATCACTAGCGCGATGCCTCCTCTGCTGCTTACACAACCCCTTGGGAGCTTACGGGTGACCTCACTCACGCGCAGGAACACAACAACCCTCTAGGGAGTTGTTATTTGGCTGCTTTCTGTAAGGTGGAGGTACTTCCCCAGACGGGCTGCTTTGACGCGCCCTACCTACCCCTTAAAACATCCAGACCAAGACAAACAGACATGTTCATACACACAATTGCCTTGTGTGGGTATCGAATCCAACAGATCTATACAATGAAGCAATGTCGCGATCAAGATTTCCAGACAATTTATATCTGAGGTTAAATGTTTTATTCCAGTTCCCGCCAGTGAAATGCCACGAATTGCTCGGGGCCGGATTACTTGCTCGCAAAAATTGTAAGGTCGGCTCGTTGGGAATAATGGCCATTCGATACATGTACGGAAGCTTTTTATTAATTAAATTTGTGTTATTGTAAACAAGGGGAAGGAAGCAAAGAATCGAGGCAATATTATATTTTTAGGAATTTCAGCTGTGTAAAAAGGTCATACGTTATATGTTAGCATCGTGTATTGAGCAGTGGGTCAGGTCAAGTTCAAACAAGTCAAGTAATTAAGAAACACATGCCTGCCATTATTTTTAATAAAAACATGTTTTAACTAATAAGTAATAATAAATAATAATTAACCCCGCAGGGCAGCTTGTGGCGAGCTGTTGGCGCGTAACGACACCACGGGTACCCGAGTGCTCCAGAGAGTCGATCAGGGCCTTTTATCTCCGGCGTGTCTTCATCGGTCGGAGTGGAAAGTCAAGAAGGCCCGCAGGACTCTCAGCTCTGGCTTGCCTTAATTGGCCGTCCAGAGAGGAGTCGATAGAGTATATTGCTCTAGCAGGTGATATGCTCCAGGGGTGGAAGTGTTAAAGGGCATAACGCCGCGAGTAACTTTATGTTTATTAATTTCTAATTGTTCCCTAATATTAGGGAACAATTAGAAATTAATAAATAAATTGTTCCCTAATATTAGGGAACAATTAGAAATTAATAAACATAAAAATTCTAAAATTACTCTCATGAACAAACAGACTAATTATTTTATATTAATTTTTATGTTTATTAATTTCTAATTGTTCCCTAATATTAGGGAACAATTAGAAATTAATAAACATAAAAATTCTAAAATTACTCTCATGAACAAACAGACTGACGTAAACCATTCCCCACTATTAAATATCTTTTCGCTCACACCATCCACCCCCACCCTCAATTCAATATAAGGGACGGCACTGCGATGGATTTGTCACTTGTAGCATGTTATTCTTACGATTAACGTCTACAACGCCTGATGATGCCTCGTGGAGAGGCGAAACACGTGCCGCAGCGACGACCAGGCCAGTCGTGGCAGCGACGGTGGTGGAGGGGGCATGCGGATTCTGTTCCAGATGACGGACGACCGCAGCAGCCGAGGCAGGGACTACCGGAGCAGCCATGGCAGCGTCGGCATGATGCACGCACTAACAGTAGTGGGTGGGTGCCGGCCGGCGCTAGGCCGCATGAACTAATTGGTGGCGGAAGCACACAAAGCGGGTTGGATCAAGTTGCATGTAGGTTTGACTTTCGCAAAATAACGCCTGAATCTATTAACTAGTTGTTATTTAGTTACAGTTTTCTGTGAGATGAAGTACTTCCACAGTCGAACTGCTTCGATTCACAGTCCAAACAAAACAAAACAGGGGTAAGAAAAGAAAGTTAATATTACATACTTGAAATTTAACATTGTGGTCTGTATTTCCTTACTAAGTAATGTCTAAAATTCCTAGACTCGCAGACAAACTAGAGACCAATGTTTATACATGTTCTATTATAATTTATTTTATACAACTTATTATACAACGTGGGAAGGCATACAAGCATACAGCCCACCTGATGTAAAGCGGTTACCGTAGCCTATGAACGCTTGTAATACATTAAGTATCACTCGCGCGATGCCTTCTCTGCTGCTAACACAGCAACTCCTTTAGCAGTTTACTGGTGACCTCACTCGCACGCAGGAATACAACGGCCCTCTAGGGAGTAGTTATTTGGCTGCGGTTTTCTGTGAGGAGGAGGCACTTTTACCAGACGGGCTGCTTTGATGCGCCTTACCTCACTTAAAACATCCAGGACAAGACAAACAGACATGTTCCTGCACACAAATGTTTGCCTTGTGTGGGAATCGAACCCACGAGCGTTGGTGTCAAAGTGTCGTCATTCACGACTGCGCCACCGAGCTCGTCAAAAAACTTAAGTTTCCCGTTTCTCATTTCTAATAAGCATTATGTATATAGGACACATTATTGACCGTTGTACAATAGTAATTTAAAATACTTCTATTATTATTGTTTAACAGTATTCGAAAACCAATATAAAACACAATACGCACGCCAAATGTCCCACGGGTCAAACACAATATCAAAGGTGTTAGCAAGTATTAAAAGGAACAGCGATGTTCTATAAAAGACACCTGCGGTCTCATAAAAAACTCCAGATATTGCGCGAAATTGCTTCACAGTTCATTGCCTGTTTTCATTTCCGTCAGAAAAAAAAACTTTTGCAAAGGTGATTTGGAATTATTTGACATTTGCAAACGTTGACTTTCTTACCCTTGTCACCAAAACTGCCTCACGGTTGCGATTAAACACATATTTTGTAGACTTGAGTCGTAATAAAACATGAAGGGACATGGATATTACTAGCGAAAGGGACAAAGGTTGTAAATAAGAATAATGATGGTGAGAAACTTAACTTACTTACTTACTGGTTTTAATATTTCTAGACTTTTTAACGATGTAATCAGCACTGTAGGTATATGAACATGTAATCAGTTACTGTCAAGGGAAAACTGAGCTGAAGTTAGGACACAGAAAAGAACGAGTCAACAGAAAAGAATTTGATATAAACTTATATAAATTTGTTACTTCCATCCTTTTTTATTGTTTTCAATATATATAACAATAGATAACACTAAAGCTTGTTAATAAACAAAAAGAAAAAAATCGGTCCGGACGCAAAGGAGAAAATAACATTTAACAAAGTAGTTACTATTTTGTTCATTATTGCCTATTTATTTGTATTTATATATATAGATTTAGTACATTTTTAAGCCAAGTACTTGAAATATATAAGTACTACTTTTCAGCGAACAACAACGAAGTAACAATGCCTATTTTATTCGTCACCTATCCGTTGAAAGGCCTTTTAAGAGTTACATGACTCTTTTCTGGACGACCTACGTGTTGTATTTGTTCAGGAATACCCTCAAGAAAATTGATTCCTCAATTTCACCGAACACGAAAGAAGATGCTTTAAAAAGTAGATATTGTAGTAGATCACCAATCATCCATGCGATATCCATGTGATACCAGAAGGGTTTTTGTATTCCTGCAAGTAATTAAAATCGTCAGAAGTTGCTTTAACATGCAAACAATACTTCTGGAATTGCAAACGTCTAACTAGTCTGACCATAAATACTGTTACATGGAAACTTTCCTTTTTCCATCTCTTTAATTATTGTGAATTTGGAACGCGTTTATTACATTAAAAACTTTCGATTTTCCGCCGTTTTACATTTTTTTCGGTGCGTATTGTTTGATATAATAACATTTAATATATTTTCATTTCAATAACGTTCAGAAGCTATAATGTTTATTTGACAAAATCGTTACGGTATATATTTTTAATAAGAATAATAGTCATAATATTTATAAAATCATTTTTATAACGTTTATGTAAAACTAAATATCACCTACTATCTACTTGTGTGGTTTACACGTCAATTAGAATACCATCAAAAATTGTACTGTTTAAAAGACATATCATTCAAAATATATATCTAGCAAAATATATATTGTTTAAAGGGTATTGTTGTTTAGGTCAGGTTAGAACGACGACCACAACGACCAGAGCCGAATTCTGCCTATTTTACTTGGTTAGGGCAGCATATATTTTGTAAAATGGCAAATTTGTCAAACAAAGTACTTGGTTAAATGAATATTTTTCAAATGATAATAAATTTATTATGTCTAATGACAATTACATATTGACAATCTTCTATCAATTGATTCATATACGCAATGATTATTATGCTTATTAAAGTTTATTATACGTAACAACCAATAGATTTAGTGAATTTTATACCAGTATAATTGTATACCAAATATTTGTTAGATTTAATAATGTTATATTAAACGATTTTGTACATTTGAAAGGTACGTTTTATGATTTTTATCTCAATTGAAAATTACACCAACCGAAATTATAAATTTCGTTGATATTTATTTAAAAAATATATATTTTGTTGTTATACTCGTATCATTACTTTCTCATTTTTTTCGTGTTTATTATCAAATTACAATATAGAATGGTGTGTTATAGAAAATAGGATTGCAGTGATTGCCTTGAACAAAGTGGGTATGGAGCCGTCGGTCATATTCAAGACACTTCAAAATCTTGGTATCAGCCGTATGTTGGTATATCGTACTATCGGTAGATATACCAACACTTACTTTTAAATTAAGCGTAAATTCGCAATTCAGAGTTCTGCAACACAAATGATTTCTGGTAATATCCAACAAAGTTGACCTTGTTCGTGCTGCAAACAAGCGGTTAGTAAGTTCCCCAGGCCGAGTTCACAAGTTCTAACCTACAGCAGCAACTAAGATGAACCCCCGGGCGATACCAAGTTTCGGCACGTATATTGAGTGGAGAATGGATGTTTGATGAATACGAAATACGATCGCTGTACCATGTCTATCAACAACGGACTTTGACCAAGCAACTGTACAAAATGTTTGTGTGAATACTCCAGCAATTCCAAATAAGAGGGACCGTACATAGCAACCCTGATTTTAGCTTCAAGCTACTCGAAAGGAATTCTCACAAACGTGTCTAATTTAAACATTTATGAAAAGAAACGCGTTCGCTTTTAACTTTGTTTTAAAAGTTTCCATTATGTGAATTCATTAACAGTGCATCGGAATAGGACTCAGAATTCCATTGAACTGTGGACGAGCGCGGTCCGTGGAAATCGAGCTGAAAAGTTGGAAATGCTTTTTTGCTTGCTGGTTCCAGAATAGTCTATTCGGCGTCGATTTCTGATTTGTTTTTAAATCCGTCCATTTGAACTTTTCAACACGTATTCCTTTAGATTATTCAGGGTTAATTATATTAAATCTTTTCAATGCTTCACTCCTTAAGTGAATTATAAGTGAAATATTAGTGATAATTAATATGTATATAATATATATAAATATATATATATATATATATTATAGCATGTTATTCAATAAAATATTTATACTTAAGTTATAATACATAGCTACATAGTTCTATTTACATACATTTATATTTATATATATTCTACTTTTTTATGCTGAATCCGAATCTGAAGTCAAAATTCGAATATTCGAAAAAAAACGACCGACAAACACACAGACAAACGCACAGACAAACATATAGATTTCATATAGAAACGGTGTTCCTGAAAAGACCTATATTGGCATTTTACTTTTGGCATTTCGTCTTCGTCAATGGTCATAAGAATATAAGAATTTACTGTAATATTTGTTCTATTCCTTTCTCTTCTCTTTGCAGCCTTTTTAAAGATAAAGATAAAATTCTTTATTTGCCTTTAGACCCTCACGGGCACTTAGACACATCTTACATTCTCAATATTATTATATCTTATTGATTTTCAAAGTATTGATTTTTTTTTAAACCAACGTTTCAAATGAGCATTGACGAAGACGAAATGCCAAAAGAAATTTGCCAATATAGATCTTTTCAGGAACACCGTTCCTATATGAAATCTATATGTTTGTCTGTGCGTATGTCTGTGTGTTTGTCGGTCGCTTTTTTCGAATTTTGACTTCAGATTCGGATTCACCATTAAAAAGTAAAATATATACACCACCCCAATAGGTCAAAATGGCTGACAAATCCAAAAAAAAAATTTTTTTATTGTTATATAATTGACGAGCCAGGTGTTCCTCTGGCAATGTAAGCTTGCGCATTCTCAACTGGTTTTTCATCGATTCTATAGTAACCCTTATTACATAGAGTATTTTTGATGTGCCTTTTGAACATATTGTCAGGCAATGACAGAACTGTTTCAGGTAATTTATTGTAGAATCGAATACAATTTACAATAAAAGGTCTATTAGTCTTAGCAAACCGATGTTCTGGCGTACGCAATTTACTCCTGCTTCTAAGATGTTCACACCATTTTGAAAAAGTTTTTATATTTTTACTAGCATACATTATGTTCTCATAAATGTACTGAGTGGTAACCGTGAGGATATTTATTTCTTTGAATAGTTCTCTAAGTGAGTCCCTAGCCCATGTTATAAATAGAGCGGATGGCTCTCTTTTGTAATATAAAAACAGCTTCAATATCAGCTGCTCTTCCCCACAACAGTATACCATATGACATAACGCTGTGAAAGTAGCTGAAATAGACTAAACGAGAGTAGCCACATCCGTCAATTGTCCAATTCTCCTAACGGCATATGCAGCAGAGCTGACCTTACTGATCAGTTTATTTATATGTGCGCCCAACTGCAATTTTGAGTCTATCGTAATTCCAAGAAATACTATAACATTAATAAATTCTAGTATATTCAATGAATGAATCAATCAATGAATGAATGTTAAATAAATAAATAAAAAATAAATGAAAACTTCTGTATTGGCAGAAGCCACATTTGGAAGACTAAATTTTATACATGTAGTTTTAGTTGAATTTAATAAAAGTTTATTGGCATTAGCATGGAAACCAATTTAGAATAGCCTTGGTCTTCCAATGCCCTCTTCTTTGCCGCTGCAATCTGACGAAAACCACTAGTATTTAATTTATACAGGTATAATCATATGCTTTTCCCAAGAAACTTATTCCTATCAATATCTCGTTTCCTAATATCTGAGCATTGGCGGGGTCTGCTGAAGGTAGCAGACCTAAGGAATTTTCGAAGATACTGGTTTTAACATGGAGTGACTACCGTCGGACTTCCACAACCCAGAGGGAAATTCAGACCCTTCTCAGATTAAGCCACACGTTTTTTCGAAATGTAATTTCTTAGACGGGTTACCTCACAATGTTTTCCTCCACCGCCGACCAATTATTAACTATAAATATAAATCCGAGAAGACGTATTTAGTGGTACATACCAGAATTCTAAATAGGACCAGTTTAACAAACTAGTTCTTTAACCGCTATGCAATCACAGCCCTTAATAATTTTCAATAAATAATTACAGTTCCTAATGCATGTGTTATTATTGTAATAAATACATAAGCGTCCTTTTCTCTCGCATTTCTGTCAGGCTACAAATCCGCCCTCGTACGGCGACACTCATCTGACAGGTATCGGGCGAAGGGAACCATTAACGCGCCTTCCGCGCCGACTGCGTTACTCGACGCGACATTCTTGACAACCCGCTGTGCGAAATGGACGGCTCTATGAAACACTTTCAT
Source organism: Pyralis farinalis (assembly GCA_947507595.1). Taxonomy (NCBI): domain Eukaryota; kingdom Metazoa; phylum Arthropoda; class Insecta; order Lepidoptera; family Pyralidae; genus Pyralis; species Pyralis farinalis. Next base: position 19,956,653 of record OX382270.1, read on the forward strand.
TGTCATGCGGTGGACACCTACTCGGTCGGCTAAAATTTACACTGCCACTTTCGTTAGGTCAGTTTCACGAGTCTCGTGTCATTTGATATTCAAGATAGTGGAATGTTATTTGATATTTAGTTAAAACACATATTACATATTGAAATGATTTATTATGACTGTGATATAAGTAAGCGTGTCGCTATGGCTAGTTGGCTTCCCAATTAAAATTCGTAAGCGACGCGTTAATTTGTTAAAGTTAATTAATTATTAATTCGTCGGCGTTAATAATTATTAACAATAATTAATGAGTATTGTCTTGTGAAATCAATCTTTTGAGCAGATGCACACATGTATTCTATTTTCTTATTTTTGGAGGATGCCATTAAAAAAATAGAATAAACATTGATAAGTAAAAAAAGGATCTACTTTTTTATTTATGTTGTTTTTAATATTGTTCGGAATGTTCTTTGATTACCTAGTACTTTTAGCGTACACATTATTATACAACTTCGTTTTTACGAGTGAGTGAGGTCACCGTTGATGATTAAGCTTCTGATGAGTCGTTGCGATAGCAGCAGGGGTGGTAACGCGTGAGCAATATTTATTTTATTTTATTTTTATTTTTACATTTTTGGGATACTTACGTCTAATTTACAAACAATATTACAGAAGTCTAATATGAATGAATGAAAATATTGTGACTATCTAATTGTGAACTAAAAATAATGTGATGAATTTTCAAAATATAATTTATGTGAGTAATTTATGAACAAAAAAATATACTGTATTGCCTTTATTTGTTTTTTTTTATACTACGTCGGGAGGTATACAAGCATACAGCCCCCCTGATGTAAAGCGGGTACCGTAGCCTATTAATGCTTGCGATATATTTGGTATCACTCGCGCGATGCCTCCTCTGCTGCTTACACAGCAACTCCTTGGGAGCTTACTGGTGACCTCACTCACACGTAGGAATACAACAACCCTCTAGAGAGTTGTTATTTGGCTTCCGTTTTCTGTGAGGTGGAGGTACTTCTCCGGAGCGGCTGCTTTGATGCGCCCTACCTCTCTTTAAACATCCAGACCAAGACAAACAAACATGTTCATGCACACAAATGTTTGCCTTGTGCGGGAATCGAAACCACGAACGTTGCTGTCAAAGTCGCGTCATTCACGACTGAGCCACCGAGCTCGTCAAAATTTGATGTGAAAATTTTGCTCGATAGGACCATCGTTATATTTAAATCATACCAATCTAACATCAATAAGCAATAAATAGCAGACCAACGAGAACACAACAACGCACAATTCGCACGTTGAAGTATTAACACAACATCATATAGCCGTAGTCACCATAGACGGAGGAAACTAATGAGCACATGGTAACAGCACTGACCTACCGATATTTAAATAGGTAGACATTTTTAACGGCTCGATTAACCATAGCCGTGGACATGCGGTAGAACCGAAGCGTTGAAATCGAGAAGTTCCGAGCCCGAGCCCATACCTTCATTTTACATAATATGATTGATTAGTTAAGTTTTGGTTATGGCTAACTAAACATCTTTAGTTTGAGATTGAAGCTTCATCACGAGTAAACAAGCTGAAGATAGAATAAAAATAGTATAAAAATCGATAATGTAACTATCAAAAAAAAGACATAAATCAATACAGAATCAGAGATATTAAAATTGACAATTCTACGCGACAGTAATATATTAAATTCGACATTATTTGACTCAACTATGTACAGCTTACGAAATATGACTAGGAATTTAGATATTTCATATGTTGAAGATCTAAAGATTGAAATGGAGACCTTAAAGGAAAAACTGAAAGTTGCCGACACAGAAATTAAAACTTGTGCTTAGAAAATAGTATATTTAAATAAAAAACACTGGAACAAGACAAGAAAATAGAATAAAAAAACTTACAACTGCAACTGAAAACAAAAACATGTTGACACCAATTCGAAGAAAAATGCTGAGTATTAAATTGAGAACGCTAAGGATATCACCACTTCATCTGGTTTGAAGTGTTTGTGCAAACTATATTTATTATCAAAAAAAAGCAATTATTACATGATACACACTTTTAAAGATAACTCAATATTGACAAAGAACAATGCACATTCAACTCAAGCCCGAATAAAATTAAATATTACCAGGAACGAAGACAGTAACACTGCAACTGATTGTGATCAAAAACCCAAAAAAGTTGTAATCTTATCTGATGAGCAAGGATGTGGACTGAGGAAAAAAGCTTCAAGGACTGCTTGAGACAGAATATATATAGAAACTTGCTATTCCAAACCAAGTGCAGCGACAGATAGTATTTTAAATATTTATCTAAAAACTGAATTGAGTCAACTTACAAAAAATGACATAGTCATATTGTTAGATGGAATACATGATAAAAATTTACAGTGTAAGCAAAACAGTTATGTAATATTTATGAATATAGATTATAGCAGAGTGTTGGCAACACTACAAAACATATTTTACAACGAATCTAGCAAGATCTTTACTAAAAAAATATACCAAATCTATACAAATGGACACAAATAAAATAAAACGTTGGCAATGTACGAGTAATATGATCTTCGTTGATAAAACAACTCAAACTTATAAGTACTTATTAGTTATTCAGTATATATAATACTGACATATACTGTAATGTAAGCTGTATTCAAATAAAAAATAATGACATAAATGTAGTACATGAAATTGGCGATAATCAGAATGTTAATAATTATAATAAAAAGCATTCAATGAATTTTATGATCTGTTTAAATTCATATAAGACCTATGTTTTCCGGTGATACGATTAAAATATAACACTCAAAACAACCTAACTGGATATGTAATGGTATAAAAGTATGTAGCAAATGCAAAAGAGATCTACTGTAGAAGACTAGAACTAACCCTACAAAGGAAAATAAATTAATTATGAGAACTTATGCGAAGCAATTTAAACGCATTATATTATATATTAAAAGCTCAAAATGATTATTATATCAAAAATTCAAACAACATAAACAAGGCAATATGGAACATACTCAAACAAAATAAAACCCTTTTTCCGAGAGAAAATATTGACAAAATACGTATACCTAAATAACAATGTAATCACAGCTTCCACGTTAATAGCCAATACATTTAATGAATATTTTATCGACGAAGCTAAACCAAACAGTAATAATAGAGTTAACAATATAAATTATTATAACTTAAATACATTATTTTAACTCCAACTATTCCGATTGACATTTATGAAATAATACATTCTTTAAAAAATACTAACAGCACTGGCTTTGATAGCTACTATAATAATCAAGTATGTATCAGACATTATTTGTCCAGTTTTAAGTTATATTATTAATATCATTATGGAAAACGGTGTCTTTCCAAAAGGGTTCAAAATCTCAGTAGTGAGATCACTGTTTAAAAAGCAGGACAAAAGTTTGGTAAGTAATTTTCGACCCCTTGCCCTTTTATCTATTTTTTCCAAAATTATTGAAAAGGTATAAATAAAAAACTTAACGTATTCTTGGAATGTAAGAACATATTTTATTATTTCATAGCAAATAAGTCAATAAATTTAGCCATTTACGGTATTCACTACAAGACTATGATTAAAGTAGATAAAAGACTGCCTAGCATGGCTTTGTTTATTGCAGCATGTCGAAGGAAATTGACCGTGTGGATCACAAGATTTTAGAATTAGAGATAATGCTTATAAACCTATAAAATCATATCTATCTGATAGACAATAAGTGGCTCAAATTGACCGAATCTGAACTAAATCTAAAACAGAAATGAAATATTAATCAAAATACAAAAAAGTTCTTCACGGTGACCCACAGGGAAGCGTGTTAGGACCACTATTATTTCTGATCTATATAAACGATCTGCCCTTGGTAAACACCACGTTACTACACTATTTGCAGGTGATAGTACCATATTATTTAGTGGTAATAACTTAACAAACATTAAATCTGACATTATACACACACTGACATTAATAATGGAATGGCTCAACAATAATATGTTGAGAGCATAATAATAGGTGTTTCTCTGCACGTAAATTAAAAGCATTAAATATGCAACCAAATATTAATATAATTCCATTTAGACATCCATCATAGTGAGTGAGATTATTCAACCAATAGAAAATTGTCAACGAGTATAAAAACAGCCAGTTAGAAACTATGTTTTTGCTACTAACCTCAACATAATAACATAAAAATAAATATTGACAAAACAAGATCAATGAATTTTAAACAAAGGAATAATAATAGTTCTACTTTTGGGATTGCATATTGATTACAAAATTAGTTGAAAGGTACACATTGACTATTTATGCAAAAGATTGAGTCAGTTTTCATATGCACTGTCTAAGCTCCAAAAAATTGTCAACCTAGATACAGTTCTTACGGCATATAATGCGTATGTTGATTCAGCATTAAGATATGGAGTCATGTTCTGGGGAAATACCACAGATAAAGAACGATTTTTTAAGGCACAATAACGCTGTTTCCGATCCATGTTTCAACTAAAATAGACGGATTCGTGTGTTTTTTAACGTATCCTTATTTTACCCTGCATTTATATTTGAGAGTGTGCTGTTTTTGCTCATTCTAACAAAAATATATTTACACACGCTACATTGGGTCGAAATTACATGAAACTGTCGATATAGTCTTGTAAAACTACATTAATGCATAACAGTGTATTTTAAACCGCTGTTATTAACAGCAGTATGTCTGCTATTTTAAAAAAAAAGCCCTGCATGCTCTACTGGCTCAGAAATGCTACTAAAATTTGTCACTCAAAGGGCCATCAAGTTTGTACTTGATGACTCTTTGAGTGACAAATTTTAAGTCTTGATTTGCTGACACGTGATCTTATCTTTAGTACCTAGCCACGAACACAGCTCGCATAACACTAGTTGTAACTTTTAACTTGATATATATTGTAATCACCTTTCACCATTTGTACGCCAGTCGACAGAATACAGATTGCGGTATAATAACGTAATGTAACATCAACTTATAACCTGTTTTTACAAATAAAGATATTTTGATTGATTGATTGATCATGAAACTGCTGTCAAGAGCTGGACACATTTTTTTTTACACAATCTCGGGAGGCAAGCAAGTATACGGTCCACCTGATGTAAAGTAGTTACCGTAGCCATAGGCGCATATAAACGCTTGCAATACATTAAGTATCACTCGCGCGATGCCACCTCTGCTGCTAACACAGCATCTCCAAAGGAGCTTACTGGTGACCTCACTCACATGCAGGAATAGAACAACCCTCTAGGGAGTAGTTATTTGGCTGCGGTTTTCTGTGAGGTGGAGGTACTTCCCCAGACGGGCTTCTTTGATGCGCCCTCTCTCTCTTAAAATACGCTGAGAATGACATTTTCAAACAAAACACTGCAATTGTTAAAAGAAAAAATACAATAACCACTGGAGAAAAGTTTAACCCATTGAAGTTTACTTCAAGTGAGTCGAAGAATTCTTTTTTTCGAATAGCGGAAACATTATTAATACTAGAAAAATACTAGACTATCTACACTTATAAGGAGCTGTTATAATATCATGAAATCTCTTCTCTGCAATCGTACATATTACTTTGACTTTCTGAAATTCTAAGCGAAACTTTATGATGGATAACAAAACATTCGTGCATTATTCAGGACATAAGACAGCGCCGACAGAATGAATGAGTTCCGAAATTAAAGCAAATAGTGCCTTATATCAAAGTTGTACATTATACTCGACAGCAGAATGAGATGTGTATGTACGTATCTACGTATACATGTGTGCACGCTACATCTCATAATCTTTAAGCGATTATAACTCTAAACATGTTACTTTTTAAAGTGATTCCTCGTACGGTTTAAATGTTGTGGACAGTTGCCTGTATTTCTAAAAGATTTCCACGATACTTGAAGACTAACACGTCATCCCCTTTGATCTAGGGCACAAAAATATAAGTTCGTGCACTGGTTCAAAGGCTGAAAATATGACATGTGTGTATGTATGCGTAAGAGCTTCAAAACGGCTGGACCGATTTAATTAAAATTTTCAGAGAATTTTCAAATTGGTCCAGGTGAGAAGTTTAGCAGCAATCGGACGACCCATCAAACGATCCCCCCACCTCCTCCCCCATTTAATAAGGTGCTAACTGACCAATCTGATCCAAAGATAGACCACATGTAAGTTGTGATGTATAGATGGAGAGACTTAGCAATATATTTGTCATATCGATACTTTCATCAATCCGCACGCACGAAATTGCGGTCACTGCTAATAGAATAATATTTTTCTTGGAGAATAATGTGTGAGTGCAGTACTAGGGTATACATTAATTTCGTAACGTACGGTAATACTGAGTTATACAGACTATAACAGAGAGACCTAAAATAATCGATACAGATAAATAAAATTGGAGTGTCTGTTTGTAATATTAAAATAATCACTTTTTATTAAATGCATTTGGATGTATACTCGGTACATATACCAAAATATATTTTTTTACAATTTTTGTCTGTCTGTCTGTTTATACCGGCTACACTCTGAAACAGCTGGACCAATTTTGACGGGACTTTCACTGGCAGATAGCTGATGTTGATAAGGAGTAACTTAGTCTACTTTTATTTTAGAATATTTATTTATTTTTATTAATATAAATATATAATAAAAAATAAGTATTCCGCGCGGACGAAGTCGCAGTTAGAAATATAAATCAATATATATAATCTCCAATTAATTATTCAACTTTGACAGGTTATGCTTTTAATTAGTTATCTATCAAATATTGCGTTTCCCATGAACCTGAAACAGTTACAATGAATTTCAAGCGAAGCGAAGTAAAGAGATTTAGATCTATGTACTTTAAGAAACTTATAGAATTTTCGATAAAAAGACTAAAACTACTGAGCGTATATTCACTTAATCAACTGAAGGTTTGTAGTCAAATGAAATTCTGATTTCGTCGAAAGAAAAAGCTGTTAGGTGAATAGTTGTGAGTACAGGAATTCGAAGAGAAAAATAAATGAAAAATAAATGAAACGCTTCAACTCGAACGAATAAAAAATGTACCGTGTAAAAGGTTACTTACTCTTGTTTCAATCCAATTTACTGAAAGATCTTAATAAACTTATGTAGTATCCATCCATCCACCTTCTTGATTAACTCTCCGGTGAGATCGTAAGATCAAATGGTTACGTTTCACGTTTTTAATAGAATTTATTTACTCTTTCACGTTCAAGTACATTTTCCAAATCTTTCAAATATTGTGTACATTTATTTTCGGTCCTACAGAAAGATACGGTGTAAGTGATTCGGTATAGCGTAGTAAAGAATACCTTCACGCCAGGTTTCTTGTGGTGTAGGCAGAGAGAACCAAACGCCACAAGACGCGGTCCTTACAAATCTCACTCATTTCTTGCCTTTTCTTATCTTAATACCGACACTCTCTTTTAGAACAACTCTTTCTCTTACATCATCATTGCGAACGCGGTCAACAAGGTTCATATATGATCCCTTGCCTTTATACAAGGGCACGATGACTGCACATCTCTAATCGGTCGGCATCCTTTCGGCTTTCCAGCGTAAATTGCTCTTACCATTTTTCAAATTTTCAAACAAAACGGATCGACTTTTCAGTCTCATCCATGATAATGTCTTCACAGTACGCTGGCACTGCCGAGTCAGTCACAAATTCATTCACAGTTTCAGCATCCCGGACATAATCATACATTTCTCTAAAATATTCACACAAATACACTTCCTGAGTGTTAGCGAGAATGACACCAGTTTTAAACTTTATCTTGTATACTGGTATATTACCTCTCTACAGAATAGTTTGGTATTTGACTTCGTTCTTCGTCACTGAAGTTCGTGACTGAAGTTCTTCGTCAGCCTCTCTTCCTTAATCAAACTAGTTCTTTCACGCTTGATTTTGACTAAAGTTTTGGTTTCATTATTGCATCGATGGTATATTTGTTTATTCTTCTATTTCAATCTATCACTCTGGTGTAAAGATGATACATAATGCAGCCACGCTTTCCTCTTTTTTTCTAGGGAGAATCCAATCTCCGCATTCGACCAGGCATCACCTTTCAGTGATCTACAACTCTTTGCGCATCCACATGCTTCTTTTGCATTATCCACCATACTTCTTTCAGAACTTCGAAGACGGAAAGACTTGCGTTTGCAAGTCTTACACAGACTAGACGTACATACGTACATACACTTTCATCTTTCAATTTTACACTTCTGATTTTTTTCATGATTTCCGAAAGTAATTCGCACTCGCACGCAGTGTTTCCATTTCTTGAAAAGGGCCACAAACCGGCTTACCATCAGGAAATAGTCCGCTTCTAAAGTGGAAACTTTGAAGGCTCTTGTATCCACGTTATAGCCGCATTCTTGTGTGCAACACTCTAAACAATTTCTAATTTTCGTCTCAAATTTTCGCTGTGCAACATAGTGATTGTCGGATAAGTTTTTATAGTCATACTTTTTCTTTCCCTTTTCTTTCCTTATTTCATTTTTAAGAACAGCAATATACAGAAGTTGAAAAATTCACCACCATCACAAACCTTCCTGGTACCTCAGTTGGAAGAGAACTCAATCGAGAATCGAGACATTGTGCCTTCAAATCTCACCCAATCTAACGAACTTTTTCATTTAAGAGAGTGAACTTTTTCATTTAAGAGAGGTGGGATAGACTGTTGGAAAAGTGCCACCACAAAGGAATAGCACGATTGGCAAGGCGCAAGTGACTCTTTCTATTTTGCAAAAACAGCCGTAAACTTTAGTAATCACTTTACATCATAAGCTTATATGCATCCCATGCCTCCTAACTTCATAATTTAAAAAATGCAGTGTTTCTGGTAATAATATCAGAGTATGCTTTCAGTGCTTCTGCCGTCGGTGAACCGCCACTAGGCTGTAATTTGACTTTCGTAAAATAAAAGCTGAGACTATCTATACTAATACATAAAGCGGAATACTTTATTTGTTTGAACGCGCTAATCTCAGGAGCTACAAATTCGGACTTGATAAAACATTCTTACATTGGATAGCCTAATCCTTGAGGAAGGCTATAGGCTGTTCAACATCACGATTCGAGCCTTAGAAGCCGAGACAAAAATTAAGTAGGAAAAGCGGCTGCTTAGAGGCTTCAACTGGGATGCCCGCGGACGAAGTCGCGGGGTTCAGCTACTTAACTATATAATTACATATTCACCGAAACGACGACCAGACAGTGTTTGGTTTTGTATGCGGAGTCTAATATCATATAACTTGTACAGTAATATTACGTCAACACTGGAATCAGAAGCACGTACTTTCGTCGATGAAGATTGTTCTGATAAATTGTTCGACAATATCAAATTCTCGTCGTTATTAAGATTTTCCTCTTTCCTTTGTTTGTTTTGTAACTTTGTATTAGCTCACCACATAGTCCATATTTTCTTTGAAAGTTATACGTAATCTCTTATTTGTTATTATATATAGCTCTTTGTAACACTTTTATACAATAACACTGACATTATTTATTTAGTGACAAGAATATGAAGAGCAGAGACTCTGATTCTTATGTGTACCAAATAAAATACATACAGAATCGAAGGCTTTACCGTTTCGTAGCTTTCAAAATGTTTATCTAAGCTTTTTATTTACTTACTTCTTTTATTCATATCTTAGCACCGACCGCGCTTGCCTCGGTGTTTTTATGTTATTTATGTATATTGTATACATATATAAATTTAATCAAAGGTTTTATCACAGTCATAATTCTATTTCCTAATTTTATCCTGTTTCATACATTAGGATTGGCGGAGTCCGCTACTTAAACCTAAGGATCTATCGAAGATAAGATTTTGAACTGCTATGTGATGATATGATGGGTTTGATGACCCACCACTGGGAAAACCAGATCTTCCTTAGCTTAGAGTTCCCTAACTATGTTTCCTTGACCACCCAGCAAGTGATAATTACAAATATGTATATAAATCCGAAAACGCAAATTTAGTGGTACATGCTCAGACTCAAACCATGGACCAGTCGATTAATAGGCGTGTTCTTTATCCACTAGACCATCACTGCTAACGTGTCCAGTAACTATTAATTAGTTACTACTTACATTTCAATACGGCGATGTGACTTAGATAATTGAGTTAATTTATGGGACAATACGAATGAAAGAATCGAATATAAAATACTTCGCGAAATATGCTTGCAGGAAATTATACTCTTTAGGGTTCACCATGGATCTTTTAAAAGGGAATATTTTGCCTGAGAAAATGACTTTTAAAAGCGGATCAGTTGAATATCTGTCAACTTCGACTGATATACATTAAAACGAGTCTTAAGTAGTATCAAACTTTTCATTACATAGTATCAGACTGAATTTCATGTCCAAAAGCAGCAATGACATCTAGTCCAGGAGTAATGCACAGCTCCGGAGTCATGCCGTGCCGTGGCTGCTGCCGCGGAGTCCTGATGACTAGTATCAATATACTCAATGACAGACATTCCCAAATCAGATGTATTAATTAAACTTTATGATAATTTAACAATTGCTTCTTATGAAATTAAATATGTAGTTAAAAAGTATAAAACTTTAAATAGGTCAACAAACACTAATCTTCGTGGTACAAAAGGAATTTGAGTTTCTTGAAGAATATGAACTAAAAAAATTTCTACGTAAAAAGCTCAAAAAAAATATGAAATCATTCAACGGTCATAGAACAACTACTGGCTTAATACAACCAACACAAGACGATTTCATTCTTCATGTTCTTCAATGCCATTCAAATCAATTAATAGTACGCTTGAACGCGCAATGATTTGAACGATGTCTGTCCGTTATCTACAATTACTTACACTCGAGTTGCGAGAACCCACGAAATAGAAGGCGCTCCAGCGGCACACTGCAGGAAATTGAAACAAACATTGCATTCCCCGGAATACGTATTAAAAGGGATTCAGTGTACACGTACAGCTTGTTGTTTTTAAATCTACTCTCTTTTGACAATGTTCCGACTCCTTTTTTTACTAATAAAATATAAAATTTGTGTATAAAATACTCTAGGACAAATTACATAGCACCTTCTACTATGTCAAAATATTTACTCATTCTTTAACTAGAAAACTGTACTATGTATTAGGAAGGGAGGTAGGGCATAGAGTTATTTCACCTATACTAATTACACCACCCGTAACTCATTCCACTGCAGAACTACGTGTCTCCCTGAAACCGAAGAGGTTTAGAGCATACTCCACCACGCTGTAGAACTGCGGATTGGTGGAAGCCAATTTTCAAACCGCCCGAAGGCCACTGTCGTTAACATAAGTGTTAACGACTGTCTTGAATAATTTTAATATTAATCGAGCTCTCATGCATTAATATCCCAAAGAAAGCCGCAGTCAAATAATAGCTCTTAGGGGGATATTGTAACATCCAAGTCTATACTCTATGTATACTTACTATACTTTATGCAGTTTGTTACGTATTGCGCATGGGCGTACGCTTATTTCCCACAAAATCACCATATATTTTGTACTACTAGGCCTACTACTACGCTCGACTTCCTCGCCTGAAGTTAAGAGACGCTGACTATACATATCAAAAAACTGTAACCAGCATTTTAACGTTAGTAACAATAATGTATAATAAATATACGAGTAACATACGTAGTACAAACTAAAACTCTTCTCAACGGCTACCTATTGCGAAGGTATTTACAGATTTTTTCTTGGAGTGACTGCCGTCAAAACACAACCCTCAGAAAAAATCAGACCTTTCTTTGGTAAAGTCACACGTCTTTCGAAATTTAATTTCTTGGACGTGCGGATTTCCTTACGATGTTTTCCTTCACCGCAAGGGATAATTACAAATATGAACATAAATTCGAAAATACGAACTTAGTGATAGATTAAGTCGGTTCTTTAACCACTGGGATATCACTGCTCTTAGTATACACTAAGGTACCATAAGTTAGTAGCTTTTTGTTAGAAAAAAAAATAAAAATTTATGGTCATTTTTTATTCAAATCCTGGGCTTCTCAGTTGATCTCTTATCGCGGGCCGCCTTTCCGCCAAGAAATGTATGGAAAAAGGTATATAACGGGCTCTGACAGGTTAAAACTTGACAACAGCAATTTTTTTATAGAATCGACGAGTTGTCGATATCATCCTGCAGCACTGAATAAAATTTTAACAAATCTTTCGGTTATTGTATGGTCATAAAAAAATCTAATTCATCGTCAATATCTTATTTAGCCATCGAGCTCTATGGGTAATAAGTCCAAGAAGTCCTGTAGAACTTATCTCTTTAGCAAATTTTATGCATGCCCTATGAGATTGAAGACTGGCGGTTATACAGGTCAGGACAATCCGGATGTTTTCTAATATCAACTCACATTTTTACGTCAGAACTACAATTTGCTGACATAGTTGTAGCCTTTATTTATATTTGGAAAAACACTAGAGAACAATTTTAGTGATTGGATTTAAAGGTTTATTGCTTACACATTGATTAACATGACACTAGTTCGATTACATTTTCCATGTTAATTCACAAATCATATCGTTTCACTATATACTCACGTACATAAATATATAGTTTTTTGCAAATACAACTATGAAATAAAAAATGGAGGGTTTATGAAACTTAAAAAAAAGACAACAAAGTCTCAATTTCGACATTTCCCAATAACTTACTTCAAAATGTTACCTGTAAATGCATCAATTTCACTTTGTACAACGAATATTTGAATATTTTTATCAGACAGCGATACAAGTCTAACTATCTGGGTGGGTATTCAAAAAGAGTCATAATTTCTATTCCAAGCGTGTTTGTGTAAATGACAACATGTAACATTGAAAGTTACATTGAAGATGTCTTTAGGTTTTATAGCCATCCATTTGCACAAAGTTTTGTTTTATACAATTGCGGGAGGTACACAAAAGTATGGCCCACTCAATTATTAATAGCAAAAGAGTTAACAACGAAATATTAACTGCTTTATTATTTATTTTTACAAATACAGTATTGTGATTGACGGTTAACTATGTCCATTAATCTATTTATCTATCTATATATATAAATATATATATATATATATATATGCACACCTCTGTATAGATAAGGCACTAGGTTTACAAGTAATTTAAGCTTTCAGTCAACTTTCTGATGACCTTCTCGTCTCTCGCCCTCATCGCCATCTTAAGGTTGTAGTCCCTGATATGTTCCGTTGTCGCGGTCTCGGCTCGCTGGATAAACCGAGCTGTCGCGTCGTTGTCAGTACAGTCTGTGTGGTATACACAGCTGTCCGTGTGTCTAGAGACCGCGACAACGGCATGGGGGACACATTGGAGGAGGCGGGATCTTTTGGAGGTTGTACGCACAATAATCACTGACTCGCACGTTAGTCCCTGTGCTTCATGTATGGTTAGGGTGCGGGATCCCGAATTTGCTCCGTAGCCCTCACTGATAATGAGTGCCTTCTCAGCCTGGGTGTGGACAAGGTAAAGCGTGTTGTTCTGTTTCGGGATCCGCTCCCCTGTGAACCGCTTCAGAGATAGGGATTTAGCACGAGTCTTGGCTGAGTATATGCCACTGTAGATTTCTCTAAGAGCATACTCTACGTCCTGTGGATTCCTGTACGTACAAAGGAGATTTTGGGAGATTGACGTCACAAGGTTGGGTCTGTTATATAAGCTGTAGGGAAGCTGGTTGTCGTCTCCAATCAGCAGGGCTTCACTGGCTCTGGCTAGTTGTATTGCCATGACTATGGATCCGAAATGGATCATAAGGGCTTTGTCCACCATTAGGCGTGTACACGATTCGCCCTTATGTAGTCCATTTACTAGTAGGGATGCCATAGTCCGCACTCTCTTTTTGGCTAGGTCACCAAAACGCGTTTCCAGTTTTTCCCTGAGATCGGTGGCGGCCTCAGTTGTCGCTGCCACTATGATGTCCCTAGCCAGGTCGGCTTGTGACACCACCCACGTGGATTTCCCGCAGTCGGGGACTCCGTTAACCCATGTGATAGTGGGTCTCACCCAGTGCTTCGGGCTTCCGCCTTTGAACAGGTTCCCCGCTATGGCTTCTGCCATATCTAGGATCCTGTCGTCCAGCATTACCTTTGTGCACTTGGCTACCACCACTACCGGGTCTTCGGTCGGTGTTTTAAAGGTGATCCTCCCTTCCTCGCTCTTCTCGTCCAGGGGCACAAAACCGCCGGTTGCGCTGTATGATGCCATGTACGACCCCGACATGTTACCCAGTATTACTAGGTTTCTGTCGCTATCGTAGATTGCTGCCTCAGCTTCGCCTAATTTTATCCGTAGCAGTTCCTGCGAGCCGCGGTGATAAGTCTGCAAGATGGAGTTGCAGGTATCCATGTTTACTTTCCGCGTTGCTCTGGCGAATGCCACGAACTCGATGAAGGCGTTTACCATGTGGTCTTGCGGCTCCCTAGCCGGTCTGAGTTTGGGGGGGATCACTTGTTCCATGTCTGCTCTTGTGCGGGGGTCAGTGGGGGGTTCCGATCCGTGGCGGGGAGGCGTCTGTGTGAATTTTTCGACCGCCGCTTCCATGGACAGGGCCCTTTCCGCTGCTCTTTTTTTTTTCTTGCGGAGGGTTGGGCCACCGATTGGACACTCCTATTGAGAGTCGCCAATATGGTAGAGAGTATGTGGCTGGGTTCTTTGCGCTTCTGTTCTGCCAGACATCTTTCCTGCATCACCTGTTGTTGCAAGCGTTCAGACCCACCGACGTGGGGGGTTAACAATCGGGTGATCCCAGCAGTTTGTGGGAATCAGTTTGGCACCTGGGTCCCGGGATTGGGCCTTAAGGAAACTTAGGTTTTGTACCCTGTCCTTGTATACCACGATTTCATGATGCTGCGAGGCCAGGATGGCTCCTTCGTAGTCCTTAGTTCTCCCACTGAGGTATCCCACGACCATGGCGTCAATACTGATGATCTTGGCAGGTTCGGCTCTTTACCCCATGAACTTCAGCACTGCGCACATCTGTTCGAACTCGGTGACTTCGTCGTCCGTGCAGAACAGCGTTAGTTTTGTTGTTCTTTCGCACTATTCTGCACGTCTGGTTTCCGATTGTCACCTTTGGTAGTTCGTTGAACATCTTGCGCGGCATGGTGGTCTTGCGAGTGCTTCCGTTAAGTAAGACTCCGAGTCCCGGCGAGATCGTTACCGTATTTTTCATGGCATTGCAAAAGACAATCCCTATTCTCTCCGCGGTGTCGTCCATATATAAGGCAACTCCTTTTAGGCGCAGTCCTGGTCGTCCGTCTTCTCCGCATGTTAGGAGGTTGAAAGAGTCAGTTTGTGGTGTTTGTGTGTCGATGTGTGGTGTGTGTGTATGAAAAATGGGTGCCTCATGATTTGACTGATCTGCAGAAAGAAATGCGTGTTGAAACTTGTGTTGGCTTGTTGAATCGGTACAGAAATGAAGGAATATTGGATTGAATTGTGACATGTGACGAAAAGTCTTTACGATAGCCGTAAGCAAAAAATGCAGTGGCTTGCCCCTTGTTAAATGCCGCAACAGTGCCCTAAAGCAAAGCTTGCCAAAAACCAACCAAAAAGGTAATGGTAACTGTTTGGTAGACTCTTCATGGCGTTATTCACTACAAATTTCTCAGGTCTGGTCAAGCAATAACAGCAGATGTTTACTATTTCGGACTTAGAGCAATATGGCGAAACTAGCAGTGACACACCATTATTGCTCCATGATAACGCAAGACCTCACGCAGCACAAGAAACCGTTGTAACTCTACAGGATTTGAAAAATTTTCTACGTGGTAAAAACTATTCTTCTCAGGAGGCAGTACAAAATGATTTCACACAGTTTGCGGAATTCAGATCCCCAGTGTTCTTTTGCAGAGGCATAAATAAACTTCCTATTAGATGGCAGCAATATATAGATAATGAGGGTAAATATTTTGATTAAATAAATATGTTACATCTTAGAAAGTAACCCCTAATAATATTACGATCACTTTCTCAGAACAATACTTTCAAAGTTTGACTTATGTAACCTAATTCTATTCATAGGCACTATCTTTATTTAAATCGTTACATTAATTAAAATTGGGAAGCAGAATTACGTCATAATGCGATACAAAGTTGATACAACAGTCCATGGAGATGCGTCGCTGCACCGCAGAACTTTCCAGATATATCGGCGACACTCGCAAACAAAGCGCACTGCCACAATACCACCGCTTGTACCACAACTACAGGCCACTTTATATCTGCATACGTGTTCACGCCCCAACGATGAATGTCGACTCTATGCTGTTGGTAAAGGTGTGAGAAATCGAAGAATTCAAAGTTCTAACCGCAAAATTAATTTGGTAAATTTGTACTGTACGTTCGCGCGCCATACACGCGGCTCCCTTGAGATAAGAACACGTCATAAAAGAGGCACCCGCCGAAACTTTGCCTTAATTTCTGTATTTTCCATTTTGGTAATCGTGGAGCGACGTTTTAAGTAGATAATGGTTTGCAGTGCTTTCATGAATCCTACGATATGGCGCAACATATTTACATTCTGAACCGTATCGTAAACAGAACAAACTGGGATTACATTAACCACATTTTAACTAGACGGGTTACACGCTAAAGTAAGACGGAAACGTTACAGACTAACAAATGGTCGAAACAACCTTCTGTACTGAATTCGAAGCATGCCATTCATTTTCTAAGCAAAGTTTCATTGCAGTCGTAACCTACCTTAGTAAAGAAAACCCGCATCAGTTGTTTACTCATATGTCTATTCACGAGTATCATAATAGCTTTTAATATAATGAAGTAACATATATTACATGAAAGAAAGAACGGAGCTGAAAGTATGGCGAAATAAATACAAAACACGAATGTGGAACGATGTGGGAGGCAATGAATACCAATACTCAGCTATCACGGTCGAATTAGTTGTGTTTTAACAAAAGTAGTGCCCTGGAAGATGGCGAACAACCATGAAAAGAAGTAAATAATTGATACAGAAGCGGCTAAGACTTCTAAAGACCAAGTTATTAAGTGAAAAGCTAGACAAAAAATCACGTACTACTCGTATATACGTATATTGTACAAACAAATTTTATCGAACGCATTAATTTTCAAACAAAACCACCAAAAACCGTTGCTCAAGCAGAAATTGGGTTCAATACTGTGTTACACATACAAAACACGATGTAACCGACAGTGGTTAAATACGAAAGAGCGTATTGGTGTACCCTCGGAAGTTTAACCGCGGGGCCCGGATAAGTATTGCCTCCTAACGCATATATGCCGGGTGTTTGTAGACGGAGATTGCAATATTATGTACCAATCCCGGACTTTTCCGACACGCGTGCAGATCGCCCCGCTTCTCAGCATCGGGAATGTTACCGTATTGGAGGTTTAGCATCCATTGTGATAGATTACATTCTTTTGAACAGATCCAAAGGATGCATGTTCAGAATATGTTTGCATCAAATGCATTTTAAATTTAGACTACATTATATGCCTTCTACGTGTATAGAACGTGTAAATTTATCGTTGTAATAGTATGTATGATAGTTTTTACCCGGGTGGTCGAATACGACCGCGAAATGTATGGGAAAACGTATATAACGGGTTCTGACAGGTCACCCAACATTATGAGCCGATAGGATTTCCTTATTGAAGGGAAAACTTCTTTCGCTGCAGCGCTAAAACATTACTTACCTCTAATTAAACAATTAAAACATGAAGCGCTAGATAGTCCATAGGGCATTATTTTCTCGCGACCAAAACGGTGTAAGCGCCATGACATTCTTGACGCTTACGCGTTTCGTTCAACGTAGTTTATCAACATCGCTGTTTGGTTTAAGCGGCGCAGGGCGCTTGCGCGAGTGTGCGTGTGTGTTTGAGTTTTAGAGATTGGCGATGATGATGCTGGTAATGATGATGGTAGAAGAGTCGTTGAAATTATGGATGAAATTTGATTTTTCTGAGTGATAAACTTTTTAATGTAAAATATTTGTAATAGTTCTGAACTGTTAAATTTTTAATGTTATTTAAATAGTCATGTTTGTGTACGATAGCGCAATAAATGAATATTGTATTTTACCACATACATGATATAACTTTTATACTGATAATTAAAGCAATTCATGCAAAATTATTCCCTAACCATTCCAAAATATTCAAAAATTCACAACGTTATTGTTCAAGTTTTCACTTCTGCCGGCACTCCCGGAGTGCAACCCGTTTTTTTTATACTACTATCATATACATAATTTTACATCTCTATCGACTTAGATCTCTAACACTAAGTTACGAGATTGACACATTCAATGCGGCAGTCACACAAACAAACATACTCCCAGTGCATAAGTCAGTACTTCGTCTGGAAATTATGGAATCCTTTATTTTCCCATATCAAGTCCCAACTTCAAAGGTCCTTAGAGATACGGAACCTCATCGCACTTACAATTTTTTTTATACTAATCGACAGACTGTATCCTTATGTATATGCTATATATAATTCATAAACATTAACTTCTTTTTATTAAAGAAGTTCGATTTCCATATGATTTTTTATACAACGTCGGGAGGCATACGAACATACGAACCACCTGATGTAAAGCGGTTACCGTAGCCTATGAACGCTTGTAATACATTAAGTATCACTCGAGACGCCACCTCTGCTGCAACTCCTCAGGAACTTACTCTCACACGCAGGAACACAACAACCCTCTAGAGAGTTTTTGTTTGGCTGCGGTTTTCTATGAGGCGGAGATACATTCCTAGACGGCCTACTTTGATATGCCCTACCTCTCTTAAAAATACCCAGACCGAGAGTAACAGACATATTCATGCACACATGCAAAATGTTTGTCCTGTGTGGGAATGGAACCCACGAACGTCGATGACAAAGTCGCGTCATAAATCGCTGCGCCACCGAGCTCGTCAAAAATCGTACTCGAACCAGCAAAAATTATTTGTCACCTAACAGCAAATAGTATGAAAACCTTTTAAACATACATTGTCATTGACTAACAAAACATTAATATTTTTACTTACTTATCTAATTATATGAATAATGAACACAAATAACGTAACCTCAAATCTTGTACTACGAGATAACATTAATTAAATACATTTAGACAAACTTCAACTTAAATGGCATAATTTCAACATCTTATTTAAAAAAAAAAATCAACGTGTAAACATGTAAACTCCGCACAGCACTATGGCGAACTTAAGCCACGGGCGCGCGTCTATGCGTTAAAGTTAACGAAAATAATTTTACTTCTACGCGTTAAGCAAAAGTACTAAGTACTTGACGGAAGAAAATCGGGAAAATATCAAGAAAAAATCGGCCCAGTGCGAGTCGGACTCGCGCACTAAGGATTCCGTACCATTATCTATATAAAACGTCAAAAAAATCACGTTTGTTGTATGGGAGCCGCTCTTAAATATTTGTTTTATTCTAATTTAATTATTTATTCTTAAAGTAAATATATAACTAAATATTCTGTGAATATTTCAAGCATCTCTCTGTTGTTTTTATCAATACCGAGCGAAAATGAGCAAAAAAATCACGTTTATAGTATGGGAGCACCCTTAAATATTTATTCTATTCTATTTTTTAGTATTTGTTGTTATAGCGGCAACAGAAATACATCATCTGTGAAAATTTAAACTGTCTAACTATCACGGTTCATGAGATACAGCTTAGTGACAGACGGACGGACGGAAGGACGGACGGACGGACAGCGGAGCCTCAGTAATAGGGTTCCGTTTTACCCTTTGGATACGGAACCCTAAAAACGATAACTCGTTTTATTGCGCACACGGGAACGTAACGTAACCACCCACGCACCGAGCGCACGCACCAAGACTCAAATTAAACCAAATAGGTACGTCCCGTGACCCAGTGAATGTATTATTGATAAATAGACAGATATTATATGCTTTGTTTGCACAATATACGATATTTTTTTATTTAATTAATAATTTAATTTTTAAGAGAGGTAGGGCGCATTTATCCAGCCCATCTGGGGAAGTACCTCCACCTCACAAAAAACCGCAGCCAAATAACAACTCCCTAGAGGGTTGTTGTGTACCTGCGTATGAGTGAGATCACCAGTAAGCTCCCAAGGAGTTGCTGTGTAAGCAGCAGAGAGGCATCACGCGAGCGATACTTATAATATATCGCAAGCATTAATAGGCTACGGTACCCGCTTTACATCAGGTGGCCCGTATGCTTATATGCCTCCCGACGTAGTATTAAAAAAGTTATATTAGTAGGAAATACGATAATAAGAACGGCATTAAACACAAGACAATCTTATTGCTAAAATCAGCTCTTTCTTTCTGAAAGCAGAACACACTTAACGTATCAGTATACAATCGTTCTAGGGATCATAAAAGAAGGTAACGCTGGGATTGGCAACTGTCAACACTTAGATGTTATTTTCCGGATGGCGGATTGCCAGTTATAAAGGTGAAATACGTTAAGCTGAGACAACTAGAGCAATCAGGGCAGCAGGCTATTTCAGAAGATGAACATGCGTAGAGACGACTACATCCGGGGCAGCAACCGTGGCAGTGCAATGAGTTTTCTGTTACAAATACCACGTCTGTTACAAGTGAAGGGGAATCCCAGTGACGACCGCGGCAACTGCACAAGACACGACAAAACAGAGATTGTGATTGCATGCATCGTTTAATGCAGATGATAGGCCATCGCAGAGACAACCATGTCAACGACATAATGCATCTACAAATAGGAGTCGGTAACTGACACCGGCGCTATTTCGCGCAATCTAACTGGTAGAGAATAAAAATTAACTGCCTTTAAAATCTACCAATATTCATATTTACTACCATAAACAAATTGTATTAAAATACTTGTTTCTTAAAGAACATAACTAAAAACATGCATTTCAAATGCTTATTTCTACATACTATATGTGTGCAGATGGTGTATAAAATATAGATTTAATTTACAAAGTCGTTAGTAACATAATACATTTCCTCAAATGGAGAGGCAATTTCAAGTCCATGGCGCAGTGCAGCGCGATCTCGTCGCTATTTGCTTTCGGATCAACTTCGCTCAGTTAAAAGCAAGCCTTTGTCTTGCGGCACGACACGAACAAAAGTTAACTCGACACTTGCAACGTAATGAATATACGCTTCACAAAAGATTACAAATGACCAATGAGGTTTATGGATGGTACTGATCCAATATTTGGTGGAATTTCTGCGTCCAAGTTTGATCAAATCTCTTTTCTACGAAATTGAGCAGTAATTTCATCCAATTTATTCCGATTCCGATTGATTTATCCATTACAGGATTGTTCATTTCGTCTGCGGAACATCTTGGTAGTTTGTTGAAATGACAAAAATGTGCATAATATTATTTTTAAATGATGCCTCGAGACATAGTAGCATACGGCCCGCCTGATGTAAAGTGGTTACTGTAGACAATGAACGCTTGTAATACAGGAAATTTTACAAGAAAGAACAATACAGCATCTCTTAGGAAACTTACTGGTAACGCATCATTCACAGAAATATAAAAATAATAAAAAAAGTAGCTGTTGCCAAAAGAAAAGTACCAGACTTCTGTAAGATACAGAAAAAAATATGTTGTGTGCGTCGTCTTACAGAAGATCGCAGCTAAATAACAATTCTCTGGGTTATTTTACTCCTGCGAGTGAGTAAGTACGCTTCCAAAACGTAAAATGTGCAGTAGTAGTGGAGTATTAGTGAACAAGTAGTAGAGTGTGTTTGCAAGGAGGTGGAAACGTGCGAGCGATCTTTCTTGTATTGTAAATGTCATAGCATGCAGTAATTGGCGGGTTCATATGATTGTTTGCCACTCGACTAATTCATAAAGGAAATATTTCATAGTGTAGATTTGTAGATAGGGTTAAGAATTCAATAATAAATTGAGTATTTTGGTTATTACTTCCCAGAAATGTGATTAATAAGAATAATATCACTCATAAGTTTATTAGTGTGATCCAGGCTTTGAATGTTTTCATTTTAAGAGTCAAAATGAGCGAAAAATGCATGTTATGAAATTTCACCAACTTTATATTCAAATGGTTTTGACAAGAGGTATGGCAGCAACTCAAAGCGCCCCGACGGACTCAAATGTTCCTCCTTCTGAGGTATTCGCCGGCGTTTTAGATAATATTAATAAACCTGCTTCTCATCGTGGTTCACATCGTTCATCGGCCTCTCTACAAGCTCAACGACTTGCTGTGAAAGCCTTACACGCACGTCGCTTAGCCGACTTAGACGCTGAGCGTGAACGTGCCGCCGCTGAACGTGAACGCGCCGCCGCTGAATGTGAACGCGCCGCCGCCGCCGAGCGTGAACGCGCCGCCGCCGAGCGTGAACGTGCCGTAGCAAATTTAGAATTGCAGGCTGAATTAGCGGCTCTTGATGAGGCTGCCAGCTTTCGTTCACAATCTAGTACTAACTCTAGAGTAGGTAATTGGGTGGCGAATACTAATACATCTTTGTCTGAGAGACAGATTACATCATCACTGCACTCTCCTGCGCTACAACTGCCTGGTGGTGTCAACCCAACGCCGGTCACAGAACGCGAGCGTGTGGTCTCGCCTGGCGCTTGCGACGTCGGTATTACAGCCGGTGCCGCGGCGCGCGAGCATGCGCCCTTCATCGCATCTGTCCAGCTGGCATTAAATACACCGGCAGCAGCGCTATTGGCCGAGCGCGAGCGTGAACGCTCTCCAGACGCCGCTGGCTTGGCAGCCGCGGCGCCAGAGTACACGTCTCCTACCGCGCCAGCCCTGAACGGTTTTGCAACCCCGAGTGTACATGGTGTCGTATCCACCCAAAACTACGAGTATGGTGTGCCGCAACCAGAGACTTACGCGTCATTAGAAGCTTTTAACAAGGTCAACCGGCTCCACTCTGAACCGCCGGTGCCGCGGCCCTCGCACTGCATTCGTAACAAATATACACCAACTCACATGCTAGGTACACGTGTCTTAAACGGTGAAAACATTTTTATAGAATTTGTAAAGGTAATTGTGAAGTAAAAGACTGCAAGGGTAGAAACTACCATCACGAATTGCTTCATAGATTAACAACGAATTTTGTTAATTTCAGTTCTGGGCCAACGATTGAAGCCGAAGCTGTGCCGGTGGTTGTAGCCCACACACTTGGCAGCAATACAGTCGTACCTTGCGAGTCCCAATCTCCTCCACTTCTGCAATCATTTCTGAAGGTGATTCCAGTAACAGTTTCGGGACCAAAGGGTAAGATGGATATTTTTGCTCTATTAGATGACGGATCCACAGTAACCCTAATTGATCAAACTGTAGCTGATACAATCGGGGCACAAGGCCCGAAAGGCGCGATTAGGGTGAACTGTATGGGAGGTCTGATAAAAGATTCTGTCGTAACCTACATTGATATTGGAATCAAGGGTAGGTACTCCACAGAAACATTCAGACTTGAACGGGTTCGCTCCATCCCTAATTTGGGTGTAACATGCCAAACCGTGCGTGCTGTAGATATTGCGAAGTTCACTCACCTTCAGGGTTTGATCAAGCAACTGAGCTACGAAGAAGCCAAACCTTTGTTATTAATTGGTATAGACCATTGGCATTTGTCTATACCGCGTGATATCAAACGCGGATCTCGCAATCAACCTGTGGCCGTCCGAACTGCGCTTGGGTGGACTGTATTTGGAAGACTACCGGGTAAACCCGTAGAGTCTGTTCACCATAGCTCAATTTCTAATTTGGAGTCTTTAATAAAAGAAAATTATAGTCTTGATTCAATTGGAATTATAAAAAAAGATTTCCACAGCACATCCAATGAGCGGGCTTTAACAATCCTAGAGCAAACTTCTCGGCGACTTCCTTCCGGCAGGTTTGAGACGGGATTGCTTTGGCGACTTGACACTGACTCTGTACCCATTAGCTACAACTTGGCCTTATCTAGATTTCTTTCTTTAGAAAGAAAATTTAAACGAGATCCTGATTATGCTGAAGCTTATCGGCGCAATATAAATGCAATGTTACAAAAAGATTATGCCGAACTTTGTACAAATACGCCCCATTCAGGAATTTTGTGGTATTTACCACATTTTGGTGTATACCACGCCCAAAAGCAGAAATTAAGGGTTGTCCATGATGCTGCAGCCAGATGTTCCGGTGTTAGCTTAAATTCTCTTTTGCTTCCTGGTCCTGACCTTTTACAACCTTTATTAGGAATTTTAATGCGTTTCAGGGAAGGTAAGGTAGCCCTCAATGCAGATATCTGCGAAATGTTTCCGCAAACAAAAATAAGAGTGCAGGACAGGGATGCGCAACGTTTTCTCTGGCGAGCGCACTCTTCCTTGCCTATAGAGGAATATAGAATATCTTCTATGATCTTCGGCGCCACATCAAGCCCTTGCACCGCTATTTTTCTTAAAAATAAAAATGCTTTAGAACACAAGGCTAAATATCCTGAGGCCACAGATTCTATCATTAGAGATCATTATATGGACGATTATCTTGGAAGTGTGGACAGCCCCGAAAGAGCCGCTCGTTTGGCAGTGAATATTGTTAATATACATAAAGCGGCTTGTTTGGAGATGCGCTCATGGGTATCTAATGACTCTAAAGCGCTATCCTTATTAAAGCCAAATTTGTGGGCTGTCGACACCGCCGAAGTTGGGCTTGGACCGATGTCTCCTTCCAAAGTAAGGATTTTGGGAGTTGCCTGGAATATCAAAGAAGACACTCTCAATTTTAGAAAGACAGTTGAATTGCCGATCTACCTAACTAAGAGGATAGTACTATCCCATCTCATGAAAGTTTATGACCCTCTGGGGTTTTTGATGCCTATAGTGATTGCTGGTCGAATTCTTTTTCAAGAAACATGGAGAATGGGTCTTGATTGGGACGCGGATCTTTCTGAAGTTGCAAAGGCTAAATGGCAGGCTTGGTTCGCGAGCTTAGCAGAAGTATCTAGAAATGTTTCAATACCCCGTTATTACGGAACCAAGTCTGCTGTAGAAAGTCAGCTCCATATTCTAGCAGACTCAAGTGAGCTAGCATATGCTTGTGTGGCCTTCTGGCGTTTTGTTCGTAAAGATAAATCGGTTTACTTAACTCTCGTAGGTGGAAAAGCGCGCCTAGCTCCTTTAAAACCGGTATCCATTCCACGGCTAGAGCTACAGGCGGCTCTTATGGCTGTTAGATTCGCAACGTATATTTTAGACGCGCACCGTATAGTTGCTTCCAGAGTATATTTTTGGACAGACTCTTTGACAGTTTTAAAATGGTTACGAAGCGATGCCCGAATCTTTAAGCCATTTGTAGCTCACCGTGTAGGCGAGATTTTAGAGACTACAGACGCAGCCGATTGGCGTTATGTACCATCGACTTTGAATGTGGCGGACGATGCTACCCGCGGCCTAAATTCTCTTTCGTCCTCTTCTCGGTGGTATACTGGCCCAGATTTTCTTTTATATCCACCGGAAAGTTGGCCTTGTGAACCTTCAGTTGGGCCTCCACCCGTGATTGAAGAGTTGAAACCCGATCACGCGCTATCATTATTACTTACTGAGCGGCCGGATATTCCGTCTCCAATAGTCGCAAACCATGATCACTTCAATAAATGGATTCGGTTGGTTAGAGCAACTGCTCGTACACATCATTGTGCTAAAATTTTTCGGTCTCTATTGATAAAACGTCAAAATTCTAAATCAAATAGGGCCGCCTCCAACGTTTCATCTAAAGTTTTGAATCCTCTTTCGGCTGTTGAAATTTTGGAGGCCGAACGACACCTTCTACTGAACTCTCAACTGGAGTCGTTCAACAACGAATACTTACGCCTTAGTGCCGGTCTTCCCGCAACTAATCAAGGTAAGTTGAAAAACTTAACATTGATGTTGGGAGAAGATGGATTAATCCGTTTGAACGGAAGAATTCGAGCTGTTTTGGACGCTCCCGCGCAGGATATAAACCCCGTTATTTTTGACGGTAGACATAATATTGTGAGGCTACTTCTCGACCATTATCATCGGAAATTTGGTCACGGTAATACTGAAACTGTAGTTAACTTCCTGCGCGGGAAATATTATATCATAGCTTTACGCCCTAATATTAAGACTGTTGCAAAACGCTGCTGTTTTTGTAGAGTTAAGAAGAGTCTTCCACCACCTGCACCTCAATTTGGTGATCTGCCCGGTGATAGATTATCTCATCACCAGCGGCCGTTTTCTTTCACGGGTCTTGACTATTTTGGACCGGTAGATATTATAGTCGGACGTAGACGGGAAAAGCGTTGGGTAGCCTTATTCACGTACCTCACCACCAGAGCTGTTCATTTGGAAGTCGTGGGGAGTCTTTCTGCAGATGCAGCTATCATGGCCCTCAGAAGATTTATTGCGCGTCGGGGATGTCCAGCTAAAATCCTTTCGGATAATGGAACAGCCTTCATCGGTGCAGCTAACCAGCTCACAGAGATTTTTGATTTTGCAGCCAACCATAAGATTGAGTGGGCATTTATTTGCCCAGCGGCACCATCAATGGGTGGCTCGTGGGAACGCCTGGTGAGATCAATAAAGACTGCTCTTTCTGTAACCCTAACACAGCAGGCTCCAAGGGAAGAGACACTTACAACCCTGTTGCTGGAAGCGGAAGCTGTGGTGAACTCATGCCCACTTACACACGTACCAGTTGATCCGGAGACTTTACAATCTCTCACGCCTTTTCACTTCCTGTTGGGCACTCCGTCTACCGAAGCTGTTCGTCCATGCATTGATACAGACTTGTTCCACCGGCTAAGTCACAAGAAAGTTCTTCGTTTGGCTGAAGTATTTTGGGCTAGATGGGTGCGTGAATATTTGCCAACGCTGATTCCTAGAAAAGCTGGACAATCGCGATCATCATTCGAAGTCGATGACCCAGTTTTGGTAGTAGACCAAAATTTACCAAGAGGAACCTGCTGCCGTCCTCAAACTAAAGTGCGGCTAAGTGACATGTGGTCGTTTTTCAGTCTTAAATGGCATCTCATACAGTTTTTAATTCTCTATCGATCTGTCTTGGACATATATTCGTATCGTTTATAGTTTTTAAAATAGAGACAGTAAGAAAGCGGTTAAACAACACTCATTTTTGATATCACAACACTGAAACGCAGTTATACAGCATTTCATAACTAAAAAACAGTTATATGTGATAATTAGTGATAAATTACTCCAAAATATTACAGTTTGTCATAACTAAAACGTAGTTAATCGACTTTACTAATATAAAAAGGGGTTTAAGTACTTTTACTTTTTTTTAATCTAGTTTAATTAAATTTCATTAATTGCAATCCTAATCTAAAAAGGGGTTTCATGAAAATACTAATCATTAACGAAGTTAAAGTGACATTGCTGCTTTTTAGCTATTTATTTTCGAATAAGTTTACCTTATTATACTACTATCATAAGCCTCAGTCCGTTCTTAATAAATGAAGTTAAATTTATTTTGAATGTTTTGCTAGACTAGAACGCCGTTTTGTAACGTTACATGACTAAAGAGCCGTTATTTGCCTTTGCCCATGGAGTGGCAGTGCGGGAGAAGCTGCCGTTGATAGGCCAATTCTGCTAAATAACTGCAGCTGCATTGCTGCGCGTTTCGTTATTCTGTTAAGCGATCTGACAGCAGCGGCGTTGCAGCAACGCTGCAGTAAATGACTCGCTATTCTGTTAAAAAACCTGCACTGCATCTGCACGTTTCCTGCAATATAATCGTATTCTATTAAATGATTTTGACATTTTCATAGCGGTGACAGTAGTTTTAAGGAGTTTACCTGCAGTTTTGCTAACGTTAGTCTCAAGCAACTTTTGCGAAGAGAAATTAATATTCTAAAGCGGTGATTTATATTGCAAAATATTTTGTTTTGGGAAATGTTTGTAGGTATATATAATTAAGTAAAGCTTCTATTCAGTTAGAAATACCTTCACGCCGGCAACCAAGGGCAATCGGGAGTGAAACTATAGGAGACAATATTAAGTAAAAATCCAATTTATTAGATTGAAATATGGTAACATGGCAGGAGTTAAGTAGTTCGGCCTACAGTGCTTACGCGTCGCGTTGCCGTGGGTGAATTCCCGCCTAAACTCCCTCGATGTCCACGGTGAGTGTTCGTTAACATTATAATTTAGTTTGTTCACACGAAATGCGTTTAAGCGTGAGTATAAGTAGTATTGAAACTTATTTTTATCTCCACATAGTATCCACTCTCAAATGATTTTCCCGATTATGATGCGGTTTTTAGGCTCAAAATAATTTGAAAGTCACTGAATATGAATGTAGGTACATAGGTATATTTGTTAAATTAGGTTAGAAGTAGCTTGTTTTATTTGTAAAATTGTGTTTTATTGCATATAGATTCGTATTTCATTAGTTACAGGAGCACTAGAAATACTCAATCAAGAGCTAAATATCGATTTAGCTCTTGATTGATTGATTAGCCTTACATTTGGCGCTTGATTACAATAATATTGAACCTCTGGAAGTAGCTGTGAATACCGAAAAGAAAAAAAAAGACAACTGACAAAGATTACTGCCTGGAAGCGAGTGAAGTGATTCCGTGGATAGTTCGGCGGCCTCAAACTCGAAAACAAAAAAAGTGTCATAAATAGTAAAAGCAGCAAAACCAAACCAAAAAAACCTTTATCATCAGTTGAACCTATCCAGCTTTCACCTTGCCTATTCCGAAAAACTACTCATTTGCAGCGACGAATCACTGTTGATATTTGTCAAACAAGAATGACAGAGATTTTAAAACAGCGTAAGAGAAGACATGATAGCTTGGTCGCAAAAAACAATGATAGCTGTCAAATTCAACCACTTGACCCTTTCGAGGTATCACAAAAGAAACGGAAGAAATACAATGTTTCTTTAACACAACGTAAAGCAAATGCATTGTCTTAAACGGTTGGAATACTTAGTTAAACAAGGCTGTAATAATAAGTGCTTCAAGCAATGTAAAACTAAATTTAGCCAGGAGGATCGCGAAAACATTAATGAGCAATTTTGGAAACTAACATGGGAGTAAAGGCAATCTTTTGTAGCCTCTCAGAGTTCTGTTGCAACGCCAAAAAGAAAAACCACAAAAGAACAGAAAAGGAACCTTAAAAGAGTACTTTCACTTAAGAACCATGATGGGATTCGCATTGAAGTGTGTAATGTATTTTTCTTGACAACTTTAGGGTACAAGAAAAGTAACGATAGAGTTTTATACAACACTTTCTTTGAAATTGATACTGATAAACGACGGCATCAAAAAACACCTGTATTTGATCGCAACTTGCTTAGTCAACATGTTGAATCTTTCCATCCAGCCGAACCACATTACAGGCGCGAACATGCCTCTTTGAGGCGATTTATTCCAAGTGACATCAATATTACTTCCATGCATAAGGACTTTACGTACCGACCGCACGACCGTACGCATATAAAGCGAATAAATATATCATTCACACGTCTTGGCAATGAAGAATGTGAGATTTGCGAAAGCTATAGGTAACACAGGCAGCAGACCTCTCATGATGCAATGACTCAAATTGTCACTGATTGTGATCATTGTGTTCAGTGAGTTCATCACCATGAAAAATATAAAAGGCAAGGGCTCTGTATGATTCACATAAGAAGAATATGCCTCAAAATGATTCACAAATATTTGTAAGTTCTGATTTAGAAAAAGTGATAATGTTACCCCGGATGGAATTATTTAAATCAGTAATATTCTGTCAAAGTAAAATATATAAAAGTGAAATAAATCAAGTAACAATGAATTTTGTGATCTCATTAATTAATTTTTAGATGATAAATAACACTTTTCGGAGTAATATTGTAAAAAAAAAAAAATTAAAATAATATTTTGGTAACAGTATTAATACCTACCTAATGATATTAATCACAAGGTGATTTTATTTACACATGAAAAGATTCGATCTCACTAAAAAGTAATAAACTTTTGATTTTGATACTTACTATTCTTTTATTTTAATACATAACGTAATTTTAGTACAGATATCTGACAATATAAAGCAATGAATACTAAACAAGAAAGGGGTTAAAGATAAAGGTTTTGATTTAAGCTGCGTTTAAGTGATGTATTTGAAAACTTTTTTATTCTAAAAATCTATTTATACTCTAATGCTAACTTAAAACGTGGTTCATGTGCCTTAACTCCGTCTAAGCTATGAGAAGACTATGATAAAATGTAACTTTGCTAAGCTATAACGAAGTTACTGCATTTTAGTTAAGTAGTGGTGGATAACTTTGAAGAATACAAACAGGTCGCGGTAGTTATGTACAAATCCTTGACTACAACGCAGCTAAGGTATACTTAGCCACCATATAGTGGTGTAATCTAGATATTTCACCTAGAATGTTACCAAGTTAGAACACCAAAACTCAATTTAAAAAACATTTACTAGGGTACTTTTATTATACAGCACAGCTATTCGATAGTAGTTTATTAGAGCTATCTCGCAAAATCTAAAAATCCGTCATTTGATGAATGGTTACAAAATAGCAACAATTTTAAATTTACTCGGCGTTTTTTGGCCATATCTCAAAACTTGGTTTTGTCATTTAGCCGCGCTTTAGTTTGAGGACGGCAGCCTGGCCCAGAGGACGGATTTCAAGAATTTTTACCGGTCCAGATGGAATGGCTCGGGTGGTTGAGGTCAGTACAAGTAGGGGGTCATTTAAAAGGCCTGTACGTAAAATAGTGCCCTTACTAATTAAACACGGCACTCAGAAATAACTGTGCACCATCACTGTCGCCTCCTTAGATTGGTGCTCTGCACTGGGGCGGGCCATGTTGGCGACAGACCTTTTTAGATATTTTTACCTTTTTGATGTATATTTCATATATTTGTTTTTTAATACTTCTTTGTTTTTATATTGACAATTGTAGTCTTGAGAAAAACGTACTCCGAAATACATGTAAGTTACTCTTATAATATTATTTTATTTAGCTGCTGCCATATACTCCATCCACAGCTCTACTCACTATTAACAAATTCTAATAGTTGAGTATCTGTACAAAGTTTCAAGTCACTAACTTCAAAAAATATTTCTACTCCATACAAATTGTCAACACCCTTTTCAGCCCTCTAAGGGTGGAATTTTGAAAAACGCTAAAATTACTTTTTTGACGTATTGATTGAGAGTATATTTCCAAAGTCTAACGTAGCTCACTTAAAAAAAATCAATTTCTTAACACTTCAACTTTTAATTCAAGAAATACCATTGACCCCCATTACAACCTTTAAGGGGTGTAATTTTTTAAAACACTGAAAGCATTTTTTTGTATCCTAATAGAGAGTATTTGCACAAAGTTGCAAATCACTGACTTGAAATATTATTTCTGCTCCATACAAACTGTCAATCCCCGTTTCACCCTTAGGGTTTGAATTTCAAAGAATCCTATCTTATCTCTCGTGAACGTTTCAAAAGTAACCTCTATGTACAATTTCAGCTTTCTGGGTGCAAGGGTTTGGCCTGGGCTGATGAGTCAGTAAATTAGTCAGGAACTGCATTTTTGTTAATTTAGGTTTTAAAGTATATGGAAGTGATTGAATACCAACATACAAATAACTAGTTTCGAATTCAGACTTTACATAAAGATTGTAATCGCTGGTTATTTCAATATACATTTACATTAATGTTACACATTAGAAAGCCTTTCGCATACAAATGACAACTAATTTTGTGTACCAATTTGAAGAGCACGGTACGAGTGTTCTGTAAATTAATATTATCAAGGTGACCCTTTTTACAAGATTTTTTTTTATACTACGTCGGGAGTCACGTAAGCATACGTCCCACCTGATGTAAAGCAGTTACCGTAGACTATGAACGCTTGTAATACATTAAGTATCACTCGCGCGATGCTGCTGCTAACATAGCAACTACTTAGGAGCTTACTGGTGACCTCACTCACACGCAGGAACACAACAATCCTCTAAGAAGTTGTCATTTTTCTGCGGTTTTCTGTGAGGTACTTCCCCAGACGGGCTGCTTTGATGCGCCCTACCTCTGTGTGGGAATCGAACCCACGAACGTTGGTGTCAAAGTCGCGTCATTCACGGCTACACCACCGAGCTCGTCAAAAGTGCCATAGAACTCAGTATGTATTGATAATTTCAGTTCCTTAAGTACTCCTGAACATGTCTAAGCCTTTAGCGTCAAACTGGCGATATTCAAATGAACTCGAAAGTTTCAACCAGTTCAATGGTATATCGAGGTCAGTGCATATACTAAAATACCTTTATATTTGAAAATGGGCTCTCTGCAAAATGTTATAACTATTTAAAAGATATCCTGTTACTTTTAAAACTCCCAATGCGTTTATCTAGATTAAAATAAAACATAAATAAATAGTAAAATTTTATTCCCAGTTCGTGTAAAGTTATCCAGTAAATATAAATCTAGAGAGCTTTATTAAATCGGAGTTGTTTTAAATGTCGTCTTATGGAGCAGGCTAACTCTCTGAACTTAGACTTATTTGCTCAGAACAATGGCGTCCGTTTTTCTACTACACATTTTCAAAGTATTAAGTAGAGCAAGGATTTTACTTAAAAACTGTTGAGTGTTTCCAAGATTCGTATTTAAGTATTGGTTATTATTAAGGGGAAATTTTTACATTCATAAATCATGATAATATTTCTCATTATTTCTATGACAAAATGAAATACAAGTGAATACGTATTACAAAAGTTCATTCCTTTCATCTTTACAAAGATAATACATGTTTTTACTATATTTTATTCGTAACACGATGATTTTGCAAAACAAAAAACAAGTTGCTGCCAATCTAGATGTATTATATTAACCGATCTAGATAGTAAATCGTTTTGGTGTACTTTGCAAAATGATTAGAAAAAAGTGTTTTGGCAGACATTGTTCAGAAAAATGCGTATAATCATCATTTCAGCCCGTATTAATCCATTGCTAGGTATAGGCCTCCCCTTTAGAGGGCCACTCACTTCGATCCTGATCCACCTGCACCTATCGATTCTCTACAAATCTTTTGAAGTCGTCCCACACTGTGTGTACCAGTTCGGGGACGCCATTCAAGAACCATTTTTCCCCAGCCGTTGCCGCTTCTACCAGCAATGTGGCCGACCTACTTCAACTTGCTTATCCTTTGAGCTATATTAGTTACTTCATTTCATTCCTCATTCTATCAAGCAGCGAAACTGTGACACTTTCCATAGCACGCTGAACTTACTTATGGCATGGTAGAAACAAAATAATTTATTTTTTAACAACTACCATTACAGGTGTGACATAGATGTTTGAAAGGATCTTAGTAGTTAGTGGTTGGAAACACTTTTAAGGTCATTGAGCGTAGCACTGAAGTTCTCCAGCGATTTCGCCATGAGAACTATATCGAAGGTGAATGATGTATTCGCCATTGATGCTTTGACCGTATCCATTCCTGTCCAAGAGCTTGAAGACATCTGCCAATGCTGTGGTGAAGAGATTCGAGAATATAACGTCGCCCTGTTTTACACTTTTTGCACTTGGATTAGTTTCGTACTCTGGTTCTGTACTTGAATATACATCGTTGGCCTACTGTACAAATACAGTGCTTCGGATAGTCAATTCGGCATTATTTAAGAGGATGTAGCACCGCTCATATTTTAACTGATTCAAAGGCTTTTTCGTAGTCCACACATGTCAAACGTAAGGGCAGATTATACTCCTCAACCTTCAGTATAATCTAGCGCAGAGTATGTATATGATTTACAGTGCTGAAGCCCTTTCGAAATCTGGTTTGTTCTGGAGATTCATCAAGTATGCGTGAAATGCGGTTTATGATGACTCTCAGAAACAGTACATAAACGCGTCTCAGAAGCGATATCAGCGAGGGTCTTGTCACCCTTTTTGAAGAACAGCAAGGGAGCTAAAGCTTGGTAGTCTCTAGTCTTCTGTTCTACGCTTTCAGTCTCTCACAGGAGTGCTGTTCGCCCGCTTTTAGAAGTATGCCGCAATTTCGTACTCACCCGGTGTTTTTTCCATTTTAAAGCTATTTGAGAGTCATACAAATCTCGAAAACACTGATATCTCCGGTGTTATAATTCGGGATACATTCGGTTTAATATACAGAATGGGAATTAATTTATATTACACGCTTGTGTGCAGTCGTACTCCTGTATGTATACTGTAAAGAAATCGCAGAAATTTTAATTACACCTTAAAAGTGAGTGTAATTGAATTGTACTCGTATGTTATTTAATTATCTGAGCTTGCTAAATGAATTCACATGACATTACTATATTGTGGTTGGTGGCGCAGTGGTAAAACGCGCTGTTC
This sequence comes from Pyralis farinalis, assembly GCA_947507595.1. Lineage (NCBI taxonomy): Eukaryota > Metazoa > Arthropoda > Insecta > Lepidoptera > Pyralidae > Pyralis > Pyralis farinalis. Next base: position 19,991,033 of record OX382270.1, read on the forward strand.
CGTTACTTTGACTCCACCGCTTACAGGTTCGATTCCTACACGGGACAAACATTTGTGTGCATGAACATGTCTGTTTGTCTGGGTACGCCTCACGACGTAGTAAAAAAAAAGAAAATATGTTTCAGGCCGTAAATAGCTCACTACATACTATTTTTAAGCCAAAACTAATTTAATCTGCACGTGGTGCGTCCAGCTGATGGGCAAACAATAGGAATGATGTATTGATCAATATGATATTTACCTAGATAGATAACCCTTTTAGAATTTGAAACCCATTCCTCCACCTAGCTTTATCTAAATTAATTTAGATCATGCGCCATGCAAAAGTTGAGTGTAACGTCGCATTACCATATCCATCGTGTAATCAAGTACACTATAAGTCGACCACAGCAACTGACTGCCGGCAGTGTATAGCGAAAAGGATAGAACACATTAGCATATGAGGTTTCATAATACTCGCGCGATTGCGTAGAAATAGATGTACTCGTATGTAAAATCAAAACTACTTGGTCTATCTGATTGAAACAAAAGCCATTGTATTCGTTCGTATGAAAACCTAACAATCACAAAGTTCTAAGTATTTAGAAGAAGGAATAACATTCTCAGTTGCTAAATAAACTATCTAATATTGAAACTACCTTATGAACTGAGTGCTTACCGATCTGCCTTGAAAGTTCCCGAACGATCAAGTCTTACGCTCCATACTTGGTTCAAGTTAAATGTAGTGTAAACAGAGGTAGTTATCGCTACATAGAGCACCAGTAAATCTTCCACCACTGTGGCGACCGTTTGTCATGTCACCTACCGTCGCTTTTGACCTATATGTTTATACAGGGTGTGATGAATAACTATGTATTTTATCTGACTTTAAATGGAAGGGTTCGACATATCGCTTTATTATATCTTTACGTACTTACTGGACTTTTAAGGATAATGGTAAGTGATGTCAACATAAGCTTTAGAAGTATCTAGACGTCGAATTCTAGCATATTTAATGGAAAACTTGAAATAGTAAGAAGTGTTTCTTACAAACATCGTTAGGGAGTCATGCGCAAGAAGCATGCTTGTTCACGACCCTTGCCTATCAATCAGATTGCAATTCTGGACTGAGTGCACGCCGATGTGCAGATTAGGGTTTCGCCCGGGAGCGACGCTTACCGATCCGCCCCCGTTGGTGCGAATACAGCTGTGTGCGGGGTGGGGGGCACCACGTTACGACAATTCCGGGGGGGCGAGGAGAGCCGAGTGCCCCATAGGTTTTTTTTATACTACGTCGGGAGGCATACAAGCATACGGCCTACCTGATGTAAAACGGGTACCGTACCCTATTAACGCTTGAGATATATTAAGTATCACTCGCGCGTTGCCTACTGCTTACAAAGCAGATCCTTGGGAGCTTACTGGTGACCTCACTCACACGCAGGAACAAAACAACGCAAACTTCGGTAACAACTACAACTACAACAACAGTTTTCTGTGAGGTGGAGGTACTTCCCCAGACGGGTTGCTTTGATGCACTCTACCTCTCTTAAAACATTCAGACCAAGACAAACAGACATGTTCATGCACATAAATGTTTGGCTTGTGTGAGAATCGAACCCACGAGCGTTGGTGTCAAAGTCGCGTCATTCACGACTAAGCCACCGAGCTCGTCAAGGTACGTGGTATATGAGAGGTGGTGTCGTACTCTCCTCTCGCTTAGCCACTGGTGTAAGAGGTTACTATTTGGTAGGGCCTAGACTTCTCAGGGGCAGTTTTAAATATGCATCATTGCATTGCATTGCACACATTGCAGGAATAACATTCCACCACCAATACGGACTCTAAAAAATCGGCCAAGTGCGAATCGGACTCGCACACGAAGGATACCGTATTATTATCTATAAAACGGCAAAAAAATCACGTTTGTTGTATGGGAGCCCCCTTAAATATTTATTTTATTCTATTTTTTAGTATTTGTTGTTATAGCGGCAACAGAAATACATCATCTGTGAAAATTTCAACTGTCTAACTATCACGGTTCATGAGATACAGCCTGGTGACAAACGGACGGACGGACGAACGGACGGACAGCAGAGCCTCAGTAATAGGGTTCCGTTTTACCCTTTGGGTACGGAACCCTAAAAAGAAAAACCTTTCTCTAAGCTGTTTGTTTTGCACTTATGAGCAGAAATAAGTCTGTGGTGATATTGACAGGTAATAAACATAAAAAATATAAGTTAATTTTTAGGGTTCCGTACCCAAGGGGTAAAACGGAACCCTATTACTGAGGCTCCGCTGTCCGTCCGTCCGTCCGTCCGTCCGTCCATCTGTCACCAGGCTGTATCTCATGAACGGTGATAGTTAGACAGTTAAAATTTTCACAGATGATGTATTTCTGTTGCCGCTATAACAACAAATACTAAAAAATAGAATAAAATAAATATTTAAGGGGGCTCCCATACAACAAACGTGTTTTTTTTTGCCGTTTTTATAGATGGTAGATAATGGTACGGAACCCTTCGTGCGCGAGTCCGACTCGCACTTGACCGATTTTATTTAAAAGTAATACACTTAAAGTAGCAATCTCTACGTGCTCAACATAGCTGTAAGTTCAAGTATCTAGCAATGGATGTTTATCAGGTTCGATACGCATATTATCCTAGTTTAACACTGGTTTTATAATTAAATTGAGTTTCTCACTTACCGGGAAGATTTTGTTTACAAACGTTTGTCGTATTTCTATGTACATCCATTTGCCGTTTCGCCCCTAGTTTTGTGTTGGCCCTGACTTCCCTTTGGATCGTATTGTAGTTATGGAAAACTTATGTAAATTCATTTTGTAACGATACCCATAATTCGATTGCAACTTACTTAAACAACAGAATACAAACTGTTGACATAAATGGGGTCAAATCTAGAGGAAGTAATATTAATATTGGGGTGCCGCAGGGCTCTATTTAGGGACCCTTTTTATTTTTAGTATATACAAATTATCTGCCCTACATGGTGCAGTAAATGGCGAATATGCTACTGTTTGCCGATGACACTTCTTTAATTTTTAATGTTGCTCGCTGTTGCGAAAATATTGACAAGGTAAATTGTGTTCTATCTGTATTTTAATTGGTTCTAATGCAATACTCCTTTATTAAATTCAACTAACATTAAATGTATAAAATTTCTGCCAATACAGAAGTTTTCATTGACCATAATATACTAGAATTTATTAATGATACTGTATTACGATAGACTCAAAATTGCAATGCGGCCCCCACGTAAATAAACTGGCCAGTAAGCTCGGCTCTGCCGTATATGCCATTGTATATATATACATATATGTATATATCTTTAACTGTACAACTTGTCACCATTATACTTAGTCTGGCCATAAATTCTGTTACAATTAAAAAGAAACAAAATATTACATTTGAATTTGGAATATGTCATTTTTATATGATTATTCATTGAGTTTTCTCATTTTGGCGCCAATACATTGTACAATATTTTGCGATATTAAAATGGAGTGGGGCGATAAAGAGAACCGAATCGCTGTGATTGCATGACACAAAACAGGTATGGAGCCAAATGCAATTTTTAAAACTCTCCATACGCTTGGTATTAGTAAAATGTTTGTGTACCGCTATTAATAGGTACAATACAATGAGACCTCCTCTGTTTGTGACAGAAAAAGATCTGGCCGTCCACGTAGTGTTCGTACGAAAAAGGTGGTCAAAGTAGTAAGGGAAAGAATTCGAAGAAATACTGTCCGAAAGCAAAAGATTTTATCTCGGGAGATGAAGATAGCACCTAGGACCATGTCGCGTATTTTTAAAAAAGACTTAGGGCTTGCAGCCTATAAGAGACGTACTGGTCATTTCTTAACTGATAATTTAAAAAAGAATAGGGTGGTAAATTCGAAACATCTACTGAAGCGGTACGCAAAGGGAGATCACAGAAAAATTTTGTTTACGGATGAGAAATTTTTTACCATCGAAGAAAGTTACAACAAACAAAATGATAAGGTGTATGCCCACAGTTGTGAAGAAGCAAGCACGCGTATTCCGATGGTCCAGCGAGGGCATTATCCTTCATCAATCATGGTTTGGCTTGGACTTTCATATTCAGGCTTAACTGAGGTGTTTTTCTGTGGAAAAGGCGTGAAAACCAGTGCCGTGGTTTACCAAAATACCATCCTAACAAACATAGTAGAACCTCTTTCTCAAACAATATTCAAAAACAGACACTGGATATTCCAACAGGACTCTGCACCAGCTCATAAGGCACGAAGTACTCAAAACTGGTTGACCGCCCGTGGAATTGACATCATCGGGCATGAAGACTGGCCCTCTTCTAGTCCAGATTTAAAGCCACTGGACTACAAGTTATGGCAACATTTGGAAGAGGAAGTCTGCGCTAAACCTCATCAGAATTTGGAGTCTCTTCAACCATCTCTGGTTAAAGCAGCGGCAGAAATAGATATAAATGTGGTGCGTGCTGCGATCGATGACTGGCCGCGTCGATTAAGGTCATGTATTCAATTGTAAATAAAATTTTATTGTACATTTAATTACCTTTCATTTCATATATAACTTTTCCATAATTATCAAAAAGTGTATCATTAATTACATCAAAAGTTTTTGACAGATCTTATGACCTAACTAGGTACACTTTCATAAATTGATTGTAATATAAATTGACGATTTGAAAAGACACCTATATTGAATAGTTTCTTTTGGCATTTTTTCTTCGCCAATGATTATTTGAAATGAAGGTCGATAAAAAAAGAGAAATGAAATATTAATAAGGTACAATATTGAGAATGTAAGACGTGTCTAAATGCTCGTGAGAGTCTAAAGGCTTTATCTTATTTTTAGACATAATTTTACGATTTCTTTTAAGTTTGACTTTATGTCGAAATTGCCGAACTGATAAATCCATTAGGAATGTTTTTTTATTTATTTTGTTCTTCCGTCTTGTTTCCGCTTTTTAGTTTTAGCATTCAGTTCTCAATCGGAATACTTTTTTCAGTTTTTCAGATTAAGTATGTTTATCTTGACACTCAAATATGAACTCTAGCTAGTTCTAAAATATAATTTATGACTGTATTTGTTTATGTGTTTATCGTATATTGAATATTGTAGTGTACGTTTTAGTATACAGGGCTTGTTTTGTTGCGTCCGCGGTGTCAGAACGGACTTGGTCTGCACTGAAAATTAGTGTCGGGTCTGCTTCACGGGTTTCGACAAAATACTGAGTCGAGACCAATTTGTAGCATCGCATAATACTGTTTGTTGCGTTTATGTTTGTATTTATGTTCTTGTCCGAAGCATGTCGTTTTCTGTCTTTTGTAATGCTAAGAGCTGTGTATATATTGTTGTGCAGTTGTGTACAAATAAATGATTTTCTTTTTCCGTTCGTATAAATCACGCGAGTATTTCTGGTTGCAGCATACGCTTCCGTAAGCTCAGCATGTGCTCAAGAACAGTTTTGGGAGTCTGTGAGGGATCTTCTCGATTTAGCTGAAGGAAATGAAAGAGTAATTATGTGTGAAGATTTGAACGGATGGGTTATGACCAAATGAGACAGCTATGAAGCTGTAATTGGTCCCTATGGAGATAAGAGAGTGAACGAAGCCGGTAAGTAAATTCTAGATTTATGTATGGAACGAAAGTTTGGTCTGGGTATTTTTAAGAGAGGTGGGGCGCATCAAAGCTGCCCGTTTGGGACAGCGGAGAGACAGAGGAGAGTATGACACCACCTCTCACATTCCACGTACCTTGACGAGCTCGGTGACTCAGTCGTGAATGACGCGACTTTGACACCAACGCTCGTGGGTTCGATTCCCACACAAGGCAAACAATTGTGTGCATGAACATGTCTGTTTGTCTTGGTCTGGATGTTTTAAGAGAGGTAAGGTGCATCAAAGCAGGCCGCCTGGGGAAGTACCTCCACCTCACAGAAAACCATAGCCCAATAACAACTCCCTAGAGGGTTGTCTTCCTGCGTGTGAGTGAGGTCACCAATATGCTCCTATGGAGTTGCTGTGTTAGCAGCAGAAATGGCATCACGCGAGTTATACTTAATGTATTGTAAGCGTATTACCGCTTAATACCAGGTGGATCGAATACTTGTATGCTTCCTGACGTTGCATAACAAAAAAACAATCTTGAAATAATTGATAATATTTAATGTCAAATGAAATTTAAATACGATTAATGTATTTGTAATAATGGATAAGTATCAGAAAAGTTTTATCTGTACATTATTTTCAGTCTTAATACTTAGATAATATAAATGAAGATATAAGGTATACACATGCTAAAATTCAACAATTGGCGCGTACTACCAACAATTGGGTACATACCAACCTTTTGATAGATTACGGTAGTACTTTTAGTATCCGTATTTTAGAATCAAGAATGTTTTATTACGAAGATAAAGTAACGTCATTATTAAAATATCTGGATCGTTTTATAGTAGCCTGTACATTGTTATATGTTGCAAATGTCTATACATTTGCAACACGAGTGTTGTGGACCCTAAGGACTAGTTCAGAATTTGTGGGGAAGACGGAAAACGGATTTACATACCAACCAAAACCCGTACCCTAAATTTCAAGCAGATTATATATACCTAGTCGGGTCATAAGTTCTGTCAAAACCTTATTATTTTAATTTTGGAATACTGGCCAGAAATACTTTGTCTAATTTAAAAATAGAACGTTCCCGCTTGCCGGAAATAAAAAATAAATTTCAAAATTCATTTTGGTTCATTTTCGAAAATGGAGTGGTCGAAGAAAGAAGATAGAGTCGCGGTTATCACGTCAAACGATATACTAGAGATTCAAGTTTCGAAGATCGTAAGAGGAGCTGCCGACCTCGCACAGTTAGGACCAGCGGTCATCAAAGCAGTGAAAGTGCGAATCCAAAGAAATCCCGTGCGTAAACAAAAAATTTTAGCTCTTCAGATGGGATTAATTAGAACCACTGTCAAAAGAGTGTTAAATTAAGACCTGGAACTACGAGCTTATCGTAAAAAACCGGTCATTTTTTGTACGAGCGTTTGAAAAAAAAATAGGATGCAAAGATGCCGCGCTTTGTTACGGCGGTACGCTGGAAAAGAATACCGCGAAATTTTGTTTTCTGATGAAAAAGTTGTTACAATGTTGTTGTTGTTAAATGATAAGATATGCCCACAGTTGTGAAGAAGCGAGCGCGCGTATTAAGAAGGTCCAGCGAAGGCAATATCCTTGGTTTGGCTTGGAGTCTCATATTCAGGCTTAAGTGAGGTGTTTTTCTGTAAAAAAGGTGTGAATACCAGAGCCGTGGTTTACCAAAATACCGTCCTAACAAACATAGTAGAACCTGTTTCTCAAACAATGTTCAAAAACAGTCACTAGATATTCCAACAGGACTCTGCACCAGCTCGTAAGGCATGAAGTACTCAAAACTGGTTGACCGCCCGTGGAATTGACTTCATCGGGCATGAAGATTGGCCACTGGACTACAAGATATGGCAACATTTGTAGGAGAAAGTCTGCGCTAAACCTCATCAGAATTTGGAGTCTCTCCGAGCATCTCTGGTTAAAGCAGCGGCAGAAATAGATATAAATGTGGTGCGTGCTGCGATCGATGACTGGCCGAGTTTGATTAAGGGCATGTATTCAAAATGGAGGAGGGCATTTCAAATAATGTAAATAAAATTTCTTTCATTTCATATATAACTTTTACATAATTATCAAAACGTGTATCATTAATTACATGAAAAGTTTTTGACAGAACTTATGAACTGACTAGATATATATGTATATATAGGAATAGTCAGAGAGAACGGAGGGCGACATGACTCGGTCCTTATATACTCGTACCTCATCTGCTGTGCAGAGCGAATTTACTAACATGAACCTGTTATAGAAAATTTCACTCTAGGACCTTATGGAGTGAATAAGTAAATATTGTTGCACAAATCATCGCCATCTACTCGTAGCTCCATAAATAAATAAATAAATAAAATAAATTTTGTCGGACAAATTACACAGCGCCATCTAGCCCCAAAGTAAGCGAAGCTTGTGTTATGGGTACTAGACAACTGATAAACATACGTAAATACACTTTTTTTTTTTAAATACATACTTATCATACATAGAAAATACCTAGACCGATACAAACAGACATGTTCATGCACACAAATGTTTGTACTGTGTGGGAATCGAACCCACGAGCGTTGGTGTCAAAGTAGTGTAACAACGCGTTTCACCACTGCGCCACCGAGCTCGTCATATATAGTAAACGAGGCTTGTGTCATGGCTACTAGACAACTGATAAGCATAGGAAAATACATTTTTTTTTTCAGCAAATATGTGCTTGTTATACATAGTAAACACACAGATCAAAATAAATAGACATATTCATGTACACAAATATTAGAGCTGTGTGGCCATCGAACCCACGAGTGTTGGTGTCAAAGTGACGTTAGTAATTACTGTGCCACAGAGCTCGTCAGTGGTTCGTACAGTAAAGTAATACATTGAGTGATAATCATTATCTTTCCGTAACACAATTGAGACTAGTACGGGAGGTAAAGTTTTCTTTCAATCAGTGTATACCCTCAAGCTGTTAAAGTATCGCTTCGCTGATGAAATTATAATTGTAGATAATTAATTAAGGTTATTACCTATACAAAATGTTAAATACCTACTGTACATGAGCAATAATATGTATTAATACAAAAGTAAATAAGTAACTAATAAAATAATAAAACAGCGATAAAGGTAGAGGTACATAATATTGTGTACGCATGTGTTTACTTATTAGTGAATTTAAGTGTTAACATTGTTCTGGGTAAATATGATTTTTGGTTACAGATAAAAATATCTATATCTAGTTGAGCTATGTCGGAAAGTATATGAGCATACGACCCACCTGATGTGAAACAGTTGCCGTAGCCTTCAAACTCTTGTAATACATTAAGTATCGCTCGTGGTTCCACCTCTGCTGCTAACACAGCAACTCCTTAGGAGCGTGCTGGTGACGTTTGGTTGGTTTTCTGTGAGGTGGAGGTACTTCCCCAGACTGCCTGCTACTATGTGCCCTACCTCTCTGAAATGATCCTCTTAAGTGGATAAACCTGGTGGATGTAAATTTTATAAAGAATAAAATTTACGCATTTCATAATTATATTCATAAATCAAATACGCATAAACACCAAAATGGTCGTGTCAACACAGTTCAGTAGACTTGTGCGCGGACAATGACCGATCAACATCCTGCCGTGGTTATAGCAATAGAGATAGATAGGCGACATACGGCAAAATAGTTGCATTTGTGTGTAACAATTAATATTAGTACATAACAGATTAAGAAGCAGTGTTTGACTCGAGTGTACATCAGAAGTACGGTACAATTGAAAGAACTGGGAGTGGCTACATCTGTCCAGTACAATCCATGACTGGCAGCCTGCTCTCACTGCGGCCAAGAATATAGCCGTCAGTATGATTGGGCAAAACAACATTTCCTGTGGACATTGCACGGCATACACATACCTTGTTTCTATCCAATTTCTGAAGAACAATTTTCGGGTAACAGATATATCTTATATATATATATATGTATACATCTATACCCTGCCAATCCTAATTAGTAAACGAGTTAACGCTAAGAAGTCGAAGATCCGACGGCAAAGGTAAATATTTGTCACATACAAATTTCTTGTAATCACTCTCAACTAGGTTTTTCATGTAGTGAAGTGAATAGTTTTAGATTAGGATACACACCACAAAACAATGGTAAAAATAATTTAATTGCACACCTTTGCTTTACGAAGCTTTGACTGGCCGCAAACAGCGGACGCAATAAGCGCTATTTCGGACGGACGCTCAACAAATTTACCAACTGCAATGGAACCGCAATAGGGTTACCATGTACACAAATAATACTCGTAGACATAATACCAACAAACGGAGAGCTATGATCCTGGAAATTACACTGTGTCTAAAAACTTACATTCTATGAGTTCATGAAATAATGTCTTAGAATAGGTATAAATATCACAGCAGATACTTTTTTTACATTTTCGTGTGCGAAAAAATCTACTGTGGCACATCTTTTATTATACCAGCTTGCTCGGTAAGGAGCTCATTCCACAACTTAATAGGTCTCGGTAGAATGTCTTTGACACCCTTCACTTTCGATAAGCTTTTTATGTAACATTGAAGGCAAACAAACATACGACCTACTAGATGCTGCGTGACGTCCCCAGAACCATGTAGGGCATTGCCATTTTGCGTTTCCTAATCCCACTAGGATTGGCGGAATTGGCTACCTAAGTAGAGTTTTTCCACAACTCAAAAGGAAAATCAGATATTTCTTAGCAGAGGAAATATAATTTCATAGGCGTGCAGGTTCTCTCACGATGTTTTCCTTTACTATCGAGCAAGTGATGATTACAAATATGTAAATTAATCGAAACCACGAATTTTAGTGCGCAAGTAGTAACGCAAGCGTTTTTAACCTCAATATACCAGCCTATTTAGAACTTAGAGTTCTTTTAGAGACTTATAAGAGTGTCAAAAGAAGATATTTGTATTTATAAAAGTAGTTTTGAGTTATTATTACTACTCAATGTCTATAAAATCTTTATTAAGGGATACGAGTATGTCTAGGGTGCATTAGATGCATAGAACATTAAAACTATACTATAGAACTTTAAGTATTTTGTGACACTACAAACTGGTTTTTATTATTAAAACTGTATCTAAGCTGCTTTTATACTGCCACTTGATATTAGTGTATATAAAATGGTAGAAATTAAAAGAATATATGACAATTATAGTACAGCTTTATTCTGAATTTTGACAGCCGCTCGTTCGCAAGCAGATACGTATATCTAAAGAGTACGTATATGTAATGTAATAAGAACAACCTGAGTAATGAAATATATATTAAAAAGCTAATTAAAAACCAGTAGCTACCAAATAATTAAAAATAGTATCCATAAATCACGAAGTACAGCTACTGAGTCTATAATGTGCTTCATATATACTTTAAGGTTTTTAATTATTTGTTGTCAAACACAAAATTGAAAGCGTAGTAAAAGAAATATTTAACCCGTACAACGTACCCGACAACAGATAAAGTCATATCATGATTATCAAGTAAAGTTTAAATGATAAACTAAAGTTGAAAAATCATTAGTGTGCCATCATATCAATTATTATTAAAAACAAACGCTCATTTTCCCGCATTTTTTTTTTCTTCAGATTGTTATATCCAATTTATTTTCAACATTTATACTCTATTATTAATTTCAAGAAGACACAGTTGAATATTCGCTATTCATTACATGGAAATCAAGAAATTCTCTTCAAAAATCTATTTATAACGATTATCGACGTAATAGTTTCTTTTTACTCCGAATAACAGCTCTGATATAGTCAATATACGGCCTATCCATTGTTTTTACAACTACTATACAGCTCTCCTAATAAAAGCAAGTAAGTACCCTTTTGGCACTTACACGAGCTGTATAAGCGTTTATACAGCTTTTATACTGCTGATAAACAGCTTGTATTATAAAACCGAAATAGAGCTTGTTGTGTTACTTGGTACCTAGTCAGAGTAGAGTCGACGTTGCTTAACGCTACTAGCATCGAACGTCTCAAATATATATTTTTAGATTTTACATTAGCTGATATATCTCATACAGAAAATAAGTCAACTGAAATATTTTGTCCCTCTCAGTCATCTTCTCCCCACACTTGGTGACCCTACTCCAAACTACACCACGACAAACTGCTGTCAGCAAGCCATGTTTTATTACTTACTACTCTATTGAATTTTGCTCTTCCGTTTCCGCGAACTGTGCTCGTAGGCTGCCATGGTCAAAATGAACCTTGTTTTAATTTCCTGCAAAGTTAAAATGAGTTCATTTGCATAAAATAATATCTAATTTTTGTAATATGATAAGTCAATATATACGAAATAGATGCCTAAATAATATTTGTATTCAATTAGGAGACTTATGTGCCAGACGCATGCTCGTTCGCGACCAATCAATCCGATAGCAATTTTGACCCAAAAGCGCACCGACACGACATGCGGATTAGCGCGTCCCCTAGACGATGATGTGACGCGGACCGATCCGCCCCCGTTAGTGCATATATTCCTGCATGCAGCGGTGGGGGCCGCCACCCACTACGAAAACTGGGCATCACGCGAGTGTTTCTGGATGCAACATAAGCTCTGGATATGCTCTAGAAATAGACAAGTTATGCTAATCGATGAGCGATATTTTGGATTTAGTTGAGTGGAAAGAAAGAGTGTAGAGATTTTAATGGATGGGTTCTAATCAAACGAGACAGCTACGGAGCAGTTTTTGGTCCCTGTGGAGACAAGAAAGTGAACGAAGCAAGTAAGGCAATTCTCAATTTATGTGTGGAACGAAACCTCCTCGTATCGAATACTTTTTTTATCATTACGGTATTCACACGTATACATGGAGACGGAGTGACCAAATATGTGTGATTGATTCGATTGTAATGGATAGACGTCCCCGCAATACTACAATGGATACAAAATCTTTCATAGGTTCCAATCTTGAAATAGAACACTACCTGGTGGGTAAATGATCAAACTAGGCGGCACTAACGTCCGGGACCTTCTGATACTTAAGCAATCTATGCTGGAAAACTGAAGGGTAGAAACAAGAATAAGGGAAATCCGATAGAATGGTGTCAGGGGCACATCGATGATTCCGGATTGGAAAGAAAAGAACGGATCAAGTTTTCTAACCGGCAATATCAGGAAGAAGCACCAGACCAGAGATCAGAAGGTTTCTTCGGTTGTGTGGATCTTGAGAAAGCATTTTAACAGGGTTGCTGTATGCTCGGCTGTATGTGTCTGCAGAGAATTAACGAATATAAATGAATGAACTATCTATTAATGCTGGACTTTTTTTTTTTTTATCGGGACAGGCCCACCACTCATACCCACCACTGTGTCTCCTGTGTAGCCAGAATTAACAGCGGCGACTAATGCTGGACTGCATATGGCTGACCTAGTGGTGAACTGTCTGCTACAAACGATACCGTTTTATTAGCAAAAAGACCAGATGAACTGCAACCACTGGCCACAAAGTGAAACGCAATTAAGGTATGGAGAAGGGCTTCCTACAGAATGCGAAGAAAACAAAGATTAATACTGAATCCGAAGAAGTATTTGGAAGAGCAGAAATCAGAACCATTCTTTTATATATACGACGTTATATATACAAAGTCATGCAAGCATACGGTCCACCTGATGTAAAGCAGTTACCGTAGCCTATTAACGCGTAATATATCGAGTATCACTCGCGCGATGCCTCCTCTGCTGCTTACACAGCAACTCCTTAGGAGCTTATTGGTGACCTCACTCACGGACAGGAACACAACAACCCTCTAAAAAGTTGTTATTTGGCTGCGGTTTTTTGTGAGGTGGAGGTACTTCCCCAGGCGGTCTGCTTTGATGGGCCCTACCTCTCTTAAAACATCAAGACCAAGACAAACAGACATGTTCATGCACACAAATGTTTTGTCTTGTGTGGGAATCGAACCCACAAGCGTTGGTGTCAAAGTCGCGTCTTTAACGACTGAGCCACCGAGCTCGTCATATGCCAATGAAAGGATAACAATTGATGATGAAGTGTTGGAACAAGTAGATGAGATTGTACATCTTGGATGTACTTTCAGTAGGATAGAAAGTACACAGTTGATGTAGAAATGCGAGTGAGTTCTGGGAGGTGTAAATGCACTGAGTAAACTTGTTGGCAGTAAAAGCTTGAGCCAGACGGCACAGCTCAGCTCCACAATGCAGTGCTGCTCCCAATGCTAACTTATGGAAGCGAGAACGCTTAAGATTAGGATGAACGTGACCGAAATGTGATCATTGTGCATTTGTAGACTGGACTCCAAAACGGCTAGACCGATTTTGATGAAATTTTCAGACAATCTTCAGACCTCAGCAGGTGATTCTGTGAATTTTACTAGTGATCGGATCGTCAATAATAGTTAGTGCTACCAGTGTGAAGCTGGAGTAGGTCGCTAGTAATGCCGTACGTACCATGAAGTACACCGAATGCGTCGTAGATGCAGCGCCATATATCTGCGTGCATCAGGCGTACATCAGTCATCATCGTGGGACAGAAATTTTAAGCTCAGCGCGGCTTTCGCACTCGACATGAAGAGGTAGTATTGGAAGACACATCGCATGACGATGTCGCATACAATTGAGTGCAGCTACAACATGTTATCTATGCAGCAACAAAACTGATGGTTATGAATGTTTACAAAATTAATAGCATTTCACAGTGAGTAGTGGCCATGGATAGTGATAATGAGCAATGAAAGAACTATTATTCAGCTGCTGTATCGTCTTCGACGTTATATGTCTCAAAACAAATTCACGGAATGCCCGTCGGAAATAGCAATCAGGTATGATAGCTATGGCAGGCCTCCGTTCCTTTTCTGTAAAAGCCCAGTACTAATAATATCTCCAGACCTCATTAAAATAGCTTCGTTTCACTTCAGCAACATGATCATTCGCTGTGGTAGGTGCTTTGCGTTTAAGAAATGACATCGCTATCAGTTCCTGTTGTAAACGGTTCCGATTGCCGATATCATGGGTAAACGCCATTCTCTGTACACGTCGTTCACATTGCGCAATATGTGCCATAACTTGATATGAAAAGGTCCTTGAAGTCACTCCAACACATGCCATAGAAAGATACTTGAGATAGCCAAGCAGCAGCTTGTCCCTTCAGCGCACGGCTCAAAGCAAACATCAGCGGAACACCACTCAGTTGCTGATCCGGTACACACATATCCGCGGTATTGATCCATGCACGCGCGTCCACATTTCCTTTGTTAAGATCGAATTCGGACAGCTGAATGTCAATGCTAGTCAATAGTCCTTTCATCGTTTGAACCAATGCTAAAAGATTCTGGTTTTGCTGCTCCAGTAAAAGACGCCATTTTTCGTCATCACTATTTCCTTTTTTCCTTATCGGGGCGGTTGGGTTACATCCCACGTCTGATGTCGGTACGTGGATGTAATGGTCGTCAGGTGGCTCGTTGTTCATGGCGAATAAAGCAAAATACTAGCGTAGTTAATCTTCTCAATATTTAATCAGTCAATTACAAAAGTAGTTTTAATAAAAGTTATGCTCAGATTCAAAATGCGGTGGACGCGACACGTGCGATTGGCTCCATTGCTCGATTCGTAATGCCGCTTCCAATGACGGTATCTCATCTTGACGTTTTTGACAACTGACAACAATCGACATTTCGAGCAAACCATAACAAACACAACCGGTGTTGCCAATTCAACGATGTCGATTCCACCCAAGCGCCGACTTGACATTTTGATCCGTTATTATTAAAACTAGATACAGTATTTGATGAAAATTTGCACTGTCACAACATATATCCAGTGTCAATATTAAAATTTACGCTTCGTTTTATGTCGGAAACGTTACCAGTTCCTACTAAAAACTTAAAAAACCAGACACGACGCGGATGAAGATGCGTGCAGTAGCTAGTCTTATAACAATCTCTACGTTCTCAATCCATCAACATCCACAGCAACTCGTACTCATCTTACTACGGGGATAAGGGTCTCCCTTTAACCGGCGGATGGAATTTAGAACACATTTCGTGAGGCTGATCAATTGCGTTATGTCAATGCGTTCATTCGTTAGAAAATAAGATTCAAGCGTTTGAAAGAAAAAAGCACATATGTACAAAAAGGTATTTTATAACAAATTTGAGAACGCTTATAAAAAGTTCTGAGCCTGAACTTACCATTTCTCTCCTTTTTGTAACAGTAGCATGCCAACCAAGCATACGGGGCGCCTGATGGTAAGTAGTTACAGTCACATGCAATACTCTTCACGCCTTTCTTCACGAACCATATGCTCATTTTAGAAAACCTCGACTGCGAGCTCAATCTAAATCTAAGAGCCGCGGAACAACAGTGTGTCAACACAGCAACTCCTCATCATGGTGACCTCACTCACTCGCAGAGGCACAATAACCCTCCAGCGAAGCTGTTTTCGTGTTTCGGCGATGTTACATAAGAAGTATCCTGGCATGTTTTCGGATTTATGTGCATATTCGTAATTATCACTTGCTCAGTGATAAAGGAAGAAGGTCTGGTTTTCTCTCTATATTGCGGAGGTCTGACAGCAGTTGTCCCATGTAAAAATCAGTATATTCGCCTTACCCTTGGACTTGAGTAACGGATCCCGCTAATCCTAATGTATTAGAAAACTGAATAATACCTAGAAGAAGAAGTAAATGGTAAGTTGGTGCGCTCAACAGAGCAAAGCAGTACTTCAGTGCGGGACAAAGACTTATATTATATAAGTCTCAAGTCAGACCGCACGTGGAGTACTGCAGTCACCTTTGGGCGGGGGCACCTGGATACCAGCTTGGACCGTGTGATTCGATTCAGAGACCAGTTGTGAGAATTTTCGATAATCCTAAGCTTACACACGGTATTGAACCCTTAAGTTTAAGGAGAGATTTTGCCTCCCTTTATGTGTTCTACCGATTGTAATGGGTCGTGTTCTGAACAATTGTTCGAAATAATGCCGACAGCTACTTTGTAACCGCACCGCTCGCCGACGGCAGGGAGTTCACCCTCACACGCTGGAACCGCAATGGTCGCGTACTGTGCGGTTCCAGAGAAGTTTTCTTCCGAGAACTCTCAAGCTGTGGAATGAGCTCCCAGCCGAGGTTTTTCCAAGGGACGACAGCATGGAATTCTTCAATAAATGCGTGAAGAGGTTTCTAGAGGGTCGGCAACGCATGAGTGACACCCCTGGTGTTGCAAATGTCCATAGACTACGGTGACTGTTTACCATAAGGCAGGCCGTATGCTGGATCGCCACCTTAGTGGTATGAAAAAAAAAGTAACAAAACTAGTAAACTAACTAAAATGAAAATTATACGTGAGCAGCGCCGTAAAATTGCAGTGCATTACCGGATACGTTGCCGTAAGCCAATGAGCTCGGTTATATGAGATCCCGTTAGCTGTACCTAAGTGAACTAAATATGGCTACTTAAGACTTTCTCATATTGAAACGTTGAATATAAAAAAAAAATTTAGAATTAAAATGGCAATGAAATTTGCGTTCAGAAGTTTATAACATTTTCTATACTTATTCTCGCCGATGGCTGGGAGTTCATCCTCATACACTGGAACCGCAATGGTCACGTACTGTGCGGTTCTAGAGGATTTTTCTACTGAGAACTATTAAGTTGTGAAATAAGCTCCCTGCCGAGGTTTCCCCAAGGGATTACAGTATGGGGTTCTTCAAAAAAGGCGTGAAGAGGTTCTTACAGGGTCGGCAACACAAGAGTGACACCTCTAGTGTTGCAAATGTCCATAGGATGCGGTAACTGCTTACCATCAGGCAGGCCGTATGCTTGTTGGCCACCTTAGTGGTATAAAAAAATCGGCCAAGTGCGAGTCGGACTCGCGCACGAAGGGTTCCGTACCATTTTCTATAAAAAGGGCAAATAAATCACGTTTGTTGTATGGGAGCCCCCTTAAATATTTATTTTATTCTATTTTTTAGTATTTGTTGTTATAGCGGCAACAGAAATACATCATCTGTAAAAATTTCAACTGTCTATGTCTATGAATCACGGTTCATGAGATACAGCCTGGTGACAGACGGACGGACAGCGGAGCCTCAGTAATAGGGTTCCGTTTTACCCTTTGGGTAAGGAACCTTAAAAAAGAGCTGCGGCGAGTAGCCAAACTCCGGGCACCGAGTTCGTCGGTGTGTTGATCATCATCTCCGGCGTGTATTCGTTGGGCGCTGTGGAGATCCGACAATCCGTACTTTCGCTTGCCAATCGTTAACCATTTGGAGTGGAGTTGTTGGAGCTATATATAGCTATTAACACTTTTAACTCTGTAGTACTCGTATACGAGTACTACAGAGTTAAAAGTGTTAAAGGGCATAAAGCCACGAATAACTTTGAAGGAAACCTTGGCTACCTCGAAACACCCTTGAATCTGGCATTACGAACTTTGTAATGTTTAAAATATCTAATGTAATAACCTTTTTGAATAATATATTTTGTAAAATTTTTTAGAGATATACACTACATTGTCTCTGTGAACCGAATGATGTTTGTCAAAAAATATTTTATTACCAAATTTTATATTTTCAAATTATAGATGTTTAGGATGTAATCCGAAAAACAAGTGAGTCTGGAACTAGTTTTGAGGAAGAAAAGATTGAGGGCACCGCGTCGGAGACGTCCAGCCTCCTGCTCTGGGCTACGTGGTGAACCGTCGGGAATTTACTCACTTTTCCAAACCCGTTAAACACCGGACGTCTAACTAATCCCAATTATAAAACCTACAGCCTCTGTTGTGAACCACGGCGGCTGACGGAGTTACCGCTGTGGTGTTGGTCTGTAAGGCGGTCCACCAACAACTTCTACATCTGGATCTGCGTGCTGGCTAGCACGCTAACCAGCTGTACAGTCGTCGGCCACTATAGCCGGCGGCCTCTCAGTGCACACTCCAGTGAACCTAACAGTGATATTCAGTGATATTCCGGTTAGACAAAGATAACGCGAGTTCTTAAAGACCCTTCTTAGCCGAACTTTAAGTCACTTTTATTTTTTATATAGTTTACTGTATAAATAACCCTAATAAATTTGTAACCCTTTTTGTATACTCTTTTCATTAACAAGTAATATAACAACTTTTCTAACAATTCCGAGGATCGTGACCATTACCATTTTAAAATCCCATTGCGAAGTGACAGATATGGCAGGCGCCCGTACCTGTACTCTAATAGATCTATTTCAAATCCACCTCGACGTCATACAATAGCCGATTGGATTTCTGGCACATTTCGCAACACTCCCAATACCTACCGTGGCCAGTTTGTGGGTATGCTGTTCCATTGATATCCCTTGGACCGGGTAGTCACTTGTGCACCACGAAACATTGTGCATCTTGAAAGGGCCTACACGTTTTGAATCCTTAAGATTACATGCCCGAAAGAAAACTCTATGGTTGCTAATAATATAATCAACTAATACGTAATTTATCCGCATCCGCGCGCCAACAATGGCGAATATGACATTCATTACCATCATCATCAAAAGCAACAGGTCATCAAGGGATCCGTTTGTCTAGGTGAGGACTTCACTGCTAATAAGATAACGGAACATGTTCATATCCTGTCTTAGAATATACGTGGAGGAATAACTCGGTGCTAAATAATTTGCATACAGTAGACAAAATTACAATTCAAAATCGTAGGTACGCCTCGTTTTTAGCATCTGTACTAGATACCCAGTCCATTATTTTTACAGCACCTGGTAATTGGCCACCCGATACTAAGCTGAATGGTAAGCTGAAGTGATTTCATCGATGAGGACAAGTTGATCTTCGTAATGTCAGGCTCAACACTTCTTATACGATATTTAGCTACTATTCTATACATACATGTATATACTATGTATACATCCTTCTATGTCATTCTTTCCATCACTCCTTCTCATTCACTTGTTTGAAACAAGTGAATGAGATACAGATACATTATCAACCATTATCCTTGCGTTCGATCTTATTTTCTCTCTTTCAATCGTGATCCTTGGACAAAGTCGTACTAGATACGTTAAAGGCCTCCGAAATCTCCTCTTTGGTATGTTGTAACATAATCCCAAAATCCCCGACTTATTAATCACACTACTTCCTAAAAGTTGATAAATCCCGAATGTCCATTGCGCTACAAGATTTAACTGTAAATCGGTAGGTATTATGTCTGTCAACATTCAGGAAGTCTTAAAAAAGTATGTATTACTATATAAAAATAACAAAAGGAACTTGTTTTCGACGTGGAAAGATTACGAACATTAAATACTTTTGAGCCGTAACATTTATAATTGCATGTGCAACGACAGAAGTACAGTTCATTTCAAAACGAAAAACGTATAAACAAAGCAGTAAACTTCGTAAGTAAACGGACTCGGGGGCCGTATACTTACAAAGTGAAACTCTCACAATAAAAAGAAGAGTCTAATAAAAAAGACTAGGTTAATTAGTCGTCTGAAATTAGTGTTATAAACGAAAAACAAATCAAAGTTCGGTGACAGAAATAAAACTTTTTAAGGCATTTATTTTTTATGCACACATTCATCGAAACATTTTTAATTTATGGGACCTAAACTGTACAATCATTTATCGAAAGCAATTGTAACTCTTAATTATACACAACATAAACATAGTTTCATCAATTTCCTCAAGGATAATGTGTATTACAGCATAAATGAATGCCTGTCTGACATTTTATAATAATTTTGTTCTTAATTATATATATTTTATATTCGATGACATCCGTACGGATATCATCGAATATAAAATATTTTCTCTGTGTGTTGGCATTACAAATAAATATTTAGAATTCAGTTACTATTTAATTTTATATGTTGTACATACTCGTATGTTTTAACAATTTAATTGAATGTATGATGAGATTATTTTTCACTATGTGAGACGCATATGTACCTATTTATTGACGTTTACTAGTCTACATTGTTAAATATTTGAAATTTTGCATGCCGAAAGCTAAAATGTGGAAGTTTTAAAATTATGTATGTGTGGCATCATTTCTTACTTAAAATTGCAAATATATAATAATAAATGTAATTGACAAAATATTTTTCAGGAATATTCATTAACGGCAATCACCACTCTCAACTTGAGCAAGGATTGTATGTATAGCTGATACTCGCGGCAATAAAAAAAAAGAAAGTTCTTCATTAGCCAGCTTTTATTAAACCAGGGTGAACATTACCCGATGCATATATTAATATCGTTAAAGTAAACTGCTTTGAAGCGCAGTGCGTTACCGGACACTGCCATAACCGGCTGCATCCGGTTATCCGGACTCGTTTGGCGGCATATTAATTATCCTGCCACTTACCCGAATAACGTCATAGGGTTGAATGTTGATCCAAGTAAATTGGCTTGATGAGAATGTATTTGATTAAATGTATCTATGTAAGAGGTGAATATTTAATAGTATAATATAATATTGTTTACATTCGACGGTATAGTTTAATGCGATTAATAGTTATCTCTTACAAATTGACTCGGTCTCTCAATACAGAGTAAAGTCTAAAAAAAAAGAACATTATTTAGTCGTCTGAAACTAGTATAACGGGACAGGCCCACCACTCATTCCCACCACTGTGTCTCCTGTATAGCCTGAATTAACAGCGGCAACCACCAAAAAGGCAATGAACAGTGAAGTTCGTTGCTATCCCAGGGGTTAAACTACAGCTGCCTTGGAACTCATAACGAATTTAATCAGAAGAAATTTGTAGGAGTAGGAAGTTTTGGAATTGACTTAAACTAGTATTATATTTTATAACTATACATTTATCACTAATAATTACATCAGACTATTGTTATAGCCTAATACTAACAGAGTCTATAAAATAACACGTTACTAAGCGTCACTTAGTTGGTTATAGTTTATTATTGTCCGATGGTACAATGATATTACAAAACACGTTTTAAAGTATAACTTGATTATTCTTATGACTGGTACTTTATCGGGACAGGCCCACCACTCATTCCCACCACTGTGTCTCCTGTGTAGCCAGAATTAACAGCGGCGACCACCTTAAAGGCAATGAACCGTGAAGTCCATTGCTGTCCCGGGGGTTAAACTACAGCTGCCTTAAAGGACGCCACGCGATTGCACCTGCCAGGAAATCGACGGACTGACATCCAATATTACTTCTAGTTCTTCCTTCATTTCTTTTAGTTTACAATCAGTATCCTTCTCCTGATTCGGAAGATTCCATTGGAGGTGAAGAACAAGATAAGTTAGAATTTAGAAATAAGTATATAATTGTGATGCATTAAATGATCGTTCGTCGCGTATCCCGTTTCCTAATCCCGGATTGGCAAGATGAGAGAGAGAGAGGCGAAGACACAGATTTTTATACACAGCGACTACCGTCAGACCTCCACAACACAGAGGGATAACCTTTTTTCTTAGGTCTTAGGTAGGTCACACGAATAAAATAAATTTTATTTCTTGGTTTTCTCACGATGTTTTCCTTTTTGTCTTCCTACACCGAGCAAGTGATAAATGTATACATAAATCCGAATATATAAAGTAAAGAATTTTGAAGAGACCGAAACAGATGAAAATCTGAGGGTGCAACGTCAGGGTTATACGGTGGATGCATTAACGCTTCCGAACCAAGCTGTCAAATATTTACCGAGTAGCTAAAGTTGTGTATCGTCTGGAATTATAATAAGAAACCACTGTTTCTATTGATTAATTCTGGCCTTTTGTTCTCTATTTCTTGATTGAGTCTCGTCAGCTGATAGCAGTAAAGATCCAAATCGATGGTTTTGCCCGGCTTAAAAGCTTATAATGAACGATGACCTTCCAATCCCACCATAGACACAGAACAACCTTATTCCGAGTTAATCTGGCTTTCGCTATAGTCTGTGGAGCTAGGCTGCCCTTTAACCATGACCTTTGCCGCACATTCGTATAGCAGGTTTTTAGGGTTCCGTACCCAAATAGTAAAATGGAACTCTATTACTGAGGCTCCGCTGTCCGTCCGTCCGTCCGTCCGTCTGTCACCAGGCTGTATCTCATGAACCGTGATAGTTAGACAGTTGAAATTTTCACAGATGATGTATTTCTATTGCCGCTATAACAGCAAATACTAAAAAATATAATAAAATAAATATTTAAGGGGGCTCCCATACAACAAACGTGATTTTTTTTGCTGGTTTTATAGATAATGGTACGGAACCCTACGTGCGCGAGTCCGACTCGCACTTGGCCGATTTTTTTGTGCCACTAAGGTGGCAACAAGCATATGGCCAGCCTGATGGTAAAACAGTCTCCGTAGCATATGGACATTTGGAACACCAGGGGTGTCACTCATGCGAAGAGGTTTTCATCACCAGTGATCCATCTTTTCAGAAACGGTTGGGTTTCATTACATTTCAATAAAAAATCGCAAATGAGTACACGATTTTTTATGGGTATATTAGATTAGTAGTAGATATATTAGGTTTCTTTCAGTGAGCTCGTAGAGCACCCAAATATCGAGCTTTTATGTATGTCTAGACTTTTCCAAATGGGTCAATCCCTAGGACTTCTGCTATGTCGTAACTACGTAGATTTTGCTCCTATTTAAAAAAAAATGTCATAGACTTTATCCGTAACAGATCGACCAGAGGGAGCTTCATCGTCGACATCAAAATTCTCATACTGAAAACGCTAGAACACAATGCACGTCGCATTTTTCCTTTTTTTGTAATGATACTTCAAATAGAATCGAATTTCTTCCTTAGATTTCCTCTTTTTAACGGACAAAAAAACAATAGAAAAATTGGCGGCAAACCGTTTATACTTTTTTTATTCTGTTTTCAAAATATTATCTATTTAATGGTATCGAAACCAGCCAGATACAAACAGTACAACCAAAGAGATTTTACTGCAACTTTTACCTTATAAAATACAAAAAATCGTTTTCCCCGATTTATTATGACTGATGTAATTTATAATTGAATATATAATATAATTACATAGGTTATGTTTTTTCAAACCCCTACGGTGGAAGACATGCGTAGAGACCATGTGTCTAAAAACAGTCTAAAAACCTGTAAGGTGTAATAATACAATATACCTATATATTATATTACTAATCTAATATAATAATTCATCGCTATGTATAATAAACATCGTGTAAATAAAGTCGTTTTGATATCGTACTTAGGATTAGAAAAAGACATTATTGAATTAATATCTTTTTCTAATCCTAAATAAATGAAGAAAGGTTTTAATCCCTGCCACTTAATAGGGTAGCATCATAGAGTTAACTATTGTTAACACAAGCTAAATTGGTTTGACGAGGTTAATCAAGGGTTAACACAATTATACACCGTGATTACTGACATATGGCGTCTGGATTAAATGGAAAATTCAACTTGAAACAGATATTTCTTGCGGTCGTTCTACTTTCAACTTGTTTTTCACGTTCATGTACATATTAAGAGAATCACTTCTCTTAATACGTGTATGAACGTGAAAAATGAGATGAAAGTAGAACGTATCGAAGGGTAGTACCTCGTCTTCACAGAAAACCGCAGCCAAATAACAACTTCCTGGACAGTGTTCCTGCGTGTGAGTGTAGTCACCAGTAAGTTCCTAAGGAATTGCTATGTAAGTAGCAGAGCAGGCATCGCGCGAGTGATACTTAATATATTACTAGCGTTAACAGGGTACGGTAACTGCTTTACATCAGGTGGGCCGTATGCTTGTACGCCTCCCGACGATTATAAAAAAAAACTAACAGCTGTAGTTTGAGCAGGAAAGTACTTCAGGTCCTGTCTTTTGGCAGAAGATTTACTATCATGACAAACCACAAACCTTTTTTATTTGGTATGAGAGACTCGTCTAGTAGACTAATAAAATATCGGTTAATTTTGAGGAATATGATTTTAAAATAGTTTATGTAAGAGGTAAAGATGATGTAATCGCAGATGCATTATCTAGGGTATGACAGAACAGATTTTGACTGCAACAACCAGAGCACAGAAAAGGACGATGGAAGAAAATAGTCAGAAAGAACAAGCTGCGCTTAATAATAACACTGACGAGTGGCCTGATCAACCACGTGTCGTGGAATTATTAAGACAGCCGAGCGATTCTATTGACATGAATTTGGTGGAAGGAGAAATTATGAGAAAAATAAGAGACAAAGGATAAAAGTGGAGAGAAATATTCTTTTGTGTATTTAGAGAATAAAACGTTATTATTTATAATTTAAGATTTAGACTACACTTCTCGCAAGCCGAATTTGCAACTAAGCTTAAAGAGTTTTGTGAAAGGATAAAGGTAAAAGGACCATGCATAGTGAAGAATGATAAAAATTATTAATTTATAAAAGGATTGTGTAGTGATATAAAGTCTTTAAAAGAATGGGCCGATCCCCGAATACGTGTTTTAAATAATAATAATAATAATAACAAAGCCCGCAGGGCAGCTTGTGGCGAGCTGTTGGTGCGTAACGACACCACGGGTACCCGAGTGCTCCAGAGAGTCGATCAGGGCCTTCGTCTCCGGCGTGTCTTCGTCGGTCGGAGTGGAAAATCAAGAAGGCCCGCAGGACTCTCAGCTCTGGCTTGCCTTCATTGGCCGTCCAGAGAGGAGTCGATAGAGCATATTGCTTTATCAGGTGATATGCTCCAGGGGTGGAAGTGTTAAAGGGCATAACGCCGCGAGTAACTTCGGAGAAAGCGCAGCACACCTCTCGACACCCCTGAGTCACTCACACCGGTGTTGCCCCCGGCCGAATTTCTCTGGCATTTCGGGGGTCCATCCAGTGAGTGGCAAGCCACCGCCTGCCGGAAGTAACATCAGATATGATAGTTGTGGCAGGCGTCCGTCCCTCTTCTGTAATAGCCCAGTACTAATAATCCCTCCAGATATCATTTTAATAGCCCAATATTTTCCAACACATTTGCAATAGTCCCAATATCTGCCGTGACCTGGTTCATGGGTATATTGTCACATTGATATCCCCTGGAGAAGGTCACGGCAGCTATACAACATTACATCAAACTTCTCAAAGAGGCCTCTACGCGTTGGTTCCAATCCCCGCGCACGCCTATAAAATGACCGGGATATACCCGTGATATAGGATCTATAATAATAATATTTATTTTTCTCACCACATTATCATTTAAAAGGAGTTGAGAGAATATTTGACGACAAGGTAAAACAATTTATATTAAACAACTATCATAATTTGGTAATTTGGTAATAATACTTGTATTAACACGAAAACGAAATACACATCTTTCGAGCTTGTTTTCGGTAGACAGTGTCGTTTACCAAATAATTTGGAAAATAATGTGGATCCCCATATAATATTATAATAGTGATAACTATTGTTTAGATTTAAAATACAAACTACAAGTAGCATTAAGAGAAGTAAGAAAAAAAAATAGATTGTAAGGAGAAAAGAAAATATTGTTATAATCTAAAATGTAATCCCGTATCGTATAGTGAAAATGACTTTATTTTGATTAAAAAGAAAAATCTCGTAAACTTGACTGTGTTTATGATGGACCTTGCAGAGTCGTGCAAGATATGGGAATTAATGTTAAGATAAAAAAAAGGAAAAATAGATATAGTACATTAATATAGAACAAAAAAGTTTAATACGTAGAATAAGATACAAAGAGCATTTTTCCCCTTTGTTTCTCTTACACCCCCGGAGGTGAAGTATGAGTACTTATGTAGTTAGCACCTAGAATAGGAAATATATGTAGTATAAGTTTGTATTGTTCAGTAGCACTGCAGTGACTAATACATGGTCAGACCTGATCGGTTGTGTTTCATTTATATTACCACATATACACGTAGGTCACTTAATTGTTTGACTTGGTCCCAACCCATCCATTTAGGTCTCCACACATAATTATTCGTTCATTCCCTTCAGCCAAATCCAGAATATCCCTTACGGTCTCCCAAAACTTCGCGAGCTCCTGTGGATTGGTTGAGCTCTCTGGAGTACATGCTACGACCAAAAAACTCGCATAATCGCCAGTTTTATTCTAACCCAGTGAAATTACTGTACTATCACAGTAGATAGTTAAGTGTAATGGTGTATTATTAAGATTTACTAAATACAAAAAGTCACTTATCACAAAAACTGGTAAAATTATTTATATTAATTAATGGTAAAATACTGGTTAACTGAATACGCTATTATTTTTGTACGGTTTTGGTTTCGCTGGTCTAATTTAACGTACTACACAATCAAGCAAAACGTATTGAATTTACACAAAAAGTACATAATATACAAGTGATAAGCTGTTTGGCGCAAATTTAGCGCATAGGTCCAAACATGTTTATAACTAAATATCAATTTAAATTATTTTTAACTTCATGTCATCCTCCACAAAACAATGAAGGGTGTAGTTAGCACGTCTTGTGTTGTAAGTGTCGCCGATTTTTTTACTTACTCCAAACTCACAATAAGCGAGAAACAAATCCGATCTCCATTCGACCCACCGCAATCCGTCAAGTATCTAGCAATGATACGATAAACAGAATAGCTATGTGGCAACGGTAACTTTAGCACCCTTGAAGTTAAACTTTCCATTCCGGTCTCTGACATTTAACCATAGCTAATTGAGCACTGTAGAGTTACACCATTTGGAGTTTGCAACAACGTAACACTGTACAATTTCCCGTTCCAAGTGTAGTCTCGTTTATGAAATAAATGGTTTATAATCAAGTGTTGTGATGTCATCAACAACTGTCTGCGGGCCGACATGTAATTTCCCGGGCGTCAATTATCACAGCCTCGCGGTCGGAGGCCTACTGTGAAGACATTTGATAACACCTTATTACGATTTCTACTCACTGCCTATTGTTTGCTTTAAAACTTGTCATACCCTATGTCATTTAAAAGTTTAAGGACGATTGAGTTTTCAGTTTATTTTATTATATTTTATACATCTCAGTTATTTCGTATAATAACATATGTATACTTTATTATGATTCGCTCACCCAATAATAAGGATATTCTGTACGGATCCGAACCGAGCCTAAATACGATAAATCCAGATGCAAACATTACGCGCAGATCGATTAAGAGAGTGAAACATTGCGATTGTTCATCTACTGGGGCTTCCGGCGAATCGAAACTAGATACGTTCATCAGTGCATTAACAGCATGGCGTCAGGAAACTGATAACAAGCTAACCAACATCCAGTCATCCATGAACGATCTGGTAAAACAAAATGCTCTGTTATTATCCTCTAACACCGAAATAGAAAAGTCAATTGCCTTCTTATCTGAAAAATATGACGGACTCTGTGTTCAACTAAACAACTTTCAAGCGAAGTCCGCAGTGTTTTCTGAGCGTATGTCGAAAGCAGAAGAAGCCAATGAGGTCATCGATCGAAATTTACGTTCTAGCTCACTGGAAATAAGGCATGTTCCGGCATTAACTGCTTATCCAACACAGGATGATCTTATAGTTACATCCATTAAAATACTTAGAAGCCTTCCCATCGTCATAAGTGAGGCTGACATTCGCGACATCCACCGAATTGCCTTGAAGTCTGTGAGGAAAATGACCATAATAGTCAATCTCAATTCGGTCATTCTCAAAAATAAGATCATAAAGGCGTTCAGGGAATATAACAAATGTAATCCTGAAACTAGATTAAGTGCTGAAGTGCTAGGCGCAGGCACCCCCCGGAGCCCTATATATATAGGCGAGCACTTGACCGCACGTGCTCGTAAACTGTTTTACATGGCACGCGAATTTGCCAAAATTGAAAGCTACTCACACTGCTGGACCTCAAATGGCGTAGTCCTGCTTCGGAAAGCTGACCGTACCAAACTCATCATGGTGAAGTCGGAGACCGACCTGCAAAATCTAGCGTCAAAAAACTAGTGTTCCTTTTTTGTTTTATTTATTTTACTTTGTACTTCGTTATAACTAATCTTTTCATGTTTCTTATAGAATTGGCCATAGCAATATACACTTACAATACACAAAACATACACTCACACAAACTTATATTAAGTCAAAGTGACGATGATAATTATATATTTACAAAACACTCTCAGAATAAACCAATAAAATCATTTACTGCATCTCATACACTATCTATCCGTGGACTTATACCAAGACACTGCTTGTTTTCTCACAAAGTTGCACAAGCGTCATCGCTAGTAAGATGTTACTTACGCCCGTGCTTGAGTGGATACATAATTTCTAAACATCTCTTATGTACAATAATGGCCGGTATCAAACTATACTTATACCTAATTTCGCCAATATCGGTCCAACAGATTAGCCTTATAATCAAACATACATACAAACAGAATATTGTAAATATGATATCGGTACAAATAACTCTCTATTGCACATTATTGCGTATTTATACCTACTCAAACCCACCCGGTTCCTCCCTTGTTAAATTTAAAATTCACCCCAAATAGCTTATTAACAAATATTGACAACGTCTCAGTATCAACCTCTTTAACGTGTGATCCGTGCGAAGTTCGGTGTCATCTTCCTAACAATAACTCAATGAATATTTTAACACAAAATATACGCAGCGTATCCGCTAACTTCGATAGTTTTAATATTTTATTGAACGACTTACAGATTAAACCCGATCTAATAATTTTAACTGAATGTTGGCTGCAGCATAATCCCTTAATTCCATCTTTAAATGGCTATTATCACGTGACCTCCACGTAACTTCAAAAATATTATTGTAATGGGTGATATTAACATCGATATTACAACTCTAAATCTTGACTCAGAAGGTGAGGAATATTTAAATACGATGGCGCACCACGGACTTCTCCCAACCCATATACTTCCAACTCGTAACCAAACCTGCCTCGATCACGCCCTTCTTAAGTCAAATCACCGTGCAATATCACTTGTTATACGTTCCTCGGTTACCGATCATAATGCTGTACTACTGTCCCTAGACATTAACAAGAAACCAACTCCACCAAAATCTATTACAAAAATTGATCATGTGGGTCTCTCTAGCTCCCTAACTTCTGTTGACTTTTCGCCTGTACTAAACTCTAGTGATCCTGATATCGCCACGGACCATTTCATTTCCATCCTTCAAGCAGCTATTAATTCCCACACTTCTGTTAGTACTATCCCTCGACGACAAAGACTCCTTAAACCCTGGATCACACCAGGTCTCTTAAGGTGTATCAAAAACAGAGATAACCTGCATAAGAAACTTAAAAAATCCCCACAAAATGACATACTACGAACTACCTACTATAGATATCGTAACTTCTGTAATAAAATCTTAAAAAACGTACGTAAAAAATATGAAAGTAATTTGTTAAATGGAGCCGGATCTAACTCTAAAAAACTCTGGTCCGCGATCAGGGATGTTGCAAACTTATCCACAGACCGCAATAAATCTAGTGACCTTCTACATTGTCTGCCCACTCCTAAAGAATCTGTCGACAGTGTAAATGCATATTTTGCTAGCGTGGGTGAATCGCTGACAAGAAATATCTTGGACAAAAACATTAACCCTATTGTCATTCAACAGTCTTCCTACGCATCAAGTAAATCCCAGTGGAGCAAACGAATCATTAGAAAGGGTCCTTGTGAGTCTTTTGCTCTTGTTGAAACTTCAGAAGGCGAGGTGGAGAGTATCCTTAACACTCTGAGAGACAACTGTGCCACGGGTTACGATAACATCTCTTCATACATCCTCAAGCGCAACTCCAAAGCTTTAATTGGTCCTATTACCCATATCTGTAATACCAGCCTGGCTACTGGAACATTCCCTTCTGCTTTCAAAATAGCTTTAGTACATCCTATTTACAAGTCAGGGGACCGATATCGTGCAAACAACTATCGCCCTATTTCCATCCTTCCAGCACTATCTAAAATCTTGGAGCGTATCATTAATAAGCGGCTTATTAACTTTCTGGAGAACAGATCCTTATTATCACCCCAACAATACGGATTTAGATCGCAACGTTCTACGGCTGATGCTGTGCATGAACTTACAAACTACATTGCCGAATGTCTTGATAAAGGAAAAAAATGTCTAGCTATTTTCCTAGACCTTGCGAAGGCCTTTGACACAGTCTCGATTCCTCTGTTGTTAGACAAATTAGAGTCACTGGGGGTTCGTGGTACTCAACTTTTACTTATTAAAAGTTACCTTTGCGGGCGCAGTCAGTCTGTGGTCATTGATGGTGTCGTAAGTTCACAATTGTCTGTAGAATATGGCGTTCCGCAAGGAAGCATCCTGGGTCCTTGCCTCTTCTTGGTGTACATCAACGATCTTTGCTCCATCAACTTACCCTTTTGCAAGACAATTTCTTACGCTGATGACACGGCCCTAATCTTTTCGGATGATACTTGGGCAGCTACCTTTTCCCACGCACAACTTGGATTTGACTGTGTATCCGGCTGGCTGCGTGATAATTTACTCACTCTCAATATTGAAAAAACCCAGTACCTTACCTTTTCCATTAACCGTATACCCCATGACACTCTCTCTCACCTTTCAATTATAGCACATTCTCATGTTTGCCCCAACCAATTCTCGTGTACCTGTCCCACGCTTATTTCCTCTAACTCCACAAAATACTTAGGTATTACTGTAGATAATAAGCTTAACTTTCAATCCCATCTCAAGATTACGGCTGGAAGAGTTCGCAAACTTATATACGTCTTCAGAAAGCTTCGACATGTCGCTGAGCCAAGTATAGTCAGAATGGTTTATACCTCACTCTGTCAACCGTTGCTTACCTACTGTATTACATCTTGGGGCGGTGCCGCAAAGACCGCTTTATTAAAATTAGAACGTGCCCAAAGAGCTCTATTAAAGGTGTGCACTTTCAAACCAATTTTATTCTCAACTTTCGAATTATATCGGTACTGTCAAGTCCTCTCAGTACGGCAGCTCTTTATTCTCGCAACGGTTCTGAAGCAGCACGCTGTCGCTGGTTTCAGTTGCGCTTCTTCTTCATCTCGTCGCACTCATTTACCAAATACGTGTTCATCTAGGACAGCTTTTTCCCAACGTTTCTTTCGTTTTCTAGGCCCGTTTCTTTATAAAAAGCTGCATAAAGAACTGGATTTATTCCCATTTACAAAATACGTGTGCAAGAAAAAAGTCATCAACCATCTTCAAAGCTTAAATTATGACGATACCGAATACCTCATTCATCTCGTAACCTAATACTGTTACAGTTAATAATGAATATTTATTTGGATTACTTATCCACAACCTACTTACATTTGAGAATACATGTGTCTACTGAGTCTCCTCTTACCTTCATCATGCTCACTTTACCCGACACCACCACTAC
Organism: Pyralis farinalis; assembly: GCA_947507595.1. NCBI lineage: Eukaryota > Metazoa > Arthropoda > Insecta > Lepidoptera > Pyralidae > Pyralis > Pyralis farinalis. The sequence goes on from OX382270.1 coordinate 20,022,966, forward strand.
CCACTGTAATATACATACCATTCACACTCTACACTTACAACACACACCACACTCACTCATTCATGCACAACACCTACCTATCTGTAAACTCGATAGTTCTATATTCTTAAATAAATTACCTAATCTGGCCAAAACTTTAAAATAATCCTTCACCTTAATTAGCTTGTAATAATATATATATTTTTTTTTTGTATTCTTACATATTTTTAAAATCGAATCATGATTATAGGCAATCAGTGTATCGCAATGTTAAGATGTTGCGGGAAGAGGACTGGTGTACTGAGCGACCGGCTTCGGCCTATCTTTGTCACCAGTCTCTCTCGATCTTATTCTGTGCATGTGAACATTAACTATATTATATAATAATTGTCTAGATTAAGAGAGAAAAAAAAAAACTAAATAAAAAATACTTGTTTCTTCGTCAGTTCGTTGGTTTACATTTGTGAAGTCAAACAGATATGTTTATGGCACAAATGTTTGTTCTGTATGGGAATCGAAGCCATGACATCGCTCTTATGCGAGAACGAAATCCGATTGCCGTTCGACTCATCGTAATCCGTCAAATATGGTACGATATACTCGTGCAGAATAGCTATGTGGCAACGATAACTTTAGCACCCTTGAAGTATATGCGTATATTTTAGAGCAAGTATATATAAATATTCATTTTCGAATCGTATATCTGTTACGTCATTTTTTTATCCTCTTTACGAACGAAGCATGTCTTTTCTTATATTAATACCGACACTCTCTATCAGACCATCTCTCTTCCATACGTCATCATTGCGAAGGCGGGTCAGGAAGCGTTACGCCACAAATCTTGCACAATGCTCATATCTCGACCACATTTATTCTACTTTCAAAATTTAATTGGTTTAAATTGAACTAAGTTCTGCTGTCTCCCGTTGGACAATTTAGTCAAAGTACTCACAATGTCTAAAACAACTTAATCGCGGCAAGGGAACGAGGGATGTTAACACTGCCAGTATAATAAGTATCCCTAGTGCTGTCACCAGCATAGCAAAGGATGCCATCAATTGGCAACATATAACTGATATACATTTGACATAGTATTGGGGATACCACATAAATCTGCTGCTGTAGTGGATTAGCTGTGATGAATAACGATTTTTATCTGTTGAACAAGACGCTGGCAACTTATTTAAACAAATCATCGAGACGGTCTTACGATAAGCAAGCTCGATAGAAGGCCGATCGATCCGTCCCGATCACTCCTAATTCCCAAAACCTAGTATAGATTGTAATGTTACAACCTTATTTAATGATTTATATCTTTATAGACTCTTTTCTTTGCATGCTCTGTTTAGTTTATGACAATTTGTCAAAAATATTATTTGTAATTCAAAATTTTAAAATATTACATTTTAGTGTCGGAAAACAGAAAACAAGTCAGTCTGGAGGAAGCTTTCGAGAAGGAGAGATTCAGTGCACCACGTCTGAGACCACCAGCCTCCTGCTGAGGGCTACGTGGTGAAACCTCGGGATATTACTACCCTTTTCCAAAGTCGATAATTTCCGGACATCTAACTAATCTAAAAATTATAATACCTGCAGCCCCTGTTGTGGACTACGGCGGCTGACAAAGATACCGCTGCGGTGTTGGTCCGTAAGGCGGTCCCCACCATTACCAACAACTTCTACGTCTGGATCTGCGTGCTGGCCGGCTATAGTGGTCGACGACTGTAGACGGCAGGTTAGCGTGCTAGCCAGCACGCAGATCATATTGTCATAAACTAAAATCATTAAATAAGGTTGTAACATTACATATTATTATTTTTTTTCTTTTATTATTTTTTTTTTTTCTTTAAATTAGTATCGCTTTTAATACTCCCTTTTCTTCATCTAGTAACATAACAAGATATACTAGAAGATTACCATTTGAACTATTCTGATCAAGCCGTAATCTTACTACTATATCAGGAGTCACATGTTTATGGGATGTTCTATCGTCTTGAAGAGAAAAAGATAATAGACATAGGCCTATGATTCTATTGGTTTACCTTTTTGACTCAAAAAGGTCGAATACGTAAGTCCATCTACTAAGTAACAGATGTCATAGATAAACCCTGTAATTTTTTATGATAAGGCTATATATGTAATATGTATGCTAATATAATGTGAATAAAATAATAAAAAAAGTCTTCTTAGATTAGAAGATGAACTTACTAAATGAAACAAAGAAGCGGAAAAACAGTACGACTCAGATCATAACTCGAGAGCACCCAGCTTCAACTCAGTAGCTTCAGCTAGTATGCCTTCTGGTCCACTCAACTTAATGGAGAAAGAGAGCAATACCCGATGGACATCTTGATGGGTGATTTAGATTTTCGACTTGAAGCTACCGCATTTCGGGACGGTAGGTGCAATGTCTCCATCATTCAAAATCGAGTTAAAGGCAAAAAGATTACCTAGTAAATCAGCTTGCTCTTTAGCACTATAGGTTAAATTGGCATCCTGTTTTTATTGCAGCGGTTTTCACAGTGATATGGACCGGCGACAGAAGATTTTCTCTTTTAGCTTCCGGAAAAGTCTGATTAAATTACGGTCACTTTTAAAACTCCCGCAGCAGTCACTAGGCGATTGGGAATATAGCATTCTATGCCTCCCGCAATTGCCCCAGTTCGTAAGTTGTGATAACATGTTACATAATATTATTTGTGTGATTTATGTCGAAACACTGCGATACTTAAGGAATATTTATTTACTATATTATTTCAAAAACTCCATGGTTTACTAGTAATGGGTAGAAATTTTCAAAATACATAGACATCTCAGATGTACGGGCTAGGATATAGCATTATTAAAACAGATATGTACACGTTTCAAATAGAAGAATTTGTCAACAAAGTGTCCTCAGGGTATCGATCTGTAACGAAGCATCGATGACATGACTATCTATCTATCTATAACCTCACTTGCTTCTTTAACATTTATAGCACGCCGGTTTCTAGGACTTATCATCTAGTAAAACACGATCAATTTGGTCATGGTAGGTAAGTTTTGATCTTCCTTGGTTCCTAGATCCTTCTACTTTCGCATTGTACGAATTTGCATATTCGTTTCGTAGTTCTGTATTATCATCATAGTCATTTCATGGTCATTCGATAATATAGCTTTGATATAAACAGTTATTAAAAGCCTTTAAAATTAAACACGATTCACTTTAACATACTTCAAACTTGATCCATGGGCTTCTTTCGCTTTTAGTGCAAGTCAAATAACAAAATTTTACATATATTGTTATTCGTTATGTAAAATCCATAGCTATAATAGTTATGTTAGAGCTCCCGCAGGGTTCGGCTTTACCCGGTTTACTACCGGATAATCAATTACCCGTTGACCGGCTGCATCCTGCACGGAGATATGACGAGACACCGGCTAAATGAACCGAAATCTTGTTCTGACTTAGGTCAAATAACATATAAATCATTTTTCTCTCTACAATTTATTTGTAAACGCTTTTTCATAAAATAGACTTTGGAGAAACATGTGTACTGCAGCGCTTTCTGTAACATTAAAAATTTACTAAAAACATGCTCAGGAATGAGACTTAAAAAAATAAAGCAAATAACCGTTTCAAAATCAGGCTAACTGTTTTCGAGAGAAATGTTAACAAACACACATACAAACATCTTACCCGAAGCACATGTACCGTCTCCGTGGCCCTAGTGGGTAAAAACAGTTGAAGGAAGAAAAAAAATCGGCCAAGTGCGAGTCGGACTCGCGCACGAAGGGTACCGTACCATTATCTATAAAAATCGGCCAAGTGCGAGTCGGACTCGCGCATGAAGGGTTCCGTACCACTATCTATAAAAACAGCAAAAAAATCACGTTTGTTGTATGGGAGCCCCCTTAAATACTTATTTTATTCTATTTTTTAGTATTTGTTGTTATAGCGGCAACAGAAATACATCATCTGTGAAAATTTCAACTGTCTAACTATCACGGTTCATGAGATACAGCCTGGTGACAGACGGACGGACGGACGGACGGACGGACGGACGGACGGACGGACGGACGGACGGACAGCGGAGCCTCAGTAATAGGGTTCCGTTTACCCTTACCCTTTGGGTACGGAACCCTAAAAACGGCAAAAAAAATCACGTTTGTTGTATGGGAGCCCCCCTTAAATATTTGTTTTATTTTAATTTAATTATTTATTCTTAAAGTGAATATGTAACTAAATATTCTGCGAATATTTCAAGCGTCTACCAGTTGCCGTCAACAATATCGAGCAAAAATGAGCAAAAAAATCACGTTTATTGTATGGGAGCCCTCTTAAATATTTATTTTATTCTATTTTTTAGTATTTGTTGTTATAGCGGCAACAGAAATACATCATCTGTGAAAATTTCAACTGTCTAACTATCACGGTTCATGAGATACAGCCTGGTGACAGACGGACGGACGGACGGACGGACAGCGGAGGAATATGTGTTTATAATAAGTAGATACAATACAAAATGTAGGTAACTTCTACATACCAACCCTCTAGCAACCATACAGAAATCTTATGTAACATTAAAATACTTACTTAATATTTCAGAGCTTCTGATTCTATTTTTTATAGTATGTGTCTAATAATTTACAGTGCAAATACTAGTGGGCGATAATTAAATCTTTATAGATGCACGATATAATAATACAAAAATAAATTTAAAAAATCAAGTATCAACTCTTACTATAGTAATATCAATTAATAACGTCAATTTAATTTACAAAAATAATCAATTTATGGTATTGAATTCCAATGGTAAATAAAATATATAATAAACTTTATGATGTAATATGCCATCATAAGAGAATTTATTTACCTAGTAGAATGTTTTGAAACTGATATATACTAATAGCATTTAAAATTTTTAGGCAATTTGTTACACTGTGGCGCCAGTTCATATACGCTTTTAGGTAGAAAGTAGTTATACACTGTGTTATATGAATTTCGCCGAATAGACTTCCCCTTCTTACATATAAATTACAGTTATTATTTACAAATAAAATGTCTCATGAATATACAACGTGGTTCGAGGTAACATTGTCAGTAGATGTCATATAAATTATTTCTTATTAATTTTTTTCTAATCTTTTTTGTTGTGTATTTTTTATGAAATATATTTTACGACCTATTTTCATACCTAACAAATACACATAAAAAACTTCATAAAAATCGGTCAAGATGTTTCGGAGGAGTGCGGCCATAAACACCATGACACGAGATTTTTATAAATAGGATATACCTATATAGATATGTATATAGGTATATGTTATATATAAAAAAATATTGTATAAAAACACCGCAGTTAATAAGTAGGTAACAGGCACTTGATTCGTAAATTTTTATTACGTACTTTCTTTCCCTTTCTATAGCTTGTTTGTCTTTTCTAAATTTTAAACATTTAATCACTTAAATACTCATGAAATCATAATAGACAGTTTGCAACTAACGCAACATCGAAACTAATGAAGCTAGAAATACGAAGTTCTGAATTCCACGCCAGCAAAGTCGCTAGCAACTACTAGTTGTAAACAAAAACTTGTTTGTAATTAATCTCCAGACTTTGTACTTTAGTCGTCCTTTTACAGTAGCTGGAAACTATCCCAAAAGATCCCGGGACATAACACCAACAAATCTGTTACCCCTTATCTTCCAATCCGAGCCCGGAGCAACTTAACCCAAATGATTTCCGAGTCATTAACCCAATGCCACCCATCCTAAGCAAGACAGACAACTAGACTTAGATGTGTATCGTGTGAACCGCTCGGCTTAAAGATTAACTGTTACTGATCCAACTGTTACACAGAATTCGAGTTATCAACCACGGACGCGAAGAAATCGTGCTATCTCCCCGTAATACGGGCTTACTAAAACCCCAATCAAACTAAACAAACCGCACTAATCACGTTTCCATTGTCTGCCTCTTGAACGCGGGATTATTCTGTATCTAGAGACGGAGTTATGGTCTCGTTACCTCGAATCACGGCAAAGTACTGTTTTAGTTTCAATTCTGCACACACACATGTAGATAGCTCTACGATTGTGTTTGTAAGGTGAGCTAAAAGTTTAACTTAGACCTCAAATAAATTATGTACATTTTTTCAACATTTTCTGGAGCAAATTGACAAAGGATTAAACGAGCATAAGAGACGACCACAACAGTCGATGCAGCGACGACATTCTTCAACTAATAGTAGAAGGTGGGTATCGCCCGGTGCTACTCGTAGTTTCATGAATAACTTGTGGTGGGAATACACAAGTAAGTTAGACCAAATTGCCCTTAAATTTAACTTCTGCAAAATAACACCTGAAGGTACTATTTGAGACAAAGGATTGTTTCTAGCCTGTCTTGCTATTGAAGCACCGGCAGTACTTAAATATACTGCCTGCATGTCTAATAAAGCTTAACGGGTTCGCAGACATAATAAACTACAAGCAAACATTTTAAATTTATCTTTCTGGACGATTAAATTAATACGAGTACCAGTACATTTATTTTGCCTTGTAAAAAATTAAATTGAGTTATCCGATCGAATTTCTATAGGCAATAGTAATCAAATCATTGCACGTACTAATGATCTTCACACTCGAACAGAATAGCTTAATACAGTAGACCTTTTATATACCTACTTAATATAAAAAAAACTTAATAGGAACAATTTTTTTTTTATAATTGGGACAGTTTATGGAATTCTCTGCAATGACATAGATTATTATATAGTAGAATTTTCATAGAACAGAGTTTTATTTACAACTAATACGGTAAATAGAAGACCACATGTTATGTGAACTATTGGCACTTTACAAATAACCATCTTGAGCATGCAAATTTAGAGTTCTTACAAACATAAAATATGCCGAAATTGTCATCGTTTGCATTAAAAATCATTACCTACTTACTTTTGTACCTTGTAGGTAACCTTGTAAATCAATGCAAAATAATGTTTACATTTTCTGAAATATACACTATTATAAGAAAAAGTTACAGAATACACATAGTATAATCAAGGAATATTATGAGCAAGTTTATTTTAAAATTCACTTAACCAATTTCTGTCAGAAATTTTTGTAACGGTGAATTTTATTTATTTTATGATTATTATACTTTGAGTATGTTCACAAAATGACTAACACTAATTTGTTACTAAAACTAAAGTCAGTGATCGCTTAGATTGCACTAAACATGGTGGGTAAGTAAGGTGAGGTTTATAATTTAATATTTAAGTGGTCATTTAATTTATTAATATCTGAGGTGCCTACATTTTAAGAGCTCAAATAACAGGATATAATTATGAAATTGCCGTTTTATAGTAATAGATACTTTGAATTGATATTAAATCTTCATGGTGTGAGATTTTCGAGTGAAACTTTTACACATCATGCCTTTAAGGCTTTTAAAAATGTACAATATTCGATTTTCGAATATTAATTGTTTTTTTAATTAGCTTAGACGGGAAAGATGGACACCAAATACAATAATCCGAGTAATTTTTGAATACGAGTTCCGACGCGGAATTAAGGCGGCAGAAACGACTTAAAATATCAATGCTGCGTTTGGAGAGGAGACTGCTAATGAACGCACCGTGCGTTTTGGAACGTAATGGAAACTTCGACTTGAAGAACTAACCACGTGGAATACCGGTGAATAACGCTGAATTGAAGGAGATAGTGGAAGCCGATCCGAGTCAAACTACACAGGAATTTGGCATGGTTTAACGTTACTTTACCTACAATATTGACTCATTTGCATCATATCAATAAGATAAAAAAAATATGAAAAATGCAAAAAGAAACGCGTGTTGAAATTTGTGTTGCCGTGTTGAATCGGTACTGAAATAAAGGAATATTGGAATGAATTGTGTCATGGGACGAAAATCGCATTCTTTACGATAACCGTAAGCGAAAAATGTACGAGTAATAGCTGACGCCAGGTCAACGCCGCAGCAGTGCACTAAAGCAAAGCTTATCAATAAAAAGGTAATGGTAACTATTTGGTGGTCTCTTCATGTCGTTATTCACTACAGCTTTCTCAAGTCTGGTCAAGCGATAACAGCAGATGTTAACTGTGCCGAACTTCGAGCAATGATGGCGAAACTGGCAGTGAAACAGTCCCGACTCGTGAATCGATCTTCACCATTATTGCTCCATGATAACGCAAAACCTCACACTGCACGAGAAACTCTACAGGAGCTGCAGTTAGAAACTATACGTCATCCACCGTACTCGCCAGACCTTGCTCCTACTATAATTTTTTTCGTGATTTGGTCAATTTTCTTCGTGGTAAAAAAATGTCTTCCCAGGAGGCAGTACAAAATGCTCTCACACAGTTTGTCGAATCTAGATCTCCAGAGTTCTATTGCAAAGGCATAAATAAACTTCCGCTTAGAAGGCAACAATATGTAATGAGGGTAAATATTTTGATTACATTAATACGAGTATGTTACATCTTAGAAAAAAACGAGTTTTAATTTTTAGTACAAATCGACAATTTCATACTTATACCCCTAATATTTAGTTACTTTGATACATTAATAAAAATTATTTCATCTAGTTAAATGAATATGACGCATACGGGGTATTACTTTGTTTAATTAAGACAATAGTGAAAAATCTGACCATATAATTTATGAGGAATATGACTAAGAGATCATTAGGTTTTTTAAATATAAAGCAATTAGTCACAACGATATCAGAACAAGTTATACAAAAATAAATACATTTTTTTTAATTACACGACGTCACAAGTTCACTTGTTGACGAGTCCTTTGAAAGTAGTTATGTAAAATAACATCTGTAATCTACAAAAAGCAGCGGGTTATTGTTATTCCATTCTGCACTAAATATTCTAATCTAAATATTACATGCTCCATAGTATTGATTCAAATCTAATAAAGTACAAATATTTTCTTTTATCATAGATGACTTTTAAGAAAGCGCGAACAAGACTGTTTGTAGAACTCGAAATGAAGTGCAGACTATTTATCTTGTGTGTACGTTATCACTGCAACGTTGCAGCTGGGCATTCCTTGACTGCAATTAATTTTGTTGGCACCCTCCATTTATTATGTCATCTTGATCGGGTTAGCAGAAAGCGCATCCGCCGAGACGCTTAACAAAGTCACCGTTTCATTTAGTAGGTCATGAACAATGTAATTATTCTAAAAGTATAATCATTCAAATATAAGACGTTCCTTAGTTTCTTTGCTTGTAATGTCTTTACTATACATAGAAATACTTAATATATACAATCACATAAAGTAACTTGTACGAAAGTGGACTTATAATGTGTTTAATGCCACTCCCTTTTCTCTAAATCAAGGATAAGTAGCAAATGATATAGCAATATAGAAACGCTGAGAACTAAATTAGACTGAAGGCAGGCGAGAAACATACTCTCACCTTTGGGCGGGAGTACCTGGATACCAGCTTGGACCATGTGATTCGATTCAGAGACATGCTGTGAGATTTATCCTACACACGGTATTAAAGCCTTAAGTTTAAGGAGAAATTTTGCCTCCCTTTGTGTGTTCTACCGATTGTACAACGGGTTGTGTTCTGAAGAATTGTTTGAAATAATGCCGACAGCTACTTTTTATAACCGCACCGCTCGCCGACGGTGGGGAGTTCACCCTCACACGCTGGAACCGCAATGGTCGTGTACTGTGCGGTTCCAGAGAAGTTTTCTTCCGAGAACTCTCAAGCTGCGGAATGAGCTCCCAGCTGAGGTTTTTCCAAGGGACTACAGTACTGAATTCTTCAAGAAATGTGTGAAGAGGTTTCTAGAGGGTCGGCAACGCATGGGTGACACCCGTGGTGTTGCAAATGCCCATAGGCTACGGTGACTGTTTACCATCGGGCAGGACGTACGCTTGATTGCCAGCTTAGTGGTATACAAAAAAAAATACTGCTAGAACAGTCATGCGGGGTGGTAGGTTACAGGTTGCGTGGCGACGACGGTAAATAATACCAGGTAGATCTATGAGATACTGAATGATTTATTCTTATTACAACGACGTAGATACAGATATAATATTATATGGCCCTGAATATATCACGTGACGTTAGGGACGTGATGATGCTAAATTAGCATAATAAATGTACATGAATATTGCTAATACTTCCTTATGTATATCACGTCTGATTATAAAGCTGCTATAGAACTCCCCCTTTACAAAAAAAAACACCGCAGGGCAGCTTGTGGTGCCCTGTTGGTGCGTAATGACACCGGCGTGTATTCCTCGTTCGGAGTGTAATCTTAAGAAGGCCCGCAGGCCTCTTAGCTCTGGCTTGCCTTCATCGGTCGTCCAGAGTGGAGTCGATAGAGTATATTGCTCTAGCAGGTGATATGCTCCAGGGGTGGAAGTGTTAAAGGGCATAACGCCGCGAGTAACTTGGGAGAAAGCGCAGCACACGTCTCGACACCCCTGAGTCACACACCTGTGTTGCCTCCGGCCGACTTTCTCTAGCATTTCGGGGGTCCATCTAGTAATATCGATAGTAACATCAGATATGATAGTTATGGCAGGTGTTCGTCCCTCTTCTGAAATAGCCCAGTACTAATAATACCTCCTAATAAATCTCATTTCAATAGTTAAATAATTTCTACCTGTCGTGGCCTGTTCGCGGGTATATTCTTCCATTAATGTCCCCTAGAGCAGGTCACACCGGGTGTAATACATTACATCAATCTTTTCAAAGGGGCCTCTACGTGTTGGATTCATATCCCCGGGCACGCCTATCAAAGGGCTGGAGTTAAGAGGGCGCACAAAGCTAAGTAGCGCCCACATTTTGTTTTTAATAATAACGCTAAATTTGAGACCAATTCCAAAAAACGCTCAATACAGTCACGGAAGTACCATATTTACGCGTATGTTTTTCTGGAACATGTCTTGTATTTATTTTCTATGTACAAGTAACCAAAATTTTAATTATTGGTTGTTGTGGCCACTTATTGCAATAATCAAAATTATGACTAATTGTACATAAATAATAAATACAGAATATGTCTCAAAAAAACGTAAATATGGTTCTACAGTGCCAGGTATTAAGCATTTTTTTGGAATTAATCTTAAATTCAGCGTTAAAAACAAATTGAGGGCGCTTCTTAGCTTTTATTTAGTGATTAAAGAAATATCTAAATAATAATAGTAACTTAGGAACAGTGTGAATGGGCATTGGGAAAATTTCTTGGCAGTAAAAACCTGAGCCAGAAGGCGCAGCTGGCTATACACAATGCAGTGCTGGTCCCAACGCTTACTTATGGAAGCGAGAGCTGGGTATGGCAGAGAGAGCATGAAAGTAGGATAAACGAGGTTGAAATGAGAGCGTTGCGCAAGATCTGTGGTGTAACGCTTGCAGACCGTATCCGCAATGATGAGGTTAGAAGCAGCATTGGTCTGAAAGAGAGCGTCGGTGTTAAAATAAGAAGAGGCATGCTCCGATGGTTCGGACATGTAGAAAGAATGCAGGATAAAAGAATGACGAAGCAGATATACAATGCAAAAGTGGAAGGATGTAGGAGCCGAGGAAGGCCAAAACTTACCTATCATGATCAAATTGGTCGTGTCCTATCAGAAGGTGATGTCAGGAGGCCTAGAAACCGGCGAGCGTGCATGAAAAGAGCAATGAATGTGAAAGAAGCGAGTGAGGTATGTAAAGATCGAGTCGCGTGGCGCTCGGTTCTCTCTGCCTACCCCGTAAGGGATTTGGCGTGAAGTTATAGTTATAGATAATAGTGACTTAAATATTTGCTTGGACGAGAGACACGTCTAGAACGTGTTATCCTGAGTTTTGGTAGAATGATCGTTTTTTACTGACGTGAGGTACTCTCACGTTCTTGTATGGCGGTGCGTTCTTGGATAGTTGACTCATTCTCACGTATGTGAATTTCTTCCTGATTGTTGATAAAAATACTGGCTTGATACGATCTATGGAGACGGCAAGTTCTTTATTATCATGTTTGATTGTAAAAACTTTGTCTCGTCTTGTAACCAAATATGGGCCTTCATACGGCGATGTAAGGTTTGAACGTAGTCTATCACATCTCAAAAATTAATATGTGCGATGTAACGAAAAAGTTCTGACTGCTCGTATTTTCCCGTCTTAGAATGGACGTTACGAGATAATGTTCTCCTTTACTTCTTGAATGAATTCAGGGTATGTCTTGTTATTTTCGTCGCTGAAGAAATCTGCAGATAGCTTTATCGTTATCCCATAAACGAGTTCGGCGGTGCAGCAACCATATATATCTTGTCAGTAACTGGAGCGGAGTCCGAGTAGAACTGAGGGCATTTCCTTTGTCCATTTTGTAGTCTTTGTCTTCTACCAATGCAGTCTTCAGCAGTCAGATTAGGGATGATACGGAGACGTACGGAGCTTCTCTATTCCCATCAGTTTTGCGAGCTCTTGAAAAATTTCGGATTTGAACTGTCTTCCCTAGTCGAAAGTAATGTAATCTGTACATCCAAAACATACTATCCATTCTCCGTATGCAATCCTTGCCACGGCAAGCTGTGCTATCTGTGCATATCAGATACCGGAAAAGCTTCTGGCCATTATGTACATTGATCGATCATTGTCATTAAACATTGTTTATTACAAAATAAACAATATTTTACCGTTCAAGTAGTGAGTAGTTATTTCAAATCTAACTCTAAATACAATTTAAAGTCCGTGTTAGTGAAAATATAAAAACTGCTCCCAGATTTTAGTACGTTGAATAAATCACGAAATCCACGCGACGGAAGCTAATTCCTCACTAAACGAAAAGTGCTCTTTTTGGCGCTTTAAACTGGCATTTCGCACTAACATTGCGGCTCTAAAATCAACTTTCTCTCTCAGTGATATTGCTATCTTTATAGTCTATTATTTAAATAAATGTATTGAAGCAGAATTGAATCACCAAAAAACGGTACATACTTATATCTTATTACTTCAAATGTGTAATTCTTGCATTGTATATATATTATATTTCGGCAATGGCCTTAACGATTTGGATCAAATCTCGTATTTAGATAAAGTTTGTTTTTAAATGTATTTATGCAGGCGTATTTCTTTAAAAAATACACAACCAAAAAGTAAACCGATCGCCCAGGTACTTTCATGGACGGTGAGAAGAGAACTTCAATTTTTCGCAGAAATCCATAACACTTACGTGACATAAGTAGGCTAAATTTTGGCTCGAGATTATAAATTTTTATCACCTAGTTAACCCCATCAGTATCTTGATACACACATGATTTTTAACCTTTACTTTATCGGCTCTTGTATCCAGCTGCATGACCAATTGAAAAAGAAATCGTATGAAAAGCCTGCCCTGCTATGTTCCACGGATATAATAATCCTCTGGAGTAGATCATCGTGAGTATTCTACATTACACCAATCTTCTCGAATCTCTACGAAACATCTACGTGTTGGATAAATATACCCGCGCTCACTTTTCAAATGACCGGGTACAGTGATTTCAAAGATCATAAAATAAATTAAAAGTGTATTTGTTATTCGTTTGTTCTTGTTTCACAGCTTAACAGTTATACCAATTGTTATAAACCGAGGTAATTAGGTACTATTGTTTTGTTTTATATTACATAAGGAGACAAAAAAGTACATTGTTTGATGTAAAGTACCGTAGCCTATGAATGCTTGTAATACAAAAGTATCGTCCGAGCGTTGCCACCTCCGCTGCTAACACATCAATTCCTAAGCAGCTTATTTGTAAACTCACTCACACGCGAGAATATAACAGCGCTCCGGGAAGTTGTTATTTTGCTGCGGTCTGTGAGGTGGTACTTCCCTAGTTGCGCTGCTTTGATGCACCCTACTTCTATTTCTGACGAGCTCGGTGGCGCAGTGGTGAAACGCGTCGTTACGCTACTTTGACACCAACGCTCGTGGGTTCTATTCCCACACAACACAAACATTTGTGTGCATGAACATGTCTGTTTGTCTTGGTCTGGGTATTTTCTATGTATAATAAGCATGTATTTACAAAAGAAAATGTATTTACGTATGTTTATCAGTTGTCTAGTACCCATAACACAAGCTTCGCTTACTTTGGGGCTAGATGGCGCTGTGTAATTTGTCCGACAATATTTATTTTATTTTATTTCGTCAGAGCCACATAAATTAATAGAATTGCAATTACTTACGAGTATAAACTATAATGTATCTTACCCTAAACCTCAGAAGCATTCAGACCAAACTCATGGAAATTCGACGGGAATGAGGTTACAGTCTTCAGTCGATGGATCCTCATGTCGTTAGCTAAACAGGCAGATTTCGGCCTTTTGACAATGTTGAAGAAGTGAAGTTTCAGTCTTGAAGTTGTTGACGAATATACCATACCATGCCATGCCATACCATGCCAACAAACTGTTTTACAGTTTGGCATAATACTATATTATGGAAACATGTACCTATCATAAGTAAAATAAATGAAAAAAAAAAAATATGTCTATCTCGCACAAATCAAAGTTCAGCTAGGTAGGTCCAACTTCGAAAAGAAGGTATCTCTCACCGAATCCAACGCCGACAAGTAGCGTTTGGGAAATTGTAAATAATTTTCTCGTCCAAAATACTCCAATGTGTGTTACCAGTCATGATCTACAGCACAGAAACATGGTCCCTTACTATGGGTCTTATATAGAAGCTCAAGGTTGCATGGGGTACGATGGCGAAATCCAAGCTTTGAGTTCCTCTGCGAGATAAATTGTAGGCAGCCGGTGGGTCCAAGCAGCATAGGAGCGATCCTTGTGAAAGTCTAAGAGGGGGACCTACGTTCAGCAGTAGTTTGTTGGCTCAAATGATGATGTTGCTCTAACATTATAAACGTGAGGGTCGGTGCATGTTTGTTTCTCAATTAAACCTAAGTGACAAAATATACTTACATTAATTTTAGTACAAAGACACATTACGGTTTGGAATAACACATACCAACTCAACCAAATCAGGTTTCTCAACTCCTGGATGAAGCCCACGGGTAAGTTAATATAAAATAGGCTAACAAAGAAAATTATTCAAGAAAATTTAGTACGCGTAAGAAACAGCAAGATCTTATTATGGCAATATTTTTAGTTTTAGAATCAGTATTGTAAGACTTTAGCATGTAAATGTATGTTTGTGTTTCATGTCCATCGTAGCATCTAAACTTCTCATCCGATTATTATTATTGCAGTATTGAACATCAGGCTTTACATCAGGTGAGCCGTATGCTTGTATGCCTCCGGACGTTATATAAAAAAAATAAAATCGGATGCGAAGTTTATTTCATTTTAATACTTCAGTAATTAACCCGGGTCATGAAATCTATTCATTTTCATGATGATAGTTGTAGATTTTTGGGTACGTGAAATGAAAAAAACGAATAGAACAGAGAAAAATAATATTTTGTTGTCAGTCAATATCATGTGATGTACCTATCATTTTAAACCCCATACGATGTTCGTTTGAACATTTTTTAAATAAACCAATACTTTGGATTAAGATTAGATGTATATATCGGCAGTTCTGAATCTCAATTTATTTGCGTTATGGAGCATATCGTTAATTTTTTCAAGAATTTATATTTTGTACAACCTTAATCTCTCACTCTCAATCACAATCGAAAAGCGCCTGAATATTTCGTTTAGACCTTTTACACATTCTTTACTTTATAGATACTTCAAAGTTGTTATACTCGCCGTTTAAGTAGTTAAAATATTTAGTTGTATTCCGTCAAAACTTTGTTAAATATCCGAGCGGAGTAGCGAGAGGCTCTACACATTAATTATCTCCCTGGCATCTTGTAAAACCGACACGGCTTTACAAATATCGGGAGTCCAAACAAGGCTTCTTAACTTCGGAGGGCGCTTAGTCAGTTCTCGGCGGAACAAAAGAGATTACTGTAGGAACTAAGGAACACTGCAAATGGCTACGTGGTGCTTAGTACACACAAGTTTGATTGCGAAACTACATACTCATCTGTGTATATTCGAATTACGACCAATTGTACGGTATTTTGTCAAGAAACTTGTACATATTCATTGTGTTGCTTAGGAAATTGTTCATTATCTAATTCTTTCACTATTTTAATAGTACCTAACTGTTTTATTCATCATGTGATGCCTTACAAAATTAGTACGAGAAAATGATTTTGTGCTCGAATTATAGATACTAAATAGAAAATAACGTTATTTTTTCGTTTCATGTATGTTAAGAAAATCTTGAATCAGTGTTTACTTATATTCTGAATAATCAAAGTAAATATCACTTTTTAAAAATATTGAACAGAATAATTAGAATAAATAACAGAATAAAAAAATAAGAAGAAAAAAATAATTTAAAGCAACTTTTCCCGCAACATACCAGTTATATTCCCAATAGTAATGGCAGTTTTCGTTAAGAATAAGTTGTTTTTAATGCACTATGGCTAATAGATTATTATAAATATAGCAAAAATCCGCTATAATGGTTAATAAAGCGGTTAAGCTTCTTAAACTAAGTACCTCAACCGTAACTTACGCTGTAGAATTTACGATTTCATTTAACATTTTAAATGTATAACTAAGACTGTCATTTAATGCTGATTTTAACTAACACGTATTGTTGCCGGAGGGGCAACGCCTCTTTAATCGCCATATTTTAGAACCTGCTGATTTAATTTAGTATTTTGGTATCACCAAGCAAAGAGCAACTCCACAGACTTCATTTTGTAGGGATAATTGCCTATTGCTTTCCCAAAACGCAAAACATTCAAATCAGCTGATTTTAATTCAGTGTTTACCAATGAGATTTTGATATTAAATATCCTAACCTCCATCAATGTGATGCTATAGGGGTACTACATACCAAAACCCAAAAATTCGAATATCCGTAGAATTACGGCCAATTTGATTGTGTGCTTCCGTCTTTAATTAATTCAAGATTCCGGTTACCGCTCGCCTGTTACACACATGATAATAAATTACCCGTATTATCTATTTTTTTTGTTTTCAATTAATAATTGATTATCTTTTAAATATAATTATTATTTGACATCGCTACTATAATTTATTTTATACAACTTCAGGAGGCAAACAAACATACGACAATACAGTTAGTATCGTTATGATAGCATATGACTGGTCGCACCGTTAATGGCCCGGTTGCTGCGGTTATCTCTGTGATTGCCCGCCATCTATAATAGACGATACATGCGATAGTTACGTTGCTGTGATCGCCTCTAAGCTTTGCGTCATAATTTCTTTATGCAGATTTTATCTGCATAAAGAAAAATCGGGGTATGGCTGTGTCGTAGACACGGCCATTAGTTTACGCGAATACGTCTTCGTAACGGTTAGACAGAAGTAAGTTTAACTACGAGTAAAAGGATATTTTTTTATTCTTTAGCTATCAAGTGGTGTAATTAAATTTTGGATGTAAACGATAGATAGGTGTCTACAACACCACACTGTATCCCTCGATTTTGTTACCATCAGTTTTCTGAATTGCCTTCCATTATGAAAGCAAATTTAAAGACGTATTCACGTCAAAATAATCAAATGAAAAACAGAACGATATTGCATTGAAACTCGACTCATCGCTACGAGTGGGAGGGTGAGGTGAACGCGCAACTCATATTGGTAGTTCACAAATAAGTGATAAAATCACTAATATCGGCAGGATTAAAATATCCTCGCATTAGACCTTAAGTTCCTACCTGAATACTAAATCTTTGTAAATAAATAGTGTTTCCTGGTCGACTTGGTTATTGGTTTCTGATCAGATGATCACATATTATATACATGCATACATTTTCTATTACATCTGGAACAGAAAACGTACGTACGTAAACGTAAGTTTTCTGTTACTGACGTAAAGATATGATTATGCAATCGCTACCTATTTTATTTCTTTCAAATGACCAGGATTTTAAACCAGTGAAGTTAAGACCCAAAAATACAGCCAATTAAAGAAAACGCGTACCTAAGCCCAGTTGGATATTTTGAGTCACCGTTGTGAAAGCCCAGATCGTCTTGAAACTTGAACCACGGATCAAAGTTTCCCGCGAGACGTGGAACTTGACGCCGTTGATAAGATTAAAATATTACATCGACTCCGCAAACTCTCTAGATATTATGCTTCTTTGACTTACCCTGCGTAGTCATTTATGTACAACTTCCATCGCTAATAGCTAGCGCAATAAATTTTATAGAAATTCTTGGTTCTTATGGCATGAACTTCAATTTTTCTTATTTTTTACTGAGTCTTTAAATACCGTCAATTTAAAAACTAACCTTAACTTAGTTCCGGGACACAAGCTTGTAAAATTCCATCGAAATTCTTTAACTAGTTTTTAACGATATATTAAAAAAGTACTGTTTTAGCTTTTGCTCTGATAGTAGAGTTGAATCAGTAGAAAAATCAAATATTACATGTACAAGATCCAGAGTTGAGCTATATGAAAAAATACGTATATATTTTGTATGGATAGACACTAAAGTAGAGTAAAGTAATATAGATACGAGTATATCTAATAATAGTCATAAAATAATAAAAATTATGACTTATACATATTTATTAAATTTACTCATTAATCAGCATATTCTCCACCTGATGGTAACAGTAATCTATGGACGTTTGTAACATACAGAGTTTTGTGCCACCCCGCTGACAAAATAATACCTCCAGAGCTTCTACATTCGTTGATGGACTGTAGCAAGTACAAGGAAAAAAGAGATTAGCTCATGAGAAACATAAAATCAAATCTTTATGATTTGGGATTAGCTCAATCCATATTGACTAAACCTACGTCAATGGTTGGAACAACATTTCATGAACTGTTACTTGATAAAATAGTGCTTAAAAAAGAGCAACTATCATTGTGGTGCAGCAGTACAGCGGCAGTAGCTCTTTTTGTGTTCCTATATTGAAAATCGTAACCATTACAAATCTATCTAGCGGAATATAAATAAACTGTTTTTACCACTGCATTCTGAAAATTTCCTCGAATCATATCAAAGCGTGTTCACTCATCCATATTATTTAAAATATCTGCTTTTTTACTGGCATTATATTGCCAAAAAGTTATTTTATTTTATCGAAATATGTTGTTAACGACATATCTGAATGATGTCACAGTTGATAAATACTTAATGAGGAACCGAATAGCGGATTGTCTTGGGTTTTCGTTAGTCTTCCTGCGACCACGGACGCTGCAAAGCATTCGAAACGTCGGGTTCAACAAAATAAATAAAACATTCCATTACAAATTGTTTAATTCAACAAATAAGAGGAGTACCTCTACTCAACAACAACTCCCTGGCTGGTAGCGTGTTGTTGTTTTCATACCAGCCTGATAGCAAAGCGAGTGTCACTCGCTGTACTGCAAGCGTTCATCATAATGCTTGCGGTGCGTGGTATTTTTATTTTAATTTGTTCAGAAAAGTTACAGTATTTGTCATCACTACTTAAGTAATGTAAAAAATTCTTATGAGCAATTTTCGCATATGGATATAAATATAAATTTGCTTTTTTATACAACGTCTCGAAGCACACATGCATACGTCGCACCCCACGTGATGTAAAGTCGTTACCGTAGCCAATAAACGCTTGCAATACATTAAGTATCGCTCGCGCGATGCCACCTCTGCTGCTAACATAACAACTCCTTAGCAATTTACTGGTAACCTCGAACACTCGCAGGAATAGAACAAGCTTTCAGAAAGTTTTTATTTAGCCGCGGTTTCCTGTGTGGTGGAGGTACTTCTACAGACGGGTTGCATTGATGTGTCCAATTTTTAAAACTTATAATGCTTGCTTATAAACGTATATCTATTTACAACAGTAATAAATTTGGTACAGAAGAATTAACTAGCTAATTAGTTATGTTTGGCCTTGATTAGTGCAGGGAGTCATCTTAAGCCAGTGTCAAGCAAGAACAAATTTAAAAGTATTCGGTTTAGTATTAAATAAATCGATACCAGAAAATTAAGATAGCATAAAGAACAATTACTTGTGTAATTATCGGATCTGGGAGGGGCGTGAAGGGTAACAGGAAGTCTTCACTTCCTGGTGACAACTCGGAGACTTACGAGACAAAGAAGATTTGGAGAATCAATGATCACGAGAAATGTATACCCCGGAAGAAGTAAAAAAACATTCAGTTTGCGCTCAATTCACTTGTCCTAGTGAGTAATTTGACAATACAGAATGGTTTTTTTTCTTTATCACGAAATATTGTTATAACAGCGGGTGTTTTTTTTAGAGTTCCGTACCCAAAGGGTAAACCGGAACTCTATTACTGAGACTCCGCTGTCCGTCCGTCCGTCCGTCCGTCTGTCACCAGGCTGTATCTCATGAACCGTGATAGTTAAACAGTTGAAATTTTCACAGCTAATGTATTTCTGTTGCCGCTATAATAACAAATACTAAAAAATAGAATAAAATAAATATTTAAGGGGGCTCCCATACAACAAACGTGATTTTTTTGCTCGATATTGATAACGGCAACAGGTAGACGCTTGAAATTTTCACAGAATATTTAGTTATATATTTATTTTAAGAATAAATAATTAAATTAAAATAAAACAAATATTTAAGAGGGGCTCCCATACAACAAACGTGTTTTTTTTGCCGTTTTAATAGATAATGGTACGGAACCCTTCGTGCGCGAGTCCGACTCGTACTTGGCCGATTTTTTTACTTATTAGGTCTAAAACCTAGTTCGCGTAACGTATCTTAAAAACATTTTATAATACATAAAGTAGATTGTATATTAAAAAGAGATTTAATGTACTACATAAGTAGTTAGAGAACATTTTAAACCTTTTTGACGACCCCAGTGGTTGAGTGGTTAGCGATGGTTACTTTAACAACGACGTTCGTGAGTTTGGCTTCCTCACAAGACAATATTGAAAATACATATAGGTACATGAAAGTAGTTATCTATTTGTCTTTATCTGAATGTTTTTAAGAAAGGTATGGCTTATCAGAGCTGTTCGAAAATTTCACTGAAAACCATAGGCAATAAAACAATTACCTAGACGATTGGTATGTTTCAGCGAGTGAATAAGGTTAGTATTGTCTTAGGTTTTCGCGATTGTTACACATTGAATTAAACAATTTTTAACGGAAGTATGAAACGTCAGGTTCAACAAAATAAATAAAATACGCGATACTTCCGTTAAAAATTGTTTAATTCAAAGTGAATAAGGTTACCAGTCTGAGGAGTTAGCAAGCTAGTAGCGCAGGTGGCAAAGCGCGCTATACTTCCTGTTTACTACAGTTTACAACAGAGATTCCCAGAATCCCTTGATTTTACGGTATAAATGATCTTATCTTATTTGATCATCCAGGATCTTAATTCTCATTTTACCGTATTACACTGAAATCCATTCAATAGTTTTAAGTAATATATGTGCTTAGACAGGCAGATAACCATTTCTGAAAAATACGGATTTAGCTTTTGTATATTGTTCTAAATATATTTACGGTGAAAAATTTTACCTAAACCGTCCAAGTAGAAAAGCACTGAACCGGCAGTCAATAGGTTTTGGGTGTGAACACCTATTTATAACTTTATTAATTAAATATTTTTCCAAGTAATGTTATAGTCCTAATGTTATTTATGTACATACAGACAGATGTATCTGAATGACGTCGTAAATGTATATGCTAACTTTTCAGCTGTCGTGTTAGATTAGAGGTCGACATGAGAGGTCACGCAAGTATAACCATAGTTTTGAAAAGGCTTGCACGGCTCGCCTGGGGCTGTTCTCTTGCGGAATATAATAATAGTCGTCAGCCGACCGCTGAATATCATCTCAGTACATTGTGGGAGGCAGGATGCTCATTAGATGAGCGCCCCGGGCGCGCCTACCGTCTGCTCTCTACACCCTACTAGCTGCACTTCGTATCCAAATTAGTTTTATTATACCTTTGGAATTTCACCTTGCTACCACTGCCAAAACGAGGACTATACTAGACGCTCGTTCTCTATTGTTGAGCAAATTTATTTTTGAATAATTACTAGTTATTATGGTAATAAACTTATGAAAATATCTAAAATTATTTTGGAATAAAGACTAGTTATTGTGATACATAAACTTTGAAGAATCTAAAATTATTTTTGAATAATAGTCATTATGATAATAAACTTTAAATAGTTAAAAGTTATACCTTTAGAATTTCCCACAACCACTGCCAAAACGAGGGAAATTCTTGACGTTTGTTCTCTATTGTTGAGGTCTGAATGTATAATCTAACTATGAAATACAAATTTATGAAGAATCTAAAATTATTTTGGAATAATGATTACTCATTGTGATTATAAACTAGTGAAAAAATCTAAAATTATTTTGGTATAATAGCTGTCCTAGAAAAGATATACCTTTGAGATTTCACACTGCTACTACGGCCAAAACAAGGACTATTCTAGACGTTTCAGAACAAACGTATAGTTGAGCACTGAATGTAATCTGAAATAAAAAAATTACAAAAATCTAAAATTAGTTAAAAAAAATTAGAGTTTTCATAACTTTTTATATCATAATTAGCTTTCATTCAATCCTCAACAATAGAACACCTACTTACTTGATACCACTAATGTGATTAGAAATAAATAACCTGTATCATGCTAAGCAGTTACCGCAGATGAACACTTGCAATGCTTGCAGTACCACTCAGATGTTGCAGACCCCGTAAAATCTTTTTCCCATAGTGTTTGAGAAAACTTATGCTGTAGTCTCGTGGGAAAATTTTGTCAGAGAATCCATTCGGCAAACTAAGGGATCGTGGGAGAAAACGTATCTGCCGCCACAAAGTACGTGACCATTTCGGTTCCAATGTTTAGTGGTGATTGAATTCCCTATTGGCAGCGAGCGTTGCGACTATAGATAGAGTTCGCGGGCTACATATCAAATAATTCCTTTTATCGCAACCCATTGTAAAAGAATTGAAAATGTTTATGTATCAGATATTCAGTAATCCAATGCTTCAAGGATTACTTATTGTTAAACAATTTTTACTATTGGACTAACTCTGTAATTATTTTCACATAAAAATAGTTTTTTACATGTAAGGAAACGATTGTTGTCATTCTTTAAGTCAAATCATATTATTTCTTATTAATTTATCATTTTAAACTTTCATTTTTATATTACTTAACGGCATTTCGAAAATGATCATTGGCGAAGAAGAAATGCCAAAAGAAATTTGCCAATATAGGTATTTTTTAAAATCATCAAAAATATATTACAATAAATAATAATAATAATAATATCTTTATTTCTCCCACAAAGTTGACAATTTACACACACTTTTATATCATAACAAATTGTGTGGGAGACTGGTGCCCGAGCTAGACTAAAAGGCCTGTATTTCGGGTCACCAGGTCTCCACCCCAAGATGTTGCACAGTTTGTGTTTACAATAAATACTAAGTTTGTTGTCTAATTAGTAAGAATCATTTATAAATACCAATGATTTAAACTATACTTTTCAAAGACTGAAGAGAACAATGAGAATATTAAATTTACACTTACCATTTTGTGAGAATGTACCATCGAAACAGCGAGTGTGAGTATGCGTGTTGTGAAGGGTGCGAGGTATTGCAGGCAAAGATTACCCAAATGCGCAAACTAGAACGCGATAAGGTTTTCAGTGTCATCATAACTAATACCAAGGAGCCAGTTCTTAACCTTATCCTTACATGCCTTTGTAGTAAGGGTATAGATAGATAGTTCCTTACTTATTTTATTGTATAAGCTACCACCAAGGAAACAGAAGAAACGTTTCGAAAAAGAAGTTGTGTAGATTGTATTACTTATAAATACCACATCCTTACGTCTCTTTAGAGCCACTTTAAGGGGATCATATGGGTGTTTAGAGTGTTGTTTTATTACGATACCAAGAATGAAGAGCTGCCTAACGGTTAATACTTTAGCCATGTGATATAATTCTTGAGTAGGGTGTCTAAAGGGTAGAAAACACATGACTTTCAAAATTGATCTCTGAGCTCTTTCAAGTTGGAGGAGTGAGGTCTTGGGTGCTCCTCCCCACGAACTAATACAATATAGTATTAGGGATTGGCAGAGTGCGAAATAAACTGACCTTAAAATTTTGAAATTAGCCACATGTCTTAAATTCCCAAAAACAAAAATTAATTTTCTTAATCTATTTGAAAGCAAGTTGATGTAGGGTTGAAAACTCAAGTTGGAGTCTATGAGAATGCCTAAGTATTTTATAGAGTTTACTTCCTCTAGCTTACAACAACTACAATGGTTCGTCTGAGTTGATTCACATGTGTGTACCTTAATAGACAATGATGATGTGATGCTATTTGAATCTCTCAATGAAAAAGCTATGTACTTAGTTTTGTCTATGTTTAAAGTTAATAAATTATTTCGCAACCACTGATTTACCACATCAAAACCTGATTGAGCCATGGAGAATGCGTTCTGCCAAGAATCAGCACTGAATAAGAGGACAGTATCATCAGCAAATGCGACCAACCTTCCACCATTCACATTTAAGTTACACAGGTCATTAACATATATGAGAAACAATGTAGGCCCCAAAATACTCCCCTGTGGTACTCCATAGTGAATAGGGAGCTCATCACTCCTACTACCACCGATCAAAACACATTGAGTTCTATCTGTAAGATAGTCTTTAAATAGTTTGAGTTGATTTCCACGGATCCCAATGGACTCTAATTTATACAGAAGTCTTGGCACAGAGACAGTGTCAAACGCTTTCGCTAAGTCTAAGAAAATCCCAATTACTTTCTTTCTGGTATCCAAATTTTCCACAATATAATTTGTTAAGTAATGGACAGCGTCATCCGTCGATTTTTTTGCTCGGAAACCAAATTGAGATGTTGACAGTATATTGCTAGACTCTAAGTATTTCACTAATCTGTTGTTAAGTAATCTTTCGAGTACCTTGGATAAGGACGGCAGTATAGAAATTGGGCGGTAGTTATTGACACTGGCTCTGTTCCCAGACTTGTAGACAGGATGTATAATAGACTTTTTAAGCACCCTTGGAAATATGCCAGTAGCTATAGCGAGATTGCAAATGTAGGTAATAGGAGGAGTTAAATAACGATTAAAAACTTTTAGAAAATTACTCGAAATGAGATCCCACCCTGAGGCACAATTTGACTTGAGCGAGTTTATTAAAGAATAAATTTCAGCCTCATCAGTAGGTAATAAACCAAATGGGGCAGGCCCCCAAGTGTATACCGATACGTCCACGTCGTCTGCCCTGGACCCATCCCACCTGGTGCGCGGTAACGCAGTGGCCGGTGGGTGGTGACTAAATTCGGATATACTATACTTGTGGGCGAGGGTGAGTTTTTGGCTAGGAGGATTTTTGCGATTGGAGGCTTTTTCGTTTGTTTTGGTGGTGTGGAGTGTTTGGTGTGTTTTTGTTGCGGTGGTTATTGTTTTTGTGTTTGTTGCTGTTCGGTGACGAACATAGGCGGTTTTTGTTGGTGTTTGTTCTGTTACTTGTTGGGTTTTTGTGTTTGTCGTTCGTGTTTTTCGTGTTGTGTGGGCTGTCTAGTTCTCGGTCACGAGCCTGGACAGCCGAGTCCCGATGATGCCGGGTGGGGGGGGGGGGGGCGGTACGTTGGGGCCTAAAGGTTCCGGGGGGGGTGACGTCCCGAAGGGCCCACGAAGGGAAGAGGTGGATAGCGAGGGCGAGGGGTGGGTGGAGACCGACTCCATGGTCACCACCCTCTCCGAGTCTGAGCTGAGCCGGAAGCGCCTGTTCTCGGGGTCGGAGACGGAGACCCCCGACGAGCGGGCGAAGGTGCCCACCGCCAGGCGCGGCAAGAGGGGCGGCATCGCCCCCAGCCTGGCCAGGGCCCGCCAACAACTGAGGGTGCGTAAGGAGGAGGCCAAGGAGGCGGCATTTAATGCGCTCCTTGAGAAGCGGGCCCTTAAGGCAAAGATGGGCACGAATGTGGCGGCAAGAAGCGCCGAGGGGGTGAGCCCCGAGGCGGAGAAGAAAAGCCCCGAAGGGAGAAGCCCTGAGGGGGAAGCGGCAAGCCCACTCGAAGGGGGCGCCGAGGACCTCATGGTGAGGGGCGAGGGTATGTTGGAGCTTATCCTCGACCTCACGGGGAAATCGGCGAGCCTCAAGGGGGGCTACTCGGCAAAAATTGCGAGGGCTGCGAGCGGGATCCGGGAGATCCTGGGGGCCCTGGTGGTGCGCACGGAGGTGGAGGAGACCCACCGCCTCCGAGCTGACAACTCCCGTCTCCAACGGGAGGTGGCCTCGTTGCGGGAGGAGGTCAAGGCGCACCGCCGGGAGTTCCAGGAGCTCCGGGCCGAGAGGAAGGCGCAGGGGCCGACGGGCCCGGTGGATCTCCAGACTCTGGAGTCCAACATCGCCCGGCTCGTCGGCAACCTGGTGGACGGCCGGCTTGCCGCGATTGAGTCGCGCCTGCCTCCTCCGGTTGTCGCCCGTCCGCCATTGGCGGGCGACGGCTCTGCGGTGGCGAGGGCCGCGAGGGCTGCCATTGAGAGCGCAGGTCGGCCGGCGACTAAGCCGAAGAAGGTGAATGCGCCGGCCGAGCTCGAGGTACGTCCTCGGGCAAGACCGGCCACCGGAGCGGGTCCCGCCCGCAGTGGGGCTCCGCAGGAGACGTGGACGAGCTTCGGCCCGTCTACATCAAGGGCGAAGCCGGCAGCGGTGACGCCGTCGCCGGCAGCGGGGGCCGCCGAGGTCCCTAAGGAGGCGTGGACCGACGTGGTCCGCCGCAAGCCGCGAAAGACCGCGGCCGCCGCGACTCCTGCGGCGCCAGCGCCTTCCAAGGCGTCAGCCACTCCCGCGGGCAAGGAGGAGGGCCGAAGGCCCAAAGTGGTGCTCCCCGGCTCCACGGCCGTAATCCTGAAATTACGGCCGGAGGCAGCCCAAGGGGGCGCATCGTATGCCTCGGCCCTACTTAAGGCCGAGCGGGAGGTGAATCTGGGGGAGCTGGGAATCGGCTCGCTCCGGATTCGGAAGTCGGCTACCGGAGCGAGGCTGATCGAAGTCCCAGGCTCCACCAGTCACGAGAAGGCTGACGCCTTGGCGGCCAAGTTAACGGCCGCCCTGTCCGGCGTTGTTGAGGTGTCCAGGCCCGTGAAGTGTGCGGAGTTCCGCCTCACGGGTCTGGACGACGCCGCTACGGCGGAGCGGGTCAAGGCTGCGGTCGCGCGCGAGGGGGGCTGCACCCCCGAGCAGGTCCGGGTGGGCGAAATCCGCCCGGACTGGCGGAGTTCCAGCTCCGCCCTGATGCGCTGCCCGGTGACGGCAGCGAAGAAGTTGCTCGAGCTGGGCAGTGTCGGGGTGGGCTGGAGCCAGGTGCAGCTCCACCTGCTGGAGGCGCGCCCCATGCATTGTTATAAGTGCATGGGGAAGGGGCACACAGCCGAGCTGTGCCCCTCCAAGGAGGACCGCAGCCGGCTTTGTTACCGGTGCGGGCAGCCGGGGCACATCGCCTCGGGCTGCTCGGCCCAGGCCCGCTGTGCCGTATGCGCAGACGCTGGGCGGAAGGCGACGCACGTGATGGGGGGCCGTCTTTGCAACCCCCCATCCGTCCGCGGGAGAACGCCCCCCATCTCTCGCGGGAGTGGGCGGCAGACGGCGCCGGAGGCTAGGATGTCCGAGTAATGGCCGGACATCCTCGCTTCCTGCAGGCCAACGTCAACCACTCCGCCGGGGCTCAGGACCTTTTCCTGCAGACCATGGCGGAGTGGGACGTGGACGTGGCGGTGGTTGCGGAACCATATTTCGTGCCCTCCCGGCCTAACTGGGCCGGGGATCTGGACGGTTCCGTGGCCATCGTCGCGAGGCCTGGCGCCAGCCCCCCACTCGTGGTGTGGGGGAGGGGAGCGGGTTACGTGGCGGCGGTTCGGGGAGAGTACGCAATCATCGGTGTGTACTTCTCCCCGAACCGCGACCTGCCGGCCCTGGAGCGGCTGCTCGACGCTCTGGGGTCGGCTGTGAGGCGGCTAGCGCCCGCCCAGGTTGTCGTGGCCGGTGACTTCAACGCCAAGTCCACGGCGTGGGGGAACCCGGCCACGGAAGCCAAAGGGCGGATGGTGGAGGAGTGGGCGCTGGCCGCGGGACTGTCCCTCTTAAATAGGGGGACAGTCCACACGTGCGTGCGGTGGAACGGAGGGTCGGTGGTGGATCTGTCCTTCGCCACCGCGTCCACCGCACGCCGAGTGGAGGGCTGGAGGGTGGAGACGGGGGTGGAGACACTCTCGGACCATCGTTATATCAGGTTCGAGGTGTCTCCAGCCCCCGGGAGTCCGACGACTTCGTCCCGGTGGCGGAGCCGGTTCCCGCGTTGGGCGCTCACCAGGCTCGACCGGGAACTGGCAGAGGAGGCGGCCATTGTCGGCCGCTGGGGCCTCCCGCCAATGGAGGATCTGGACGCCGAGGAGGGGGCTGGTCGTCTCTGCGACGCCTTCACAGCGGTGTGCAGAGCGGCCATGCCCAGCGTTGGGCGTCCGCCTCCGAGGCGGGCGGTCTACTGGTGGTCGGCTGAGATAGCCGGCCTCCGGGACGCCTGCAACGGGGCGCGTAGGGCGTATACTCGGAGCAGGCGTCGCCGCCCCCGGGACGAAGGGAGAGATGGCCATCTGCACGGCATATACGTGGAGAAGAAGAGAGCCTTGCAGATGGCCATAAGTAGGGCCAAGGAGGGAGCGTGGCAGGAGCTGCTGGAGGGCCTAGACAGGGACCCGTGGGGCCGACCGTATAGGGGAGCGCGGAACAAAATCCGCGCTCAGTCGGCCCCACTAACAGAGACCCTCCAGCCGGCCGTGTTGGAGAGGGTTGTCGGGGAACTCTTCCCCGACAACCCACGGGGCTACGCTCCCCCGAGGATGGCCCTACAGTCGGACTCCAGAGGAGAGGAGGAGGGCGCTCCGCCGCCGTCACCGACCAGGAGATGGAGGCGGTCGTTGACCGCCTCCGAGGCAAAAAGAGGGCGCCGGGTCCGGACGGGGTGCACGGGAAGGTGCTAGCGTTGGCTCTCGTGCACCTCGGAGACAGGTTCCGGGAGCTCCTCGACTGCTGCTTGCGGTCGGGGTGCTGCTCGGGACCCTTCAGGGTGGGCCGGCTCTGCCTTCTGTTGAAGGGAGACCGGCCCCCGGACTCGGGGTCGGCGGTTCGACCAGTCGTTCTGCTGAACGAGGCGGGGAAAGCCCTAGAAAGGGTTGTTGCTTCCCGCCTCGCTCAGCACTTGGAGGATGGCCCGGGACCGGGCCTATCGGATGCCCAGTTCGGGTTCCGGGCCAGACGGTCGACCGTCGACGCCATTAGGCGCCTAAGGTCGGTGACGGAGGATGCGGAGCACAGCGGAGATGTGGTGGTGGCGGTGTCGTTAGACATCGCCAACGCCTTCAACAGCCTCCCCCACAGTACCATACTGGAGGCCCTCAAATACTTTGGGGTGCCTCCGTACTTGGGGAGACTGTTGAAGGCGTACTTGGAGGACAGGGAGGTGCGCTACGAGGACGCGAGGGGCCAGATGGTGAGAAGACACGTCGTGTGCGGTGTCCCACAGGGGTCCGTTCTGGGCCCCATTCTGTGGGACCTCGCATACGACTGGGTCCTGCGGGGCCGTCTCCTCCCCGGGATGGGCGTCATCTGCTATGCAGATGACACCCTCGTCACATCCCGGGGTAAGACCTTCGTGGAGGCGGCGCGGCTGGCCGAAGTCGGTGTAGGACTGGTGGTCAGCCGCATAGAGAGGCTTGGGCTTCGGGTCCGCTTGGATAAAACCGAGGCCCTCCTCTTCCGCGGGACCGGTAGGCGGGGCCCCCCCTCGGGAGCGCACCTCCAAATAGGAGGAGAAAGGATTAGGGTGAGTGCCCAGATTAGCTATAGCTATAGGGCCTCACCCTGGACGGGAGATGGACCTTCGGCCCCCACTGTGGGTGGGCCCGGCGCCGCGTGCAGGCGGCTGTACTCCGGCATCTGCCGGAGTATGGCCACGTACGGTGCCCCCATATGGGCGGAAGCCCTCTGCGCTCGGAATAGGGCTCAGCTGCGCAGAGCGCAGCGGGTCATAGCACAGAGGGCGATAAGGCGGTACCGGACGGAGGCGTGGACGGCCGCGACCGCCCTTGCTGGCGACCCGCCCTGGGAGTTGGAGGCGGAGGTGCTCGCCGAGGTATACGGGTTTGTCTCGGATAGGAGGATTCTCGGCGAGCGCCCCACGTCTGTGGAGGTGGGGCGGTATCGCCAGCGAGGGCATGTGGAGATGATGCGGAGGTGGGGGGAGGACCTGGCGCAGCCGCGGTACGGAGTCCGCGTTGCGGAGGCGCTGCGCCCGGTCCTGGAGGCGTGGATGCGTCGTAGGCGCAAACCCCTCACTTTCCGCATGGTGCAGGTGCTCACCGGACATGGATGCTTCGGTGAGTACCTGCACCGGGTCGCGAGGCGGGAGGAGCGGCCAGGCTGCCACGATTGTGGCGCGGCCGAGGACACTGCTCAGCATACTCTAGAGCAGTGTCCCAGATGGTCTCAGCAGCGCCACGATCTGGTGTCCGCGCTAGGTAGCGCGGACCTCTCGCTCCCGAGCGTGGTCCGGTCCATGCTCGGGAGTGACAGTGCCTGGCAGGCGATGGCCTCCTTCTGTGAGACCGTCATGTCTCAGAAGGAGGCCGCGGAGCGGGACAGGGAGGACGATCCTCAGGCTGCCCCGCTCCGGAGACGGCGGACGGGAGTGCGGCGTAGGCGCTACGCGCACCTACTGCCGCCTCCCTAACCTGTGGGACTAGGGGTCAGGCTGGGAACCTGGCCCCATAATGGTCCCGCCGCCGGAGGGGCTGTCCCAATTTGCCGGGATGGCCCCTAGAGAGAAGAAGTCCGGCCCCCTTTTGAGGGGCTGGCCAGTCGCAGTGGTGCCCTGTTGCTGACAGATCCGGGGCACCACACCAACGCGGCCGATGGCATTTCGCGGGGTTGTTTAGTGGGTATACCGTCGGACAGCCGACGGGGAGTCCCACACTACCACCGGAGGCCACTCAGGCACCGGTGGTGTGCGTAACGCATTTTTCCCCGCGTCACAAAAAAAAAAAAAAAAAAAGGTAATAAACCAAATGACTGTAAATGTTGCTCAATATTCGAAGACGGTTGATTAAAATTCGAGTTTTTAGTATTACTTTTTTCAGCAAGGGTCTTACCGATACTAGCAAAAAAGTTATTGGCGTCATTTACACTGAAGTTTTCAGTTATAAGAGAACCACCCGAGTCGTTATTCCTATTTCTATAAGTGATATTATTTATAGCTTTCCATAAGCGCTTGTTGTTTGAACCCGCCTCAATTAATTCAGCTTTTTCGTAATCATTTTTAACTTTTTTGAGTAATCTGTTACAGTAGTTTCTGTATCTAATGTATACTATTTTCAAAGTAGAATCGTTTGGGAACAGTTTAGTTTTTTTATGAAGGCGATCGCGATGACGCATACAACGTAGCAAGCCCGGCGTAATCCAGGGTTTCAAAATTCTTTTTCGGTTAGTATAATTGCGTACATGGGTGTATCTGCGCACTAGGTTCATTAACAGCTCTACGAACAACTCAGCAGCTACATTAGCATCCTTTGCTTCATATATGTGATCAAATGTTGTGTCGCATAATACTTTTTCTATAGACGCATAGTCAATTTTGGTGTTTTGTAGATTGGATTTGATTTTTGTCATTTTAACCGAAAGATAAAAGAATACAGCATCATGGTCTGTTATTGCTGAGTGAGCAACAAGAGTCGTCGCTGGGAGGTTGGTCTTTAATAAGATATGGTCCAAACAGTTTCCCCATCTAGTAGGCAGTGTATGAGCTGGAAAAAGTCCATGGGATGCAGTTAATAGTAAGTAATCACTTTTATTAGAGTCAGATACATTATTACCAATATTTATGTTTATGTCACCCGTTAAAATTATATTACGAAAACCTTTCATTTCTGTCAAGATCTTATCCAAGGATTTAAGAAAGTTAGACATGTCGCTATACGCTGGTGGGCGATAAATGGCAATGATAGCAGTAGAGTCGTTAAGTTTTAAAAGTAAACAGTTTGCGTTATGGAATTGCGGTTCCTCCACAGTATAAACAAGATTCTTTTTTGCATATAAAACCACGCCTTCATTTTGTGTTAGATTATTTTTGGTATATAAAGAATTATAGCCTTCTAGGGAAGGTAGGTCACCAGTCCTATTTGTAAGCCAGCATTCGGTCAGTACAATTATGTCCCAATTTGTATTAGTTCGGGCTAATAATGTTAAAAATGCTGGAAAATTTTTAGAAATACTTCTAATATTTTGTGTGATTAATTTAAAACTCGAGGAACTATTGGGGGCTAATTTATGACAGTCTTCAATTTCGCAAACCGCACTATCAGATACAGAAATATTATCAATGTTGTTAAAATTGTTACAATCGAATTTTGAAGTTTTTAGATGCGGTACAGAGTAAGAACCAGCAGGTATCAAATTTTAAGCTATATATTAAGGTAGCTCGCAGTAGAATGTAACATGAAAAGATAAACATACGAGTATGTCCATATTTTCCAAAAAGTACAGAAGATGATGTACACATATATGAACGAAATTTTGATGTTATTGAACGTGTGTGAGGTAAGAGTATGCCTTGTGTGTCTAAAAAATGTAAGATGTTCACTTTGTTAAATTGATGATCTATGTTAAGATAAAAAAACAGAGTGACAAATACAACAATGGTAAGTGAGATTTCAGCATTACAAAAATTACTTAAAACTAACATAAAATTGAAAATTAAGATAAAGTTGAATATTTTTTTAAAGGTCTCGTACATCACAAAGAATAGTCAGTCCTTAAGCTGTTTTAGTTTTTCTAGATCCACTTCACTATTAATGCGGACGGGCAGAACACCCTCGGCTCTTCGTACATATACGATGCCCCTGGAGGTCCAGCAAAACACGTAGTTCGAATCCTTTGCAGCCTGTCTTGCCAAGAAGAATAGACGCTGCGTGTTGTGGGTTAGAGCCTCTGATACATAAACTTGTTTCTTAGGCCCCTTAATATTTAAGTGATCAGTATTAAGTTTATCGCAGTTTAGTTTTCCTCTATTATAATTCTTTACGGCAATAGTCAGAGACTCCTTTTTTATGGAGGTGTTAAATTCTACTACGATCGGGCCACTGCCATTGCTTTTGTTTTTGGATGACACAATCCTATTTATATCTTTTATATCTAGCTTAGTAAATGGAAGGTCGAGCGTAGCGGCCATGCATAAACATATGCGAGTATACATATAGTGATATCAAGTGGTACAATTAAAGATATATTAATACATGTGCTGAATCATTTCCAAACATTTCTGTCAGTCAGATATTCATCGATTCTGTAAAAATCCTTTTTAAATAGAGTATGTATGATGTGCCTTTTGAACATATTGTCAATCAAGGACAGGATTCAGGTAATTTATTATAGAATCGAATACTACAATCTTATCAAGCCGATGTACAGGCATACGCAATCTATTCCTGCTTCTAAGATTGTCACTATATTTTGTAAACGATTCTATATTTTTACGAGCATATATTCTGTACTCATAAATATACTGAGAGCTAACCGTGAGGACATTTAGTTCTTTAAATAGTTCTCTAAGTGATTCCCTGGAGTCCATGTTACAAAATGAGCGGATGGCTCTCTTTTGTAATATAAAAATAGTTTCAATATCAGCCTCTTTTCCCCACAACAGTATACCATTCGACATAATGCTATGAAAGTAGCTGAAATAGACTACGCGCGCAGTAGGCACATCTGTCAATTATCTAAATCTACTAACTGCATACAGCAGAGCTGAGCTTACTGGCTAGTTTATTTATGTGTTATATTGTAATTCCAAGAAATACAGTATCATCAATAAATTCTAGAACATTATTGTCAATAAGAACTTCTGTATTGGCAGAAGCCACATTTGATAGACTAAATAAAATTTTTACATTTTAGTTGAGTTTAATAAAAGATTATTACATGTGAACCAATTTAGTATGGCAGATAGAACACTATTTACCTTGTCAATATTTTCGCACATTGAATTTCCTATATCTATAATTCTGTTTGCCTAAAACATCTAATTATAATAATAATAGAGTTAATTTCTTACTTAATTAACAGCATCCAAATTTTACATTTCAAAGCGTACAAGTTAACAGACATTAGGGTGTGTTCAAACCCTCCACGTAAGTCCTCGATATACCGGTTCTGAGTGTGCTCAATCCGATCTAATCTCAGCTTACGGAAGATCATAGGAATCGTTGCCCTTACCTTGATAAGGCTGACACTCCATTGAGGTGGAGAGCAGGGGAGCGGAGATAAGTTTTCAAACATTTGAAACATCGAGCAGGGTAAAACGGACTGTCAAATACTTATACAAAAACACACATCCGCTCCTATAAGATAAAATAGATAAAATATGGAGAAGTACATACTAAATATTTGTAGCTGTATCTATTATAATTATTTGTGCAATCTCTTTGATTGCAACAACATGAACAACAAAAAATATTTTTCTTTTTTTCCATTGGCCCTCGAGGTCGCTTAGATACGTCTTGCATATTTTGAAATGTACCTAATCTTATTGTATCTTATTCAATTTTCTTATGTTACTTTTTTATGTTAGTTAATTTATCCATATGGCAAATTATAAAACAGCAGTCTCTCAGGAATGACTTGGAATACTTAAATCTTTAGGTGATTGGGAGTAGAGTCTAATGAGACTT
The DNA here is from genome assembly GCA_947507595.1 of Pyralis farinalis. Lineage (NCBI taxonomy): Eukaryota > Metazoa > Arthropoda > Insecta > Lepidoptera > Pyralidae > Pyralis > Pyralis farinalis. The sequence goes on from OX382270.1 coordinate 20,057,706, forward strand.
TACTCGCCTCACTTTGGGACAGCTTAAAATGATTTTCTTTCCAAGTATTGTATGGTTCGGGTAATTATTTTTAGCCTGCAGTAGTACTTGCGTGATGCGTGTACAAACATACAGACAGACAAACAAGAATTGTAAAAACTGTTGTGTTGACTTCTGTTACCCTAATAATGACCATCCATATTAGTTTTTCTTCAATATCTATTATGTATAGACATCGGCCTGTTACAATTTTATTATATGTATAGATTACAGCCGGATTTCTACCATTGTCGCGAGCGTTAATATCATATAAATCCAATAGATATACTAAACTCAATTGCCGGAAACACAGATGTAATGCTTCACTTGTGATTTAAATAGTTCATTCATTGAAACAATTCAACATTGGTCGGGAGTGCGTTCCACAGACTTTCCAGATGTTCAACAGATTTGGAATAATATTGAAAATTACGGACAGGGATTCCAGCATCAAATCGGTTTAGAGCCGATATCGGCATTCACAACACACAAACTTGAAATACTCAAACTGATATTGGGGATAATATGTGAAGATTTCTACAATGCCTAACAGGTGACAGATTTAGCTTGTTGCGATATTCGTATCCTGTAATTGATGGATTGGATGGGTTCATCTACTTCGAGCTTCTCTATGCTTAGAGGACACGTTAAACTGTCGGTCCCGCATGTTCTCGATAGATGATAGGCGTTAAGCCAAGCCGGCTTCCCCACTGCAAGGATACGGGTCTCCCTTCAACCGAAGGGGTTTAGAGCATACTCCACCACGCTGCTCAAATGCGGATTGGCGGAGGCCAGTGTTTTCAAGCCGCCCGAGGGCCACTGATTTCGCTTAACGACTGTCGTCTATCGACAACAGCCGGGACCGACTGCTTAACGTGCCCTCCGAAGCACGGAGAAACTCGAGATAGGAAACCTGCGGTTGACGTTAATCTCCGTGTTCGGTTAGAATGACACGCACAACATACGCCATCGAGCTTTAAGAGAGGTAGGTCGCATCAAAGCAGCCCGTCTGGGGAAGTACCTACACCTCACAAAAAATCGCAGCCAAACAACAACTCACTAGAGGGTTGTTGTGTTCCTGTGTGTAAGATCAGTAAGCTCCTAAGAAGCTGTTGTATTAGCAGCGGGAGAGGCATCGCGCGAATGATACTTAATATATTACAAGCGTGCACAATAGGTGGGCCGTTTACTTGTATGCCTTCCAACGTTGTATAAAAAAAATAGTACGTAAGTCTGTAAAGGAGGAAACTTCGGGGTATTGAGAAGTGAATTATGTGGCTATCTTTTTCATAGAGAAGGAAATACTCCAAAAGAAACAAAACCCAGTAGCCTTACTCACTCGCAAGAATACATCAAACCTACTCTCAGTTGTTACGTATTTGGCCGCGGTTTTCTCTGAGATGGGCTGCTTTGATGCACCCTACCTCTCTTGAAACACCCAGACCAAGACCAACAGACATATTCATGCACACAAATGTTTGTCCTGTGGGAATCCAACCCACGAGCGTTGGTGGGAAAGTAGCGCCACCGAGCTAGTCAAAATATTATGAATATTAAAGTCAGTGACGATGAATAGAGGACTTTTACCCTTACACACAAAACGTCTGAAAGGATTTGAATGAAATTTTGCGCACAAATAGAGTATGTTCTGAAAACTATATGTACCCTATTTTATCCCTACATATTTAATACTCTTGTGTTAAACCTGATAAACCGAACACCACGTGAATAGAGCCGCAAGCAGAAGCTAGTACGATATAAGTAGCTATTAGTATGATGTGTCCACTTAATCTTAATATATCTATATATATATAGAAATGATAGTTTGTCTGTATGTCCTCTATGGACTCAAAAACGGACAGGGCAGATTTTGGAGAAATTTTCAGTGAATCTTCAGGTTAGCCCAGCAGGTGATCCTGTGAAGTTGGGTAGCGATCATATCAGCCGTGCGAAGCCGGGGCGGATAGCTAGTAATATATAAAACATAAAAAAATGTTTGTATCTATGTCCGTTATAGACTTTGAAACCATTCATCCGATTGTGATGAAGCTTCTGGGTTATATTCAACACATTCCCGAGAAGGAAAATAAAAAAGGAAAAAAAACGCGAAGCGCACAGCTAGTTATTTATAGAAGCTACTGTTACTACCATATCTTTACGCCAAGTCCAAGGGTAGGCACCGAGAATAGAATGCCACATGAATCGGTCTTCACTACACCTTACTCGTTTCTTTAACATTCATAGCTCATTTCATGCCGATTCCTAGGACTCCTGTCACCTCCTTCTGATAACGGCCAATTTGGTACTGGTAAGTCTTTTATTTACTTTTTATTAGATTATCGTAGTCTATGAGCGCTTGCAGCAATACATTAATTATCACTAATGCGATGCCACCTCTGCTGCTAAAACAGCAATACCTTAGGAGCTAACTGCTGACCATATTCACAAACAGGAACACAACAACCCTCCAATGAGTTGTTACTTGGTTACATTTTTCTGTGAAGTGGAAGTACTTCTCCAGACGCGCTGTCTTCTACCTCTCTTAAAAATAGCAACTATACTCTTATAAATGCTCTTGTTAATTTGAAGCTCTTGTAAGAATGACAGGATGAAAGAATGACGGAACAGATATACAATGCGAAAGTGGAAGGATGCAGGGCCGGGAAGACCAAGACTAGCCTACCATGACCAAAATGGTCATGTTTTATAAGAAAGTGATGTGAGGAGCTCTGGGAACCGGCGAGCATGCAAAAAAGAGCTGTGAATGTTAGAGAAGCGAATGCAGTGTGTAAGGACCACGTCTTATGACGCTCGGACCTCTCTGGCTACCCCGCAAGAGACCTGGCGTAAAGATATACATACATACATAATTTGAGGCTCCACCTTAAACTGTTATAATACTATCAAACTATGTAAAATCAAATAAAACTATTATAGACAATGGGCTGCGCACAAACTAATTTATCAATGCCAAACCCAGAGACAGCATTCGAGGTCGATATCTGCCCTGTTTAACTTGATCTTGATTCCTAGTAACAATACAAATGTAATTAACGACATTTAATCAACTGTTATTTAATTTTAAACGTACACTTTGCTATAAAACAATACATTTTAGTGAAAGTTTTAATAAAAACTTTCATTTACTTATTTATTTATTTATTCATTGCATTACATTATGTCATTCACAATTTTAGGATCTTATAACAGTGTCAATACGCATAATGCACCTTGGTAGGTATAGCAAATGATAGAGAGAGAGGCAGACATTAAATTTACAGCTAGCTATAGTTACTTGCTCTAAAAGGCTTGGGTCACAATACAATCTTTTGATTCACTAACCATTTTTCGTTCATGTATTCGTCTATCGCATAATATGTTTTGTCAATTAAAAGTCGTCTTAAGGTTTCAATAAAATTCAATTCATTTGTTTCGTGTTTTATGGTCGCCGGTTGTTTATTGTAGATTTTTATGGACATTGAATAGGGCCCAGTGCTATGTAATGTCAATTTTGATGCAAACTGGAGTAGCTTATTTCTGTTACGTAAAGCATGTCGGTGAGGAATGTCGCAGGCTCTGGAAAAAAAACTTCTCACAAATTTACACAATTCCAATATGTACATGCACGGGAGTGTTAAACTACATTTAGTTTTAAAAACCAGGACCTGAAAGGAACATTAGTAGCGTATTCTCTAGAAGCCTACTGGCAACCTCACTCATTCGCAGGGACACAGAAATTCTCTGCACAGCGGTATTTAATCATGGGTCAAGTGCCTTTTGCCAAAGCCTTCTTCGTAAGAATGCACCATGAACAGGTTTTTTTTTTATACAACGTCACCTTATGTAAAGCGGTTACCACAGCTAATGCTAGCGATATATTAACTATCACCTCTAATGCTTGATGACATGACAGAAACTCCTTAAAAGCTCACTGGTGACCCAATAACCCTCAGAGAGTTGTTAATTATCTGCAGTTTTCTGTGAAAGGTGCAACTTTGATGCGCCCTAACTCTCTTATAAATACCCAGACCAAGACATGTTCATGCACACAAATGTTTATCCTATGTGGGAATCGAACCCACGAGCATTAGTGTCATAATAGTGTTACTGACCACTGCGCCACCGAGCTTGTCATAATTATACCTTCATAACATCATAGGTGAAGTTCGCTTTGATACTATAAATGAAACTGAAACTGATCCACTTGCAGAACATGACTTGTAGCATGTTGTTCTTACGATTAACATCTACAACGCCTGATGATGCCTCGTGGAGAAGCGAAACACGTGTCGCAGCGACGACCAGGCCAGTCGTGGCAGCGACGGTGGTGGGGGCATGCGGTTTCTGTTCCAGATAGCGGACGACCGTAGCGGCCGAGGCAGAGACTACCGGAGCAGCCTTGACAGCGTCGGCATGTTGCATCTACTAACAGTAGTGGGTGGGTGCCGACCGGCGCTAGGCCTCATGAACTAATTGGTGGCGGAAGCACACAAAGCAGGTTAGATCAAATTGCATGTAAATTTGACTTTCGCAAAATAACGCCTGAATCTATTAACTCTTAAAGTTCTCTTCTTAATCCACATGGACTTTACACACATACATAATTTTGACATGGAGCGAATGCCGTTGGACTTGTAGAATCCATAGAAAACCCGAACCTTTCTTAGGTTAGGTTACCTTACGATGTTTTCCTTCGACGCCGTGCAAGTGATACTTATAAATATGTACATAAGTTCGAAAACACGTTTAGTGTTAGGGGTTCGCTTGACAGGGGTGTGTGGACCCGTAAATTTGAGAAACCCTGCACTAGGTTATCACAACTCTTACTATTTCAATACCTATATCACCAGTATTGATTATCTATTCGAGGAATGTCCGGGGAATACCAAAAAGAAATATAAAATTATGTTCTATATTGGTTCGGTTGTTTATTTCTTCATCATCTCCACGATGCGACGTGCAGAATCTAGGTTAGTGCCGCGCAACGTTCATGCAATTACCTTTTGTTTGCACTAGATTTTCTCACCAGCTTGTAAAACGTAAGGCTATATCTAGTTTTCTTTACAAAAGACACTGGCTTAAATATGAAGTCCGTAAGCCATTCAATATTTCTTTGAAGCTTTAGCTTTTCATATGCAATATATAGTTTAAATTCGTTGTGTATTTGATACAAGTTTCCAAAACCGGTACACGGAAAGTTCTGATTAATCTACGATTACTAAAATTCTCGTAAAATGAGATTTATATTCACATAATCGTTTTAATTCAATGTAATATATCACTATAATAAACACTTGATGATTAACAATGAAACATGAAGGCACATTATTATTACATAGTATATCTGATAATTTATAGGATAGTTAGTATTCAGTCATTTGATGTGTGTGCACGAATATATCCAACCTGTAGATACCCCTTGAAAGATTGATGTAATGCAGTAAACACGCCGGGACCAGCTTCAATGAGATTCATCTTACAGCTACATTCATTAAATGTCATATTGCAATTTTGGGTGTACATGGGGCCCCACCAACATCTTCGGGTCAGTCGCTAAAACCATAAAAGCCATATTACAAAGCCAAAACCAAACGACAAAGCGGCGCGCAGGAGTCTCGCCCGATCCCTGTGACAGACAAGAGCGGTGCTGTGGGCGAGCATGGATAAAGACGTGAACCCCATAGAAAATGTCACTTATTTCCGCGTCGGCTGGTAAAACATAAAGTCTTTAGGAACTTACTTGTAAACGCATTTAGTCACAGGAATACACCAACTTGCTAGATCAAAATTCGATTTCCTTGCCAGAGTTGGCAAGCGGCTCGCAAGCCCTCCCTCTGGGAGCCGTGCTTTCTTGTCACTCGTTAAAGCTGCTGAGGGAAGCTTCTGTCAACCACCTATGCTATAACTGTGAAAACCGAATGACATTTTGGCCTAGCGCTAAGGAGAAAGCTGACTTACTCGGTAATCTATTTGTCTCTAACTCAATTATGAAACGGGAGAGCTGTGCCACCTACCATCCCGTGATGCGATACCTCAATGCGGGAAATCTCTATTACCCAGCGAGATGTTCGGCGGGAATTACTCCCCTCCCATTCCCTCGACATTCATAAGTCAAGTGGGCCAGATGGCACACCGGCGGTTGGTCTAAAGTCTGTGTGTCTGTTCTACGCGTCTTTTCGTGCTTTCGTACTTCACTGAGCAAGTCCTGCCTTCCTACTCCTGTGTCCCTTGGGACAACCTCGGCTGGAAGTTCATGTCACAACTTGAAAGTTCTCGGAAGAAAACTTCTCTGAAACCGCACCGTACATAACCATTGCGGCTCCAGTGTGTGAGGGTCAACTCCCCGCCGTTGGCGAGCGGTATAATTGTAAAAACAAGCTGTCGGCAGAATAAAATCCTTCTCAATGCTCGTCTCTGAACCGAATTACAAGGTCCTAGCTAGTATCTAGGTGCGCCAGTCCAAAGTTGACGGTACAGTACTCCATGTGCGGTCTGACTTAAGACTTGTATAATATAAGTCTTTGCTCCGCCCTGAAGTATTGCTTTATTCTGTTGAACACACCAAGTTTCTTGGACGCCAGACTTGCCTTGACCTTCTCCTCCGGTGATTTCGGTATTGAACATCACTGCAGATCTCGGCACCCAATGTTCTTTGCGATGGTAAGTGGTATGTTCTGAAATTGATACAGCAAATGGAAAATTCCATTTTCTTAGCGGTGAACGCGCAAAATTGTGTCTTAATGGAGATAAATTGGAGCAAGTTCAGTCGCCCCCAGTCAGATACTTTTTACTTTTTTGTACAAAGTACCCTCAATGTCGGACACTAGTTTATCGCGGCTTTCCTCCTCAAAGGCACGAGGGATGTTAGCTCGGCCTGTATAATAAGTATCTCCGGTGCTGTCGTCTGCATAACAATGAATGCAATCAATTGACAATATATCATTGATATGCAGCAGAAACAGCGTCCGAGACAGTACAAAGCCCTGTGGGACGCCAGCAGTGATATTCATATTATCGGAGCATCCACCGTCAACCACGGCTTTTATACATCAGTTGGAGAAAAAGCTGGCAACCCATTTGCACAAACCCTCGGGGAGTCCGCATGATGGCAACTTATATGATGGCAGCTTATATATTAGTCGTTGAATTATCTTATATCTATATTATAATTATATATGAGATGATAGACACGTTAATATTAAAAAACACAATTATTATTAATAATTATATATCTTTGAATAAATCTCGATGTTTTAGTCTCCTATGTTGACTATGAACTGCTACTTTGACACTATCTGTCACAAATGAAATAAACCAACTCTTCACCTTTTTAGGGTTCCGTACCCAAAGGGTAAAACGGAACCCTATTACTGAGGCTCCGCTGTCCGTCCGTCCGTCCGTCCGTCCGTCCGTCCGTCTGTCACCAGGCTGTATCTCATGAACCGTGATAGCTAGACAGTTGAAATTTTCACAGATGATGTATTTCTGTTGCCGCTATAACAACAAATACTAAAAAATAGAATAAAATAAATATTTAAAGGGGCTCCCATACAACAAACGTGATTTTTTTGTCCTTTTTATAGATAATGGTACGGAACCCTTCGTGCGCGAGTCCGACTCGCACTTGGCCGATTTTTAATTGTAGAGTCTTCGTTATGTTATAAAACTATAAAACATTTTATGCGTGTACCTTTTTTTTCTGCCGTTTTATTGTGAACTATAAACTATATTTATTTCAGTATTTAAGCAAAACTAGCTTACGGACTGGTAAACTGTAATATCATCGTTAGAATGGAAAAGCTCGCGCGCCACGCTCTGCACGGCTCGTTTTCAGCGCCAGCCGAATGGAAAATTGCAATGTTTATTATCGGCTCCGCTTACTTTCCTATAAACTCCATTTTACTTGCAGTAAATAGAAAACTGCTGTAAACGAATACCGACAGAAGTATAGGAATTAAACGTGATTAAATTTTAAGTTTTGTTTAGGATCAATATTTTTGTAATACAATATTCCCAAGAACTGGAGATATTTTGGGAAATATTCGGGATTTAACTGAAGGGAACGAAAGGATGTTTTTTATTGTTTATTGCATTATTTACAAGTATAAGTAATAGTATAAGAATAACATGATTTGCATAGACAGATTTATTCCTCCGAGGTATCCATTGATTTTGGATTACTGAATGAAGAATTGAATAGAGGTGAATATGAAGAAAATATTAAATAAACAAAAAAAAAAAAAAACAAATACACACATTATCTAATTGCTAGTACATACGTATGTATCCTACATGCTTAGGTAAGCTTAATTTGGCGCGGAAGAACAATAAAACTTATTTAGTCACCTTCTGTACGAGCTCACAATCTGTGAAAACCTAATTTCCACAGAAAGTGCGGAACTGATTGCCAAAAAGTATTTGTAAATGAGGCCGTAGACGTTCGTCCACTTTCAAAAACTGAAACCTCTCCCGGAGTCTTATTGGAAAAGGGTTGAAAAGGACATTCTATAGAGAGATGAGAATGTGGATATTACGACGCTGCATTGTAGGTAGCCAGTTAAACTGCTGCCGACTGATTTTTATTGTAGTCCGATTATGTGTGGAGATTTGAATGATTGGGTTTGAACCAAGCGACACAGCTATGACGCGTTCCGTATGTAGATAAGAGAGTAAACGAAGCCGGTAAAACAGTTTTAGACGTTTTTACGGAACGAAACCTCTTTGTGTCTAATTCTTTATTCCAATAGAAGGATATTTATAGACACACGTGGAAACGGAAATTATATAAAAGAACTATATACAGTTCCAAATATCGTTAAAGAAATTACCTACCAGATGTAAAACAGTTACCGTAGCCTATTAACTCTTGTAATAAAGTAACAGTGCGCGATGCCACCTCTGCTGCTAACATAACAACTCCTTAAAAGCTTACTGGTTACCTCACTCACACGCATGAATACAACAACCATCCAGGGAGTTGTTATTTGGCTACGGTTTACGGTTTTTCTTTAAGGTGGAGGTACTTCCCCAAACGGGCTGGTTTGATGCGCGGTACCTCTCTTAACACCCAGGCCAAGACAAACAGACATGTTCATGTGCACACAAATGTTCATTCTGTATGGGAATCGAACTAACTAGCATTGGTTTCAAAGTGGCGTTACCAACCACTATGCCACCGAACTCGTCAATATCGTATAGTAGTCTATTAATACTATTGCTCATCTTTTTACGTAACTTGTCGATGGTCGTTTTGGTGTAACCGCTTGATTTCGCAATCTGTGTCATATTAAGTTCTTTGTTGTAATTATCTTTATTTAATAAGATAATTTATTATATATTATAGATATGCCGCTAGCCTCTGTTGCCAAGGATTTTGGTGTAACCGCTTTATTTCGCTAGCCTCTGTTGCCAAGGATTTTGGTGTAACCGCTTTATTTCGCTAGCCTCTGTTGCCAAGGATTTTGGTGTAACCGCTTGATTTCGCTAGCCTCTGTTGCCAAGGATTTTGGTGTAACCGCTTTATTTCGCTAGCCTCTGTTGCCAAGGATTTTGGTGTAACCGCTTGATTTCGCTAGCCTCTGTTGCCAAAGATTTTGGTGTAACCGCTTGATTTCGCTAGCCTCTGTTACCAAGGATTTTGGTGTAACCGCTTGATTTAGCTAGCCTCTGTTGCCAAGGATTTTGGTGTAACCGCTTTATTTCGCTAGCCTCTGTTTCCAAGGATTTTGCCAGTTGACGCCGGGATCGTAATATATGTGTGGGTTTACGATGTATTGAAAATTAATGGTCGGTTTGACTTTTAGTTATTGGTAGGTACATCTGAAAAGTGGACATATAGAGTGAATTATTTGGTATTATTTATATGGTAAATTTCATTTTGGTGTTAAATTTACTTATTTTTGGATTAAGAAATTCCAATTGACTATTGGTACCTCAAAAAGCCGTCGAGTGCAAGTTCGACTCGTGCTTCCAGGGTTCCGTAAAAAAATATTATCGCAAATTATTGTCGCGAAAAAAATATTCGATTTTTTGTGATGGAACTACAAATTTAGGTTTTTTGGATTGTTTCCTCTACTTATGCTACATGACAATATGCTACATGATAATAAGCATCCTTCTCCTTCTTAGCGTTACATTAGGATTGACGGGGTCCGCTACCTAAGCCTAAGTTGGGTTTGGCGAAGATAATGAATTCTACATAAAGCGACTGCCGTCAGTCCTCCATAACCCAGAGGAAAAACGAGTACTTTCTGAGATTAAGATTTTCTAAATATAATTTCTTTTTTTAATTTTTTTTTTCTTTTTTTTTATTTATTTAATTCAAGTTTAATAATCAATTTATATTTAATGTAATTCGTCAAACTGTAGTTTTCGGCAACAATGAGCGCTCAAACCTTTACTATAACTAAACGCTGCGCACTGTATTATGTTTCTTCACAGTGTCCAGTACAATACAACGCTTCTATATCTTGGACGCGCGAATTTCCTTACAAAGTTTTCATAACATAATATTAATTACAAATATGCTAGGATTCGAACCGGGAATCAGTGGGTTGATAAGCCGGTTCTTCTCCACTGAGCTACTCCCCGTTAGAATATCTTCGCAATCACATTTATATTTTTAGGCAATAAGTTGAGGCAAAATTTTAGTTGCGTTTAATTTATTTTTACGCCCAACTTTATACATAACATTAACAGTAAACGACTTTTCTGTAAAGCTGGCCTTGTTTATGAAGACAAGCGAAACCGCTTATTACCTCTTAACGCAGAGAATTTGGTATTCATTCACCAAATACTTTAACAATTTTTTTTAATAAATTTAATTAACAGGGTTTGAAGATTAAGTTGTTGTAGTTATGCTTACATGTATATGAATTTAAGACTACTATCACTTAGACTTAGGATAGTAAAATGTGAGAGTATAGTAAATCAAGGCTGGATAAGCCGGATACTGGATATTTGGCGGATATTCATTTCAACTTAACACTTTTGACGTCCGTCGTAAGGGCTCAGTTTCGCGGACCCGAAAAGATAATTTTTAATATTTAAGAACTTCTTTCGTCACGATTAATACTTAAAAACTGATGGGTGGGGCCTACAGAACCCATAAATAGTATTTAGAAAGGCCTTAGTACAAATTTCTATAAAAAGTAATGTTGCCGTAGAGGCAGACTACTACTACAGAATGAGGACACAAAGCCGCGGTTAAGTACCATGCTGATCAGTTAGGACTCACACAGATGACTACAAAACTATTAGTTAGTACTTGATAACAATGTAAGCGCGCTAGATTCTTCTGCATGGCCGCTCTACTATGTTAAATATTAGTTCAGCTCTACAGTGAAAAAAACAACCAAGAACGTAGGTAAATACAATGAAAAGTAGATATTCCTAGCCAACTCGAACAGTTACATATCAGAGGCTAATGTGGATATGTTTTTATTATTTTTCTTCAACGGTTAGGCTGACAATACAAATATTAACATATTATTATAAAAGACATTTTTTTTTATATATTATCTTATATATATATATATTCAGTCCATCTGTATGTAATAAAATTTATTATATCGTCTTCATATATTTCCAATTACTGTAATGTCTAAATTATTATGCAACTTGGCAACCGAGTTATCTATTAACCGGTATCTATTAATGGAGGTTGATTGTTATATAGAGTCATGTAGATATATTTACCAGTAAGTTTGAACACAATTCATTTGTTCTAGTGGGCTATTTGGCAATACAGCATGATTATTAGTTGTTATTTAAAATACAATTATTTATTTCATTGAATAGCAGCATAAAATTATTTAGTACAATAACAAAATTTATAGTGGAACAAAGACAATATAAAAGCCAATGATTGGATTACACTCGAGGTTCTTCAGCGTATTTTAAACCAATAACTGTTAGTATCCATTGGCACTAGATAAAGTTTGAGTGGAAGAAGCCAATAAGATGTGAAAATAAAAGTCAGCCCGCAAGTTTGCCCTGTCAACTAAACTTCGACGATCGAACAAGCTTGAAGAGAATATCCCTAAAGAATTGGTAGGAATTGAAAACGTGCTTGAAGTATAGATCTACGTGGTAATATGAGTTGATTGTGTTATAAAACGTGCAAGTACTTTTAGAAGTTAGTAGGTAATTCTTTTTTCCGTGTTAAGGAAACAAGCATTTTGCCCTACTGAAACAGTTCTCGTTTTAACTTCTTGGTAAACTAACTTGCAGGAACATAATGTAAATGTTTTTATGCAATTTCCTTGACATGTGTATATGTATACAACTACAAATGTGAAGGAAATTGCAACATACCCCGTATATATAGCAAATGCCTTTAAATTATTTATTAAATTTTTAATTGCAATACGCTTTGATGATTTCCTAAATACTTTAGAATAAACAAACCAAACTAGTAAAACTGTATTTTATGTTATATATCAGTTGTTGAACAAGTATAAGGATGTTTCAATTGATTTACATGTTTTTCTTTGCTTGTCGACAGAATGAATTACGTGCAGGTTAATATTAGCTCTAAAGTAGATCGTAAGCTACTTGCAGACTGCATTCGTCTCTGTATTCAGAAAACTACAATTCTCGAAACAGAATTACGTTATCACCACTAAACACATTTCAAATTCTCCAGAGAATAATAGTACCGTGGAATGACTGGCGACGAGGACCGCATCGAGAGGCACTAAGCACGACCATTTCGTGAAGTAATCCGCACTCGGCCGGCATTAGTGACACCCCAATCCCTCCGATGCATTGTCATGTTCTTATTGTAACGCCTTTGCTCTTTAGACTGTTTTATGGCTTATCTCCAAGCAGTGCTACTAACTCACATTAATCTAACTGGAACGTAGTTCACGTATTTGATGGCATTGAAAGCAACTGCAACTGTTTGATTGTTTATCAACGGTTGCGTAATAATGAAATGGCAAGGTGAAACCGTGAGTAGAGCGAAGTTGCTCCATAGACTTCTTCCCGCGCTTTTGACGGGTGACATTGTTCTTATGATTGAAATTTTTACAATTCGTTATAAAATTAGTTTTATGTAACAATTTCGATAGTATTTTGTAACATAAGTGCTAGTGAAATTATACAGTAATGAAAAACTCAAATATAACACTTTCATGCACTTTTTGGAAGACGTGAATAAGTTCATCAAGAACACCTTGTAAAAATCACTATCGTTTTACGGGTGGTATTTAAACTGGGTTGTTTGGGTCTATGCATCCTTCCCAAGTATTTTTTCAGCACAGTTCCTGAAGCTGGAACATGGAATTAAGATTTTCAAATGGTTCTAAACTGAATACTTTGACACTGGCATAAAGTAGCAACACTATTACCATATATTATTAAAAAAAAAAAGTTGCTCCATACATTTAAATTGATTAGTAACTAAATAACTAAGGGTCAAATTGACCCTAAATCAGTTCAAAGAAATGTATTTATGATAAGAAGGATATGAACGTAATTATCAAATGATATGAAATTAATTAACTTACCTACTATGACCGAATTGTTCGTGTTTTATCAGAAGGTGATATCAGGAGCCTTATAAACTGGCGAGCGTGCTGGAGAGCAATGAATGTTAAAGACACGAGTGAGGTGTGTAAGTATCGAGTCATGTGGCGCTCGGTACCCTCTGCCTATCCCGCAAGGGATTTCGGGTGAAGTTATAGATAGATAGATGAAATTACTAGCGCTTTTGCATCGAGTACAAACACGCATTTTTCAATATCTTAATTTCGATCTTATGAGTCTACGCTAACCCTACCAGTCTTTCAGTTACTACAAGGCAACAGATTTATTCATCATCATATAATATCATATCAACGGAATGACGTGCACTGCTGAACATAGGTCTCCCCCTTAGACCCCCTTAGACTCCCTTAGTCAGCGATCGATCCTGTGCCGCTTGCATCCAACGGCTCCCTGCGATCTTCACAATATCGTCGGTCCATCGTGTGAGCGTCATGCGTTCATGGTCGTTATTCGAGGCCCTTTCTGCCCCAACGACCGTCGGTTCTCCAAACTCGTTGATCCTAAGGGCCACGTCGGTAACACCAGTTCTGCTGCAGATGTGCTCATTTCTGACCCTATCTCGCAGAGGAACTCCGAGTATGGCTCTCTCCTTCGTACGCTCTGCAACCTTGAGCTTTCTTATGAAGACGATAGTAAGGGACCACGTTTCTATGCCATAAGTCAATACTGGTAAGTCAATACTTTTCGGGTTAAGTTATAGATAGATAGATGAAATTACTAGCGCTTTTGCATCGAGTACAAACACGCATTTTTCAATATCTTAATTTCGATCTTATGAGTCTACGCTGACCCTAACAGTCGTTCAGTTACTACAAGGCAACAGATTAATTCATCATCATATCATATCATATCAACGGAAGGACGTGCACTGCTGGACATAGGTCTTCCCCTTAGACCCCCTTAGACAGCGATCGATCCTGTGCCGCTTGCATCCAACGGCTCCCTGCGATCTTCACAATATCGTCGGTCCATCGTGTGAGCGTCATGCGTTCATACTCGCTATTCGAGACCCTTTCTGCCCCAACGACCGTCGGTTCTCCGAGCTTGTTGATCCTAAGGGCCACGTCGGTAACACCAGTTCTGCTGCAGATGTGCTCATTTCTGACCCTATCTCGCAGAGGAACTCCGAGTATGGCTCTCTCCTTCGTACGCTCTGCAACCTTGAGCTTTCGTATGAAGACCATAGTAAGGGACCACGTTTCTATGCCGTAAGTCAATACTGGTAAGTCAACACTGGCACACACTTGTCAAAGAATATTTACACAAACAGATCAGAATCAGAAATTATTGACTGAAACAGATCTATTAAAATTAACTGTGTTTCGCTCTCATATTGTTTATTTTTATCTTATTGCGTATTTTTGTTAAATATCAGTTTTATAAAATCACAAAGAAACGAGTACAATTTTGGTTTAACAGAAAGAAAAAAACGGGGCATTTGATATTACATTAACCATTCGAGAGACATTTTATTTTATACATCGTCGGGAGGCATACAAGCATACGCTCTACCTGGTGTTAAGCGGTTACCGTAGCCTATAAACGCTTGCAATACATTAATATCACACATCTGCTGCTAACACAGCAACTCCATAGGAGCTTACTGATGACCTGGCTCACACGCAGGAACACAACAACCCTCTAGGGGGTTGTTATTTGACTGCGGATTTTTGTAAGGTGGAGGTACTTCCCCAGACGCGTCCTACCTCTCGTAAAAATACCCAGACCAAGACAAACATACACGTTCCTGCACACAAATATTTGTTCTGTGTGGGAATCGGACCCACGAGTGTTGGTGTCAAAGTAACATAACAGCGCGTTTCGCCACTTCGCCACCGAGCTCGTCATAACAACATAAGGATTCGTGCAATTTTCTTCAATTCAAATAATGAATGACCTGGATCTTTGATGCCAACATAGAAATTCAGTTTATAGAGGTATACCTAAATTACATAGAAATTAAAAACTTATTTAAAAGATGTAAAAGCATTTTCTATCACGTAAGGTGAAATTGTGGAATCAACTACCCTGAGCGGTGTTCCCGAACAAATACGATATAGGTGCCTTCAAAAAAAGAGCGTATGTTTCCTTAAAAAGGCAACGGATCAGTGAGCCTTTGGTGTTTCTGATGTCTATATGCGTTGGTGACCACTAACACCTCCTCTCTCTTAAATATAAACAAACTCTCCTTACAACAGGTACTAAATATGCGTCTTACGTATTACCCACGTAACATCGCAACAGTTTTCTGATACTCTCACTCGTAGAATTGTTCCTACATAACTAGGGTATTTTCATTTGGCCCCTGGTTTCAGATAGGTATTCCATCGCTCGGGTAAGGATTTGTGGTTTATCGAACCGGATGTAATGGTTTGGCTTCCATTTTTGGGTTTGGTTCCGATAAACGACAAACCCTCACCAAGGAGAATCGCTACATGCCGAGAATGTTGCGCGAGGCTATTAAAATAAGAAAACACCCTAATTTCAATAGAGAAGATGGTTGCCAAGTACCACCTGCTTGGGATCCAGTCCTAAAAATAATCAAGTCACAAACCCAAGGATCTACTAAAAATGTTCGGATACTGTGAGCGATTTTTGTGTGAATCGGAACATATATAATTAATCCATCCATGTCGGTAGATGTAATAATTGAATAACTAATGTAAGACAAATATCACCTTAGTCTTCCTGCGACCACGGACGCTGCAAAGCGTTCGAAACGTCAGGTTCAACAAAATAAATAAAACACGCGATACTTCCGTTAAAAATTATTTAATTCAATGTGTAATAATCGCGAAAACCTAAGACAATTCAGACTTTAATTGTGAGAGCAACTAGTAAGCGTTTACAACCATGACAGTTGTTGACATGCGAGTAGAAAATATTCTTAATAATAGTTCCTTGTAGGTACGAGTACATTTTTTTGTATAGATTCACTAGCACACTCCCACACACAAAGTTGTATGCGCCCTAACCTCTACTATTAGTTGTTATGTTCCTGTGAGTATGTTAGGGTACCAGTATGCACCTGAGGAGTTCTTGTGTGGGTAGCGGTAATGCGGATGTGTGATGAAAAGTAGTTACGGCTATTAGACTTTAGATAACTGTCTTAAATATTATTATATTATATTATTTTATATTATTTTCGAGCCAAAGATAACTCTAAATATTGCCTCGGGACATGTGCAACAATAAAACCTACTAGTAGGTTTTTTCGTTGCACATATCCCGTTATATGTCCACAACTGACAGACAGACAGACAGCCTAAAGTAAAGAAAACGACTGTTTGCATCACTATTACACGTACAAACTTGACACCGCAATGATTTTATCATATGTTGTAACTTATATTCTCCAACATAAGTACAACAAAATGTGTAAGAATTTAGCGAAAATACTTCACGAAAGTGCGATGACATCTCATTCACGCCCATTACATCTGGTAACCTTAGTAGAAGGCTTTCCGACAAGAGCTTTTTACCCAAAAACCTCTTTGGAAATGTCCAAACCAGACGAAGTGTTGATGTACAAATCAGTTACCATCTAACAACTTAAGAGACGGAAAACGGCACTGAATAATATTTGCGACTCCGAACTTGAAATAACAATATACTGTGTTAGAATAATATCTGCCCATGTCATATAAATATATTATATAATAGAATAACGTTGCATGTTATTTGTAAACGATATATGAAAAAAGCTAGGTGACCATAGAACAAATTTCTGTGTTTATTTTTTTTTTTTATACTACTAAGGTGGCAATCAAGCATACGGCCTGCCTGATGTTAAACAGTCACCGTAGCTTATGGACATTTGCAACACCAGGGGCGTCACTCATGCGTTGCCGACCTTCTAAAAACCTCTTCACGCATTTCTTGAAGAACTCCATGCTGTAGTTCCTTGGAAAAACCTCGGCTGGGAGCTCATTCCACAGCTTGAGTGTTCTCGGAAGAAAACTTCTCTTTCTCTTCTTCTGTGTAAATGACGAATTGGAATGTATATATTCATGAGAGGTAATCTGTGAGTAGAAATTCATTTTTTTTCTAGCTGAAACGCAACTAGTCAGCCCATTTTTTATATTCAACGTCGGAAGGCATATACCGCCCACTTGATTTAAAGTGGCTACTGTAGCATGTGAATTCTTACAAAGCAGAAGGACCCTAACTCCAACCCTGCCCACTTCAAGGAGCACAACAACCCTCCAAAGTTATTTAGTAAAATAGATATACGTCCCCAGTAGGGATGCTGTATGCGCGTCTCATAAAACACTTGGACAGACAGACATTTGTTTGTTGTGCATGTAAATCGAACGCCTTAGTATTAAAGCAGCATTACTAAATACTCCGCCATCGAGCTAATCAAACATTATTATCAAAACAATGCTCATCATTAGTAGCAAGAATAAATGAGAGTGAAAAACACAGACAGTGTATCTCGTATGTATCGGAAAAATAAACAAAGACAGACCCATCGTTCTACCCAGTGAGGTAGGTAGCACAGACTGTCAATAGCTCTAAAAGATGTGGTCATTTCCATAAAAGCCCACCATTGTGTGCTTGGATCTTTCCCAAATTTCACTCCACTCAACCGATGCTTAGACTAAAAGTGAGGGGAGGCTTATTGATGGCAGACGTATTGAAAATCCGCGACAATGCGACATAGTATTGCGAGTATTTCAAATGGGAACGCACCGAACCAAAATACTAGATTTGCAACATTAATCACCAATTACATATATATGTATCAATCATTTATTGCATAACAAAACATTATAGGGTTGGTTATACAGAAAATGGTGTACAAATGTGCTTATCTCTCTAAGAGGTTACTTCTAACTACGGTAGCGTTTGTAATTTTATTTTGGCTAGGAGTTAAAAAGGTATGTAGAGTGAAATGTTTTGTTCAAATGTGTAAAGCTTTTAAACATTATTTTTCGTCGAAAGTTGTTTTCCTATTCGTTGGCGCTTTGTCGCTATTCGTCGGCTAGCTTTATTCACTCCACTCTTTTTTATATAATCCCCTTTCTCCTGAAGTGCAAATTTCAGTATCCCTGCTACTCTGATGACCGTCAACATCGATTTGAGAGTTTTGTATTGCTCTCTTGAAAAGGAGGCGCCTTTCCATTCAGGCTTTATGTTGAACTCCTTTACATTACAAGCTACACGTGTCAGAAATGCCTTTGAATGAATTATCCAACACTCCGAAAGGTATTTCGAACAAATTCTGTTTCAAAAGGAAAATCTATGCCTACTTACTGGACCATTTGTCAAAACCATGAATAATTTCACCATAGTTAAAATCATTGTTTATGCATGTGTATGCATGTCTACAGATATCTATGAATATGTGTTATATGAGTATTATTTGTGAAATGGTTGTGTATGTATATTTACTTGTCACTGTAATTATAATTAAGATATACTATTGCTTTGGTTTCTGACTTTGTGTACTGAATTCTGTATATTTACTCTTTCAAAAGGTTGTCTGGTGGAGAATGTAATAAGCATTAAGTCCGTCTTCGTACCGTGCGTGTTAAATAAAAGTGAATAAATAAATAAAGTTAAAACAGTTTAGTTACAAACTAGAAAACTCATATGTTGTAAATATATATATTATAATAATTTAAAAACGTTTTTAAACATATATACTCATATATTTTTATAGCACGTTTAATTTGCATTATTAGTATAGGTATATATAAGGAGATTTGATGTTTGTGTATCAAACGCTTTTATGTAGAAAATAGTCTTCAGTTGACGCTGTCTATCCGTCAGCTATACGATGTGATTTATAACGATTATTATGCAGTCAAGCAGGATGAGTGGAACCGAGTGCCAGAAAGGAGTCATGTGGCACTCGGTTTTCACTGCCTACCCCGCAAGATATAGTAGTATGTATGTATAACTTCACGCTAATCCCATGCTGGGGTAGGCAGAGAGAACCAAGCGTAACATGATATAATCCATTTTTTATATACAACGTCCGAAGGCATATAAGCATACCGCCCACTTGATTTGTAGTGGCTACTATACCTATGAATGATGATGTAGTAGTAGATGCAGATTATAAATACGATAATAGGTCGTCAGTCGTGGTCTCAGGAAGACCACGGACGCTGCAAAGCATTCGAAACGTCAGGTTCAACAAAATAAATAAAACACGCGATACTTCCGTTAAAAATTGTTTAATCCAATGTATAACAATCGCGAAAACCTAAGACAATACGATAAGAGGTCTCTCTGAATAGCTGTCTATCAGTTTATCTTGTTTTGGCTATATTCCTTCCCTGTAAAAAAAAGACTAGAGATCTGAAAAAGAACAAATACAACTTGTACCTTATCACGGTATACACCATGGGAATGAAGCTCCTGTTAGAAGCTGGTAAAGTAAGGAGTGTTACTCGGTATTTTATTTAGAGTCAAAGCCAATCTCACCTGCACGTGGTATACCCTGCTAATTAATAAACGAAGCTCTTCCAAAAGAGAGGTGAGGCACATCGAAGTAGCCTGACTAGGGGAATACCTCGCAGAAGACCACAGTCATAACAACTCCCTTGAGGTTATTATGGGAGTGAGCAAGGTTACCAGTTTTAAGGAGTTGCTATGTTAGCAGCGATCCTTCTTATATAGAAAGCATTAATTGGCCATGGTACACGCCTCATATAAGGTGGATAAGTTTCCCTTCGAACATTGTATAAAAAATATAAATAAGTATCTTCGGATTAATTACACAACGCAATTTAGTCTCAAAGTAAGCGTACCTTGTGTTGTGGATAATAGACAAGTGATAAACATACGTAAATACATTTTATTTTTGTAAATACATACTTATGATACATAGAAAATACCCAGGCAACACAAACAGACATATTAATACACACAAAAGTTTGTCCTGTGTGGGAATCGATCCAACGAGCATTGGTGTCAAAGTAGCGTTACTAACCGCTGCGCCACAGAGCTCGTCTATATCGTATTGTAAAAAAATCATATAATATTCTTAATAACCTGCACTGAACTGAATGCTAGATTGTTAACACTGTACAAGCTATCTATAACTTGGGTACATTGATTTGGCCAGATCGAACTCAATTCAGTACAGACGTGCCTCGAATTTCCCATGACAGGATTATAGATATAATTTTACAAAAACCAATCTCGAGAGAGGCTGTAATCTACATTTCGATTGTCATCTTCCCCGTTATTCTAAAGGCGAGTTTAAGAGATGAAAGATTTATTCTAGGTTCGGCAAGACCTTAATTGGGGACTATTCAACTGCGATATTGGTAAAGGGCTGAAGGGTCACTTGCCGAAGGCGGTTCCCTGATTGACCTTCTGTTGCAAAGGAGCAGTAATTATAGAATTTTAAGGCGTTTTATTGCAAATTGAGGTATTTTAATCACTTGGTGCTAAGGCTGAGCCTACACTTGTGACGTCTAGATTTCGTATTTTGATTCAAAGCAATAAAAAATAATGAATAAAATATTTTTCGATGAATTGAAAGATGAACACAGCGCCCTCTAGTCCCAAACTAAGCAAAGCTTGTGCTATGGTTACTAGACAACGGATAAACATACCTTATATTGGTAAATACATACTTACAATACATATGTAACACCCAGTCCAAGACAAACAGACATTTTTATGCACAAAAATATTTGTTATCGAAAGCACCACCGGGCTTGCCAAATGACGAAACAATAACGAAACAGATATACAAAGCGACAGTGAAAGAATTTAGCGAGGAAGGGCTAAACTCACCACGATTAAATTCGTCGTTTTTTGTCAGATGGAAATGTCAGGAGTCCTGGGAGCCCGCGAGGGATTTGGCTTGAAGTTAAAGATAGTAGCAGGCATGTTACTTTTTCTACTTGAGGGTCTCTTTTTTTATATGCCGTCGGGAAGCATCGAACCATCCGACCCAATGATGTAAAATGGTTACCGTAGCCTATACGTGCTTGCAATACATGAAGTATCGCTCGCGCGTTACCATTCCTGCTAGCAGTAGCTCTTAGTACTCGTAGTTTACTGGTAACCCTACTCACTCGAACACAACAATTCTCCAGGAAGTGGTTGTAGTTTTCGGTGAAGTGATGGTATTTTTCCAGTCTACCTCTCTTAAAGATACCAGACCAAGGCAAATAGACATGTTCATGCACACAAATATTTTGTCGTGTGTGGGATCGAACCCACGTGCATTGTTGTTAGATTTGCATAACCGCTCCGATACCGGTATCTTCAAATATAGTCTCTTATCTGTGAAGACTCCGATTGTGTATCTCAGTGTTTTTAATCAAACGTCCAACTAAAAGTAACCAAGTTCAAATTTGTCCTTATTCGTCTCGAATAATTTAATTAATGTAAACCATCACAATATCTTTTTTCTCCGCGATGTCTCTCAGAAAGTTACGACATAAGGAAATTCTTCGTCCTACAGTTGGGGAACACGGGATGAAAATATTAATATATGTTGATTAATTAACGCTCCCCTCTTCCGGGAAATAAACAAGGCTAATTACAATGACAAAGTTAATTAAAACGAGCGAAAAAGATTGTGTTCCTTTTTTGCTACCACCAGACACACAATTGTGTTATGCAAATATTTCGGTGCTGACCTTTAAACAAAGCAACTTACTGAAAGCAAATCCCTTTCAAAAACAAATGAATTTGTGCTTAATTTCTTAAAATATTTTGCAGATGCATATAGTATTCAAATTGGTCGTATTTCATCAGTAAGGTCAAGTGGTCGTCAGTGGATCGGTGGAGTACAGTGGATTATGCTCACATTGACAGAATTTATACACGAAGCTGCGATGTATTGCTACACATTTTTTTTTTACATTTCTCACAGGTTGCATAGCTATTGTTTGAATTTGAGCGTGAGGTGTAATATAACACTAACAGGGTCTATTTCATTATTGTTTTTCTAGTGACAATTTCTGTTTGTTTTCAAAATGAGCACAAGGTCAACATCGGATCACCTGGATTATTTCTATAAGCAGTTCCACTCAAGACTAAGCGTTAAATTTAAAATAATAATCTTTATAATCGCGATATTTCATTATAAAATAAAATAAAAACTTCTAGAAACCTACTATTATTTTTTCAGGACGGTGAGAACAAAACACAGCAGACCGAATTGGGAAAATAGCAAATCACTCGAGGCCACCCTCGATTGATTTGCTATATGATTGCAATACGAGTTTTTTTATACAACATCAGGAGACATACATGCATACGGCCTACTTGATATAATATTATAAATATAGATAAAAAGAGAAAGGACGAATTTATAAAGTGTGTTATGCTACAGGAAGAGATGTTGAATGCAGCGATATTTTTAACTCTAACATTGGTACCTATTCCAATTGAAAGTTGCCATAACAAATACTACACGAAGGTACTATGCACATTTAAAATTTTAACATGTCTTTGTTTATGATATTAAATGGCCATTTGATTTCATTGATAATTGTAGTCAGTAAACATGTGTTGTTATTGGTAATTTTTAATAGAACTTCACGATTGGATTGGAGTGTAGGTCGGTACGCTCATCGTTCAAAATACTCCAGTCGATGAGTATATCGCATAGTTTGAGGTTTCTCGAATAGCAAGATCCCATGGCGATGTTGACAATGTCCGTATGGTACAGATTTGGCAGTACCACAGTGTGAGTATGTCTAAGAGCATACTATCATTAGTGATATTCCTTAACAATCATTAACTATGTCCATATTAATGGACAATTGGACATACATAATGACAATAAAGTAACAATATTGATTTGTGGGACTTTCACCGTAGTGTTACTACGATAAAATCTGTCGTCGCCATCAGGCTATTTCACCTTTATGCGATACGACGATAAAACGTACACTTTGTCAAAATAGCAGTAGAAGTTAATACATTTTTACACAAAATACTTTCACAAGCAAAATTTCGTAGGTCACAAAAAGTGCTGGCCCTTAAAATCCTCAAGCGCAAGGGTAGTCGAATGAGGAGCATGAAACGGTTCAGTTAGCGGGCTGAGATGGTCTATTGAAGTTCACAATGGGGCCAATCAACCGGCGCCAAGTCCCAAGACCTCTCACGTACTTACTTCCGAGTTGCCAGTTACAGAGATTGTAGGAAAAATTCCGACGCCAATCCACGATCATTGGAGGATTAATGATGTATTAATACGGATTTATCGGGTTAGGAAGTTTGTATTGAGTTTATTTCTGGCCGCTTCATATCCTTATCAGGATATGAGGTCCAGTGTAGTATCTTTTGTAGGCAAAAAATATAGAAAACTAAACCTTGTTAACCTATTCTTCTTGGCGTTATCTGGTTTTCTAATCCTTAAGATTAGGCGGCGTCCACTACCTAAGCCTAGGGATTCGGCGAAGATATTGATTTTGGTAAGAAGCGACTGTGAACCGTGGAGGTTGACGACAGTCGTTCCATGCAAATAACCCAGATCCATGCAAATAATACAGAGAGAAAACCAGACCTTTCTTAAGTAAAATAAAACGTTTTTACGAAATATAATTTCTGGAACGTAGTTTCCTAACGATGATTCCTTCACCGCTGAGCGAGTGATAATTACAAATATGTAGATAAATCCGAAAACCCGAATTTAGTGGTATATGTCAAGATTGGAACCGGGGTCCTATTGGTCTATATAGACCGGTTATTTATCCACTGGGCTATCACTGCTAGACCTTATTAACCGAACACGAAAAAGTAGGGGAACCTCCTAACATCCGTTTTACATTATTTTATTTTTAGAGTTCCGTACCTAAAAGGAAAAACGGAACCCTTATGGGATCACTTTGTTGTCCGTCTGTCTGTCTGTCCAGTCAATGGGTGGAGCTATCAAGCTGAAATTAATACAAAATACTCAGGTTCATAATCCCTTCGAGTAGTGAAAAAATTAAACTTCTAAGTCAACACAATCAATATATTTTTTTACGGAACCCTCAGATCGCGAGTCGGACTTGCACTTGATGGCTTTTTTTACTACCTAATCCATTTCGCATAAATTATTATGATTGTCCTTTTCAGAGATCCATACCAAAATACGAATAAAACACCTGGCCTCGCCTCTATGTTCAACTCTCAGTCTGTTTGTTCGTATTATTACATAATAGATAATAAGCCCGACGCAGGGTTAGGTGCAATGAAGCCGGTACGGGCAAGGCGTTTTGAAAGCACCTCTTGCTCAATGAGTGGGGCTCATTCGAACTAAAATTTTCTCATGATGTACATGCCAACTATAACTATCCTAACATACTACCTACTATCGACTTTGTATGAAAAAACGCAGGTACATAGCTACGAAGAATACAGCTTTTTAGAAGTGTTTGTTATTTTTTTCTATAAATGAAATAATTGGTGGCGGAAGCACACAAAGCAGGTTGGATGAAATTACATGTAAGTTTGACTTTCGCAAAATAACGCCTGAATCTATTAAATTTAAAAATGTTTGAAATAAGAAAAAACACTCGCAATACATTATCACTCGCGTGATACCACCTCTGCTGCTAACACAGCAACTCCTTAGGAACTTACTGGTGAGCTCACTCATACGCAGGAACACGACAACCCTCTAGGGAGTTGTTATTTGGCTGCGGTTTTCTGCGAGGTGAAGGTACTTCCCCAGACGGGTTGCTTCGATGCGTCCCACCTCTCTTAAAAACACCCAGACCAGACAAACAGACATGTTCATGCACACAAATGTTTGCCCTACGTGGGAATCGAACCCACGCGCGTTGGTATCAAAGTAAGGTAACAGCGTTTCACCACTGCGCCACCGAGCTCGTCAACTTACTAATTACGAACAACGCATAATGTTCATAACAAATTTAATTCATCCTTCCATTCATTCAGATTCTAGAAGTTCTACGATACTTTTGAATATACTTAATATT
Organism: Pyralis farinalis; assembly: GCA_947507595.1. NCBI lineage: Eukaryota > Metazoa > Arthropoda > Insecta > Lepidoptera > Pyralidae > Pyralis > Pyralis farinalis. The sequence continues at coordinate 20,083,187 of OX382270.1, forward strand.
TACCATCTTAATCCATCAGATAGAACAGGACAAAGTTAGAGTAACATCGCGGTACAGCGCAATCCGACGCTGTGTAGTAAATAGGTCGTCAGAAACTTGTGCCACCTGCACTACGTAAAGGGATTTCACACTATATTGAAATTCTGTGATACTAGATGTGCCCGCGGCTTCTAGGGCCCGGTACACTTTTTTTGTTTTTATTCAAACAACAAGTTAATAAATAGATATATGTAAAACTAGGCGTGCCCGCGACTTCGTCCGCGTTGAATATTATTTATATTTATTTTAATACATATAACATATAATTCGAGACTTTATATTAATTTAATTTAATAGGTTTTACTTTTTTAGTTTCCAATATGTCTACCTTAAGGCTGTATACTATATTGGCTGTGGTATTCGTAGATGACAACAAAATATATTGATTTTTAGGAATCCTACTCGAGAAAGTGCAACATATAATTAATTGGCTTTGAGAAAAGCATTCTTCTCTTAGGTCGATGCCAAAGGTCGAGAAAGTTTGTCCCTGGGATTTATTTATTATAAGGGCAAACGATACCTTTACAGGAAACTGTAACCTTTTAAAAGACATGGGCAAATCTGTTGATATCATCGGGATCCGCGGAATGTGAGCTAGCTGTCCGGCCGTGGGACCGGTGATGATTGTTGCTATAATCAGATTGTCTCGTAATTCCTTTATCAAAAGCCTTGTGCCATTACACATATTGGGAGGGCTTAAATTTCTCAACAGCATAATGGGAGTACCTACTTTTAATTTCAGTTCGTGTGGTGGCAAGCCGGCGGGATAGAGAGAATTTAAAAAATTCTTGTAGATAGTGCACTGTATCTTCGATGTTGCACACGTTATCAATAGATTTGTAACATTTAAAATCACCTGGTACTTTTTCAATGATCATTTTGTTTATCTCATTTACTGAGCTGTTTTTCGGTCAGACGATCGCCCTCGAATAGAGCCAATCGAAATTTCTTTCTGTACGATGTTCGATGTCGGGATAGATTGTCTCTATAAGGATTTCTAGACTGTGAACAGTTTGAGCCAATTCATTATCCAATAATACTTGGAGGCTATGTGAAATTGGAGATGGTAATTTTCCGCTTCCAAGTTTAAGTAATTTTTGTGAGAAATTGTCGTTGCCGTCATTACTTAATCGTGCTCTCATATTCGTACGCAAATTGAGAGTTTCAATTGATTGCCACAAAGGTGATGATTTGAGGCACGCTTTTCTGAAAAGAACTTTTTAACTGGAACAGAAAAAATTTGGTATGAAAAAGTCAAAACATTCAATGTCGGTAGCGCGCGAATGAGCCGCGCGGGTACCTATCTCATAGATGTGCGCCGCGCCGCCCGCTGCCACGCGCCGTGGCCGCCGGTGTCGCAAGCAAGGGATTGAAACACAGAACAAAGTCCGTAATATCTTTGGAATGGAATGTCCGATTTCGTTAATTCAAAGAGTAACCTACAGGCATTGAAACACTCTTGAATACGAAATGATTTATTTGGATAAGGATTAATACCAAGGTACGAATAATGTGGCCTAGTTCGTACCGGTGTTACTATAGCATATTTTAAGATGAAAAAGTAGTTATTGTGACGTAACTGTAATAGTTAGACATATGGTATCGCGGACTTTTTTGTAGATATTGATATCCTCTATAAAACTGTAGTACATTACTTTGCTCTATTGTCAATAGTTTCAGCAGCGTACGCGGTATAAGGATTTTTTGGTATCTTTTTCACACATTATCGAAGTTTTCATACGGATCCCTAACTATTTTCAAAATATTTTATAGCCTATGTTAAGCATTTATATTGTAGCATTCTAATGGTGAAAGAATTTTTGAAACCGGCCCAGTTGTTTTTGAGTTTATTCATAACATACATACAAATCTTTTCTCTTTATAATAATAGTATAGAAGTAGAGATAGTATAGATAAACACTATCACAATATGTTCGCGCTCGCTTCGCTTGCTCGGAAGTATGAAATGTATACTCTCTGTTTTTGATGGTTTTGATAGTTTACAAATAAAAACCAGTTTAGAATGCGCAAGCTTGCATTGCCAGAGGAATATCTGGCTCGTCAACTATATAAGAATTCAATTTTTTTTTTTTATTTGTCAGACATTTTGACCATGTCCCTTAAGAGATAGGAACGGTGTTCCTGAACATTTCTATTCTACTTTTTTATGCTGAATTCGAATCTGAAGTCAAAATTCGAATATTCGAAAAAACGCACACACACAGACAAACGCACAGACAAATGCACACACAGACAAACATATAGATTTCATATAGGAACGGTGTTCCTGAAAATTTTGAAAATGGTCTATACCATTAGAAGCTAGTGCTTATTACACCCAGAACTAATAATAGACGTGTATTACTGGTCTTCTTCTTCTTAGCTTTATCCAGTTTCCTAATCCATTATTAGGATTGGCAGGGCTCGCTACCCATACCTAAAGACTTGGCGAAGATACAGATTTTGACATGGAGCGACCGGCGTCAGACCTCCACAACCTATAGGGAAAACCAGACATTTCTTAAGTTAGGTCACACGTCTATCGAAATATAATTTCTTGGACGTGCGGGTTTCCTCACGATGATATCCTAGAGCATGTGATAATCTATACATATAAATAAAATTGAAGTGTCTGTCTGTGATTTCAAAATAAAGCCTTTATCTTAAGCTCATATTATTATTTTCACGTTACCAAAGCCTAAATACGCATTTTTAACTTTTTTGTCTGTCTGTCTGATTGTTTGTCCGGGCTAATCTTCGAAATGGCTGAACCGATTTTAACGAGACTTTCACTGGTAGGTAGAGAACTGTTCAGAGCAGAATATAGGGTACTTTTTATCCCGTAAATATTTAGGGTTCCTGCGTAAAAAATGAAAAACTGTTAAAATTAGGGGGAAAATATCTTCCCCTTCGGGGGACTTTGCAATTTTATTTTTATTATTTTCATAGAATACGTGTTTTTTGTAAGATAAAATAACTACGCATTTTTTATGTAATATAAATAAAATACATATACGTTGCCTCCCGTAAAGGTCAACAGATGGCGCTGTACGAAAATTGAATCGCTCGTTTCGAATTCGCATTTCGATTTCGCTTATTTATCGGGCCAGTCTAACCAGAAAACCCAGTCCAACCCGTCCATTGAGTTTTCCCATCCAGTCTGAACAAACTGTTATGTTTATTCAATCCACCAAGCTGTACAGTCTGTCCAGCATATTTTCCCGCTTCAGTCAGTGCAGTCTCTTATCTCTTAAGTCAGTCTCTTTAGTCCGTCCAGATGCTTCAGTCAGTCCAGTCCCTGTAGTCTATCCAGTGTAATTGGTTTGACCAGTCACTCTCGTCTGTCGAGATCCATCAAAGCTACCAATCTCTCAATTCCAGCTAGCTTGCTTATCCCGCTATATTATGTACCGTAACTTCGTGGGATAAAGAGTAAATTTTCAAATACGTTGTTACGGTTATGGCTAACGCATGAAGGAAATAACTTATGGAGAGCCAATGGGACCGATATTACGTAGTAACTCAATTTACTGCTGCAGTTCGGGGGATAAAGTAGATCGCGAAGCTCTTATTGACTAGTTCGTGTATGGACATCACGCCACTTATCAACTCATAGGTACAAACTTAAAATATTCTTGCATTGGTCAATATCATCGAACCACTGAGTTATTTATGGTCTAAAACACAACGCTTTTGTGAATGCGGAGTGCCTTAATGTGTAGTCTTGTGGTTTATAGTAGTTCTTGGACTAACATAATCATAAAACGTCATTTCAACCTTGTGAGCTGATCGAGGTAAAGACTTGCAGCTGAAGACGAATGTGTTTCTAAAGATGATTGTGATACTTAACCCGACGCTTTAACCCACGACATGTTTTCTACCAATTTTACCATAGAATAAACCAGGGCTCCAAAATATTCATACTCACTAAAATTGGGACGAGTAAAGAGAGGCTGTTTCGAAGAGCGCGATCAATTTTTAATTTAAATAAACACCGATCAAGTTCCAATCAGACGAAGCCATACGAAGGGTTGTGGGCGACCCTGTAAAAAACATTACTTGTATGGGTATACATACCCTTTAATTTTTAACTTGTTTTAATTTCCCTTGTCTATTGTTACAGTGGTCATAGAAAATAATCATAGAAGAAAAATAAAAGGGCCTTATAGTCAAATTTTTATAGCATATCTTATTCGTAAGGCATCCATTCCCAAATATTACTAATTAAGAAAGAGTGGAGAATGTATGTATGTATATCTTCACGCCAAGTCCCTTGCGGGGTAGGCAGAGAGAACCGAGCGCCAATATACGCGGTCCTTACATACTTCACTCGCTTCTGTGACATTCATAGCTCTTTTCATGCACGCTCGCCGGTTCCTGGGGATCCTGACATCACCTTCTGATAAAACACGACCAATTTGGTCATGGTAGGTTGTCTCGGTCTTCCTCGGCTTCTACATCCTTCCACTTTTGCATTGTATATCTGTTTCGTCATTCTTTCGTCCCGCATTCTTTCTACATGTCCGAACCAACGGAGCATGCCCTTTCTTATCTTAACACCGACACTCTCTTTCAGACCAACTCTTTCTCTCACGTCTTCATTACGAACGCGGTCAGCAAGCGTTATGCGACAAATTTTGCGCAATTCTCTCATCTCGACCGCATTTATTCTACTTTCATGCTCGCTCTGCCATACCCAGCTCTCACTTCCATAAGTTAGCGTTGGGATTAGCACCGCGTTGTGTACAGCGATTTGTGCCTTCTGGCTTAGATTTCGGCTGCCTAGAAGTTTACTCAACGCTCCGTTCACCCTATTCCCGGCACTCACTCGTCTCTCCACGTCAGCGGTGTACTTTCAATTGCTGCTAAAAGCACTTCCAAAATATACAATCTCATTCACTAGCTCCAACACTACATCGTCAACCATAATCCTAATGTTCGTTCTAGTTGTCTCACTTTCAAATACCATTATCTTGGTTTTCTTCGCATTCAATTGTAAGCCTTTCTTTATACAATCATAGTCAGTAACTAGTGTTTGCAATTCGGATGGTGATTTTGCTTACGCTTATGATACCGCGTCATCTGCATAAAGCAGGAAGTTGACCACTGAGTCACCCATTCGCATTCCCACATTCATATTTCTTATTCTCTGAAGACAACTGTCCAGCCATACAATTCTCTAAGCGACTCGTAATGGCTGTGTGCGTTGCTGTGATCACAGATGTCACAGCTTTGACATCATCTACTGCGATCACGGCTTTTTGTTTGATATTCTATAAGGCTGTAAGCGTACGCGAGGCTGTTTGCCTTGTAGAATTCCAATTCCAAACGCAGCCTTGCGGCGCTAGTGTCGCGCAACCATGAAAAGCGACACTAAGGAATTGCAATTTTATGTTCAAGGCTATAACAGCCGATGTTTCCGAGGATGTAAGGATATTTGCTCTTACAGAATTGCATGGCAGATACAGGATGAACAGCCGAGCCGACAGCACGCATCCCTGTCTGACACCAATGTTGACATCAAACTAGGGCGACAAGCTGCCGTCCACCCGCACACATGCTGTACAATCCTCATAAGTGGATTGCCCAGCACGGAGTAGGTCACCGGTCAATCCCATATCCGGGCAAAATGTTCCAGAGATTCTTTCGCACGACCCTATCAAATTCTTTCTCAAAGTCCACAAAACCGCAGAAAACCTTCTGGTCTAAAGCCAGATGCTTCTCTACGATGTTGCGGAGTGATAAAACTTGATCCGTACATCCTCTGCCGCTTCGAAATCTACCCTGTGCTTCCTAAAGCATTCCATCGGATTTCACCCTCATTCTCAAAGAGTGGAGAAGAGAATATAATAATGACAGACAATAATTCATAGCTCATTTCATGTACACTCGCCAGTTCCTAGCGCTCCTGACATCACCTTCTGGTAAAACACGGCCCATTTTGTCATTGTAGGTGAGTCTTGGTTCTCCCTGACCAAGAGACCTGGCGTAAAGATATACATATCTACATACAACAAGATAATAAATATATTATGAAATAATATAATGATAATAAAATTAATAATAATATTATAATATAAAATATGCAAGGTGTATCTAAGCACAGGCAAAATAAAGAATTTGAGTTTGTGAGAGAGAAAACACAAACTCGTAGTCAAATGTAATTGAGTATCATCAGTTTAAAGAAATAGTTTTCGATTGTCATATAGACGGCAGGTTAATCCAAATTTGCTTCTTCTTGATTCATGACTGACATAACTTGGGGCATAACGCATGACCAAGAAAGACTGACCAAGACCAAGTTACCAAGTGACACAGTGACCAAGACCAACCAACAACTGAGAAGACCAAGAAGATGCTCAACGGGCAGGTGAGTTGGCGCTGTGTTTAAATATGATTATGAATCACAAACACCGCAATCACAAAATTAACACCAATGGACAAACCGACCAATTATCCAATGATCCTTGGTTCAAATCATAGTTTGGGCATATACTACTAAATACATATTTGTAATTATCACTTGCTCGGCGATGAACGTAAATATTCCAAGGAAACCAACGTCAAAGAAATTATATTTCGAAAGGCATATGACCTAACCTAACAAATGTCTTGTTATCCCTGTGGGTTGTAGAAGTCTGACGGTAGTTGCTCTATGTGAAAATCAGTATTTTCGCCTAATCCTTAGACTTAGAATCGGACCAGGCTAATCCTAATGGATTTGGAAACGGGTTAACGCTAGTAAGCAATCACAAAGTGTCACAAAGTTACAAACATATATAAACCATTATCTAAATATAGAACTTTAAGGCCGTGTTTAGTTCGGCTAGTTGGATGTAATCGAGACGGTCTTCGCGAGTCGCCGAGGCGGTCACTCGATCGAAGAGGCTGCCGCTGACAGGTAATCGATGCGGTTTGCTAGTTTATTTGGCTATCGTTCCGCTCTCGACATGTGTATCTACTCGATATAATCGATTCCGACCCCGGCTTAATATGGTTATGAATCGGAGCGTATTCGATTACACAGATTTCGATACGACTGCACATTTGATAGCGCACGGAGAGCGCATTGACGCACTTGCGACTTAAGTGTGTTATAAATAAAGTTCCTTCTATATTTGAAGTATTTTTCGTCAAGTTACGTATCCATCACAACTAAATACACAAGGTAGTTCATTTCCAGCCAAGTGTGAAATAGCTTCTAGGTTGGAAACAATACTGCGCGGATTTTTCTGGGGTTTACACTTTATATCTCGACGTAAAGTTTTTGATATTTTCTTGTAGACGAATGAGAATGTTTAACATAATTTTATGAGTAGGACCACACGGTTTAACATTGCCTTTCTAGAACTGCTAACGTGGTGGACAATCATGACGTCCTACTTGATGGTAAGCAGCCACAGTTACCCAGAAGGCTTGTAACACCAAGCGCATTACTGTCACATTTCCGATCTCGTAAATACTTCTTGACCCCTTTTGTAAAAGTACCATGTGCTAGAGGCAAACTTGCTAGTCTAACTCTAAAGCATTTTAAATTATTTAGTAGGTAGTATGTTTGGTCGACACAAAAAATGTCACAGTATAATATAAAAGCTTTTTGTGATCTCTCTAAAGGTCAAAAACTTTCATCCCTCCCTAGCATTTAAGACATGCTTAATAAGAGCCTTACCCTTGCATCAGTAGTGAACTTATACGTCACTGCTAGTCCTGGCTACACAGGACATGCAGTGACAAGAATATATAATGTCCTAATTAGGGGAAAAACTCGTTCTAAGTAATTTGGTCCATAATAACCTATGAACGCATGCTATACTTTAAAATATCAGCCCTTCTACTCACATAACTTAAATGCACTTGTAGGAGCACAACAACCCTTCAGGAGTTGTTATTTGCCTGTGATTTTCTGTAAGTTGTAGGTACTGTTTTATACTTATTCTCTTACTATTGTGCTTATTCCCGCTAAAATATTTTCAAAAAAAATAATAGCTGAAAATGCTGAAGACCTGAGTTTGCTTTACGGATAACGGCGCATTATATCTACTCGTACTAAATTAATCCGATTAAACAAGGCTGGGCTCGACGCTAGCTTATCGGATCTCGGCGCTTGGCAAAATTTTCATAAGACTTATCTAAACATAGTACATAGACTGGTAGTGAAGTAAGTAAATAGAGAACACTATTCAAGGCGGGTCTTCCTCACAAATACTATAATATAAAAACTCGTATGTTTTTATGGCATTTTTCCTAATCCATCAGGATCAGCGGAAACCGCTGCTTAAGCCTAAGGATTTGACGAAGATACTGATTTTTACATGGAGTGACTGCCGTCAGACCTCCACAAGCTCGAGGGTTAACCAGACTTTTCTTAGGTTAGGTCACACTTCTTTCGAAATATTATTTCTTGGACGTGTGGGTTTCTTCACGAGGTTCTTCCTTCAGAGTAAGTGATAATTACAAATTATAAATATGTACATAAATACTAAAACACGAATTTAGTGGTACATGCCATGATTCAAACCGGGGACCAGTTGGTCTCTAGGCCCGTTATAGGTTATCACTACTCATATGGAATTTTATTCAGCTGTTTGTAAAATAAAATTTATATTGTGCAGATGGTATAGGATAATCCTAGCCGCAATCAAAAAAAAATATTTGAGACGGAATTACTGAAACTGAAAAAACTGACTGAAAACCAAAAGCCATGGGGACGTGAAAAGCGGGAAAGCGGCGCGATCCGGCGCGGTGTGATCGCTTTTTGTGCGAACAGATTTTGCAAAAGTATCATTTTTTATATAGTTTCAATTTGTCGTAAAATAGTAAGTTCATTTTCTAGACATAATTATCAAGATAAATCTGATTTCTTTTGTCTTCGGTCTACTTCAAGGCTTATATAGTCAAGATTAATATATCCAAAATGGAAGCAATGAAACCGATAATGCACAGTACGTTCAATTGCGATACATAGACCACACACGAAATTTGCTAGTTTTATAGGTAGGTATATATATTTTTTTTATACCACTAAGGTGGCAATCAAGCATACGGCCTGCCTGATGTTAAACAGTCACCGTAGCCTATGGACATTTGCAACACCAGAGGCGTCACTCATGCGTTGCCGACCCTCTAAAAACCTCTTCACGCATTTCTTGAAGAACTCCATGCTGTAGTCCCTTGGAAAAACCTCGGCTGGGAGCTCATTCCACAGCTTGAGTGTTCTCGGAAGAAAACTTCTCTGGAACCGCACCGTAAATATAATATGAAATATATTTTCATTTCATTTTACTTTGCAAAGCGAATCTGAAGTAATTACCGCTGTTAAGGTTTATATAGAAAAAGAAGACTAATGTCTCTAAGTAGCTAACATTTTATAAATCTCTAAAAATCACGAAAATCTTAACACCATGACCGCAAAACTTTATTTGTCTACGAAAGATCTTCTTCTTCCTCCTAGATCTTCGTTATCGCGTTTCCTGTAGGAGTAGCGGGGTCCGCTGCTAAGCATACGAATTTGGCAAAGATACATTTTTTTTACATGGAGCGACTGACCTCCACAACCCTTAGGTAAAACCAGACCCTTCTTAAGTTAGGTCACATATCTTTCGAAATATAATTTCTTGGACTAGCGGGATTCCTCATTATGTTTTCCTTCACCATCGAACAAGTCCTGTTTGGGCGCGCAATATTTATAGTCTTTAAGTATGTATGTATGTATGTATATCTTCACGCCAAGTCCCTTGCGGGGTAGGCAGAGAGAACCGAGCGCCATTAGACGCAGTCCTTGCATACTTCACTCGCTTCTGTGACACATAGCTCTTTTCATGCACGCTCGCCGGTTCCTGGGGCTTCTGACATCACCTTCTGATAAAACACGACCAATTTGGTCATGGTAGGTTAGTCTCGGCCTTCCTCGGCTCCTACATCCTTCCACTTTGGCATTGTATATCTGTTTCGTCATTCTTTCGTCCCGCATTTTAATCTAATTAAAGTAATTTTTATTATTTTTTTAATATATTGTATTGGAAAACTCCAAATAATTGTAAAAGTGCCCAATAAACATATTTGCTTTCTTTCTTTCTTTCTTTACAATTATAAATATGTACATAAATCCGAAAATACAAATTTAGTGGTACATGCCCATGCCTGGATTGGAACCGGGGCCCAATTGGTCAATAGCTCGGTTCTTTATCCAATGGCCTATCAGTGTTCTTAAGTACGAAATAATTAATTAACTTGCTCTTGCTCTTGCTACGAAAAATATCCCTTTATAAACAAAGTTGGGTTGAAGGAAAATACGCCGTACGTGAACTCACTATTGACTTTAACATACACACTTTTTTTTTTATATTCATGGGAACTAGTGCAATCAATCAATCAATCATTTATTTATTTGCTGAATGCAGTGCAAACTTAGTTACGAGTATGTCTTCCAGCGAAGGTACGCGAGACCGATTCGTGCTTGACCGCGCTTTTTACATATATTCTTAGTAATGGTAATTCTCTCTGCCGACCTCGTAAGGCAATTGATGTGGAAATAATAGTAATAGTAGGTAATTGTCAGTCAATATATTAAACACTTGTATAAGGAAATTACCAAATCGTGGTCCGATTCTAACATTCGTTTAGATCGTGATTTTTTAATCAAATATCTGAGATATTGAATTACATTCTAGTTTTGGGATATGTACTCAGAGGATATCAACTCTATTACTAAGACCCGGCTGTGTGTTCGTCTATCCGTTCGTCCGTAATAGAGCTGTATCATTGGAACTGTAACACAGACATGAAAGTTTCACCAAGTATATTACTACGGCCGCCACCACATCAACTCTTACTCATTCACTACAGGGATATGGGTCTTCCTTCAACCGAAGGGGTTCAGAGCATTCTCCACCACGCTGCTCAAATGCGGATTGGCGGAGACCAGTGTTTTCAAGCCGCCCGAGGGCCACTGACTAGCTTAACAACTGTCATCTATCGACAACAGCCGGGAACGACGGATTAACGTGCCCTCCGAGCACGGAGAAACTCGAGATAAACCCCTCCATAGACAGGCTGCGGTCGACGTTGTTTAAGCTGCATGTTTGGTTAGAATGACACGCGCAACGACGCCATCGAGCTCTCATTACTATGGCCGCTATAATAAAAGAGGTACAAAATTAATTAGGTACGCGAGAAACGTGTTTTACGCCATTTTTTTTACACGTAAGGAACCCTTGATGTGCGAATCCAAATGATTTTGGCCAAATTTTATTATATCACGACATATAAACTATTACAACCGTATTACATTACACGACATGATATTTTTTTACCATATCTTGTGATAAAGAAAGAGAAGTTATAGTCCAGTGGATAAGGAACCGGTTTATTGATGTACCACTACATTCGTGTTTTCAAATTTATGTACATTTTTATCTCTAGCTTGGCGGTGAAGGAAAACATCGTGAGGAAACTCACACGTCCAAGAAATTATATTTCGCAAAACGTGTAACCTAACCTAAGAAGATCTGGTTTTCCCTATAGGTCGTGTAGGTCTGACGGCAGTCGCTCTATATAAAAATCAGTGTCTTCGCCAAATCCTCAGACCTTGGTAGCGGATCCCGCCAATATTAATGGTTTAAGAAAATGGGATATCGCGAAGAAAAAGAGAACTTGTGGTAAAGAAACAATAAAGTGAATAATAAAATATATAACAACAAATAAATTAAAGAATAAAATGCAAATCTAAATATTATTGTTATGGCAACAACGCTGAGGCAAATTTTTGTACACTTTTTAATAAGTTGACCATTCACAGCATACTTTTTCTTTGGAATAAAAGTGAAGGGGCTTATCGCTAACTCGTGACATAGGAACATTAAAAGTGCCGCGTCATGCCCGGGCTATCTTAGAAATGGGGTGACTGGGCACGGGTGGAACTAAATTAATTGGCGGTCTTTGGACATGTCCCTACAATCACTCTTCGGAGAACTTCATTTCTGCCATGTCCGTCCTAAGGAGTGAGTCTAAGGTTTTGTTAAGGCTTACATCGATAGCTTTTATAGGTTACGTTGGTACCTATTCTATTTACAATATTGTTTATTTATAAACCATAATCTCATATGCAAAGTTGAAAAATATACATATTTTCTACATAAAACGTAAGTAAAGTACGTTAAGTTTATCGTTAATTGACAATCTGTATATATTTTTATTAAAATGATTCCATGTATTTAACCTCAGTGACTGAAATAAAATTCTATGAATTTTATTATAAGAAATTATAAAACTAGTCAATTAGATGTTCATAAATTTTGATTAGCTTTTTACAAAGAGTAAAAGAAAGTGTTTAATATGCAGATGCGGACAGAGCTGCTTTAAGCAATTTATTATACGATCATATACAGTTTACAAAAAATAGCAAGCCGATGTATCCCTGCTTCTAATATTCGCTGAATTTTGATTTTTACGAGCACACATTATGATTTCATAAATACACTAAGAGGTAATACTGCCATAGGTCTAGCAATTCGAATTCTAGCACCTTGATAATTAGTAAAAGGTTCAAGCTGGGAAATTTATTTACGCATACACATACAGTATGTCTCTGCGTATGTTTGTACGTACACGAGCATAATAAATACAATCACATTATGTGTAACGATAAAAAAAACAATTAAAGGTATGTAAGCTATAATTGTTATTTTTTATTGTTTAAATCTCTCTAACCATACATTTTAGCTTTCTGTTTGCGAGTAAGTAAATGACTGTTGCATACGGATAGACAGACGAACACACCGAGACATATAAAGAAACTATACGGATTTGTTGTTTATTATAGAACCCTAAAAACCCGGTCGAATACCACCCTGTGAACTTTACATTTCTTACATAACAACTTACAAGTTTCATCAAAATTAGGGCATCATCGGTTCGATAATTAAGCGCGGTTTCCACTGCGCCTGCAGCGTACTCCGCTTAAATCACATTGGTACATTGCAAAATGCTTACAAAATGCTTCCGGTATAGAGTGCAGCGGAAAGGATAGAACGAGTAAAAATAGTTTAAAACGACAAAACTGACTACGTTCAGCTAGCTATCCAAGATTACATTTCTATGTGCTCACTCCCTTCCATCAACAAAGGACTAAGCGAAACGAATAAATCAGGTAGGAGCATATCTTGTGTCAGTTTTGAATGTAAATCAATAAACTACTTAATGTCGCATAAAGCCCCCTCCCCCTCACCCCACCACAACGTAGTGTTTTGGCGCCTAAATATCTCAGCAATTCGAGCCTAATGGGAGGATGTTTTAACAAATAAGCCGTCTTGTTCCGTGAACTAGCCATTAAGAGCTGCGCGTTTTGCTTTACCATATTAATAGAGGCGAGTTCTTTTTGCTACGCAAAATCAAGTCATTCGGTCTACATAGGTTATTTCTTTTATGCATTTTGCAGTGATATCTCGCCTTTATATTCCAAGTAAACACTAATTTAACAAAGGGAAGATTGAGTTAATGTCAATAAACGGGTAGCATACAGCAATATTCGTTTATGCTATTTTGTAGCGAACTTATTGCCCTCACAGAAGTACACACAACGACACCTAGACTGTTTGACCTTTGCACAAATTTGTATTGTATTTGTAAAAATGATGCTGCATGACGTGTCGCTGTGTATCAACGGATGCACTGCTTCGTGCACACGGACTACGTAGTCATAAATTACCACGGATGCCAAGACAATGATATTTCTCTAATAGGTACCCGTAATGAGATTTTTTGAAGTGAAAATATCTTTAGCGGCGTTGTGCACTTTTTGGGATGAGTAAAAAATATTAAACTCGCGTCAGGACACGTGACCCTGGCCGTAAGATTTTGGTGAGAATTAGAACTTAAGTTCGCTGCAGCGCTAAAACATTAGTTACCTCTAATTAAACAATTAAAAAATGAAGCGCTAGATCGTTCATAGGGCATTATTTTCTCGCTGCAAAACGTTGTAAGCGCCATGAAATTCTTGGCGTTTTTTTTGGAAGTGCACAGTATAACAGACCATTTTCGTTTCAATGCGTGACTATGGATTGTCTATGGACCCGTGCAATTGTAAAAATAGTCTGTAGTCAGGCTATCCATTTTTACAGATCCACTTGATCACGGTATATGTTGAAAGAGATTGCAAAAAATGAGGAGTTCGAATCGAATTTATGGAAAGTGAGACATCACTTTATGTGGCCAGGGATGACTATCTATACCTAGTGCAAAATTATGGACGAGATCCAGCGCAGGGTAGTTGATGAGTTCAATGTACGCGTGGATATTATGTCATCTTCGGCGAATACAGCGAGTTTATGCAAGTTTGTTGATATGCGTTGCGTGGAGTAGGACTCTGTCGTTAGTCGAGAGATGAAGATATGGAAACTGAGTAGAGTATGCTTACGGATAGCGACGAAAGCGTGTTACTGCCGCAGAATTACAACTTCAGGCAAACATTTATGTGAACGAACATATATTTGTCTTGGTTTAGATGTTCTCTATATATTGCAAGTAAATATTTACAAAAGAAAAGTTGCTTATCAGTTGTACCATTGCCAGTACAAGCTTTCCCTAGTTTGAGATTAGATGGCGCTGTGTAATATTTCCGAGAATATGTTTATTATAAAGTGTCTTGTTCCTCTTTTGACTTGTAGGCTCCCGTCACATAGTCAACATGTTAACTCCGTTGATGTAAAATTCCAAACATTAACCCGTCGGTGCGGGGATAGTAGTATACCTATTGTGCGGACAATACCTTTCTACTTACTAAAATTACCTATTACCATAAAATTACCATTACGCACACGTTTTTCATGCAGTCTATAAACTATAACTACTCTAATCTAAAAAACAACCGTGTTAACTAACATCTTCGTTGGAATTCCACAGTGGAGGCAAACTCCTGAAAGTTTAGTTGAAACTTAATTTGGCTGGACTGTCCGTCGACCGCTCTAGTGGAAAGTTTTAGTTACCATGTACCTAGTAATACTAATGGAAAGCGAATGAAATCCCTACGAACACAACTTAAATCAAATATGTATGTATATGCAGCAAACAAAATTTGATTGGTAAGCATATCAAGTCCCATACTTACTACAACATAGATTGACTGTTATCTATGTGTGCATTTTGTTTTTATGTTTCGCATTTCAAACTGTAATAATATGATAAAAAAATATTAAATGTTACTATAATTATATTTATTATGTTATTATAACGGGAATTTTCATGGTAAACATGTTTAATGACCCACGCACCCTTTTTAGGGTTCCGTACCCAAAGGGTAAAACGGAACCCTATTACTGAGACTCCGCTGTCCGTCCGTCCGTCCGTCCGTCTGTCACCAGGCTGTATCTCATAAACCGTGATAGTTAGACAGTTGAAAACACAGATGATGTATTTCTGTTGCCGCTTTAACAACAAATACTAAAAAATAGAATAAAATAAATATTAGAGGGGGCTGCCATACAACAAACGTGATTTTTTTGCTCCTTTTTACTCGATATTGATAACAGCAACAGGCGACGCTTGAAATATTCACAGAATATTTAGTTATATATTCACTTTAAGAATAAATAATTAAATTAAAATAAAACAAATATTTAAGGGGTGCTCCCATACAATAAACGTGATTTTTTTGCCGTTTTTAGGGTTCCGTACCCATAGGGTAAAACGAAACCCTATTACTGAGACTTCGCTGTCCGTCCGTCCGTCCATCTGTCACCAGGCTGTATCTCACGAACCGTGATAGTTAGACAGTTGAAATTTTCACAAATGATGCATTTATTTCTGTTGCCGCTATAATAACAAATACTAAAAAATAGAATAACATCAATATTTATTTTGAGATGTTAAAAGGCTCAATCAAATCTCAAATCAAAAATTTTGTTCGCCATTTAATACCCACGTGCGTCGGTGTGATTTATTTAAAACCTATTTTACTGGTCGTAATTGCTTCCATGATGTGATTTAATTATTTGACATATTAGTAGTATTCGGTGTGTACTGAGCATCCATAAAGAGGTAGACAGATATGGGTTATATCTTATATCTTAATATATATACCTATATATATGGTGTTCTTAAATAATATGCCCAAATTGAAATGGGAAATAGTATTATGTATGCTGATTATAATAATAAATATATTTTATGCCGCACGTGTTACAAATTCTTTCATACAAAAAAAATCCATCATAAAAAATAGCTTTCTGTTGTATGAATCCAACCACCTAGGAAAATACAAGTATGTCACGCGACACGGTACGCAGGTACGCAGGCGCGCTTAGCGGGCCTTCGTAGAAACGCTAACCGCGCATGCGCCATCCATGTACCCACCGCGCTGCGTAGTAGATGGCGCACGCGTGGTCAGTCTGTTCCGAGTGTCGCACACTACACTACTACGCGTGACCGTAATCATGCCTGGACGTTGTTACTCTAATCAGGAGTATCTCCAAATGGTACTTTGTTATCGCGGGTGCAATAACATCACTGCAAAGATTCGGAATACGAGTGAGCCATCACACCATCCTCGGCACAGTATACAGGTTTCGTGAACATGGCAGTTACTTAACGATGAAGGCTTACATCCATACCACTTCACTAGGGTACAAGAACTCATGCCACAAGATCATGCGCCTCGTGTTGACTTCTTTCGTTGGCTTCATGCGGAGCGCCACAACATTTTGTGGACAGACGAGTTAACCTTCACACGCAGTGCGGCCCGATCATTTCCAACGCAGATTTAAAATACAACACTCGGTGACAGTGTTAGGACCAGTTTTTTTAGAGAGACTGAATGCGGATACCTATCTTCACCTACTGCAAACACAAGTGGACAGTATGCTGGAAAATGTTCCACTTGAACATCTAAGGGGTTTATACTTCCAGCACGATGGAGCACCAGCCCATTACGCCTTGCGTGTTCGCGAGTATCTGGACGTTACATACGCCATGAGGTGGATAGGAAAGGGAGGGCCAGTCCAATGGGCTCCCGGTTCCCCTGATATAACGCCGATGGATTTTTTTATGAGGTTGTGTGAATCTGTGATGGAAAGTTTGTGACCTTTTTTAAGTTAAGTTTAAGTGGATCAGCTGTTATATCTGGTAAGTGTTCTAAATTTCCATTTTATTTAACTAGATAGGTAGCGAATGTGAACGCACATAAGCGACGTCTCTGGTGTTAAAAATGTCTAAATGCTACGATAACTACTTACAATCAGGAAGAGAGCACCTAAGCTTGTTTGCAACCTTAGTGGTGTACCTTTTCCTATGTCGAACCTCGTACACAATTACCAACAATAGACATATCATTTTTTTTATCGTTCCCATAAACAAACTTAGAATAATATTCTAAGTAAACAAACCACTCATGAAATACCTACCTAATTCGTTGAAAATGTATCTAAGTGTAAACTAATCAGACTTAGTGATGGATGTTTGTCATATGAAGCAAATCAGCTGTTTCATCTGTTTCATACTTTGGATCAGGCGCATCTTTGTTTTTTACTACGTCGGGAGACAAATAAACATACGGCCCACTTGATGTAAAGTGGCTACCGGAGCCTATGAACGCTCGCACTAAGGTTTATCGCACGCGGGTTGCCACCCCCGTTGCTCACACAACAACTCCTCTCACTGCCTTCTGGTAACATCACTCACTCACATAAAATCAACAACCCTCCAGTAAGGTTATTTTGCTGCGGACTTCCCCTGTCGGACTGCTTTGATGC
Source organism: Pyralis farinalis (assembly GCA_947507595.1). Taxonomy (NCBI): domain Eukaryota; kingdom Metazoa; phylum Arthropoda; class Insecta; order Lepidoptera; family Pyralidae; genus Pyralis; species Pyralis farinalis. The sequence continues at coordinate 20,100,967 of OX382270.1, forward strand.
GCCCTACCTACCTATGTAAAAAACATTGTTAGGTGATGTATCAGCTGGCATAGTCACAGCCGTCATAGGTATTTCTTTTTTGTATACAACGTTGGGAGGCGTACGGTCGACCTGATGTAAAGTGGTTACCGTAGCCTATAAACGCGTGCAACACAGGAAGTATCGCTTGCGCGTTGCCAACCCCGCTACTGATACAGAAACTCTTCAAGAGCTCACTCGTAACCTTACTCACTCGCAGGAATAGTTGTTCTTTGGCTGCAGTTTTCTGTGAGGTGAAGGTACTTCTCCTAACGGACTGCTTTGACGCGTCCTACCTCTCTTCACTGAGCCTTCCGACTGGCAACTGTCAGGAACTCGGGACAGGCTGTGGTGGTCGCTGCGTAAATGGCGTGTTCGATTAGACCCGCGACCCGTGCATCGACCCCGTCAAACTGAATTATTAACAACTGATGATGATGACGGGGCAATCATTATGCACCATGAACCAAGTAGGCACTTTATTTATTTGATTTCTCAAACTTTTTTAACGATGCCGGGACACGAAGTTTCTTGTCTATCGTAACAAATAAACGATATTCTTTCTCCCATTGAAGTTCGGGCATATAAAAATAAACACCTTATATATATCGGTATATATACTATACATATTGCGTTGTCGGTAGTGAACGGAATAACGATGTACCTAACTTTCCGTGATAAAATTAATTTTATTTTTCGACATAGTCTCCGTGAACCTCTGGGTGGATCAACTATTCTTTGCAAAAAACATGTCCCTCCATCAATTAAAAATATTTAACTATGTAAAAACAATAGTTCGACTACCACACACACTAAGTGGCGAAATGTCATTGCATCATCCTCAGGCATTAATAGCCACAATTGAGACTGTTAGAGCCATCTATGTTGTTATCTATAACTTTTAAGAACTTAGCGGACATCTGTTTGGGTATTAGTTTTGGGACACAATTTGTTTATTTTTTTCTAAATAGCAAAATCATACTTAAAAATCTGGGAAGCATTTAAGGGCGTTTAGAAACCGTTGCAGAAAATAACATGAGTAGAAATGAATACAGTTTTATATAAAATTTTAAAATTATTGCATCAGGGAACTATTGAAGTAGACGTGGGGACAGGAATAATTTGTATGGGGAGTGAATCTTGTCACCTAAGTTAAAAGCATTTTTTTTATTTTAAAAGCAATAAAAAATAATTAAAATTATATAGTTGAACACTCTTTAACATCAATTCTAAGTATTCTAAATTACTGTTTGGATATAAAATTACAGAAAACTATTAAAGAAATAACTAACTATAAAAGAAATTAAAATGGTGTGATAAAGATTTACATGAGAAATCGATTCAGTAATCGAGTACTGATGCAATCGAATCATATTCCGCGTCTTTCGTCGCATATCTCCTATCCCAAATTAGGGTAAATTATACAAACTGCAAAACAAAACAGTCCTTCATGCTGTATAATAGAGTTCATTTAGATAAAGACAAAAAAAAGTATATAAGACGTTTCGTAATTTTGAATCTACCAGCATCGATTTACGAAGAAGTTCAGCTATTCCACAACAGGTGGCAGGCAGCGGTAAGAAAATTACTTTGAACTGTATGCTCCTCGAAATAAGGTTGACATTTCCTTAAAACATTATTTCGTTTGTATGTAGTAGTTTCCTCGTCCCCCGTCAAAAATGGCAGAATTATTTACTAACAGAATCACGCGTATGGCGAGTCCTTTAGTAACATGTCTCTGCCTGAAACCTTATTCTACTCGTGCAAGTAATACGGTACCGTGAGGGTCCAATGGCTTTTCAGACTACATAATTCCCTGGTAACAACAACTTCTGAACGAGTTTTTAATAGTATAAACCGTACACCGATTTTATATTTTATTTTTAGCAATTTGATTATAAATTCGGAAATGTATGAACACTGAACTTTGTGCAGATGTGGTTTTTACCTAAGCGATTGAATTGAAATATGTACCTACGTCAAATTACGATATGCTGGAAGTTTCATTACTTGCCTGTGCGTATACAGGGTTGCTCGCATAAAAAATAATCTACCTACACTTGGAACTTGAGCCTCATTATACAAATTCTGCGGTGGGATATTCTCGATGCTACCTAAGTAAGACTTTTACAATGGCTCTTTGTGCTCGCTCTAAAGTAATGAGCGTTATATAGGCCATGCCACCCCAGACCAATTTACAACTGATTTACAGAGTGCCAGATACACATAGTTACCAATCAATCAATCAAACATTTATTTGTTAAACATAGGTACAGCAATTCAGATGTTACTTATAGACAGGAGTAGATCGCTATGTTTTGCCATGTATAGCATACAAATATTTAGAAAAATTATAAAATGTAATTAATTTAACAGTGAGTTCAGTACAACCAATTGCAATAATGTCATGAGAATGAATGTTAACATTGAATATTAATAATATCGAATTTTACAGTGTGTCATTTAAAAAATCATTTACAGAGTAATAACATTTTTCAATGAGTAGTTCAAATAGTCGTTTTCTAAACATATTCAAAATTAAGTCCTTCAAGGAATTTAGTAATTTGTTATACATTTTAGTGGCCATACCCAATACATTCTTACGGACTAAAGTCAGTTTAAAATTTTGCGTGCTTAAGGTGTGTTTATATTGCGTTCGATTTGCGTGGGATTCTTTTTTACTTGTGATAACTTTACATACAACATTAAATTATTCTTGACAAAGAGAGCTATTTCAAAAATATATAATGAAGGGAATGTTAGTATTCTTAACTGTTTGAATGGTATGCAACTATCTCTAACGTTCATGTCACACATAGCACGTATGCAGCGTTTTTGTGCTCTAAATATGTTGTTCCAGTCTGAACAGTTGCCCCAAAAGATAATCCCATATCGCAGCACTGATGCAACAAGTCCATGGTAGGCTGTCAGTGTTGCATCTATGTTTGCAATTTTTCGCAATTTGTATAACGCAAATGCAGATTTGCTTAGTTTTTTGCATACATCATCTGCTTGTTCCTTCCATATAAGTTGATTGTCTATTGTGAGTCCTAAGAATTTTGCATGTTTTACAGAATCTAATATAACGTCATCGTATTTTATAGTCATATTTGTTAATAGTGTTCCCGGTTTGAAGTGCATAATACTAGTCTTTTTTAAATTAATTAGTAGATTATTCATGTCAAGCCATTTTATTACATTATTTATAGCGCTATTAATATTATTTTCATGGTCATCTAGGTTACTACTATTTACACATATAGTACTGTCATCAGCGAAAAGAATCATTGGTTGGGTTGTGACAGTTGGTAGATCATTGATATAGAGAATAAAAAGCAATGGTCCTAAGACGCTTCCTTGGGGAACCCCACGTACAACCTTCCTAACGCCTGATGTGTACTTCGTTTCTATTTTTATCTTTGGGCAAATTCTTGTTATTTCAGTAACTTGTTGCCTATCACTTAAATATGATTTTATAAGACTTAACACGTTGCCTCTTATACCATATGCTTCAAGTTTCCTAAGCAGTCTTGAATGATTTACATGGTCGATTGCTTTGGTCATATCAGCAAAGATGGCACTTACTGGTTTTTTTTATCTATGTTTGTCAAAACTAGGTTCAACAAGTCATATATTGCCATATTTATTGACTTATTTTTTCGAAACCCTTTTTGCTCGTTTCTTAGGATATTGTATGTATTTGTGAAACTGGTTATTGCGTCATGTATATTTTTTTCAAATATCTTAGAAAATATAGGTATAAGTGCTATGGGTCTATAATTATTAACATCTTCTTTGTCATTTTTTTTAAAGATTGGTTTTACGACGGTTTTTTTAAAGCATCGGGGAATATACCTTGTTCTATACATAAATTGAATATGTAGGACAGAGGTTCTGCTATAGTTGTTCCAACAGATTTTACAATTTCTGTTGAAACATCGTCATAACCGACACTATTCGTGTTTTTAAGAGATTTAATGGCTTTTATAATATCGTCTGGTATAACTGGTCGCATAAACATAGACTGCAAATTACGATTTTTAAGGTTTTCTAAATTATAATCATTAGTGTTTGTAGTGGGTGTTACCTTATTAGACATGCATCGTTAACCGACCTTAACAACTTCATTGTGTAGTGTAGATCAATTTTACATTGTGTATAGTTACAGAGTTATGCTTTCTATATTTAAGATTGTCATAAAGTACTGGACCCAAATAGCTCAGAAATTTGAGCGGCTCGTAAGTCAATAATATAAAAGTTTTCGTGGGTTTCTCACTGGTTTCTCACCATTGACAGTTATTCCAGTCATGGTAATAAAATTATCAGCTAGATCAGTGGAGCAAGCAATCGACTCAATTTGTTCATTAACTATACCAACTATGTAATCCAAACACATTATGTGGGTTTGTGTTCTTGGGTAACCTTATTACTGGGAACAAGGCAGTGTTCCGCCTATCATGTTGTTGGCAGCAGTGTTCAAAATGTCTATGTTTATATTGGCAGCAGCAAGGAGACATGGATCAGAAACGATTCTTCTTAAGACTGCGTCCAAAGAGTATATAAATGCCCGCGGGTTATGGTAACTAAGTCTATATATATATGCCTATTACTCTAAAACAATTAAAATCTCTATCATAATATAATTTGCCTCGTCAACATCTAGTTTAACTTCAATTAGCCGACCCTTTATTATTCATATATACTACGACACCACCAGCCCTATTAATGTATTTGTTGGAATGGAAGGACGTATATCCCTGAAGTAGCACCTTTTAAACAAAATAAATAAATAATTAAAACAAGAAAGTTGTTAAAGTTTTTCTAAATGTTTTTGAAATTTACATTTAGGACTTTGAAAACATATTCAAGAGATCGCAGTTGTTCAGGTGTTGTCAGAGTATTACAGTTGATAATGTTCATATTTTAAGTTTTATCAATGTCATCTAGCAAATCTACGGTAACCATAGGTAAATACTGGGAAGATAGGATTTTATTATTATAAACATGGTGATAGAGAGTGCTGTAAGAACAATTTTTATCAATTTTATAGTACCTATGTGAAAAAATCTTCTCTGCCTCAAATATACAATGTATACCTACAGATTACGATACTTATTGTAAATGTTTAATGTGCTTGAATGATCAATAGATTTATGACTAGTGTGTAATGTTGTATAATTTAGAGTGTAGACAATTAGAAAATACAGTTTTATACACCAAGAATGAAAATCATTCAAACAGAGAATATCCTACTAATATTATAAATGCGAAAGTTTGTATGTATGGATGTTTGTTTCTATTTCACGCTTAAACGGCTGAACGGATTTGAATGAAATTTGGCACGTAGATAGATTATGATCTGGATTAACACATTGGCTACGTTATTTGAATCCAGGCGGGCGGAGCCGCGGGCAGTAGGTAGTTATAAATAATATTAAGAAGATGACAGGTAGTATCATTAATATAAGGTGGACATTTGGGAGAAGTGGGAGCCGAGACGTTTCCGCATGTTCAAAGTTACCCTCTAACTGTATTCTGATAGCAAGGCTATCCTATTTAGTTTCGCATTTTGTAATGAATATGGTTCCGTGACGCATCCAACAATACTTATATCCATGTGTACTTGTCAATCAATAGACGCTCATTGACGTACACACATCTGGTTAATCTTGTTTTATCATTTCATCTCGTTTTATTCGTTGGGTGGAGATGACGAACGACGCACGAGAAAGCACCATCTCGTTCCCAATACCAGTCTCTTAATTTTGCATTTGGGTTCAATAGTGTGTGATTTCAAAACCACACACAGAGCAAATGCGTTATTCTAAATGAACTGATAAGCTAACATAAGATTACATCACGATAACTTACCCTCCCGCTTGTTTCAAGAATGTATAAGTCCATCACAATATCTATATATCTAGATAGAGAAATATATTCCTTTTTTAATCCGAGTGTAAGTAAGTAAAGTAAAGAATAGTCATGTTGTTTATAATCATTATCATTATTTCGATTATCAATTTTATTTATCATGACCACTTAACAACCCTCTTAAATGTTCGTGCACTGCCACCCCCATTATTGTGTGTTAGCAACAACAGTACCTCGCGCTGCGGCGAGCGATAGACAACTAACTTAAACCTCTGCTAATATTTTAAAAATTTAAGCCGTGAAATCATTAGTTCTGCAACAAAAGTTGTTTGTATGATGTGTCGACCCAACGATGATTCAAGTTCGGGTATTTTACTATATTGTACGGTCTAACGACCGTTTTACAGTCTGGTCGGATTGGTTGGCAACACTGACCTGTACAATACATCTATTATCACAATCATCGTCACATTCACATCACTACGTACGACGCGCTTCTAACAGCTGTCAATTTTCTTTTCATATTTTTGCCAATTATTTCATCAAAATAATGAAATAGTTATGTTTATTTCTATTTATACTTACTTAATAACTTTGAATATTTAAAGTGTTAATATGCGTTGTAATTGAAGTATAAATCTTGCAAAAGTGATTAAAAATGGACCAACAATTCTCATTGTCCTGGAATAATTTTCACGGTAATCTCACTAAAGGTTTCGCCGGTTTATTGGGTAAAGGAGAGTTTGTAGATGTAACTATTGCTGTGGATGGACATTTACTACAAGCTCATAAAGTTATATTGTCAATATGTTCCCCTTATTTCAAGAAAATGTTTCAAGTAAACCCATGTCAACATCCTATTGGTAAGTACCTTTAAGTTGCTTTATATCATTGTTAGTGACAATATTGTATTATTTATAAATGTTGGTATATTGCAAGTATACAATTTTATTCCTTTTCTTTGAAAAAAATATTGAATTTGATAAGAGAGTCGACACTAGCTTTTTGTTCTGTAGCAATAATCATGGAGTGTTGTAATTCAGTAACTGGCGTACTTAGTAGTTTTAACCATTTGTAGTTAACTCAAAATTTATTAAAAAATCTCATTATTAGACGTTTTTTGTTTGTTTTTAAGAGAATAGTAAACATAGTCATTTTTGTTGGTAAAGATTTGATTATAAACTAAAAAATTGTATAATAAAATCTTTAAATACGAAAATGAAACTGACTTTATTTACATTGGAATCAGTAAATATTAAAGCAACAATGCTTATAGGTCATAATTTCAACAAAGTTAGTACAACTTTTTGATCTACATAAAATCTGTTTAGTATATACCTGGCATAGAGGTACATAAGAATATTGATGGCATCTAATATATTCAAATCTTTTTGCTGTTATTGCTCTTTATTTGTCATTCATAATTGAAGAATCAACAATGCACAAGCAATGCTTCTGGTGACGCAAGTGTAAGGTGACCAACCAGCAGGCTGTCTGCCTATTAAGCACCTTAGAGGCTTTTTCTTTAATATGATAGCGGTAGGTGTACAACCATAAACCTCACCTAGTGTAAAGTGCTTATTGTGCCTATGAAAGCTCTATACATTAGTATCTGTCGTGCCATGTCACTTCTGCTGCAAACAAAGCAACTGCTTAGGAGCTTACTGGTAACCTCACACACACTCAGGAACATTACAACCCTCCAGGGAGTCGTTATTTGACTCCGGTGTTCTGTGAGGTGGAGGTCTTCCCCGCAGATACTACTTTGATGTGACCTCCCTTAGAAACAGTCAGACCCATACATATTCATGCCCACAAATGTTTCTCCAGTGTGGGAATCAAACCTACGAGTTGGTGTCAAAGTAGCTTTACTAAACACTGCCCTGCCAACCTTGTAAAAATTAAAAAATATATATAATTACTTCATCTTCGAGTATACAGTGTAGTCCAACAACCCCACTCTGGAGCTGCACAATATGCAACTATTTTAGTAATATTGTGTGAGATAGCTGTATAATTCTAGAAGAATATTGTGTGCGTCGTATCAAACAACTCTCTGCAAGTCTCTACTTACCTTAAATGTTCAGTACTTGTGTAAGTTTTGGATCATAAATAATTCTCATAACTCATCTCTGAACCAGGAAACAAGGTATAGAGACAACAATGCCCTATGTTATGGTTGTACTTATAACTTGTATAGTTGATGTATTTATGAAATACTTCTTTTTTTTGTTGAGCATTCTTTTATCACTAGCCTGACTTCCTTTGAGTATATTTAGTGTGTAGCACCTGTAACTTTGCTTTGTTTGGGACTAGATGGTGCAGTGTAAATTATCCAAACATATTAACTTATTATTATTCGTAGCAAATAAAGAAATCAAAGTTATTCAACATGATTGTGTACGTAATTGTGATTTTTCTGTGTTTCCAGTTGTGTTAAGAGATGTTACGCACAAAGCCATGACAGACTTGCTTCAGTTCATGTACCATGGTGAAGTAAGTGTCAAGAGGGAAGATCTCAATAGCTTTATAAGTACCGCTGAAGTATTACAAATTAAAGGATTGACTAACAAAGAGGTGAGGTTAATACCAAAATGTTAAGTATTAAGGAGCTAAGTATGATGATAGTTCATGGTAGTAGTAATATATCCGCTTCAATTATTACATGGAAACAATCCTTCACATGTCGCATGTGTTATCCCAGTAAATGAGCCACAATTCTTAAACAGAATGCATATTTGTATGTCACATTTACTGATTTACCTAAATCAAACAAACTCATAGAATCTAAATTTGAAAGAAGACCCAGAATGAATGTTCGAATATATTTCATAGTGGGTATACACCCACTTAAAGAAATAGTAAATAATATATTTCTGTTCATGTATGAACATAAATTAACATATGTTGACGAATTAGTTCATAAAATTATATGAAATATAACATACTGTAAATGAATATCTACATTTTTCCTTTTTGCAATGTTCTTAATTACAATTGTTTGAAACACCATGACTCCTCTTTACACACCTCACTCACTTCTTTACTATTATAGCTCTTTTCATGTACACTCACTAATACCTATGACACCACTCTCACCACACAACCAATTTGGTTGTGGTAAGTGGTATTGGTATTTGCCTTCTTAGCCTCCATACGTTATTACTTCTCCTGATCCTGTTTTATTATTCTTCCCTCTTACATTCTTTCTATATGTCCAAACCAGTGGAGCATGCCTCTTCTTGTCTTAACACCAATATTACGTTTCAGGCCAATTCTCTTTCTTATCTAATCTCTACAAGCATTATGCAGTAGATTGTGTGCAACGCTTGCATCTCGATGGCCTTTATTCTACTTTCGTGCTCTCTTTGGTAAACCCAGATTCCATTTCCAAACGTAAGCATTGGTATCAGCGCCACAACTGTGCCTTCTGACTCCAGTTTCCCACAGTTCCCTGCATTAACATATTTGTGCCTATCGCTGCTGAAAGTGCAATAAAGACATAAAATTTCATTAATTTTAATTAACTTCATGTCTTTCATCATGGTGACTAGTAATTACAGTTCAGATGTTAGGACTCTATTATTTAACAACATGATTGTCTGCATAAAGCACACCACTCACTCCTAAGTCAACTATGTGCAGTTCATAGATATTTTTCTCTGTTGAGAGTTATCAAGATGAAACTTGATCCATTCATCCTTTTCCAGTTCAGAATCACCCTGGCTCCCACAGAATTCCATCCCATTCAGCTGACACCTATCAGTTAGCCTTGCTTGCACATGACGCACCCTACCTATTATGAAACTAGACTCGAGGGACAGAAATGTAGTGCATAGGTATGTTTAATAGGAAGTTCAACTGGGGAAGTAGGTCCACCTTGTACAAGATCACAACCAAACTCCCTTCTTGTGTCCTTACAAGTTAAAGAGGTTACCAGTAAGTTTGTGATACATTGGCAGTGAGATTAGCAACATGTAATAGGTTCATAAGAAACTGCTTCACATGGGGTGACCTGTATATTTATTTAGCTCTAGATGTAGTATAAAATACAAAATAACAGTAGATGACCCACTGGTCTTCTACTAAATATTTTATTTTGAAAAATGTGTAAATATGTATATCATTTCGAAAATATTAGGAAATACAGGTTGCATCTTATATTTTTTTCTTCACATTTATTTTCAAGATTAAAATTATTTACATATTAACAAAATTTCCTTAAATTTCAGGGACTACAAGTTTTTTACCAAGTTTTGTAAACCATCATTTAAATTAGATATAACTTGGAATATGTTGTTTATTTTATTATTGTCTCCTATAATCATTCTGTACACTTCTCTATTTCTATATTAAAATCTTTTTACTCATATGCCTATACTGACGTGGGACATAATTACATTCAAGAATTCTGAATATTTTGTAAGCATTGAAATATATATAATGAATAGAAAAATGGCTTACAGGAATTAATGGTTTGTTTTGTCAAAGTTACTTTTTGACTTTTAATATTTTAAACCCTGTGAGTTGCGGCGATCTGACGGCAGGCACTCCTTAACAAAATCAGCATCTTCGCTAAATACTTAGGTTTAGGTAGCAGACCCTAGATTCTAAAGTGAAAGCTTAATACTCTGAACTCAAATAATGTTGTTTTTATCTGATTCAGACTGAGGAAGACGAAGTGGAAAAAGAACAAGAACCACCAAAACACATCAAAGAAAATAGCACTCCAGACAGAGAGTCTTGTATATCCGACACGTTTGAAACAGCACCTAATGAAGAATCACCATCTAATAATGAACTAGAGATACTCAAGCATAGACAGTTCATTGAAAAGTTACAAAGGCTCAGTAGTCTCAAACGTAAATCAGATGAATTTCTTCAGAAAGCGTACTACTCTGATGTATTAAATGATAAAAGGCCCAAATTAAAAGACAAATGTCTATACAATAAACAAAGTAATCACATGTTACATAGCAATAATTATGACAATTTGAAAAAAATATATGACGATAAGGCAGCTGAAGTTTCATTGCCGTTCATGGCGCACATACAAAATACTAGCAATTTGGAAGACGAAGATGGTGATAAAAATAAAAATGTAACTGAACCTTTAGAGTTAAAAACAGAATGTGATGACATGGATATCATAGTCACAGATCCAGCCGTGTGTACAACACCAAAAAATTACGAGAGTATAAGGGATGGGAAGAAAGAATCACTACCGCTAGACTATCAGACTCCACAAGACAGTAAGTAATTTAACTTACCTATTAACTATTTTAAATATTTGGTACTTATGTGCTGTTCATTTGTTGTAATATGAGAAAGTGCATGCCATCCTTAATATCTTACCCTGTCCTATCATTATGCCGTACACTGTAGAAATTAAAATTGGATCGCAAATGGCTTGACTTTATAAAATAAAGAGGGCAATTTTAAAATAAAAGTACAGGAAATGAAAAAGCAGCAATTCAAATTTTTAGTATAATGTTAGCTAGACATAATCTTTTTGTTCTCTTTCTGTTGTCGTAGATCACAAGACTTCATTACTTTCTACCGAAAAAATAATAATTTGTTTGCTTACTAACGCTTTTACACCCATTATATTTAAATAAGATTAGAGATTGTGTTGAAAATGCAATCATTTATTAGTTTTCATTGAATTTTATTTTCTTTTGCGAGCCTTCATACAGTGAAAACACGATGGCATTTTCAACATCATTATTATTATAAAACGTATGTATTTTTTACGAGATCAGTAATGAAAATGCCCATCGTGATTTCAGATTGTACCAGTTTAAACTCATTGTTCATCGACCTTAAAAACTTAGTGAACGGTAAGGTGACTAACCACATGTTGAGAACTAACACAAATGAAGAATTCTCAAGAAACTCTATGGAACATCGGCTAATAACCATTCCGCAGAAAGAAGATGGAAAAAAGAAGTACCCGCAACGTTCGTGCAGGCTTTGTTGGAAAATAGGAAAGAGACGTGATACTCGATTCATGTGCAGTGCTTGTGAACTACCTTTTTGCAAATCTCCATGTTTTGAGATCCACTTTAATGATGTTCTTAAAGTATCGCAGCTTCAAGGCGACTATTATGCTACATAAATTTTATTATTTCCTCAATCATTTTGTGTGTAAGACAATTAGTATTTAAGTAAATATATTTTTGTAACAGAAGTGATACATAGCTAGTATTGGAACTGGCATTAAAACATGAACAAAAGTGTGAATCAAAGATTCCAATTTATCATCGGGACCAAATTTCTATTTATTAAAAAAATGAATTGATTGAAACTGCATATTTATAAAACATTTTTGATATTAATTTTACAACATTTCTTAAACTTTGATACTGTAGTTGTTAGTTAGGTATATAAAAAAATATGTGTAAGGGTATCTCCACACCTATCAGTGTGGTACAAGAATGAAGTAAAGTATGAATTTGGGCCGAGCCCACAAATTTATAATTGTATGTGATTTATTTTTGAGATTTTCTCATAAAAATTGAACAAATAACATCTCAAGTGTCAAAATAAGCTGAAAGACTTAATACAATTTTGTGTGTATGTTTGTGGGGAATCCCTAATTATTATGTAAGGAAACCATAAAGCACAATAATTTAAGTAATCAACTGTGATAGCGGTTTACTGCTTTCAAGTGCCAATAAAAGAAATTGAGATTTTACAAGTAAATGATAAGAGATATTTTCCCTTTTTGGTCTGTGCCATGAACTTTTACCATAAATAATATAAAGACTTTTATATTGCTCATATTCTAGTCTATTTTATTATTATAGTAGCTGTAAGGACATTTTGAAAATACTTTTTATGTACTCATAGTTTTAACTATAGTTGGCTCATGAACTTGTAAAAGACGGATGCCTTATGGATAAGAAGTTGGAAGTTGTCGTAGCCTTGTTATATACTCGTACATCGTGCGCCTATTAGCATCTCTGAATTGAAGTGAGCGTGAGATAATTTCACCGCGATTCATCCAATTCATTTATTCCGCTAATAGTCCAAAAAGTTGTTTTCCGTACCCTATGTAGGCTTCCATGTGCAATATACTGGTCGTGCGTTGCCGCCTCAGAACGTTCCGGGTCCTCATGCACTTGCAAAAATAACCCTGCTGAGACTTGTTATTTTATCCCGATCTTCTGTAAGGTACATCTAAAACGCATTAATTACGATAATCTTAAACCTCGTCAACTACGACTAAAATGACTGCAATTGTCTAAATAATAATCTAATAGTCAAAACCATCATAAAAAAGGTTATTATTAAATGGCAATTAATATACGTAGGTCACACTATAAGTTTTGCATAACTTAAAAAAACAACATGTTATAAGCAAAATATTATGTTTATTGCATTTCAAAATACTCTCCTTTACATTTTAAACATTTTTTCATGCGATCGAACCATTTTTTAAAACAGGAGGACCACAAATCTGAAGGCATGTTTTCTACGTGCTGATTGAACGCTATCACTGCCTCTTCGGAGTTGGTAAAAGTGAAACCTCTCATCAAATCTTTGATTTTGGGGAAAATACAGAAATCACAGGGTGCTAGGTCAGGCCTATGCGCAGGATGGGTAACGAGTTGTACTTTTTCGGAAGTTAAAAATGACTTTGTTTTGTTGGCCGTGTGTGAAGAAGCGTTGTCATGATGTAGGAGAACGCGGCTTTTTGGTCGTCTTTCGCGAACTTTTTCTAACACCCTGGGTAAACAAATGGTAGAATACCACTCGGCATTAACACTCTTTTGATCTTCAAGTGGAATTGTGCAGATGGGACCTGTAGCTGAGAAAAAAAACGCGATCATTTTTTTTACCAACGTTTCTCGCCTGCCTCACTTTTGTTGGCCTGTTCTCATTTTCAAACACCCATTCACAAGATTGCTGTATTTTTTCGGGTTCAAAACAATAAATCCACGATTCGTCTCCTGAGACAATGTCATAAACAGCATTAGAATGTCCGTGGTCGTACTTCAGTAGCATCTGTGAGCACCATTCCACGCGAGCCCGCTTCTGCTCCGCTGTCAGTTCATGAGGGATCCAACGACAACAAAGTTTCCGAACTTTCAATTCTTCGTGTAAAATTTTCTGAATTTGTCTCATACCAATCCCCAATAGTTCTCGAATTGTCCCATAGGTAATCCGCGGGTTTTCTTCAATTAGCCGCTTAACAGTAGCCACATTATTTACGTTGACGGCAGTTGAAGGCCGACCTTCACGAAATTCGTCATGTAAAGAAACTCGACCTCTCTCAAATTCAGCAAACCATCGCCTCACGGTGCTCAAAGAAGGTGCTTCTCTCCCAAAAGCATTTTAAAGACGAGCAGCACAGTCTTGCGGAGAGAGAGAACTTTTAAAATCATAAGAAATCATCGCTCTAAAATCTTTTCGACTCAATTCCATTTTCGTTGCGTACGTAGAACTTTGATGTGTGATAAAAAACAATTGACAAATGATTTCCCGCCAATTGTTTTTTTTTATTACTAAGTAGGTTGCAACGTTTCAAAAAATATAACATTCGAAATTCAAATAGTTCCGATTAGCTAGAAGTGCAAAACTTTTAGTGTGCCCCATGTATATATACTGTTATTTTTTTTATCGCGGTTTAAACATGTGCCTCGAGTTTAATACCTTGAATTTTCAAGACCAAAATTTACAACGAACAAATTGACACTACACAAATAAAGTAGGATTAAAGATTACTTATGAACAATTTGAAGCTTAGCAAACGATATTAATTACGACAGAACTCATATATGCACGTACAATGGACAATGGCGGAAAAATGTTAGCATATATTTCTATAATTTTAATGCATTCAATAGTCGTGAGATCGTTCTTAATGTTGCTAGTATGTATTACTTGTCTTCTCTTGCATTTTTCATGCAACGATACTACCAACATTCACAACCAAATTCGATAAACTGTTTTGACGTTCCCGAGTACCACGCGATGAGCTCGATGACGCAGTAGTTAGTAACGCTATTCTGACATCGACGCTCGGGTGTTGGATTCCCACACGGGACAAACATTTGTGGGCATGAACAGCTCTATGTGTCTTGGTTTAGGTGTTTCTAAAAGACCATAAAAGCAGCCCCATTCTGAAAGCAGCAAAAGCGTAGGTAATATAACAGATACAGATATTATAAATACCACTACGTGTTAAACGTTACTTCTAATAAATTATTTTGCGAAATAACTTTTAATAAATTAAGTTATTACGAAAAGAGGTTAATTGAACCATTCACGCACTGAATGATTTTCGCGAACAGGCACCATATTATTCTAAACGCGCGCAAATCTGTTTTCAAAGTCTGTGTTTTCGCCAATTTATTTACCACTCATGAAATTTTAATAGCTTGTGGCATATATAGTTTCTGCTTTTTAGCTATGTTCCGTGTACGCTTTAACAACAAGAAAAAAAAAAGAGCAAAGCTTTGTGTAAACTCAAAAGACGTGAATTGGCGTGATAAATTATATTTTACAGCCTTATCACATTAGTGAATATAGCATTAATATAGCAAACTGACAGATTGTGGTAAGCGCTCACCGCAACCTTTGGACGCTTGAAACTTGATTACTAACCTTTCAAAGTACATCAGATATTGTATCTACCAGTGTATTTACCTTTTTTATATATGAGTAGGGCTATATATTCACATAGATAACTTATTTTTAATCTTTCAACTGAAGAAGAAAAAAATAACTGTTTTTTTCTATACCGAGGTGGAAAACAGCCAGATAATGAGCTTTTTACAAGGATTTTAAAGAAATATATGTCTATTTATTTCCATAAAATTAGCTGTATTACAACTTATTGTACCATCCATTTTTTACAAATCAAATATGGAATTTAAATGAAAAGAATAATAAACCTATGTGATAAAGCTGTAAAATTCATTATTATTCCAAATTTGGTAATTTTAATTACACAGTAACTTTAAGTGTTTAAAAAAACTCACGTCGGGCACGTGATGATAACCAATATTCTGATTTTTATTCTTGCTGTAAAGAAACAAGTGTGGCGAAATCAAACCTCAAAATATATCCTCACTGTAATGAAGCAGTACGGCGGCATCGAATGTCTTTAACATTTAAATTAATTAATGTATTTTTGTTACGCCTCCGGCCTGTGTACGAAATCCGACCTGGTTTTTAATATAAATTAAAATTTGTACGTTACTGGTTTCTTACACGAAAGGTGTGTCTCGACCAAAGCGTCGGGTATTATTTTCTGAAAATTGTGAATCATGTAGATGATACCTGACCGAATTCTATCGCCCTATTAACATTGGAATAAATAAAGTTGCAAATTATATATGCTTGTTATGTTGCCATCAAATTTAATTTCTTTGGGCAGAATATCTTGTTTTTAATAACCATGCCATAAGGTGCAGGAAATCTAGAGAATATGACAAGGCTATAAGTTCATTATAAATTGTTTTACACATGTATTCTATTTTACACTACTTGCTATTATAATGATATGGTGTTTTATGTTACTTGGCTCCCGTCACAAAAGGAGGCGAATGTACTCATGAATATCTTACTACGGTATTTAAACTCTCATCACAGAAAAAAATTGCTATTTCATACAATAATAGAAAATACCCATGAACAGTTATACTGGCGCGCTTACGATAAACGTGTCAAGTAAGGTTTTTAGCGAAGTTAATTCAATATTCAAATCAGAAAAACGAGATATACCTACAATTTTCTCACAGTGAATTCTAAGATTTCTTCATTAGTTCTCTGTTTTATAAATGCATTAACTAAAATTTTTGATTGCAGTTTTACTATATACCAACTATATATTCATATAAGATTGGTTTTTTTTTTATTTGTGACATCATTCTCTTTGTTTTGTTACTCTCATGTTGGTATCTCGTGTAGTTCCAGAGATACATAGAGATGCATAATAAAAAAATAAAACACGCTTTTCTCGATAAGCTTCAGAACCAAGTTAGTGTGTTTACGGTAAGCACGGTAGTATAGCCCAGTGGATAAAGAACCAGGGACCGTCGGATGACCTATCCGAATTCGAATCCTGCTGTGGGATGTACCACTGAAATCGTGTTATAGGATTTATGAACATATTTGTAATTATGATTTGCTCGACGGTGAAGCGAGGAAAGCCGCATGTACAAGAAATTATGTTTTATTCAAGAAATTATATTTCGAAAGACATGTGATCTGACATAAGAAAGGTCTGGTTTCCCCTCTAGTTTGTTGAGGTCTAACGGCAGTCTCTCTATGTAAAAATCGTTATCTTCGCCAAATCCTTAAGCTTAGGTAGCAGACGCCCGCTTAACGGGATGACGCTAGGAAGCACATAATAATTCTGAGCTCGACCAAAATGTAATCCAATTTAATAGTTGGACTGGTAAAATTATTGGTATTCATGAGTACATTTCGTGACGGTAGTTAATAAATAAACACATGTTTATACAACATGGACTTTTTATAGATTTTCTATATTCATTAATCAAGTATTTACACTCAAAACTGATTAAAATATCATCTGATTGTAAAATTCGTATTTAAAATACTATTTTTTTAATGATCTCTATAAGAGCTATTTAGTATATAATGACTACGAGATTACATTCCTAAATTTAAAATTACTTTAACCAATTTGTAGGGTTTAGTTCAAGGTTTATTTGCAACTCTTATAGTTGTTTAAAAAAAGAATATACTTAATAAGATCTCTTGTTTTATATGTGTTAACTGTTTATCAATAACACTTCATAAAATTTTCCAAGTGTTATTTTTGTGTAATGGACGTGTGCTTTATATCTTATGCATTTGTGTGGCTTTGACGGATTTATAAGCTAATGTATTTTTGTATCCATATTAAATGACTTGTAAACGAACAGTATGTATCTTTTTTTACCTTTATACAAATTCTCTGCTATTAACGAATTTGTATTCTTGATGGAATTACCTAATATAGGTACTGCCCAAGTGTAATTAAAAGGTTTTTCACGGTGTCGAAAGTCTAATGAATATGATGCAAGAAATAAAGAGTTAATATTGTTGCTTGCTATAAGTATTGAGTTACTTATTCGTAATTCATGTGCAATTATACCTAAAGTTGGCAAGCTTACAACACTCGATCAAAAATAGTGTATAAAATGAAATAAGTTTTGACAGATAAATTAAAAAAACAAACTAGTAACTTTCCAAGTGTAATGTATATTTTGAGCCTATTGTTAAAAATTCAATTTTTTTCGAATGCCTAATGTTTAATGGCAACACATCTGTGACACGTTTATTTACTAAATTTGTATAATATGTTTATTGATACAAATACATTAGCACTGCAAATGTTGTAGTTAATTTTATGAGACATTATACATGTACAACTATAGCTCTATAATTATCCACATTGTCAGTCCAGTTTAACTTCTTCTACTGGATCGTATTCACCTGGACAGCACTAACTCATCTCAACTGGACTCGACCGATATATTAGTATACACACGCTAAAACTGTGTATTTGTGTGTCCATACACACATATCGCTCAAAACTATTAAAGTATTACTAGCTTCTAAGATGACATTTAGGCGACTCTTAATTACGGAAATATTTACATTTCTTGTGTAGAACATGACAAAATTCCACATGGGTAAAGCCGCTGACAGCATTTAGTTACCAAGTTATTTCTGTGATATTTTTAAAGTTTCTATATCCTTAAATAAAGGCAGACATTCACCCTTTTATTTTGGGTTTAATATTGAATCTACTCTCATTTCACTGCTGAGCAGATATTCTAAAACCCCACAATTAGTTTATACTACTGTGTAAATGTTCCCTGATAAAATTTCTGCAACAACTCTCATGGGCGCTCCCACAAAGTAAAATATATTTTACGCTCCACGAAATGATTTTGTACAAAGTTCTAACACCTTATTTTCTCTTCTTACCTTATCGTCTCTTATCTATAAACTACGTAACTGGCAAATTTTAGCTGCATTATTTCAAGATTTCGTTTTTAGTCAATGAGTGAGTGACATTTCGCTTTTATATATGAATATAGATATAGTATGGATTTTTTAACTGTTCGTCGTAAAAAATAATAACTAATGATAAAATATAAGCTGGAATATAGCTCGTCAATAATAAATTTGTTCATAATTTATTTAGAAACTGATCGCGTGTTTATATTTAACGAATCCTTGATATTTACTTTTCGGATTTTATTTAGTAGAATCGTCTTCTCATCGTACATCCATGCCATTGTATAATTTTGACAACAATATTTTTTTATGTCAATTATTACAGTATATTTATTAATATTTCAATTATACTTATATTTTTCATTACAGGCGCTCTCTCACTCGTCGTGAACGGATCATGTGAGAACCAACAATTGCCAGTTCGTTATAAATATATTTACAGTAGAAAAGGACACAAACAATTAGTGCATATGAATTTTGTGTACACAAAACATTCTACTACCCACGGGAAGACATCGTGGCGCTGTGTGCAGTATTTCTCCTTGAACAGATGTCCAGCTACCGTAGAAACTATTGATAGTATGATATATGCCGTAAACCATCAACATAACCATGAAGATTGTTACGAAAAATTGTCCACAAATAACATTTACGAGATGAATATGTCACCTAAATAAACTAGTTGTAAACCTTAAAGCAGTGATAGTAAAACGCTTATGATCAGTTTGTAAAATTATAACTAACAACTTTCAAGGTATATTTGTGTACGGGTATCTTATGAGGTGCACAATAGGACACAACGTCGAACTACAAGTGTCAAACTTTGCGTACTCCCAGCTGTATAGATAGTACGCGAGTCTTAGATTTAAATGAATACCCGTCTAAATTTGAAAATAGAAAACTATATTTAAATTATTGACTTATCAAAACAATCGCAATCTTTGCTACAATAATCTTAATAGGTATGTATTTTTCATTATTATTTTCCCAGAACATTGAATTTGCTAAGCGCAGAATCTGCATCCTAGTGTTGCCCGTTTCCTAATCAATTAGGATTGTAGGGGTGCGCTAAGCCTAATAAGCATTTGACGAAGATGATTGACTGATTTTGACATAAAATCCTGGTAAAGAAATATAAATCGGTTAAATAAATTCGGTTTTCGAATGTTTTCCGATTTATGAACATATTTATCACTTGCACGTCGGTGAAGGAAAACACCGTGAGGAAACCCACACGTAAGAATTTATATTTCGAAAGACGTGTGACCTAACCTAAGAAATATCTGGTTTTTCGTCTGGGTTGTGGAGATCTGACGGCAGTCGCTCCATGTAAAAACCAGTGTCTTCGCCAAATCCTTAGGCTTAGGTAGCGCCCCCCGCCAATCGTAATGGATTAGGAAACTGGATAACGCGACGGATTTTTACATAAAGTGATTACCGTCAGACCGCCGCAACCCGAAAGGAAAACCAAACTTTTTCGAAATATAATGTCTAGGACGTGCGCGTGGTGATTTCAAAAAACCTTCAATCTTACTCATCATCTCCAAAAAGTTTTTGGTCGTCATGGATTTTCTTCAAAACGGCATGCCGCTACATAATATCGTGTTAATAAGAGTACAATCAAATCAATCCGTTGCGCGTTCTCGCAAGGTTTACATCCACAATTTTAATTAATATACGGCACTGCATTGCGAAACGAGGAGAGTACATCACATCATGCAATAGGCACGTCAATATCAACGCCAAAAAACTATTTGGTGTATTTAATAAAAATAACCAGTTGAGAATGCGCAAGCTTGCATTTCCAGTGGAACACCTGGCTCGTCAATTATATAACAATACAAATTTCTTTTTTTTTTTAATTTGTCCGCCATTTTGACCATGTACCATAAGAGATAGAAACTGTGTTCCTGAACATTCCTATTCTACTTTTTTATGCTGAATTCGAAGTCAAAATTCGAATATTCGAAAAAAACACACACAAGCAGATTTCATATAGGAACGGTGTTCCTGAAAACTAAGATAATATAAAACTCTCAGTGTAAGAAACTTTTAAGTGTTTAGAAGTATGAGTAATATTGTCTGTTCCACATCAAGTTTAACGTCACATAAAAAAAAGCATAATAGGTACTATCGTTTAAGATTGTGAGTGAGTATGCTTTTAAAATGAACCACAATTTAAATCTAAACATCTAATTCTTACTCGTATAAATACTAGTCGCAAAATCTTACATTGTGTCACGTGGAATTCCATGGGAGTTTAACCTGTACGAGGCTTTGCACAGTGCTAAATGAACAGCTGAACCGACTATTGACAAATGAGGTAGATTATGATAAATTAGGCATGTAATAAGGCCTTTAATTTGTTTTTGAGCTGCGAATAACATAACCTGTACGAAAAATCCTATAAAAGTTGCCATTTTAGTAAGTTTTTTGCGTACTTGAGTATTAAATTATCTGAATTGGTTTTTTAATTGAAACTACTACAAAACACTAACGAATTCAGAAACCATTTAGAGATTTAATTTAAATGAAAATTTAGAAATTTAATGATAATATAGTATCTTTACAAATTCAAAATTTAATGCACTAGCACTGACACACCTTACAAATTCAAAATTTATATTTACAAATTCAAAATTTAATGCACTGACTGACATGAAATTTTGTAATACAAAAATATCAGTGAAAAACCTATGTTGTTTTAATGGTGTCAAGTCGTAAAGAACCAATTCAAATTAAAATTATCTGAAAGTTTTCGTTATGAAAGGCCATAGATTACCCAACGATAATTACAGTATACAATGGGCGTATAGGGCAACCTACCTACATATACATTTTATCTATGTACATTAATAATCTCCTGTTATTTCCTTACAAACTGGTCATACGCTGCTTTAGGTGACATGACGATAAATATGATTTAAAAAATGTAAAGTTCCTATAGCTGTTTAGTTTTAGTATCAAACTACATAGCACCAGTATATTGTTTAACGCTTTCACTGTCCATGCATTAGATGTAATGTACTCAAGAGCTATCCCCTGCATTACATTAATGCACTAATATTAGTTGTGTTTTGTAATGTAACTTTTTAGGCACAATTGCAGATAACTTTATAATGGTAGTTTATGACCCTATCGCCTAAAAGAGGTCATGTGTGGTGCGTTTAAAACGGAGCATTGCAGAGGTTTTAAATATCCCACATAAATATAATACCAAATAAACTCATAAAAGTAATTAAAAAGTAATGATACATACGGTGCAACGACCCAGAAGTAGCGTTTCCTTATAACCATCATACAGATTCATGTTCAACTAATTTATAAATATATTATTTATTTTGTTGAACCTGACGTTCCGAATACTTTGCAGCGTCCGTGGTCACAGGATGCGACCTGCGACCACGGACGCTGCAAAGCGTTCGAAACGTCAGGTTCAACAAAATAAATGAAATACGCGATATTTCCGTTAAAAATTGTTTAATTCAATATATAACAATCGCGAAAACCTAAGACAATATTATAAATATATGTTGTAGATCGATGGTCAAATTGAAACCTCCGCTGTATGTAAAGAATTGCCGCCATATTCGCGCTGCCACAGACAATAATGCCGCACGCTGAATGCAAATGCGCTGATTGCCATTCTGTATCGCAGATACAGCGCTGCGCCTTGCGATTTTTCAGCGACACCGTGGTACCTATATTACGCGGCTGTCAAATTGTTTCAAGATGTCTAACGCCGAAGACGATAATATCTCAGCCGGTTTATCCGATGAAGCTCTAAATACAAAAAGATTTTGAAATATACGCTAAAAAGTTTTCTTGTGCATATCTAAAGTATCGCAACCGTACACAACCGAATGCGACAACAGTGTATCCTCCAATAAGATAGACCGTGTAATAAAACGTTATTATGCTGCTCCGCGTAATTTCGGTTTATGTATTACGCCCGTAAACTTATCGCACTATATATCTCTATATAAGTAGTGCGATAAGTTTACTATATCTGCCGCATTTTCGGTGTAAACACATACCTTACTAATCGGAACGCACGCAGACGCAATACAACACTTTCTAGTGTTTGCATTAAAATAATTAATTATTAGTTTTTTTTAGTTAAGAAAATTACGAAAAAGCAATGTGAACAAGTTCGTACATTAATAAAAGCTATAAAAATGGGAGCTTTCTAGCGGGAGGTAAGTGATCATGGACGCATTGTACCAAAGACCTCCTTGTGCTCGGATCTAATGATCAGAATTTTCATTTAATAAATTGTAA
This sequence comes from Pyralis farinalis, assembly GCA_947507595.1. NCBI lineage: Eukaryota > Metazoa > Arthropoda > Insecta > Lepidoptera > Pyralidae > Pyralis > Pyralis farinalis. The sequence goes on from OX382270.1 coordinate 20,124,124, forward strand.
TAATCTGAGAATTCCAGTATTTATTAAACCTACATCTATTTCTAAATCATTTTTTATTAACAAAGATAAATTAGCGATTGATAGTGCACATAACTAGCTATTATAAAGATTGTGTTTATAAAAACCTCTTATGTAACAAGCTAAGCTATATTATAAACTACTATTTTTTCGATAATAGTAGCTTGTGATGATGTACGTACAATATTATTATCAGATCACCACAACACTATTGTGGCAGTTAATGCTCATACGTTTGTACATACATGTAGGTTTGTTCCCGCTACTCCTGCCGTGAATTCCACCACTAGAAATTATCAAAAAAAGAACAGACAGTAAAAATGTTAAATGGTCGTCCTAAGTAGATGACACTGCGAAACGATGTGATTCTCTTGGAGTATTAAATTTATTATTTAGAAGATCGTTCCCATCGTAAAGCTAATGTATCAATATTAACATTTTAGAACCTGACCAAAGTATGATGTTTGTATCCAGTTATGTGTTGTTCTTGCCTCTGACAATTTTTGATACTAGTCAGTGAAGATGGATATTTTTTCATTTATATAGCTTTTGAAGAAATCGGTTACAATTTGTTTTCCAAAGGTTCGATTTTTCGCTATTACTGTGACAATGAGAACACCAACGCAGCACAGACAGCACGCAATATCGTCAATGGCTAGGTTTTACTGGTTAACGCAGAGTGCAGTTTTATTGTGTCCATTCTAGGAATTTTGATTTCAACAATGAACCGAAACCGAGCGGAGCCGAAAGTCGATAATGATGAATAGAAGCGGAAGTGAAAGCAGATTCCTTTCATACCCTACGCAATTAACAACAGCCTTAACATAAGTGATAAAACCCAAACCAAATATATAATTAGAAAAATAAAAAAAAAATCAACATGTATTAATTTCTATTCGTTTTTTCTTATTATTATGGACATCATTATTTCAAGAGCTTTAAATATAATACATATGGATAGCTTTCCTTGTTATTTTGTTTTCCAAAAATTCGTAAATGGATGGTGAAATTAGACGTGATAAACGATGCTATTAAAATACCTTTCGTCTTAGTAACTGTTCTTGTACACACTGTATTTAAACAACAAATAATAAACTTTGAATAAATAATTTTCTTCTTGGTCACGGGATGCTGCAATGAAGGAACTAAAAAAGAAACAGTACATTACGGAACCCTAATATTATGTCACAACAGGCTGACTCCCACATAACAGGTATTTTTTATTTTCATTGGGCGTGCCCCAAAACTTGTCTAGTCAGATTAATTTTGTATATAATTTACTTTTTAAATATAGGTATATCTTTTTAAGAAATTGTATAATGAAACTCGTGGTTTGTATTATGTTAAATATATTGTACATTAATTATGTTTACATTATAAGTAATTTACAATAAAAAGTATATTGGAAATAAAATTATATTCATAACTTGGGAAGTTTGTTGCTTTTGGTGTCTTTCGTAGCAAGCATAGCTGCCACCCGCTTCCTTGGTCTATGCTTTTTACTGAATCCAACACCTGAAATCCAATAAAAGGTAATTTTTTGAATTCTGTGTTTATCTTCATAAACTACGGTTTGGAACACTTTTACCGTTCCTCGATTGTGTGATGTGCGGCACAGTTAAGGGCACGTCAAGCTTGACACTTTGAACTCTGTACCTGTCTTATATCGTACGTAATAAGATCTCATACAATATAATCGCACTTCGAGAGTCCAGCGTAATATGCTCTTAGCTGTTACTAAGGTTATCAATTAACTTTGTATCGTTCCTTTCAAGCTTTCAACTTTTGACCGCTACAAACTGACATGGAACAGACTGTTAAAGGCCAGAGTTCCATATATACTATATATAAGCTATCCTTCTTATGTCGCATATCTCAATGAACGGTGGTCTTAATTGCTTAGCTTGATGCATTCTTACCATGTAAGTAATATTAAATTACTACATTGTCTGTGTTTTAAGTTTCCATACCAGAATGGTAAAAAAGGTAATGGTACGATTTTATCTGTCACAGTGGAATATTTCAGCAACTACTAATGCCATCGATTAGAAAATTGGAATAGGTTTAATAATGCTTATTTTTTATTATTGTTTATTGATAATAAGGTTGAAACTTTATTGCAATGAATACTATGAGGAATTGATAGAGTAACATGCACTATCACAATTCCGCATTTTTAACGGGCATAACGCCGCGAGTAACTTCGGAGAAAGCACAGCATACCACACCTCAATACGCATAACAAAGGACATCTCCAATGCACACAAACACACACCTCTCCACAGGTGTACGTTACTCACAAACAACTCGCCACGAGCTGCGGGGTTGTTATAGATCTTTAAATTTTATTTTTGAAGTAGTAAACCATGATTCAGGATAATCATATTCATCAATATTTTTTAACAAATCAGTATACATATATATATATATATATATATATATTAATGTTTTAATTAAATAACAAACAATAATTTCTTAATTATATTAAACAACAGTTGTACAATACAAATTATTGTATGATTTTTAGTTAACTTATGCTACTGTTGTGTATTGACGTCGTTTTATCTTTTTTTTTTTTTTAAAGATGGCCGAATGTACGGTCTGCCCTCCAGTTGTTTCGACATGAGATATCGTCGGCAAATTGAATGTGAGTGATGTATTCGCCATTGATATTTATACTGTATCCTTTTCAGTGATCCAATGGTGCGGTGAAGAATTTCGGGGTCGCCCTCTCTTATATTGATCCTGCACTCGGATCTTTGTCCTATTGTACAAACTCCTCAGCTCTTTGATGTACCGATTGTCAATTCGATATCGCTAGAAGGACTAGCACCGCCCATATCTCTACAAAGTACACATATGCTAGACATAAAGGCAGATATACTCCAGTCTTCTGTATAATCTGGCGGAGGGTATGTATGAAATCGACGGTGCTAATACCCTTTCAGAATCCGGTTTGTTCGAGAAGCTGCAATTCATCTGATCTGCGTGCGAGGAGGCTTGTGATGACTTTTGGAAACAATATAAAAAGTTCAAAATCGATATCGACCTATAGGTAATGAGGTATTATCACCTTTTTTTAAGAACATCATGACCAAGCATCTCGTCTTCGGTTCTGGTGTTTCACAGAAATGTATGACGGAATTAAATAACTTTTGAAGGGCTACAAGTATCGGCCGCTTCTAGAAGCTCCGCACTAATTTCGCCTTCACCTGGTGCTTCCCAGTTTTAAACTGTTTGAGAGCTATACGAATCTCGTACAGACCGATGTCCCGAATATCTTCGGTTTAGTGGTCAGGTCAGTTTAGCTCTTCGGTCGTTACTAGCACTATTACCTAGTTGTAACGATGATGTGTACAGCTTTTCTTTTTTTTATACTACGTCGGGAGGCATACAAGCATACAGTCCACCTGATGTAAAGGGGGAACCGTAGTAGCCTATTAACGCTTGAGATACATTTAGTATAGGTAACCCGCGCGATGCCTCCTCTACTGCTTACACAGCAACTCCTTGGGAGCTTACTGGTGACCTGACTCACACGCAGGAACACAACAACCCTCTAGGGAAGTTGTTATTTGGCTGCGGTTTTCTGTGAGGTGGAGGTACTTCCCCAGACGGGCTGCTTTGATGCGCGCTACCTCTTTTCAGCTGTTCTTACAACTTCTCCGTCTCGCTCAGAATCTGTTTTTGTGAAAAAAAAGTGCCAGTGTCAGTCTTGAGCTTCGTCAGTTGACTTGAAGATATCTTTTGGACGAAAACTTTGAAGCCTTGGTTCCGCTCTATCGCCTCTTTAATACGAATTATATTAAATTGCGCCAATTTCTCGCCGTATGCATGTAGAGATCCGCCGGTTCAGCTGCATGTTCTAGCGTATGAGTTCAAGACACATTTCGCGTCTGACCTGCATGAGATTCCGCGCGACTCGAAAGCTTTTGGGTTCTTTTGTGTGAGGCTTTAGAAATTTAGCTCCCTGCATGGACAGTTTCCAATAGCTTGCAGAGTTTCCTTTTTACATCATCGGATGTTATACAATCATTAGGCACTGAAAACGATTATGCAGTACAAGCTGAAAGCTCTCGGAGTTTTCAACGAGATGAACGAAACATAGACTTCACCAGACGAGACCTTTCCTGCTTTATGTTAAATCTCCAGATGCCTCTTACCGTCCGGTGATCGCTTCTGGTTTTTACCCTATTGATTCAGACACATCGATGTACGAAATTCTTTGTGTTCGTAGCGCGCAACTTTGTTCTTTAGTAATTCTATACATATATCTTAATAATATATATTAATATTATAAATGTGAATTTTCGTTTGTTTGTTACGCTTTTACGCGAAAACTACTCAACCGATCATCATGAAACTTTGTACACATATTCTTGGAGGTATCAGAAGTAACATAGGATACGTTTTTATTTAAAAAAAAAAACGAGCGATAAAAGTTATCTATATAGTATTCTGACGCGCACGTTCGCGTCGTAGTTAGTGACGCTTCCTTGACACCAACGCTCGTGCGTTCGATTCCCAAACAGGGCAAACATTTGCGTGCACGAACATGTATGTCTGGGTGGTTTGAAAAGAGGTAGACCACCTCACAGAAAACCGCAGCGAAGTAATACTTTTAATGAATTACAAGCGTTCATATTCTACGGCAACCGCTTCACAACAGGGGGCCGTATGATTGTGCCTCCCGACGTAGTATAAAAAAAATACGCAATCTATATACCTATTTGTACCTACTCTTTGTGGTCAACGCGTTCCGTTATGTTTTCGTATACGTCCTTGAGTACTGGATATCTCCGAAGTGGAAAGTTCATTACTAATGAAATTAAAATGGGACCACCGATTTTAATAGTTTTTTTGCGGTTGGGATCAGTATAGCTCCAAATACTGATCCCAACCGCAAAAAACTATAAAAATCGGTTCATAACGAAAGGAGTCGCTCGAACAAACATGAAAAATTATATATACAGACGAATTGATAACCTCCTCCTTTTTTGAAGTGGGTTAAAAACGCCAAAAAATCGTGTTTCTTGCGTAGGAACCCCCTTTAATTGTTGTTATAGCGGCCATAATGTGTGTGTATTACACACAGTAAAAAATCAAGTGTGTAGTGTACAGTTCATAAGATCGAAATTACACAGCGAAGTCTTAGTAATAATGTCCCATTGGCAACCTTTCGGTACGGAACCCTAAAATAAGTTCTAAACGATTTTTTTTTAACTAGGCTTAGAATTATGAGAATGAATATGTACATACGAATATCTACATCGGGTTTCTCTTTTAAACCAAACGATTTCGCTACAGCTTCCAAATCCATAGTGAGGAGATTGAAGACATGTTTAAGTTTCTTCACTTCAAACGCTCTGATGTAGCCCTCATATGCTTCTACTGCTAATTCGTAGAAGCACTTGTCTTGCAACGCTGCGTCCAACTGCAATATTGATAAATCTTTAATTAAAGAATCACAGTTCCAAATTAAGTGAGGCCTGTGCTGTGGGTAGTATACAACTGACATGTAAATACTTTTTGATGCATAAAAAATGAGAACAGTGATCGCCCAGTGGTTAAAGGACTGACGTATTGATCAATTGATCCCAGTATTTTCACCGTCGAGCGTTGATAATAGGGGAATAAGCATAAAATGTTTTTAGGACAGATTTTAAAAGAGACTTGAAAAGATAGACGGAAGATATCTCAAAGTAAACGTTTCTACGATAATTAGTTTGCGAGATAATGCTGTATGAAACTAAGATGTTTTTATAATTATAGATACGTCGTACACGCTCTAGAATGGCAATACGAAGGTAAGATAATTGCCCAACACGCATTCAGTTGAGCACGCTCTCGCGTCGCGGCTATTCGCCCCAGGGCATAAATATCTTAAGATATATATTCATCTCTTTCTAACGACAGGTATGCCCTATCATTTGTCTCTTTGTTAGAGCAAAGTGTCATAATAAATAACTGTACGTAGTACTTAGCGCCGTTTTTAAATACAATAATGTTGGTGTATAAAGTGTCTACCTTTCGATACGTCGCTGGTTTGAAAGTGGCATTTCATCACATGATCTGAAAATGCTTCATACTAAGAAGCCGCGATAGATGACGTCACAAACTATGAAAACTGTGAAGAAATTAATGGATTTCATCTAAATATTAGGTGTATTTCCGCAATTCAAGCATGCACATTAATGCTGTCAGTGTAAAGCATGTTCAAAATACGACAATGATTCAAATTATGAAGTTTTTTTTGTTATAGAAACTGTTTGATTTTTTTACTATTTATAACACCTAAACTAAACCAAAAAAAGGTACAAATTTTTTTTTTTGTTATACTTTTTATATGATATTTGTGTGATTTACAAATTTATAAATAAGAAAACACGAATTTAGTGGTCACAGTTGGTGGCACATGGCAGGATTCGAACCGGGAACCCGTTGGTCGCTAGGCCGATTTATCCACTGCGTTATTATCACTACGTTGTTATCTTCTGGATTAACATTTATCCCAAAATCCTTCGTAAAACTTGACAAGAACTTCACGTTCGTAATAGCAGCTAATCAATAAATAACTTTTTAAATTATTAATAATCACTAAAATCAATCTCACCTTAGGTTGTAAATTAGAATAGTTGTCCCATGTTTCGTATTTGTCCAAGAAAACCTTGGCCTCTTCTAAATGAGTGATAAACTCCCTCTCCTCTGGTCGTAACAATAACACAGCATTGCCCGCGGCGCCCAGACCTCTGGCTGTACGACCTACCCTGTGAATATACTCCTGAAAACAAACAATACATCAGCGATGAGTATTATTATATTTTGAAAAGAAAAAGTTGAAAACCCGGTCCTCATCAGTATAATTTAGTCGACCCGTTAGAACAAACCAAATGAGTCCAAAATTTAATGGTTTACTAGAAGCCATTGAAGAATTTCACTATTAAAATACTGGCGCTATCATCAAATCAGATCTCAATGGAACCAAATTATTGTACTGACGTCGGTACTATATATGTAAAATATGTTCTTCAGCTTTACGTTCTACAGCTGTACCGCTTCATACTAGCGTATCCTCACACTAAGCGGGAAGTATGGCATTTGATCGCGGCCAACTTACCCTACGAATCAATTTGCGGTAACAACCACCTAATTTTAACATAAGACCAGCTAGAATTACAGAACCTGCAATAGGTGCTACTAATTTAAGCAATCATAAATAAAGAAATATACAATAATGAATGCAGGAGGAAAGAATGACGAAAGAAATATATAATACGCGAAAGACCGAGACTCGCCTACCATGACCAAATTGGTCGTGTTTTATCAGAGAGTGACGTCAGGAGCAGTGGCGGCTGTACCTTAAGTGCGCTCGTGCGCTGAACTACCAATTCAAAAGATTTAAAAATTACAAAATATTACTTCATCTTTAAATTACCATATTAATATTTATTTTTGAAACATACAAAAACATAATATAACAAATAAAATTTAAAATTATAACAAATAAAAGACAAAACAATTTAAGCGCTTTGCTAAACTATTAAGACTTATTTTTCCTGTAAAGAAAAATTCTCGTGCGCTTCGGCGAGTGCACGAGGACCGCTAATAGAACTTGTATGAGTTACTAGCGAATGTGCCTGACGCGTGAAACAAAAGATAGTTCATAGAAATGTACCGAGAAATGAGGCGGTTCTCGTGCGCCGCACGTGCGAATCGAAGATTACCGAGAGCACCCGATGTTTGACGAAACTTGAAATTTGAGTTCGGCGGCGGCCATGCATGATGGACCTCTCCTTATCAGTATAGTTTCGCTGTATCTGTGACGCGTTAATTATTGTTTGTTTATATTAAGTAATTTTTTTTTTTTAATTTACATCTTTTATGTAAATTGTTGATTTGTTGCAATTTCTAATATTAATACTTGGTGAGCAAGTAAAGTGCACCACCAGTTCGATAACCCACCAGCCGCCACTGGTCAGGAGCACAAGGAATCGGCTGGCTTACTTAAAAACAGCTACGAATGTTAAAGAAGCGAGTGAGGTATGAGGTTCAGTTCTCTTTACCTACCCCGCAAGAGATCTGGCGTGAAGATATACATACATCTATATACTCGTATATATGTACATATATATATCTCAAGACTTACCTACCATATGTCGCTTGTTTCACTCTGCCTACCCCACAAGGGATTTGACGTGAAGTTATAGATAGATCTCATTTTAACTTACTACATGAATGAATTTATGAAAACATGTAAACAAAGGCTTTAGTTTTTTAAGTATACATTTTAAGCATACTATGTCTCTATGAATGTAGTACAAACTTACATTTGTATCCGAGGGTGGGTCAAACTGAACTATCCAATCTACTGCAGGTATATCTAAGCCTCGAGCCGCCAAGTCTGTGCAGAATAATGCACCTTTATCTGCATTATAAAACTTTACCATTGTATCTGTTCTGTCCGCTTGATTCATTTTACCCTGAAATCAACGCAAAAGAACTTACCCTTGTACCGTTTTTAAATTTAAGAAAGTGCACAACGAACAAAAGCTTTTATCGCTTTGGTGTCGTACGGTACGACTAAGAGAGTACAGCTATGCGTGCATGGCCCACAATCCGCAATGAAACTTTTCCTGGCTGCTAATAACTTCAATTTCGTATATTATATATTTTTAAACACAATATAACGTTTATCATACAATTAGCCGTAGTGAAAGCAATGGCTTTCAGGACTGTAAAAGCCCTTTCCACATACACACACATATACACCAACTATTAGAAGAAGTTTAGAGCATACTCCATAACGCTGCTCAACTGTAGATTTGGACGAGGCCAGTGCTTTCAAGCCGCCCGAAAACGCCCGACTGACTGAACTTAAGGACACCCATGATTAGAGGCTTAACATGTCCTCCGAAACATGGAGAAGTTCAACATAGATAACCCCATCCATAGACAAGCGGCTTGATGTTGTGGTTGCTTAACTTGCATGGTCAATTAGAGTGGCATACGCATAGACACCATGGAACTCCTTGTGCTTTATGCAAGATTGTTTTGTTCATCTTCAAAATTCTTTTGGGAGGTAAGCTCCTCGGTCGGCCTTCAACTGTGACAACCGAAGAAAACGTGATTACTGTTAAACGATTAAATGCAGAACGCATCATCTACGGCGGATTGGAGGACATTATGAGATTGGTATGAGCCAAATTAAAAAAAATACACTTATAAGCATTTATAAAGTAGGAAATCGTTGGATTCCTCATGAACTAACAAGAGAATAGTTGCTAAAATACGACGGCAACCAAGTGCAATGGGGTCTGAAACTTTCGACTGACTTTCCGGGATAATATTTATTAAAAGTGTTACACACGACAGGTGTTCATTTTCCGCTGTATTGCAGGAAGCTTTAATAGAATATGGGTATTAGCACTACAATACTCCTGCGCTATTCAAATAACAAATTGAAACGTACAGTTGCAGTTTTTTTAGTAGAAGAGGCACCCTAGCGGGCCGTCAAGCGGGGGACAGCCAGCACAGCTGTTGGTTACAGCTGTGCATGTGATGGCTGTTCTCTCATGAGGTTTTCATTGACGCTTTCCATCAGGCGTACTGAAGACATTTTGGCAGGCCACGTTAAAAAAAAATACTGAGCTACGTGACTAAGTCATGTACTCTAGTGCTCCATACACACCAAATACACTTTTTAACATTCACACCTAGCGATATAAAACCTAGGCATGCATTTTATTTGGCCTTAATGGCTATTAAAAATAAATCGTTCAAATGTATAATTAAAACAGCTGTAGTCTTGTATGAAAAGCAGTATGAAATACTCTGAAGAGCTCGGTGGCGCAGTTATTAATAATGCTACTTTGACACCAACGCTCGTGGATTTGATTTCCACACAGTACAACCATTTGTTTGCATGAACATGTCAGTTTGTCTTGGTCTGGGTGTTTTTAGAAGAGGTAGGGCGCATCAAAGCAGCCCATCTGAGGAAGCAATTCCACCTCAAAGAAAACCGCAGTCAAATAATCTCCTTGGAGGGTTGTTGTATTCCTGCGTGTGAACGAGGTTATTAAGATCCTAAGCAGTATCTGTGTTCGCGCTCGAGTCATACTTAATGTGTTGCAAACGTTCATAAGCAACAGTAACCGCTTTGCATAAGGTGGGCCGAATGTTTGTAAACCTCATGTCGTTGTATAAAAAAAAAAGATAATACTCACATGTATACACAGTACTGGTGCCTTACAATAAGTACTAAAGAATTCATAGTGAAACTCTGCTGACTTGCAACTAGAAAAGAACACCATTACTTTTTGATTCTTAGTTTTCTTTAATAACTTCTCCAACCACCACATTCTATACTCTGTCTCTATGATCACATACCTGCAACAAATTTAGTTATGATATATTTTTTTATATTAAGACGGGAGGCATACAAGCATACGGCCCGCCTAATGTAATGCCTACACTTGTACTACCTTGAGTAACACCCGCGCGATGCCACCTCTGCTGCTAACACAGCAACTTCTTAGAAGTTTAGTGCTTACCTACCAAGTTAAAAAAAAAATGCAGATATTAATATGTATACATAAAAAAACCTGTTTGTTGGGAAATAATACATAATTAATTTAATTTATTACTACATTTTCATATACCATTATTTGTGTACTTATTATATTATTTTATAATAACATTTTAATTTGTTTATAAAATGTCTAATGTAGTAATGCGAAATCGTGAAAGTAACACAAACATGTTCTTAATTACAGTCTCTTTAAGAGAATTATGTATGGCATAGCGATATTCAATCACGAGCTCGATGGCGCCGCGCCGCGATTAATAACGCAACTTCGACACGCTCGTGGGTTGGTCTGTTTGTCTTGGTCTGGGTATTTTTAAGAGAGGTAGGGCGCACCAAAACAGCCCATATGGGGAAGTACCTCTACCTCACAGAAAACCGCAATCAAATAACAAACTCCTTGTAGGGCTGTTGTGTTCCCGCGTGTGAGTTAGATCACCAGTAAGCTCCTTAGGACTTGTTGTGTTAGTCGCGCGAGTGATACTTAATGTAATACCAGCGTTCATAGGCTACGGTTGCCACTTTACATCAGGTGGACCGTATGCTTGCATGCCTCCCGACGTTGTATAAAAAAAGGAGCACCCTGTAGGGGAAGTAAAAGAAAAGGGTAGCTAAGTAACAATTGCCTGGGGGGGGGGGGGTTCCCGCAAATGGTAATAGCACACGGATACTCTAATAGACATACCTAACCGTGTCTTAGTAGGTGTCTTAACGCCATAAGACAATGGTGTTTTGGTGAGTGAGGGGTGCCTTTGTGCGCCGTCAAGTGGTTTATTGGTTTGCATGTTTACCGAACGAAACGAGAGTCCTCGTCATCACAATGTGAAGAGCTCCTTACCCCTGCTTGAGTCCATCGACCGTAGCTTTCAGACTGTCCTGATCTGTGTTTATAATTTCTACATCTTCCTTCATTGCTAACTTTATCAGTGCATCAGTAGTCTCCGATTGGGTTGCACTGAATAACATAGTTTGCCTGTTTTCTGTAAAAGAAAATAAACAAGTCCAAATGTAATAATCTATCTAAAACTTCACGCTAAATCCCTTGCGGGGTAGGTAGAGAACCGAGCGCCACATGACTCGGTCCTTACACATTTCACTCGCTGCTTTGACATTCATAGATCTTCTCATGTACGCTCGTCGGTTCCTAAGGCTTTCCTTTAAATGTAATAATACTGTGTATTTAATCATTTCTACATTTCGTATCGGGCAACATCTACAATAAATACCATCGAAATAAAGTTTAGTAAATATGCACGATAAAAAGCAAGATGAAGAAGAGAGACGCTCTAGGAACCTACGAGGATAAATAAAAAAGCTATGAATGCTAAGAATATAGATAGATAGGTATAAGAATGTAATTTCAATTCAGATCAACCGCAATTGTTATCGAAAGTAATCGTACTGATAAGTTTTGTTCAGTTTAATCGTTAGTTTAAAATGTCCTGTAAATCATGTACTCTTATCTCGTAAAGTCACATGAAATTAAAAAAAAAACACATACGGTGTTATTGGGTTAAATAATCTAAACATGCGACTCGGGAAAAGTTATGCATATTAGTGCGAAGATAAGGTACATTTTCGTCTATACGCTTTTCCACACAGCCAGCGCCGGCGGCGTAGCAATGATACTGTTTAGGTTTATACTGCGCTTTATAGGCGTACTACCTTCATCATATTTCTAATAGGATATTGTTTCAGAGAAAGCCTAGATTATCGCTCTTTCGAGCCACCTTGCACAAGACCAGCCTCGTCGTTTGACAGCCATTCGCTATTGGCAGGTGGTCAATGACTGGACCGCTCTTTGTCAACCAGTGAACAGTGTTTGTACAACGAGTGGATTCCGCGTGGTTTGTGAATAGACTTGTAGTCTGTCAGGGATCACCACTAGTTTCATTGTTTAATTTTACAAACCGTACCCACGTGGACCCACGCCTTGCCAACCAGTGGTCAACGCAAGGCGAACGTGTGAACAGCTGGTTCTATCGCCGTTCGCGCGTGAACAGCTTGTGAGTGAGGCGGTCCGGTGACGTTACAGCTTTGATAAGTGAGTGCATATCCATAGTAATCCATATAAAGACTACTAACCACACGACGCGAGGCGATGCTAGTCGGTAGCCAGGTGGATCGAATAAGCTAAAATCTTAACTCATTCTGTAACAAAGTAGGTTCCTACCTAAGTATAGTTCTCACCGGACTTCTAGTTAGCTTTGAAGTTGTTTGGCGTTATTTCGCGCAATACAGTCAAACAGAAAGCGTTTAATTATTAAAAACATTGAAATGGTATTTTTTTAGTATGGTGTGATTAATTTAGTTATGATCCTCTCCATGCCGAGGTTTTCCCACAGATGACAGAGAAGACGGTCACATAGTGTCCCGTACAACCGCAATTACGGTTCGAAAGATGCTGCGAACGATGGACCGATGGAGAGACAGTAGACTATTAGACACTAATACTCTACTGTCTGTCCACAACGTTGGCACAACCATATAAGATTTCCCTTGTGGTAGGTACCCTATTTACCTTAAGCTTATCATAATGTATATCTTAATAATATAATAAATCCGTCTCAATAGAATTGTAATAAAATAACATATTGGATATTACGAATTGGAATATATGATATATTTAACATTATGAATATATACACTCAATGTATATATTACCCGTCGCGTCGCGAAGTGACCGCTCGCCGTTTTTAGAGTTCTTGCAAAATCAATGAGAAAAAACCCAAAAATGGGGGGGTTTCTATCTGCTTTAATTTTTTTTATGAATTTTTAATTTTTTTTTATAACGGATTTTAAGGAAGCTGCGATTTTTGTTCATAGTTTTGTTCATCTTTTTCAATTAATGTTTTTTAGCTACGAAATAACATTCTGATTGGTGTACTAAAAGTATTAATCTAGTCAGAAATTTAACACAACATGAAAATATACAAACAATAATAAAATAGTTTCACTCACTTGGAAGTCTGTTTATAATCTGTTTCACATCTTCTTCGAGCCCATATTGGAATATCTTGTCTGCTTCGTCCAATACTAGACATTTGACATGCTTGTAGTCAAACTCTTTCGTCCTCATGTGGTCAAACAGTCTTCCTGGCGTTGCTACTACTATATGAACTCCTAAATAGGAAACAATGTCTATATATATACATATATATAATTTAAATAATTCTAAATATTTATTAATCAATTATCGTTTACCCGTGTCCTAATTCATTAGGATTGGCGGTGTCTGCTACCTAAACCTAAAGATTTGGCGAATATACTGATTTTTACATCAGCCGTCAGACCTTCATAACCCAGAGGGAAAACTAAATCATTCTTAGGTAAGGTCACACTATTTCGAAATATGATTTCTTTGACGAAGCAGCCCGTCTAGGGAAGTACCTCCACCTCACAGAAAACCGCAGCCAAATAACAACTCCCTAGAGGGTCGTTGAGTTCCTGCGTGTGAGTGAGGTCACCATTAAGCTCCCAAGGAGTTGCTGTGTAAGCAGCAGAGGAGGCATCGCGCGAGTGATACCTACTTAATATATCGCAAGCGTTAATAGGCTACGGTACCCGCTTTACATCAGGTGGGCCGTATGCCACCCGACGTAGTATAAAAAAAATCTTTCTGATTAGAAAACCTCCCAAGGCTGGTGCCGCCGACGTCCACGTTTAGTCTAGCGCCGCCACTGTTGATAGATAATAGATACATCATGTATTACAAGCGTTCATACGCTACGGTAATAACTTTACATTTGTAAGCGTACTCACATTCCTCGAAATACCACAGTCGAGCCGGAATTATAAAAAAAAAAAATATTCAAAATGTATGCAATCTGAATGAAAACTTTACATTCCCGAATCGGAGACAAAGTGAATAAGCCTATAGCTGGACCCTGTGCTTGTAGGCCTCCCGACGTTGTATAAAAATAAATTTTAATACTTAATCATAAAACAAAACAAATAGTGTTGGCAGACCAAAATATTCGATATCATAAATCTGGTTTCTATGCGATAATTCAGTCATTTAGATTAATTTATTATTGAAAATGAACACTATTAAAACCTAACTGCACCTTGTGATAATTCCGCCGACTGCTTTTTCCTGCTTTCGCCGCCAATAATCAGTGCTGAAGTTATATGATCCTGCCCTGAGACAATGTCCCCCATAACAGTGTATGTTTGCATCGCTAGCTCTCTAGTGGGTGAAATGATTATACAACATGTACCTGAAATGACAACATAGCTTATATTGAAAAAATAGGTAAAAAAACTTTTTAAGTTAAACGGTTTTATGTTAAACATACATTGCAATGTTTAAGATAAATGTACTAAAAACCAAAAAATAATAAAATAGATACAGTCGTGGAATTATAAACATATGCATAGACTAGACTAAAATAAAACCGTGGGGCACGTCAATTGTCTACAATCGTTGATTAAAATGTTTGTTTTGTAATGTTACACTATAATTAGGCAGTTGTTCAACCGACAACGATGGGCGTGTGATAAGTAGGGCTAGAATGTGGAAACAAGCTAGCAAGCTCGATTATAAGCGAGTTTTAGGGTTTCATAGTGGTGAGCGAGTAGTACTTTCATCATATGTTTTGTCGATTAAAGAAAAACTACGAGCAGTGAAACGATTCCACGCCAGCCAGCAGTGTGAATGTCCAACGATAAACTAGTTGAAACATCTCTTTCATTTACATGGAGTGTATAACTATTGGAATTTCCATGAGCAAGAAAATAGTAAGTAATTTCCTCACCGTCTGCGGGCCAACTGCCTAACGACGAATTAAACGATTCTTCTATCGCACATTAAGTCGATAATTTGTAGACAATTGACGTGCCCCACGGTTTTATTTTAGTCTAGTCTATGCATATGTTTATAATTCCACGACTGTATCTATTTTATTATTTTTTGGTTTTTAGTACATTTATCTTAAACATTGCAATGTATGTTTAACATAAAACCGTTTAACTTAAAAAGTTTTTTTACCTATTTTTATTTTCTAGTTTTTAGTTTTTATTTCGCATTCTGTTTAATAACGACGTATCATTTTTAGCCACCCTAACGCCACACAGTCCTCAACACGATACAAAATCTTGACTTGGGTGGTGGATTCAGGCTGGATTAATCAGATACCTAAATTACAGATTCAATTTCTAAATTTAAATCTTATTATTATACGCCATTTAGTGGCTGCGCCCATCTTAAATATTGAGGTTGTATAGTGCACTGTATTCTTCTTGTCAAGCCCTTTTATTTGATACCCATATTGGTGGGATTGATAAAAAATTGTTATCAGCCATTTGGTAGCGGCGGCCATCTTAGATTTCAATTTTGCATAGTAAATTGTATTCTACTTGTTGAGACCTTTCATTTGATACCCATGTTGATGGGATTGATAAAACCTAAGTTTTCCGCCATTTTGTAGAGGCCGCCATCTTGGATTTTAATTTTATATAGTACATTGTATTCTACTGGTTGAGCACTTTCATTTGATACCCATATTGATGGGATTGATAACACCTACGTTATCCGCCATTTTGTAGCGGCCGCCATCTTGCATTTCAATTTTTTATAGTATATTGTATTCTGCTTGTTGAGCCCTTTCATTTGATACCCATATTGATGGGATTGATAAAACCTACGTTATCCGCCATTTTGTAGCGGCCGCCATCTTGGATTTCAATTTTTTATAGTATATTGTATTCTGCTTGTTGAGCCCTTTCATTTGATACCCATATTGATGGGATTAATAAAACATAAATTATCCGCCATTTTGTAGCGGCGGCCATCTTGAATTTATAATGATAATGAATAAACATAATTGTATTGTCACCAAAATCCAAAGTGTATACAAAATTTCAAATTAATCGGTTGACAGGAAGAGGGTGAAATTTGAATTACTAAATTTGACCCAAGAATAAATAATAAAACAAACGGGGTGAGCTAAATAAAACCGTTTAAAAATAAAGCTTGTAGTGAAAGATCTTATTCCTCACCACTGAACTCCTCAATAAGTTACGTCATTTATTTTTTTAAATAGAGAAATTTCACTACAATAGACATCTGTTAATCCGAACTACTTCTTTTTATACAGGGTCTGAAGTAACAGAGGTGGCGTCGCGTGAGTGATACTTAATGTATTTCAAGTGTTCATAGGCCGGATGCTTACCGACGTAGTATTAAAAAAAATGTGGTTTCTGTAGTCTATGAGCGTTTGCACTTACATATCGTAAGTGCTATGCCACCTCTGTTGCTAATACAGAAACTTCTTAGGAGCTTACCACTAAAAATACCTCTTTTCGAACTCAAGGAGTGTTTGGATAACTTTACATTATAAAAATATAAATAAAACAAGATTTTCTTTTGAAAAACTATACTTAATGCATATTTAACGTGTTAATATCACATAATATATGGATTAATTAGCTGATGTGCTGAAAAAGGGTCAAATAGAAAGCACCCGAAACAATTTTCTCGCCTCATTATAATATTAGATGCCTTATGCTTATGAATGCTTGCAATGCAAGGAATATCTCTTGCCTTTTACCACTCCTGCTGTTAACCCAACAGTTTCTCAAGACCTTATTGGTCCCTCACTCACTAACAGGAACATAATGGTCCAGGGAATTTTTATTTGGCTGCTATCTTTTCCAGTCAGGTTGCTTTAACCCTATCTTTCTATTGCCAGGGCCTCATAAAGGTGTACCAAATGCAGGTGAATTTAGTTTTGACTCTAAAGGTGACAATGAGTCTCTTACTCCAAAGTTACAAACTTGTGTTGCACGGTAACTGAAAAGTTATTGCTGCACATATAAATTATATGCTAAGGTCATAGCCACGGATCAAGTGAAGTGTTTATAACATGCACCACGTCTATTGGAAAACAAATATACATCCTCCTGATGTGAAGCAGATAGCAGTATGTTATTATAGATCAGAAACTAATAAACCACTTGACTTTACATGAAGGCGCCTTGCACTTACAAAATGTTGTGTTTTAGTGCCCAAATATGTCAGAGATTCAAGCCTATTGAGCAATGGGAGTGTGGCGGCTAGGACAAATTGTTGATTCATCAGTTTTGTATTTGTCACGCCACACAAGCAGTGTAGAGTTCAGTAGGCCAATTCTGCTAAATAACTGCAACTGCATGTTTACGCCTGTCATTTGAGTCGTGCAGGAATAGTGCAGTGCCAATAGGTGTATTCTATAAAATTTCCTGCACTGCAACTACGCTAGAACTGTGCGTATGCTGCACTGCAACGGCACTACAGCTACGCTGCAACTGTGCGTATCCTGCAAATGAACTAGTTAACACCTGTTGTGTTCCCATATTTCAATCTAATAAATTGGATTTTTACTTAATATTGACTCCTGTAGTTTCAGGCCCCATTACCCTTGATTGCCAGCGTGGAGGTATTTTTCATCTACATGTCATCAAATATTTCCACAAACATCTCCCAAAACAAAACAAATGTTTTGTAAAATAAATCACTGCTTCTGGATATTAATTTCACTTCGCAAAAGTTACTCAAGAGTAACGTTAACAAAACTGCAAGGAAACTCCTTCAAAATTTCTGTCACCGGTATACAAATGTCAAAACAGTTTAACAGAATATGATTATATAGCAGGAAACGTGCAGGAGCAGTGCAGGTTTTTTAACAGAATAGCGAGTAATTTATGCAGCATTCCTGCAACGTCGCTGCTGTCAGATCTCTTAACAGAATAACGAAACGTGAAAATATACGCATTTAGACACACACCGCGCTGCAGTGCAGTTGCAGTTTTTAGTAGAATCGGTCTACAGTTGTCTGTTAACTTTGAAGCTTTTTTTTATAACAACGCCGGGAGGTATACAAGCATATGGTCCGCCTAATGTAAAGCAGTTACCGTAGGCTATTAACGCTTGTAACATATATCACCCACGCGATGCCTACTCTGCTGCTTACACAGCAACTCTTTAGGAGCTTACTGGTGACCTCACTCACACACAGGAACACAACAATCCTCTAGGGAGTTGTTATTTGACTGCAGTTGCCTGTGAGGTTCCCCAGGCGGGCTGCTTTGATGCGCCCTACCTCTCTTAATCTCTCATTACCCGCGGGCCGCTTTTCCGCCAAGAAATGTATGGGAAAACGTATATAACGGGGTCTCACAGGTTAAAACATCCACACCAAGACAAACAGACATGCACACAAATGTTTGTCTTGTGTGGGGATCGAACCCCATTGTTGTAACGAGCATTGTTGTCAAAGTCGCATCTTTCACAACTGAGCCACGAAGCTCGTACAAGCTGAATGTTCGCTAGTGTAATTGTATAAAATAAATCAGATTACAATAAGTAATTCAGTAAACCAGTTTAAGGTAATGTATAAAATAAATCAGATTACAATAAGTAATTCAGTAAACCAAATAAGTAATTGTAATTGATAAAATTGATATGTTGGACCATAAAGAGAAATACAGTGACACAAGAACTTATTATTTTTATCTCCATAAAAATATAAGCCAATAGATGCTGCAATGTTAAACCATGAATTAGCCAATAAGAGCCGTGCAGTTTACTTTACACCATGTAGTGGTAAAGTTAAGTTACTATGTAAAAGTAAATTACTATGTATATCTTGTCGTTTCTCCATAGGTTATTATGTGTTCTTTCATGTAATAGATACATATAATACGAAGCTAGATATAGTATTGTTTGTGCATTACCACTAAATGTGGCAGAAAATGTGTGATGTGAAATAATTACAAACATTTTGATAATATATACGAGTTACATTATAACAAATGTAAATATGTACTTAGCACAAAAGTAACAAAAACAAAAAGTAACTATGCTAAGGTTAAATTACGAAGAAAAAGGAATTCAATACACAATGGAATGTATTAAAAAAAAAAGAAACATCCAAAAGAGTAAGTTTATACATGGGACGTCAAATAACAAAACTCACGGTTTGGTTTAACTAGGGGTAGACTATTTATATTAGCTTAGAAGGGTGCTTATAACTTGTTAGACAAGTTATTTTCAGTAACATTGACAGTAGATTTAACCATAGCTTAGCAGCAGTGATAGCCCGGTGGATAAGGAATCAACCTTTTGAGCAAATGGTCCCCGGTTCAAATCCAGGCGGGGCCATGTACAACTAAATTTGTGTTTTGGTACATATTTATCACTTGCACGACTGTGAAAGAAAACAATGTGTGGAAAACCACAACTAAGAAAATATATTTCATAGTTAATAGATTCAGGCGTTATTTTGCGAAAGTCAAAACAAACATGCAATTTGATCTAACCTGCTTTGTGTGCTTCCGCCACCAATTAGTTCATGCGGCCTAGCGCCGGCCGGCACCCACCCACTACTGTTAGTACCACACCAAGTGGTGGCGGAAGCACGCAAAGCAGGTTAGATCAAATTGCATGTAAAATATATTTCGTAAGACGTGTGACCTAACCTAAGAAAGATATCGTTTTTGTGGATTTCCCTCTAGGTTATGGAGGCCTGACAGCAGTCGCTCCATATAAAAACCAGTGTCTTCGCCAAATTCTTATACTATGATAGTGGACCCGCCAATCCTTAGGGATTAGGAAACGAGATAACACAAAGAAGAAATTGACAGTAGGTATAAATCAAACCAAACCAAATAATAAACCTCGACTCCCCATTACATTAGAGTATATTGCTAGAACAACCACTGAATGTTGACTTTCAAGCAGGATGGCTAATGCAGCAAGCTATTTAGCATGGGCTGTTTAATCTTCTTCTTCTTAGCATTATCCAATTTCCTAATCTATTAGGATTGAGCGGTCCCCGCTACCAAAACCTAAGTATGTGGCGAAGATACAGATTTTTAATGTTGTTTAAATAAATAAAAAAGTTGTTAATAAATGACAACAATCTTCCTTAATTATAAATAATCACATTGTAATGTGACAATTTGTAATTATGTTTGTATGGTAACATAGATTTAAATAAACTTTTCTTCATTTAAACACTTTGGGAATGGCAATAAATATCACAGATGCAGATGTGCTTCAGGGACTTGGTATGTACTAAACTTGAAATTAATCACACAAAAATCAGTACCTTCTAAAGAATCTCCTGAACATCGCATAACAATTTCTAAGGCGGGAATCAGAAATGCTATTGTCTTTCCAGAACCTGTTTTTGCTGTAGCCACAATATCTGTTCCGCCTATGGCCTTAGGCAACACAGCAGCTTGGATGTCGGTCATATGTTGAAATCCTATACGCTTTATAGCTTTTAATATCGGCTTAGAAACTGCACCTTTCAAAGTTTTAAACTTCGGATTCCTTTCTTCCTCTTCCATTATATTTATATCGGTTTTCCAAATATATAATGAATATTAGTACAACTAGAATTTAATAACATTTAATTACATGTTGTGAAAGTTTCGCTCATTTGACCAACTAAATAAAATACAATAAAAAGTGAAATAAACAAAACGTGATTTTGAAATGCGAATTTTTTTTGGTGTTTTTTTTTTTTGTTCCTTTTAACCTCGGGGGGAAAGGCAAAGGGATCTAGCCCATACAGCCAAATCTTCAGTTGCCCATACAGTCAAATCTTAATTCTATGTTCCAGCTTCAGGAACTGTACTGAAAAATTACTTGGGAAGGGTACACAGACCCAATCGACACAGTTTAAATACCAAGAAATTTAATGAAAATGAAATTTAAACACCGTGATTTTTACAAGGTTTTCTTGATGAACTTATTCTTGATTACTTATTCACGTCTTCCAAAAAGTGCATAAACGTGTTAAATTTGAGTTTTTACATAACTGTATAATTTCACTAGCACTTATGTTACAAAATACTATCGAAATTATCACATAAATCTAATTTTATACTGTATTGTAAAAAATTCAAGTATAACAATAACGTCACTCATCAACAGTGCGGCCGCTTCAAACCTCAGAGGAAGTATATACCTAGAGTTGACAAACGCGTACACCCGTAAGGGACGGCAACAAAAGTACATTCAATAACAAGGTTACCAGACTGTGGAAAATTTACCCCACTACATAATGCGTTTCGGCAATTTGAAATTTACAATGTACCCAGATAACTGTTTACCAGAAACTTGCATAGAATGTGTATTGTGTGCTATAATAATATACTCATAATATGATATTAACAATGTAAAAAAAAAATCGAATAAGTCGATACAGCCATTTCTACACACAAAGTAATAAAAGTTAATATTTACATATGTATGAAAACTACAGTATCTGAATAGATCAACAAACTTATTTGCACTTTAATATTATTAGAATAGTATTTTTTTACGCAAAGCGAGTTACTGTATAGATCTATTAATTAATAGTAAGCCTGAGTTAGTTTCAGTAAGATCTGTGAAATCATTGGAATAAGGATAGGAGATTGGTCAAACCTAGCAGAGTTATATAAATTAGACAATATATTTGTCTATTTTAGACATATATTTTAAAATACAAGCGATGACATGATACCAAATATAGGCATAGATATGAGATAAAAGATAAAAAACACTTTATAGACAATTTGTAAATAAAAATATTCGTGCCTTACAAACATATTAATGTTTATTTTTTCATAGATTTTTATTCTTGAAATCAATGTTATATGATTGATTTTCTACATCGTGTATTTATATAAATTATATTATATATTAAATATCTTGAGAATGAAACAGTCATCGAATATTCATGGTCACATTTACATACACGGTTTTTAGTTAAATCTTCTTTACACAATAAATGCGGATTATTCCTTCTTAAAATTAAACATATTGCATAAAAATTTTCAATAATTGTCATGTAAAAAAGAATTAGTGCCAGGGATGATTTAAGTGTAAATATTAAACAAAGGTAAACAATCTTTGTTACATTTGATATTACGCATCATGGTTTTCTTTATACTTAAACTAAAGCTACAATTGATCAAGGATTATCCTTTCACATATTGAACTCAAAATATACTAACTCATATATATACATACTTAACTCAAAATATACGAACAAAATAAACTGCTACGGTCCCTTAATTCCCTAGTTTACTCTTTTCCTCTAACTTGTATAATGATATCTATCATCTATACATCGATTACATTAAAACTTTGTATAATGACAGATAGTTCAGTATTTTTATTTCAAGTCGTTTAGTTTTTGACATTAATATAGCTAATTTCTTCTTGCGTGACTCAGCCAGTAATGTTTTCAGTCTCAATTCAAAAGTAAGCTTTAATGTTCATGGTGTTAATGTAGTGTCCGTCGCTATTGGAAGCCCTGGATAATCGGTCTGGAAAATAGGACAATTTTAATTTTGTAACGCATTATTAGCATGTAATATCGACAGCCTAGTACTAACATTATATTAAAACTACTGTCAATACTATAATTTAGTTGAGCTTTATATATTTAAAAGTTAACAAATTCAGACAATATAAAATGCTTGATTAACATTTATGTGTTGACACAAAAGCATGTGTGTGTGCGTGATTAACTTGATTAACGTGGTATAAATAATTGGTATAATCTACACGACTACCCTCCGTATCTTTCACAATTACCTGTATAAATATAATCAACCCATCAACATCATATCAACCCATACTCACTTCATTACTGGAGTACGGGTTCTTATTTCAACCAAAAGACCTTAGAAGATATGTCCCGAAACTACTCAATTACGGATTGCCGGAGTCGTTGGAATATTTTCATATGTTTTTGTACTTCAATTATACGCTTCTACGACTAAAATGTAACTATGTAAAATTTCAAGTCTGTACGTGAAACTTTCTAAGACAGACTAGCAGACGAACAGGCAGGCATTTAAATCATCTAATTTAGTTCCTTATTTTTTTTAATACCTATCATCATATATACTCGCCAACAAACTGTTATAACAGTTTAGCGAACATAATAATTTGTACTATGTCACTGTATAGTGTAAATAAAGAAATAAAAACAATATAAATCAGTTGAGAATGCGCAAGCTTGCATTGCCAGAGGAACACCTGGTTCGTCAACAAATCAAATGTTGACGAACCAGGTCAACAAATGTTAACTTACGTGTATGGTGGATGTTGAAACTGACGACTTATCCAAATAAACTTCTTCCGAAAGCAGTGGTCTTTAAAATCTTTGGAACATATGCGACTGTACTCGGCTCCCAATTCTGTCGTCCAATAGCAAAAATCCATGCATTATGCACACTGACGACTTTAGGAAATCTAAAAAATAAACATACACCTAAGATTAAACATGTTAACGTTTTTAATTTAAAAATAAATAAATACATTTTTACGAAAAATTATAAACAAAGAAGTATACAAAAAGTAAGAAGTTAAAAAAAAAGGTGTCTGAACCCATATAATTTACCCATAATTTCGGGGTGTTTTCCTATACTACATACTGGTAACCCTAAAACGCTCATTATACCGATAAATTGAAAATACAACAGAAAATGGCTGACGCATTACCCACAGACAACCTTCAAGATTTAGGCGGTTTTTACTAGAAATACTTTTTGTATATTATATTTATATATTATATTATTTATATATACCGATATTTTCACTGTTTTAGCGTTATTATACAAACAATTTATTTAAAAACTACATGTGTATCTAATTTTCGCAAAATATTTGATAACAACTACTAAAACTTTATACTTACGTATGAAAGGTTATGTTTTCGTATTTTTGCTAACTGAGGCTTTTGCAGCCTTTTACACAGCAACGTACCATTGTTAAAGTAAAAAGACAATCCCAAACAAGCAAAAGAACACAAATATGCACTAATATTTCGCTTAAATTTAGTAATTTATGGAAACAATTTGTTGTACTACAAGGAACGAAATGATTGTTTGCCACGAATTTGTTTTTGTGGCAAACACAAAATAGTGAAACTATGACAGGGATAAAAAATATTTTATCTGTCTCTTTCCTTCTTATGAGGAACTGTATACATCTATCACGTTCTATCTTGGTATTATTATTTGCTTGTCACCTCTAAGTATCCTTCCTCTGAGGCAGGTATACTTCCTCTGAGTCCTCAGGCATTAATTGCCACAATTGAGACTGTTAGAGCCATCTATGTTTTTATCTATAACTTTTAAGAACAGTAACTTAGCGGACATCTGTTTGGGTATTAGTTTTGAGACACAATTTGTTTAAATTACTGTTTGGATATAAAATTACAGCGGACTATTGTTTTTACATTAAGTTAAATAATTTTAATTGATGGAGGGACATGTTTTTTGCAAAGAATAGTTGATCCACCCTAAGGCTCCAGGCATCATCTTCTGATAGCACACAATCAATTTGCTCATATTAGGTAAGTCCTGGCCTTCCTCGGTTGCTACATTCTTCCACTTTTGTGTTATGACCGTACTCTCGTTATACATATACGATATGGGGTTTATTTGTTAAACGACGACATCTAGAGTTATTACAAAAACTTGATAAAGTAATTCAACAATCAAAAGACGCAAATTTAATTTAATTTATCCAAATACCAAATTGATTTACAGCGGTTAAATTCATATTGTATGTGCATTAAAATGTATAACCAACTGCCTGATTCACTAAAATGTCCGATATTATATAAATTTAAAAATTATTTATTTATTTTTCGAAATGGTTTTATACTGTTAATGATTTTTAAAATTATAAATTAAATTATTAATTGCACATCTTCATCTCTATTATCTATCTGTATAATATTAATATATTTTGTATTTTACTGAAAATGTCACATGCCAACACTTAATGGAATATGCTGGTATTAAAAAATATTATTTATAAAACTTTAATTAATGAATTGGTTGTACCATATTCTGTGAATAAATGTCATTCTTTAATTCATATATTTGTAGTATTGTCTTAGGTTTTCGCGATTGTTACACATTGAATTAAACAATTTTTAACGGAAGTATCGCGTATTTTATTTATTTTGTTGAACCTGACGTTTCGAACGCTTTGCAGCGTCCGTGGTCGCAGGAAGACTAAGGTGGTATTTGTCTTACATTAGTTATTCAATTATTACATCTACCGACATGGATGGATTAATTATATATGTTCCGATTCACACAAAAATCGCTCACAGTGTCCGAACATTTTTTAGATCTAAAAAATGTTCGGACACTGTGATGATGACACCTTAGTCTTCCTGCGACCACGGACGCTGCAAAGCGTTCGAAACGTCAGGTTCAACAAAATAAATAAAATACGCGATACTTCCGTTAAAAATTGTTTAATTCATATATTTGTTTCGCAATTCTTTCTTTCTGCATTCTTTCCACGTGTTCGAACCAACAACATTGTTTCTAACATCATCATTGCGAAAACGTTCTACAACCGTTACGCCACAAATTTTGCACAACCGTCGTATTTCAACCGCGTTTATCCTACTTTGTTGCTATCTCTGCCATACCCAGCCCTCGCTTCTATTAGTAAGCGTTGGAATCAGCACTGCATTGTGTATATCGAGCAGTGATTACTGGCTCAAGTTTTTGCTGCCAACAAATTTTGCCAATGCTCCATTCACACTATTCTCAGCACTCACTCGCCTTTCCACATTAGCCGTGTACCTTCTATACCTGCTGTAACTGCTTCCAAGATATATAATCTCATCCACTTGTTCCAACTCTTCGTCATCAATCTTAATCCTTACATTGGTTCTGGTTTCTTTTCTTTCAAATATCTATGTTTTCTTTGCATTAAAAAGTAAGTTATTCTCCACGCAATCGTCATTCATTATTGTGACCAGTGCTAGCAGTACAGATGGTGTTTCTGCTAATATCACGTCGCATACAGCAAACAGTTCACCACTTTAGGTCACCCATATGCAATCCTACGTTCGTTGACCGAATTCTCTGATTTTTTTTTAACACCAATTTGACATTAAACCAGGGTGACATGCTATCATCTATCCGTACACATGCTGAATAATCCTTGTAAGTAAACTGCACAGCACGGAGCAGTGAATCCTATATTTTGGCAATGTGTCCCAGAGTTCCTTTCGCACAATGTATCAAATGCTTTCTCAAATCTGCAAAACCGCAGTTAACCTTCTGGTCTATAGCCAGATGCTTCTCCATGATATTGCGAAGTGAGAAAACTTGATTCGTACATCCCCTTCCATTTTGAAATCCTCCCTGTGCCGCCCGCAGCATTCCCTCGGATTTCACTCTCATTCTCCTTTCAATTATCTTTCCATATACTCTTGCCGGCAAGCTGATCCAACTGATGGCCCTGTAGCTAGCGCAGTCCATGCGTGACCACTTACCATTATGCAACGACACGATGACTGCGCGTCTCCAATCCATTGTGACCCTTTCAGTTTCTAACATAGATTGCTTATATACCAGAAGGCGTCCCGGTCTTAAGCTCCACCTAATTTGATCATTTCAGCTGTGATCATATCAATTCCCGTTGACTTTTCATTTTTCAAGCTTCGTATCGACCATGCGATCTCATCCATAGTTATAACTTCGCCGGATACCGTCAACATAGAGTAAGCATCAGACTCAGTCTCAGTGATAGCGTCCGAGGCAGTCATATATTTCTTCAAATATTTACTCCACCGTTCTAACACTTCCTGAATGTTAGCGAGAATGACAATAGCATTAGACTTTATCTTGTTTATTCTGGATGCCGACGAACCATCCCGAGACTTCTTTACCTCTCTCTAAAACAGTTTGGTATTTACAGCCTCGAAGTTTTTCGTCAACCTCTCTTCCTCGTTCATAATTTGTCTTTCACGCTTCTCTTTCACTAAAGCCTTGGTTTCATTCTTAAATAGACGGTACATTTCTTTCTTCTCCTCTCTGATATTTCCATTTAAGGGCAAATATGATACGTAATTCAGCCACGATTTCCTTTCTTGCTACGGAGGATTTAACTTTCGCAACCCACCAGACATCTCATTTCAATGTTTTATGTCTCTTTGCGCATTCACATGCATCTTTTGCACTATCCACCATTATTTATTTCAGAAGTTTCCAGCAATTATTGATATCGAGTTGGAAAGGCTTGCATTCGCAAGTATTTTGTTTACCAAATTTACGTACGTTGTCCTTAATCTTTCATATTGCAATTTTTCGTTCCTTAGCCTTTCATGATCTCCGATAGGAATACGCATTCAGCAGTGCCTCCACTTCTTGAAAAGTCTCACAAACCGGTTTACCCCCAGATAGTGATCCGTTTCAAGAGTGCGTCCTCTAAAGGCTCTTGTACCCATTACGTCTATCTATTAAAATCAAATCATCGCACATTTTTGGTCATTTCGTCTACATGTATATGTGTTGTGTATACTTACGATGAA
Source organism: Pyralis farinalis (assembly GCA_947507595.1). Classification (NCBI taxonomy): domain Eukaryota; kingdom Metazoa; phylum Arthropoda; class Insecta; order Lepidoptera; family Pyralidae; genus Pyralis; species Pyralis farinalis. The sequence continues at coordinate 20,152,060 of OX382270.1, forward strand.
ATAAAGTAATCGATACGAGGAGATTTCGGAGATAAATCATGGTACTCAATCCCAGAATCCAGTACCAGCAACTTTTTCTCTCAAATTTCTAAAATAGCTGCTATTCTAAGGGTGGAGGAATTACATAGAACCCCAGTATGGAGAACGCACCTAGGCTACCTATGCCGCATTTCAAACTGTTGCAATCGGCGTAAACGTCTACGCTGCACAACGTCTGGACGTCGCCACTAGCCCGCCGCCCGCGCCGCTAGTCAACAATTAATTTTAAATATACGATCGAATATTGTAATACTCGTAATATGTAATTAAATTTATTAAAATCTTTTTCTGTATTTTGTCGATCTTGAGGCGGCGACTTTCGTAAATCGCTTAACAAAAAATACAAAGTATTGCAAACAATGACATATATATATATATATTTATTAGAGTTGGAAACCTGTGAGCGACACTCTTTGAGTGACACGCATCGATAGGCATTATAATGTAGGTATGTTGTTATACGTTAAAAGGTCGAAGTTTATACACGATGCAACAATGCTGCTATTTTTGATACCATCTCATATTATCTTTGTGCCCTTTATATCATGTAATCACTAAATGAACGTACATATAATATTAATTTTTTTTTTCATTTTAGTCTTAAAATTAAAAATGTAACTAGTATATCCTCAGGAGATAAATATTCTGTATTCTGAGATATTTTAAGAGATGGTAATGGTAACTTTGCGCAACTGCCAAAAGTGCCAAAAAGGCAAAAAGTCATCTTATGGCGCGTTAATTAAACCTACACCAAAAAAAATTAAAACGGTTTAACGAGCGAAAGTCATTAAACCTATTTCTCAGTATATGTATTTAAAACTAAATAGTCGAATTCGAAAAAACATCAAAAATTATAATACTTCGGCTTCCAAATGGAATACGGACCTGTACATAGATTCCTACTGCGCTCAATTGCCAGCCGCGGTGTTTTGTCCTTAGCGGAAACCGACAGAGCTCTACATTCATTTTCAAGTAAGGCAATTCAAATTCTACAAAAATATTGTCGTGCTAATTTAATATTTTGCCAGTCAATTTTCAATCAAAGGGGACTTACTTGGGTATAAGCCACCAAACCTCAAATACCGTTGGTTATCTTTACTCTTCTGATAAAGTAGAATATGGCGAACATCTACTCTTCGACCATTGGTGGCCTTAAGGCGACTCTCTGATCGGCGTGGCTATTGTTTACATTAGAACCCAATGTCTACATTCTATAAACACTATATCTAGTTCCTTTATCTGGACAGAGCAATATTGTTGACCACAGCAGTATTGTTCTGCCCTCTCTTGACAACAGGTAGCTTCTTTGCCAATTCAAGCGCTACTCAACCACACTGTTCAACTGCAGATTGGCGGAGGCTGAGGAGAATATATTTTCCTATGATCATGTATTCAAAGGGATATTTCGAATACTATTAACCAGTCGAGTCCCGTCTGCCATATATATAGCAATCGCTTACGACATATGTGGAGTAACTGTACCACCGGGTTTCGAGTTGTTAATGGATGGTTGTTTTATTACATTCATGTTGCAATTTCAAATCTCTGTTCGTGTTTTAATAAAGATAGTAAGTATTATAGTAAATTTTTACATAAGCGGGAATCATCATGGAAGACTTGGTAATAGAAAATAATGATGTCAGTAACAATTATAATAAAATTTCAGATGAGCGGGAAACATCAGTGAAAGATTTGGTGAAAGAAATCAATGATGTTATTAGACCTTACCAGCAAAGTATTAAAATAACAAATGATGAGTACACCAATGAAGAAGTCCTAATATTTCTATCTCTTGGCTACGATGATGCAACAAAGTCACAGAATGTATTTACAGCCACTGAGTTGGAGTATTTCCGAGTGCTGATTGAGCAAATAATGACTACAGAAGCAAGGCAGGTCACTGGTATACATGCAATCAATTTAGTCAGTCAAATGAAAAGTTCATTTACCAAGACTGATGCGCAGGTAATCTAATTTTTAATCCCATAACAAAAACAAAAGCCTTGTTTTTCCCAATGAAAAATCACTTGCCCTTTCAGGCAGGTCTTAAATTTCCCACTACTTTATTTACTGAGAGAGAGATTTCTTTTCAAACCTACAACCCGGAGTGAAACCCAGATCTTTCTTAGGTCACACATCTTTTGAAATATAATATCTGGAACAATGTGCAAGGATTCGAACCAGGGACCACTTAGTTTCTCCATAGAGCTGTCATTACTCTTAGTCTGCAAACTCCCTTTGCCAAACAAAATAAATTAATATCATATTAAATATTTGTCTATGGCAGTACTTGACTGACAATTTAACCATATCTTGTGTATTGGGTAATGGAATGATGTATACAAGCATAATCTTGTATTACATCCAAGCCGTCTCCACAAAATAAGTAATTCTTTTATGGGGCAATGTATACGGTTCTATAACAAACTTCCCAGCAATATAAGAGAATTGTCAATAAACAAATTTAAAACTACCATTAAAGCCAAATTGTGTAGCAGGGCATATTATGAAGTATCTGACTATATTAATGATAAAAATGCCTGGGATTGAGTCGATCCAATTATAATGTAATTAATAAATTATGTTAATTTGTTTAGATACCAAAAGAGGGATGCCTGAGTTTTTTGGCAGTATTTTTATCAGTGCTCACCTAGTCATGAACTGCACAGTAGGGAAAAAAATTGTGACGATTCCAAACAAATGTAGCCATTTTTACGGAATAAAAAGATTTTGACTTTGACTTTGACTATGAAATAGTTAAACATGATTTTGAATCTGATCTGTGTATTTTACTTTTTGTCATCATAATTTTTGCTATGATTGAGTTTTAACCCGACAAGTTCCGGGTGGTCTAATCAGACCACTCCCTTGTGACATATATACTGAATAATGGTAACTGTGGAACTCAGTGGGTTAAGAATATAGAATACCTATAATAAAAAAACATAATGTTTAAAATGCTCCTAATGACTTAAATGAAAATGTTACTATAAATCAATGAATAATTAATTCAATTAATAACTGTTACAACATAATCATCATTTATATTTATTGTTTACCATTTTATTGTTAATTATTACCTGCATCTTGATCTGATTTAATTTATAATGTTTGAAAATCAGAGTCTATAATCAGAGTAAAAAATGGAAGGAAACAAATATATATTTTTTGTACGCTTGAACCCACAAAAAAGGACTAACCCACCCCATTAGTCATTCTTCTGAGAGGGGCACCCTCGGTACAATGATGGAAGGTGGTATATCCTCATGGTCACTCTTATGGAAGGCCGCACAAGTTATGTCAGACTTACTGGTTATATACCTTTAGCCGGGAAGGCTTTAAAGGCTTTAACAGAAGCCATCGCCCCAGGGGAATGGGAGGATGCAATGGAAATATTAAAAAATATATATTTAAATGATTGTTATACTCTACAGTTCACACTGATTTTTAACTACTGGTTAGCTACTTTACAATAAAATACTCGTACACTGCAGCTGCAACACTAGACGCATGTACAAACTTAGTTCTGTTAAATCTAATATATCAATTTATTTTTAGTGATGAGAGATGGCTTTAAGAACTTTGACTATACATGTTTATTTGAATATAAACTCAGCTTATTTTGTAGGGTTTCGAAACCAACTAAACATGTGCATCCAGTTGGTAAAAAATAAACTAAAAGTAAGTCACATTGATTAACTTTATATAGTGAAACTTAAAATAACTTTAAATTGGTTGACTGGGTTTTACATAACATATGGTCCGGGTAGTGAAGCAAATAGCAATTGTAAATTGATCATATATCATCTTTGTAAATTAAACATTGAAAATAAAAAATACTTTTGAAATTAGTGTTATTGAATATGAAATTTTTCTTGTGAAGAAACAATCGCTATTATATTGTGACAATTAGTTTGGTTATTAGAATGGATTAAATCTCACTACACTACATTATTTGGTAACTGAATGTAAGTAAAGCTACTATTGATTAATGAATCGAAGCACTGCTGTGTAACAGTGTGCAAGTAAGACAATAATTTTGTACCGATATACTGTATACCAAAAATCCTCTATACTTATTCAAAAGCTATGTCTCATGGTTATAGGTCCATGGAGAAAGCTTACTTTAAAAGGATATTAATCCAATATAATACTTTACAGAAACTTTTAAATACTTGGAGCAAGATGCGATACCTTGACAAAGAAGATACCAACTATGCTCTTGGAGTGCGGGCCATCCATGAGTTTGAAGGATATTTTCGCCAGAATATGCCAGACACTATTGAGGAATGTTGTTTGTGTAAACAGATTGTATTTAGAGTATGTATTACTTGACCATATTATAAGTTTACACTACTATTATTACCTGTTCACACTAAGTCCCTTGCGGGTAGGCAGAGGGAACTGCGCGCTACATGACTTGGTCCTTTCATACCTCACTTGCTTCTTTAACATTCATTGGTCTACACTGGCACAATTTTGATTACTAATTGTAATCACAATTGTGCCAGTGTAAATACTAATAACTTGTTAAAACCTATTATCAGAAGTCCAACAATATTTCTGATGACGTCATAATGATCACTCTTCATAAAAATGTTTAATTCTAATAATCGAAACTCATAATCATCAGAATTCATAATATCACTAATAATACACCTGGTTTATACTAATATTTGTTTTCATATATTTCTTATATTCAGTTCTCTCTGCCCACCTTGCAAGGGATTTGGCGTGATGTTATAGATAGATAGATATATTTCCTAATCATGCTCGAGCCGAGCTAGCGAAGCGAGCCGAGCTAGCCTGTAAACGCTTGCAAACATTAAGTATTAGTCTCGTGATGCCACCTTTTTGATACTAATGCAGCTACTCCTTAAGAGCTTACTGGTGACCTCACACACACGCGGGAACGCAACAATCCTCTAAGGAGTTGTTATTTGGCTGCGGTTTTCTGTGAGGTGAGGTACTTCCCCAGACAAACTGCTTATATGCGTTTTACCTCTTAAATACATCCTCAAATGGGTATTTGATTATTATTTGTTTACTGGAGGTTGTAGGAATTTATATTACATGTGTTATTCTAGGGTTACAATTGTCCAGGCTGTGCTCTTGCCATTCATACTCGTTGCCTGAATCGTTACTTGGAAAAAGTGGAGAAGTGGCCGTGCTGCAAAATTGACTTTAATCCAGAACAGTTGGAGCGCCTTCAAAATACGGATGAGTAAGTGTATTGACTTATATAATTATCTTCAATAATTTATTTTGTTATGTATTACATTCGTATTATTTAGATTCAGTTTTTTGTATCTGCGCTACATAATTTATTTTTATACAACGTCGGGAGGCAAGCAAACATATGGCCCAGCTGATATAAATTGCTTACCGTAGCCTAAAAATGTTCGCAATAATAGGACTATCGTGTGGTAGGAGATAGGTATACGACCCACCTGGGTTGTATGCTTGTATGTCTCCCGATCCCGACATTGTATAAAAAAAAACTTTTTACAGTTCCAGATTGAGACAACTCCAGCAAGTAAATGCCACTCAACAATCCTTAGAGGAGACCACACTCGAACAGTCACAAGACACCGTGGTGCTGCAGACACAAAATACTAATGAAGATGTGGATGTTAGTCACCAATCACAGGACATCATACCAGAGATATCACAAAGAATTACCAGGAAGAGGGCGCGTGAGTGAAGACAACAATATGTAGGATACTAGTATAGTACAAATGTATTATTTCCCGAAGGTCATGTAATACAGTAGGGCTACTCTTTAAAACAATTCTTATTTGTCAAATTGAACTACAACAAAAGTAGCTTATTAGTTAAATTTTTCAATCCGTGAATTATTTTTTAAAACAGGAGAACTACTGATCGTACGGCATGTTTTCCACGTCTCGATTGAAATCATGCTATTATGGCCGCTTCTGATTATAAAAGTAAAAAAAAAAACCACATAATTGTTGATTTTCTGCAGAATAAAGGAATTGTAAGATGTCGGGTCCGGACCTACAACGAGGTCTAATTTTTTGGAGGCTAATAATAAATTTGTTTTATTTTATTCACCGTGTCCGAAGAAGTATTGTCATGGTGCAATAGGACACATGCGGTTTCTCGGTCGTCTTTTTCGTACTTTTTAAGTGCACACAAATTGGCCTAATACAATTGGTGTACTAGTCAGCATTATTGCTTTTTGAGACGAGTTGGATTGTGTAAACGTAAAGATTGTGTAAACGGTACCCGTGCGCGAGAAAAATAATAAGGCTTTTACCTACATTTCTCGCCTGCCTTAATTTTGTTGATCTGTTCTGATTTTCCAACTCATTTACAAGGCTGCCGTTTTTCTCTGGTTTAAAACAAATACTTACACGTTTCTTCTGATATGAAGTCGTAAACAGCATTGGAATGTCCACGGTTGTACTCTAACAACATCTATTTACGCCAATCAACTAGAAAATATAATATTCGAAATTCAAACAGTTATGAGCATTCAGGAGTTGAAAACATGTAATCTAGGTAACGACTGTTGGCGATAGCAGTTCAGTTGACTAATTGTATAAACAAGTCGAAGTTACATTCATTGTCTACGCATCTATATATCTATTAAATAAAAATCAATGCATATATGTTTGTCCTCTATGGATTGGAAAACGGCTGGGGCAGATTTTGAATGAAAATTTCAGTGAATATCCAGATTAGCCCAGCGGGTGATCCTGTAAAGTTTGATAGCGATCAGTTCACCCGTGTGAAGCAGGGACGGATAGCTAGTTCATCAATATAATGTATTAAGGCACGTCTAACTACAACCATAGATTGTAACGCACGCACTACGCACTACTAACGCACTTTGTGAGATGGAATATTTGTAAAAAGCATACTCTAGATTCTTACAAACATTATGTAGACAGATACTATGAAACCATATTCAAATTTTAAACTGCCATGTAGACGGTGAAATGATCTTTTGTAAAACGACGAGCAATTTTTTTAGTGCATCGAACTTAAGTTTCAAAATTACAAAATTAAAAAAAGTGCTCGTTGTGTGTCTTAAAAATGGCTCTAATGAATACTATATTTAGATAAGGCTTTACCGTTTAAGTTTATCTATATAGGTGTTATTCCTAAAATAACGTGATTATCAGGATTATACAAAAAAAAAATGCCGAGCAAAGCCTTAAAATTAACTGATTATAAACCTACAAATGTTGGAAATAAATAAGTGAGGTCGTTATTTAAACAGGTCTATGTTGTATGCAGATAGTGGTTGTTATTGTTTATATTTTTTTGCCATGCTTATTGTCTTGGTTACTACATGTAGTTGAGGAATTTTGACAAAACCAAATTGGTCCCGCAAACCACTATCAATGACGCGTGGCAGCGTTGGTCATAGTATAGTTAGTCTGCTTTATTGTATAACTGATTTATAGTGTTACTCTCATTTTACTATGACACAATCAATATAAAATAGTATTTGTTGGTTTAATTCAGGCAGCACAGGGTTTACTGTCAATTAACTGTGTACGAAATAAAACAAATTATTATAATAAGCAAATAAAACATTTTAAACATGTATTATTCTCATTGATTAATCATAACACATAGACATTAACAACATATAACTAAATATTATTAAATCAAATTCTACAATTATAATAATTCTTTATATTAAAATTAACTTACTTCATAACATATTGTTAAACATGCAGGTTAAACAGCGTCAATGAAGTCGTTTAGTCGTCTCGAGTTCCTCAGAGCTCTGAGGGCACGTTACGCCATCGGTCGGGGCTGTTTACGATAGATGACAATCAAGCAAAATAGAGATGGGATGGGGAGCTCGTTCGATGATATAACTCCACCTTGCATAAAAACCGCACCCAAATAACAAATCCCTAGAAGATTGTTCTGTTCTTGCGTTTAATGAGGTTACGAGTAAACTTCTGAGTAGTTGCTGTGTTAGCGACGTGGTAACGCGCGAGCGATCATAAGCTATGGTAACCACTTTACATCAAGTGGGCCGTATGCCTCCCAACGCTGTATAAAAATGAAAGATATTTTTACTAAGTAGTTCCATAGAACATTCAAAATTTTTAAATATAACTAATATATTTTTTAGAGTATCATGTTAAATTTAAGACCAAACAGTGATAGCCCTGTGGATAAGGAACATACTTGTGAATATTACTTGTTTGGCGGTGTAGGAAAACATGAGGAAACCCTCACGTCCAAGAAATTATATTTCGAAAAACGTATGAACTTGAAAAAGGTCTGGTTTTCCTCTGGTTTGTGGAGGTCTGACGGCAATCGCTCCATATCAAAATCAGTATCTTCGTCAAATCCTTAGACTTAGGTAGCGGACTCCGCCAATCCTAATGGAATAGGAAACGGCATAACGTTAATAGAAGATTAAACTTAGAAACAACACTTCAAGTTATTCTAAATAGCTAAATAAACATTTTCCACTTTTCTCTGCACGATTTTTGCCGATTTTGGATAAAAATCAAGTAAATATTTCCAGTTTTCTAACTTCAAGTACACAATGTCCACGACAGTGCGAGCACGAAATGAGAAGTGATGAGCCACGCCTACGTAGAGACCCTGCAACAAATGTATACTCTATTAATATTGTTGCCACTCCCGCTGTTTTCGTACATAACCTCGGGAGGCATACAAGCACACGGCTTACCTGAAGTGGTACTGTGTTGTCTATGAACGTTTCCAATACAAAAAGTATCACTCGCTTGCTAACTTTTATCTCACTGGTAACCTTCCTGGAATACAACAACACTCCATTCACCTCACATTTACCTGCGGTCTTCTTTGAGGTGGAGTTATTTCCCAGTCGGGCTGCTTTGATGATTCCGGTTCTTTCTCCAGAACGTAAGGACGTAACGGGTAAGGAACGCGGACCTCTTATTGGCTATTTCAGGGATCAACATCGCGTCACTTATCTGCCCATTGGTTAAAATATTTTCCCGTTGGTCAGTAGGCTCTAATCGCTGAGATATTTAGGCACTAAAACTAGTTTTAACCACAATAAAGTACTTTATGGCGCATATAGGCTCAGTCTCTACTGGTTTATTGTTTTCTGGTTGTATGTATTCCCGTTTGTCACTGCAACTGTGGCATAAATAGGGTATTTGTAACAGTAGATGGTTATCATACCTGCGCTATACCAAAGCTGTCTTCAGGTCCTAATATATCATAAATAGATTCCGTCAAGTTGGGGTGTACAGTCAGCACTTCTACCTGAAAATAGAACAATTTTTCAGTATGAATTATAATTTTTTTACTAGGTATGTTGTTTGACTTCAGAACAGTGACAGCTCAGCGGATAAAGAATCGGCCTATTGGCCAACTTCGAATTCTGGCAAGTAAAAATGAATCCTGCGTGTGAGTGAGGTCACCAGTATGCTCCTAAGGAGTTGTTGTGTAAGCAGCAGAGGAGGCAGCGCGCGAGTGATACGTAAGCCTTCAGAACCCGTTATATACCTTTTCCCATACATTTCGCGGTCATATATGACCACACGGGTTTCGAAGGGTAATAAGCTACGCTAGCCGCTTTACGTCAGGTGGGCCGTATGCTTGTATGCCTGCCGACGTAGTATAAAAAAAAAATGTACCACTAAATTCGTGTTTTCTGATTTATGTACATATTTGTAATTATCTCTTGCTCGGCGGAGAAGGAAAACATCGTTAGGAAACTCATATCCAATTAAATACATATATGTATATATTGGAAGACGTGTGACGTTACTTAACAATGGTCTGGTTTTCCCTCTGAGTTGTGGGGGTGTGATGGCAGTCGCTCCGTGTAAAAATCAGTATCTTCACCAAATCCTTACGCTTGGGTAGCGGACCCCGAAAATTCTAATGGATTACGAAACGGGATAATGCTAAGAAGAAGATATGTTCTCTGACTTGTCTGATCACATTGATCTTTCTAGAAACAAAAAGACAGAAACAGTGGTAATTTTTTTAACGACAAAAAAGGGTTTAATGTATTTTACCTATGCTAGGTACCTTATTAAATTTTATTGTGAAGCGATTTTTTTAGGAACACTGTTCCTATATATATTCTATATGTTTGTCTGGGCGTTTGTCCATACGTTTGTCTGTGCGTGTGTGTCGCTTTTTTTCGAATATTCGAATTTTGACTTCCGATTCGGATTCAGCATAAAAAAGTAGAATAGGAATGTTCAGGAACACCGTTCCTATCTCTTATGGAACATGGTCAAAATGGCAACAATTTACAAACCGACAAATAAAAAAAAAATTGAATTGTTATATAATTGACGAGCCAGGTGTTCCTCTGGCAATGTAAGCTTGCTCATTCTCAATTGGTTTTAATTGTTTTGTCTTATCGTTATATTGGTCTCATGTAAATTTGGTGTAATTCATTTACTAACGTTAGGTTTAGGGTTTTTGAACCTATATAATTATGCTAATTCTAGTTTCTAGAGTGATAGCACAGTGGATAAAGAGACACAAGGTGTATACAGCCGTATTTTTTGATTGCGTTGACTTAGAAGTTTGTATATTTCACTGCTCGAAGGGATTTCAGACCTGAGTATTTGATATTAATTTCAGCTTGATAGCTCCAGCAGTCCCTGAGATAAAGAGTCTTGATAGACAACAGATGGACAGACGCACAGATGTACAACAAAGTGATCCTATAAGGGTTCCGTTTTTCCTTTTGAGGTAAGAAATCCTAATAGCTATACTTAGGAATATAGATTTTCTCTTACTTCTCCTCGATGTATAAAATAAATGCACTGATCAGAGTCGCCGCATTGCACTATATAGTTCCCCGGGAAGAACACGCAGTGTCTCATCCACATTGCTAACATTCTTCGAAAGTCGTCGTCCGTCTTGCTGAATATTATCGAATCTTTGATGTGACAGCCGTATACCGCTTGCATTACTTGACAACGGAGACGAAATGGCAACTTGTGTACAAGTTCGGGCATCTAAAATTTACAATCAAGAAGTTTTACAACGTCGGTAGGCATACAACCATATGACCCACCTGATATAAACCGGTTACCGTAGCCTATGAACCACCTGTTGCTGCTAACACAGCAATTACTCATTAGGAGTTTATTGGTGACCTCACTTACATCTAGGGATACAAGCCTCCAGGTATCTGTTATTTGGCTGCAGTTTTCTGTCAGGTGAAGCCACTTCCCCAGACTGGTTGCTTTGATGCCTCCCTTAAAATCACCAAGTCGGAGTCAAACAGACATGGTCATATACACAAATGTTTGTCCTGTATGTTAATCGTATCCACGAGCATTGGTGCTAAATTAGCGTTACCAACCACTGCGCCACTGACTCATCAAAATTTCGAAGAATCTGTCCCCAAAAATACGAGTAATCTAAGTGAAATTTGAGTTGTGATGATTTACCCATTACGGGACGGGGAAGACTGGTGCGTGAGGATAGGATGTACTCGTAGCTTTTTGTTTGTTATTACTTTCCTACAAAACGACAGGCCAATTTGATTGCGGCTGTGGCGTTTTGTAGTTACCATATCAGATTCTTGATGACAGGCTTCTTGAACTACTTCCGCCACTTTTGCGCCGATTTTGATGTGTTTTTAGGGTTCCGTACCCAAAGGGTAAAACGGAACCCTATTACTGAGGCTCCGCTGTCCGTCCGTCCGTTTGTCACCAGGCTGTATCTCTTGAACAGTGATAGTTAGACAGTTGAAATTTTCACAGATGATGTATTTCTATTGCCGCTATAACAACAAATACTAAAAAATAGAATAAAATAACTATTTAAGGGGGCTCCCATATAACAAACGTGTTTTTTTTTGCTGTTTTTATAGATAATGGTATGGAACCCTTCGTGCGCGAGTCCGACTCGCACTTGGCTGATTTTTTACAAGGTGGAGTGGTACTTGCCCAGCCGGGCTGCTTTTATATCCGTGTTTTCATACTTTGCCCACAAGTTATCGCCTTAAGTTTATGGTATTAAGTGCCGAAAAGGGTGAAGTGTGCGCGAAAAGTTCTGTTTAACAATTGGTTGGGGTGGTATTGTAAACTAGAGTGACGAGGTCGGTGGCGCAGGTGGTTAGTAACGCTACTTTGACGCCAACGCTCTTGGGTTCGATTGCCACACAGGACTGGCTGTTTTTGAGAGAGGTAGGGTGCATTAAACCAACCCGTCTGGAGATTGACCTCAGACGGGCTGCTTTGATGCACCCTACCTCCACCTCATAGAAAACCGCAGTCAAATAACAACTGGAGGGTTGTCCTGTTCCTGCGTGTGAATGTTTACCTTTACATCATGTGAGGCCGTATGTTTGTAAGCCTCCTGACGTTGTATAATAATATAATAATATAAAAATAATATAATAATATAAAAATATAAAAATAATATAATAATGAGTCTTCCTGCGACCACGGACGCTGCAAAGCGTTCGAAACGTCAGGTTCAACAAAATAAATAAAAAACGTGATATAATAATAAACTTCTTTATTTTCTTCGTATAAAAAATGTATTACCTTATGGTCAATATGGCAGCTAGTTAGTTCGTAATTTTTAACTCGCCCTGCCATTATACTCGCAGTTGAGATTTAGCATGGAACTCTATCGACTTCGATGAAAGCAAATTCTATAGATAGACATTTGTTTATTGAAATCGTAAAGTCCGATCTGAACTGAATCGTCTTCAGTTGTGCTAGGTATACCGCTAGGATTGCAATGATCTATACTGCTCATTGTCATGTTGTTGATACCGCTGTTACTTCTAGCTATATAGGACACGACAAAAACACATCACACAACCTCAGTCAGGTTGTGTGATGTGTTTTTTACACTACGTCGGGAGGTATACAAGCATACGGCCCACGTGACGTAAAGCAGTAGCCTATTAACGCTTGTAATATATTATCAATGGCGCGATGCCTCCTGTGCTGCTTACACAGCAACTACTTGTTGTATTCCTTAGCTTACTGGTGACCTCACGTGTGAGTGAGGTCACCAGTAAGCTAAGGAAAACAACAACCCTCCTAGGGAGTTATTATTTGGCTGCGGTTTTCTGTGAGGTGGAGGTACTTACCCAACGGGCTGCTTTGATGGGCCCTACCTCTCTTAAAACATCCAAACCAAGACAAACAGACATGTTCATGTACACAATTTTTTGTCTTGTGTGGGAAGCGAACCAACGCTCGTGGCGTTGGTGTTAAAGTCGCGTCATTCACGACTGAGCGACCGCGCTTGTCAACCTTGTGTTTTTAAACTCTACCATATAAGCATAGCTTCCAGGCCATCTATACATATAAATAAAATTGAAGCGTCTGTACAGACAGACGCTTCAATTTTATTCAGATTTCAAAATAAAGCCTTTATTTTAAGCTCATATTATTATTTTCACGTTACCAAAGCCTAAATACGCATTTTTAACTTTTTTGTCTGTCTGTCTGTTTGTTTGTCCGGGCTAATCATCGAAATGGCTGAACCGATTTTGACGGGACTTTCACTGGTAGGTAGAGGACTGTTCAGAGCAGAATATAGGCTACTTTTTATCCCCTAAATATTTAGGGTTCCTGCATAAAAAATGAAAAATGTTAAAATTAGGGGGAAATATCTTCCCCTTCGGGGAACTTTGTAATTTTATTTTTATTATTTACACAGAATACGTATTTTTTGTGATATAAAATAATTACGCATTTTTATATAATAAAAATAAAATAAATATACGTTGCCTCCCGTAAATGTCAATAGATGGCGCTGTATGAAAATTGAATCGACCGTGAACTTCTTTTTTTTTAAACAGAAAGAATTGCAGGCATAGATAACAGAAACAATGGTTGTTTCTGTTATCTATGATTGCAGGCCTGTAGAGAAATAAAGGCTACTAAAAGCCCAAATCACATGCGTGCGAAGCCGCGGGCTTCAGCTAGTAATAAATAATATAAATGTCAAATACATATGACGTCGAGAAATTGCATTTTCGTTCTCGTCTGTGCCTTGCATTCCCCATTGATTATAATTATAAGTTCTTAGTATTTAACCATCGTACCTGTCTACCCTGCTGTCTATCCCACAACTCGACGACATAGTCCCACATTTTCTTCATCTGATGGTCACTGAGATCCATATCCCTAAGTCCGTCTTTCAACTGATTGATACCGTAGTCGTACGCAATGCGGGACGAAGAATGTGCGCTGATCATTGCGGACATCTCGGATATTAGGAGACCTATTAGACAATAGATTTGGTTTATTATTTGTACAACATCGGGAGGCATACAAACATACGACCTACCTGATGTAAAGCGGTTACCGTAGCCTATAAGCGCTTTCAATACATTAAGTATCACTCCGGCAATGCCACCTCTGCTGCTAACACAGCAACTCCTTGGGAGCTTACTGGTGATTCCTTCACACGCAGGAACACAATAACCCTCTAGCGAGTTGTTATTTGGCTGCGTTTTTCTGTGAGGTCGAGGTACTTTCCCAGACGGGTTGCTTTGATGCGCCCTATCTGTATTAAAAACACCCAGACCAAGACAAACGAGACATGTTTATGCACGCAAATATTTGCTTGTGTGGGAATCGAACCCACGAGCGTTGCGTTAGTCGTCAAAGTTATAGTAAACGGGATAGAAGGAAAACATCGTGAGGAAACCCACACGTCCAGGAAAACATATTTCGAATTTCGAAAACCGTGTGACCTAACCTAAGAAAGATGCGGGTTTTCCCCCTGGATTGTGTAGGTCTGACGGCATTCGCTACATGTAAACATCAGTATGTTCGCCGAAACCTTAGGCTTAGGTAGCGGACCCCATCAATCCTAATGGATTAGGAAACGAGAGAAACCGAAAAGAAGAAGATTTTTTATAGGTTTCAGAGAGATAGTTTTAATCATGATAATTACTAGTATAACAATATACCGGGCATCCTGATATCATTCATAATGGTGACTATATAAGACTTTCTATTTAACATTCAGAGTTAGGTATTGTTTATCTGTGTAGGTACTACCTACTACAGTTCACGTACAATTGCTATGAATATATTTCATAAAGGTCAAGAACACTACACGTGCCATCCTGACGTTCACGGCCCATCACTTCAACTTTAGAGGTGGCAACTGGTTCTCCGTCGATAGAAAAATAACGTACCTAAATTGGGTAAAAATATCTCTGCAAATATTAAATAAAATGGCCGCTTACGTCTGTGCTTACGTAGTAGAACGACTCTGAATCTGTGGTGTCTGCAGGCAGATGTTTTCAGGAACACCGTTCCTATATGAAATCTATATGTTTGTCTGTGCGTTTGTCTGTGTGCGTTTTTTTCGAATATTCGAATTTTGACTTCAGATTCGAATTCAACATAAAAAAGGAGAATAGGTATGTTCAGGAACACCGTTCCTATCTCTTAAGGAACATGGTCAAAATGGCCGACAAATAAAAAAAATAATTGAATTGTTATATAATTGACGAGCCAGGTGTTCCTCTGGCAATGCAAGCTTGCGCTTTTGCAACTGGTTTATATTTATAATTGTATTGTGTAGTAGGGCAGAACATATTCTCCTCTATCCTCTCAATATATTTATGAGAACATAATGTATGCTCGTAAAAATATAAATTCGTTTTCAAAATGTACTGAAAATCTTAGGAGCAGGAATAGATTGCGTATGCCAGTACATCGGCTTGCTAAGACTAATAGATCTTTTGTGGTAAATTGTATTCGATTCTATAATAAATTACCTGAAACAGTTCTGTCCTTGCCCGACTATATGTTCAAAAGACACATCAAAAATACACTATGTAAGAAGGGTTATTATAGAATCGATGAATATCTAACTGACAGAGATGTATGGAAATGATTCAGCACATGAATTAATATAACTTTAATTGTACGACTTGATATCACTATATGTACACTCATTATATTTATTGTAATATGTATAAGATGATTTGGAAAAAAAAAGACCTATATTGGCAAGTTTCTTTCGGCATTTCTTCTTCGCCAATGGTCATTTGAAATGCTGGTAGATTAAAAAAGAGAAAAACTTAAAAAAAATAAAATAAGATATAATATTGAAAATGTAAGACGTGTCTAAGTGCCCGTGAGGGTCTAAAGGCAAATAAAGATTTTTTTTTTTTAGTTGTTGGTGCTTTTGTTTTTACCTGTGCAAAATTTAATGACAATAATAATGATGATGGTTTCGATGACTTCAAAATCATTTTGCGATGATACATCTCCAGTTCCAGTGATTGTCAGTAAGTTGATCATGTACCATAACGCAGCAATGTATAGAGAAAAATAATTTTCCTGAAAAAAAAAGATAAATCCTATTATTATTCTCTCACTATAGTCACGGGTATTAACCCCAACCATTTGATAGGCGCGCGCGGTAATATGGATCCGTAGATGCCTGTTCGAAAAGATTGATGTCCTGCCTAAAGTACGTTCACTATCATAATGTAGGAAGGAAAGAGAGAGCGAGCGAGAATATACTAAAAATCATTTCTAGTACAGCGCACTCTTTCACACCGACATTATGATAGCGAACGAATAGTTCGTCGTGCGTGACTCGCTTCACGAGATATCGATGGTAAGTACAATATACCTTGATCAGATTTCGGCAGGTTTTGGGATTATTGCGAATGTGTCGGAAATTAATGGGCAATTAATATGACATCTGGAGGGATTATTGGCTAATACAGAAGAGGGACAGAAGCCTGCCACAACATCATATCTTATCGTTAATTCCGGTAGGAGGTGGCAGCCTGTTTTTAAACTTAAGGACTCAATACCGTCTGTAAGTTTACGCAGGACCAATCGCTGTGGAAGTCTAAGGCCATGTTCAGCAGTGGACGTCCTTCAGCTGATATGATGATGATAATAGAGCATCCTATCCACAGTGATAGAACTATATTAATTGCAAGAATGCTAATATTTGGAAGGATAACGGTATAGGTATCCAATCAATAGATAAACCATTATGTGGGTAACATTTTAATAGGCTCTCGTCATCAATAGGCTTAGTCAACCCGAGGGGGTTTTCCGGTCTCTACTATATACTACCGTAACTGTTTATCATCGCCTAATAGGAAAGAAACACCGCTTGTTGTATAGTGATTACCAATCGATATGCTTGTGTTTCTCTCTTATTTTAAAAAGAAATCAATGGCTAATTGTATGAAGTTTATGTAAAACTTACTTCTATATATTTAGGCTGTAATCTGAGCTCTGGTTTCGACATCCAGTTTGCGGAAGTGCAGTGCACTGGTGTCAAGCATGATAGTTTGAAAAACAGACAGGCGTTTACGTGCGACAATATGGTCGCCCATATCGCGATCGATCTGTAATTACATAAGTAACTATATTTTAAAACCAGTGGTTTTTTTATGTAAGGGGGGAAAGAAATGACCATGTGGGTCAGCTGATTTAATGAAGTCGGCAGGCAGTGGGGCAACGTTGGTGGCGGCGTGACTCAAGCGCGATTAAATGCATAGATTTATTGTTGTTATTATAGTCTCTTTATTATACAAATGACTGTATACAGCCATGCAATTCTCTAAGCGACTCGTAATGGCTGTGTGCGTCGCTGTGATCACAGATGTCACAGCTTTGACATCGTCTACTGCGATCACGGCTAAATTATTTGGTATTCTATAAGGCTGTAAGCGTACCCGAGGCTGTTTGCCTTGTAGAATTCCAGTTCCAAACGCAGCCTTGCGGCGCTAGTGTCGCACAACCATGAAAAGCGACACCATAGAATTGCAATTTTGTGTTCAAGGCTGTAACAGCCGATGTTTCCGAGGATGTAAGTATGTTTGCTCTTACAGAATTACATGGCTGAACAGTAACTGTGTATTGAGACTTTCATGAAGATTGCGAAGTTGCCATGCTTTTGCTCTCTTTCTCTTTCTGCGCTCTCGCCTCAGAGCAATAAGTAACTGCCGCGCTGCATCTAGTGCGTATTGGCTCAAATAAACGAAAGGTCGCTGGAGCCACAGGTGATGGCGGGTTGCCGCCTGTTCTCTCGTCGACATCACCCTGCTGCCCGCTGATTCCGCGTAAGATTTCCTAAGTGCATCTTCGTTTATTGTAGACCCATATAAGTCGTAGTACACATTAATTGTATCGTGGGAAAAGTATGCCTTCCTTGGCGCCTACATCGTATTGAAAGTCTACCATACTTATGGGTATAATGATTCAACTCCTTTAGCGGAGAAAGAGTTAGTCGACTGGTCAGGGTTAGAAGTCTGGTGTGTACATGCACAACATTCATGTTGTTGGGTTTATGTATATATTTACAGACATTTTGATATAAACTACTTTATGTGCTTCCTCTATCAATTAGTTCATACGAACTAGCAGCGGCCGGCACCCACCAACTACCGTTAGTAGATGCATGCTGTTCCGATCTCTGCCTATGGCTGCTGCGGTCGTCTCTGCGAATGTCCGCCATCTGAGACATGAACCCCATGGACCCGCCACTGATGCTGCATTGGCTGCTGACAAGCAAACGTTTCGCCTCTCCATCTGAGGCATCCTCAGGCATTGTAAATGTTAGTCGTCAGAATAACATGCTACAAATACTTTCGTTAACTAGTATCAAATTGTATCTATGTAAATTTGACTTGCACAAAATAACGCCAGAAACCATTATGTACATATTTTTGTAACCTCTTTTTATACAACGTCGGGAGGTACACAAGCATACGGTCCACCTGATGTAAAGCGTTCATAGGCTACGGTCACCGCATTACATCAGGTGGGCCGTATTCTGGGATGCCACCCAACGTTGTAAAAAAAAAATCTTAATATATTTTTAGAACCCACGTGTTCACAAATGTACTCTTTCTATAGCAATCTCATATAATCGATTAAAGTGGATATAAAATCCACAAGGATCCATGAATGTAATGGACCAAGGGCGACGTTGTAGGTATAAAAAAACAGGGATTAGTAGACAAATAAAGACAACGTTTACTTATTTTTCAAGATTTCTAATACTAATATGATTGACAGATTGTCATAATGTAGATTTTTTTAGAGAACAAAGTCAAGCAAAACGATGTAACTTATTTGTCATGGACTGCACTCACGTGAGTTTCAGAAATAGGTTTGCAGATCCGATGCTTATTTTCCTATGGGTCCTGTATGTGAACAAATATGTTATTCTGAACAGTTGTGGGGTCCGCATATAGCAGAATAATGATAGTTTGATGGGCGTCTTTAACTTCAAAGCGAATGCCAAATAGCATACTGGCAAGTTAGCTAAGAAATCACGTCTTCGTAATATAACATTTGAGAAATACCTGCAAGAAAATTAAGTATTTTTAACACAATTTGTAAGGGGCTCAATGTCACCTTTAAAGCCAAAGCCAACCTCACCTGCACGTGGTGCACCCTGCTCTGGCGAAAGAGAGGTAGGGCACGACGTTAGCCCGACTGGGGAAGTACCTCCAACTCACAGAAGACGGCAGCCAAATGACAACTCCCTGGAGGGTTGTTGTTTTCCTACGAGTGAGTGAGGTTACCAGAAGATGAGGAGTTGCTGTGTTGACAGCTCTAAGCAAGATCGACACCATTACCGAAGAGGGAGAGTTCGTCTTTTCGTAGATAATGTTCGACATCATGCAAAAACAAAATGCATATTGACATTCCTTCCGGGGAGAGATTGCCAATCATTTTGTCAAGTAGTTCCATTGTTTATATATTTTCTGATTTCCGTAAACTTCTGTAGGTCGATTCTACTAAAAAACTGCTAAAAAATTTTGACGTTTCGTTAAACGTCGCTGCTGTCCGATCGCTTAGCGAAACTTCAAAATGTACGCATTTTGACACACGCCGCGCTGCAGTGCAGTTGCAGTTTTTTAGTAGAATCGGCCTACTGTATACCTACTGGTTTAATTTGACGGATCCCATGCTTATCAGAATCGATCCCAGGGGTCAATGTAGACCACTTTAGGAAGCTATGCTGCAGGAAGCGCAGTCTATGCGTTGGGAGGTACATTCGCAGGGCTACTTCGATGGGCCTTATCTTTCTTTTGTCAGACCCTTATTTGTCAATTAGCAGGAAGCATCACGAGCAATTCGCAATCTTACGCGATTGAGCGCTGACATCTATGTCCAAGAAGGTTTAAGGTGTTGACCTACTACTGCGTAAGTATATTTCTATATACACGTCAAATCAAATTGACGAGCTCGGTGGCTCAGTCGTGAATGACGCGACTTTGACACCAACGCTCGTGGGTTCGATTCCCACACAAGGTAAACATTTGTGTGCATGAACATGTCTGTTTGTATTTGGTCTGGATGTTTTAAGAGAGGCAGGGCGCATCAAAGTAGCCCGTCTGGGGAAGTACCTCCACCTCACAGAAAACCGCAGCCAAATATCAACTCCCTAGACGGTTGTTGTGTTCATGCGTGTGAGTGAGGACACTAGTAAGCTTTAAGAGTTGCTGTGTAAGCAGCAGAGGAGGCATCGCGCGAGTGATATTTAATATATCGCACGCGTTAATAGGCTACGGTAGCCGCTTTACATCAGGTGGGCCGTATGCTTGTATGACTCCCGACGTAGTATAAAAAAATCCCTTCCGGGGTAGACAGAGAGTTCTGCGCGCTACTGGACTCTTTACTTACACACTTGACTAGCTTCGTTAATATTCTTAGCTATTTTCATAGTTACTCGCCGGTTCCTAGGTCCTTCATGTCCCTGTCATTACCTTCACTTAACACCCGACCAATTTGATCGTGATAGGTGAGTGAAAAGTATACTTCTCGACTGTGTTTAAAGCACTATAGACCTATAAGCAGATGATATGATCAAAGGATTATAAAGTAGATCCTTCGGTGCACTTGGAATTCAACGTAGACCTTAGAAAATACCGTTTTGTTAGGGTCCCGTATCCAAAATCTACCAACACAGTCCTATTACTATGGCTCTACTGTCTGTCAGTAACAGAGATGTATCTTTTCAACCGTAATATATAGATACATGAAATTTTCAGAGCTCTGGCTGCTATATAAACCACATGGATTTCATATAAGTAACGTTAATTTTGTTTACGTATTATTTTCTAGAGTGATACGGGACCCTTCATTTGCAAGCCCGATTCGCACTTGACCGGTTTTTCTCACTTGCTGTGTATTCTACTGTTAAATTGTTTATGTAAGTACTTACATTTTCCTCACTTTCTTTGGATTCAGAATATAATCTCCATATCGGTTCATGTATCCGCTATGCATATCCAGAAAAGATTTGTATAAAAAAATTACGTCGAACACTATGCATTTGTAGAAGAAATAAGGAATGGACTGAAAGGCCATTTGATAAATGAGAACCATGAAGTCGATGTAAGATAGAACCAGTATAAGGTAGTCTGAAAGAATATAAATTGTTTAAATGGCTGGAAATGAATATATTGCTCATCGGGTATAAATCAATTGTCGTAGTCTAAGCTTGTAATACACGGTGAATTGCTTACAAGTTGTCATCTTCCTATCTATACAGCACCTCAGATTCTTCTTGGTAATATTATAAGAACCGATTAAAGTTCCCGTGAATTGTTATTTGCCCGTCGAAATGCCACTGTGGCTTTCTCTTTTTCTCAGAATTATATTTGCTAATTGGCAGTGTACCGTGTGCCAATAATACAGATGTAGCTTAAAAGATGAAGATCATGCTTTCATATTCCATCATAAAAAAAAGTAATCAATAGTACCCACATTTGAACAATTTGGTAGCTGCTCATCATGAGGTGTGCTCAATGGTATAAATTATCTTATAATAGACCAACCAAAAGTAATCTGTACTGACCTATAAAGTTAATAAATTTGCAATCGGGTACTGTACTGCTGCGGAACCATCTGAAACGATTATAACGCATATTTGTATTAGCCTTAGAAACCGGCGAGCGTGCATGAGAAGAGCAATGAATGTTAAAGAAGCGAGTGAGGTGTGTAAGGATCGAGTCACGTGGCGCTCGGGTCTCTCTGTTTGGCGTGAAGTTATAGATAGATATATCTATAGATGCTCATGAGTAACGCCCCGGATGTTGTAAGTTTTCTTCTTAGCGTTACCCCGTTTTCAAATCCATTAGGATTGACAAGGTCCGCTGCCTAAGATTAATGATTTGGCGATGATATGATATTTACATGGAGCGATTGCCGTCAGACTTCCACAACCCAGATGGAAAACCAGACCATTCTCAGGTCAGGTCACACGTCTTTCGAAATATAATTTCTGGAACGTGCAGGTTTCCTCACGATGTCTTCCTTCACCACCGAGCAATTTATAATTACAAATAAGTACATAAATACAAAAATACATAATTAAATTAGTGAAACATGCCATAATTCGAACCAGGGACCACCAGTTAATCAATAGGCCGGTTCTTTAGCCACTGGGCTATCACTGCTCCAATATTGATCGCCAATGATGCTGTTTGCAACCTTAGTGGTACAAACAAAATAGTGTTCGCCCCAGTAGTGTAAATGCAACCATGATATCGCATTATATTGGAAACTAGCAGAAGCCCGCGGCTTCGCACGCATGAGATTTGGGCTTTTAGTAGCCTTTATTTCTCTATAGACATGAAATTGTTTCTGTTTAAAAAAAAAAACATAGTTCAGGGTCGTAGATGCAACCATAGAGCGATTCATATTTCGTACAGCGCCATCTATTGACCTTTACAGGAGGCAACGTATATGTATTTTATTTATATTACATAAAAAATGCGTAGTTATTTTATGTTACCAAAAATACGTATTCTATGAAAATAATAAAAATAAAATTGCAAAGTCCCCCGAAGGGGAAGATATTTCCCCCTAATTTTAACAGTTTTTCATTTTTTACGCAGGAACCCTAAATATTTACGGGATAAAAAGTACCCTATATTCTGCTCTGAACAGTCCTCTACCTACCAGTGAAAGTCCCGTACCCTATATTCTGCTTTGAACAGTCCTCTACCTACCAGTGAAAGTCCCGTTAAAATCGGTTCAGCCATTTCGAAGATTAGCCCGGACAAACAAACAGACAGACAGACAAAAAAGTTATAAATGCGTATTTAGGCTGTGGTAACGTGAAAATAATAATATGAGCTTGAGATAAAGGCTTTATTTTGAAATCACAGACAGACACTTCAATTTTATTTATATGTATAGATTATATTATTGTCGGACAAATTACACAGCTCCATCTAGCCCTAAAGTAGACGAAGCTTGTTTTATGGGTACTAGATTTTTTTCAAACAAGCATGCGACCCGCATTAGATGGTAAGCGGTTACCGCTGTCTATTGACGCTCGCATGGTGATGTTACTCGCGTGCTGCCAACCTTGTGACCTAAGGCTGTTTCGTCACAGTACCCAGTAATTACACTGCCATATCTCACCCTTCAAACCGGAACACATCTATATAAATATAACCGCTTGGCGGCAGAAATAGGTGAGACAGAGGTACCCACGCAGACGACTTTAGTAAAAGATAACTGATAAACATACGTAAATACATATTTTTTATAAATATGTAGTTATGATACATAGATAACACGCAGATCATGACAAAAAGACAGAGAGAGTTTGTCCTGTGTGGGAATCGAACCCACGAACGTTGGTATCAAAGTAGCGTTCGTAACCACTGCGCCGCTCGGTGGCATTGAAATAAATATATATGAATTTGCTAGTTTCCAACTTTTTTTCCACTGTTTCTTAAATAAATCATCAAAATATAGTTCATTGGTTAAATTTTTAAACAAACTGGATGTTTCAGAGAAAAATTACATCACCAACGCAATGCTGCGTCGTAATGTCTCAAGTAACAACATTGTTTTATGCAACATTAGGTTATGTAAAATTCCTCCACTGAGACATTGATAAAAACTTCTATCTATCTATCTAAAACTTCACCCTTCCGGGATAGGCAGAGAGAACCAAGCGCCACATAATTCCGCCCTTTTTCTTATACAACGTTGGGAGGCATACAAGCATACAGCCCACCTGATGTAAAGCGAGTACCGTAGCCTATTAACGCTTGCGATATATATAATTATCACTCGCGCAATGCCTCCTCTGCTGCTTACACAGCAACTCCTTGGGAGCTTACTGGTGACCTCACTCACACGCAGGAACACAACAACTCTCTATGGAGTTGTTATTTGGCTGCGGTTTTCTGTGAGGTAGGTACTTCCCCATACGGGCTGCTTTGATGCGGCCTGCCTCTCTTAATTACCCACCTTAATCCCTTTCCTTTGAAAACATTATTTTTCCTTTGCAATACTTATTATTGGCAGAGCTGCGATAGCCAGCGGAGCCACATTACCCTCAAAATTGCCGTTTGGGGTAGACTGATGTCATCCAGCTAGCGTTTAGACGGTAATAGTGAGAAACTCCAAAATCGACACACTAATAGCTAACAAATTGTAGTTTTGTATCCTTTAATTTGAAATTTAAATGTTCGTTGGTGAGGAAGAACGGTCCAAAATCGTTCCAATTAGAAAAAAAAACATATGGGAAAACGTATGGCCGGCCACTCTGCAGTGCAGAGTCTGCACTGCACTCCCATCAACAGAAAAAGTAACAGCACTCGTCGCTAGATGTCGTACAGGGTTCCATATATTTTAAAAAAATTAAAAAATTAAAAATAAAATATTTAAATATTTTTTAAATTTAAAAAATATCAGCTCTGCCTACACAGCTTGCTGTTATTTACTAGTTTTTAATATACTGAGAATTGTTGTGTTTAAGTTTGCTTATATGATTTTGGATGCAGGTGGCACAGGATCGAGACGAGTGGCAGTATAAAGGGGAGGCATATGTTCAGCAGTGGACGAATACAGGCTGAGATGATCATGATGATCTGATTTTGAAGTTAATATAGTCAGATTATATTTTACTAATATTTACAAACAATTTGATTTATAGAGCCAGTTCAGGGCATACGATCCGCCTGCTGATAAGTTGTTAGCAATGCTTTGAATAGAACGATCATGTATTGAAGGAGATCCAGCCAAGTATATGGACATCATATCTTACCGATGCGGCATGAAAATCAAAACGGCTGCGTCAATATAATCTACATTGCCAGCAGACGTAATTGATCGAGAGCCGTGTGATTCCGCTATGCTTTTGTCAGGACTCTGGAAATGGAATAGACTTTATTATTATTTTCTGCCCCTAAGTGTAAGTACTAGTCTTTGCTGAAATGTAGTATGGAGCTAAAGTACCTACGCTTCAGGATTGTTCCAATTGGATGTTGCAGCCTTGCATTGGATTACAGTTGAAAGAGTTTGGTTTGCACGGTGGCGCGCAGTGGTTAGTAACGCTGCTTTGCCACCAGAGCTCGTGAGTTCGACTCCCAAACAGGACAAACATTTGTGTGCAGGAACATGTCTGTTTGTCTCGATCTGGGTGTTTTTAAGAGAGATAGGGGAAGTACCTTCACCTCACAGAAAACCGCAGTCAAATGACAACTTCTTGGAGGGTTATTGTGTTCCTGCGAGTAAGTGAGGCACCAGCTGTGTTAAAAGCAGATGTAGCATTCCCCAAGTGATACTTATGTGTTGCAAGCGTTCATAGGCTACGGTAACTACTTCGAATCAGGTGTAACTATGTCTCCCAACTCACTCGCAGGAATACAACAACCCTCCGGGAGTTGTTATTTCGCTGTGAGTTTCTGTCAGGAGGAGGTACTTCCCCTACCTCTCTTAAAAGTACTCAGATCAAGACAAACAGACACTTCCCAGATATGCTGTTTTAATACCCCTACTCTGATTTGGCGTGAAGTTATAGAAAAGAATAGAATGCGCCCGACCTCTCTGAAAAATACTCAGACCTAAAGAAGCAGACATGTTCATACACACAAATGCATGCCCAGTGTGGGAATCGAACCTACTTTAATCAACGCTCGTGGCGTTGATTAAAGTAGCCTTATTAATCATTGCGTCACCGTGATCGTCATAGTCAAACTTAGGCGTTTCGAAGTGCCGCGTAACCGCTTTAGATCAGGTGGGCCGTATGCTTGCATGCCTCCCGACGTTATATAAAGAAGGTGTTTCCTACACTGCTTGCGCCTCGTTTGTTAATCGGCAAGGCTCATCATCTACAAGGCAAGATGGCTTTGGCTCTAACATGGTTAGCCACTTTTACCTAAAAATCTTTTGCCATCTTCTAACTCTTATCACTTTTAAGGTTCCGTACCTCAAAAGGGAAAACGGAACTCTTATAGGATCACTTTGTTGGACGTCCGTCTGTCTGTCTGCCGTCCGTCTGCCAAGGCCCTTTTTCTCAGGGATGGGTCGAGCTATCAAGCTGAAATTAATATCAAATACTCAAGTCTGCAATCACTTCGAGCAGTGAATAAATCAAATTTCGAAGTCATATCAATCAAAAGATACGACTATTTATGGCTCGTTTGTGCCGCATATTTTGACACTCGTAAGGCAATCAAAACCTATATTCCGTTGACCTTGAATGATGAAATTTGGAAAGAAGCAATGTCATGTAGCACAAGTAAAGGAAAAAAAATCCGAAACCCGTAAATTTGTAGTTACGTCACAAGAAAAAATATTTTGTTTGCGAAAATATATTTCTACAGAACCCTCGTGCACGAGTCGGACACGCACTTGACGACTTTTTTGAGTCCGTGAACGTTGCCTTTTTTCTGTGTTTTTCTTTTTGTATGCTGGATATTGTGGTAAAATGGCATACTTACGTCCAAATACACGGCCATATCTATTTGGTCATCGTCATCATCCCCCGCTTCGTATGTCAATGGAAAGGACTCTATCTGTAAAACAATTAGGTATACTTACTTATTTAGTTGTTGTAGGTATATAGGTACAAAAACGAAATAAACCTGGCATGTGCTACACTTCGCCAGCTCTATGTGAAATTAGTTACAATTAAAGTTAAGTTTATAATGAATGGCATATACATTTTAAATTAAGGTATTTATCTATGGTCCTACGTTGCAAAACCTGTTCACTGAAAATAAATTATATGAGAATTGAATAACAGGAATTGTATAAACAGTCTTATTATTATATTTCCCGTATTATTAAGGTGTATATATATCTTCACGCCAGGTCCCTTGCTTGGTAGGCCGAGAGAACCGAGCGCCATAAGACGCGGTACTTATTCGTTTCTCTAACATCCATAACTCTTTTCATGCACGCTCGCCGGTTCCACGGCTCCTGACATTCTGATAAAATACGACCAACTTGGTCATGGTAGGTTAGGCTTGGTCTTCCTCGGCTCCTAAATACTTCCACTTTCGCATTGTACGAGTATATCTGTTTCATTCTTTTATCCTACATTCTTTCTACATGTCCGAATCAACGGAGCATGCCTTTTCTTATCTGAACATCGACACTTTCTTTCAGACCAACTCTCTCTTACGTTATCATTACGAACGCGGTTAGCAAGCGTTATGCCACAAATTTTGCACACTGCTCTCATCTCGACTGCGTTTAATCTACTTTCATGCTCTCTCTGCTATACCCAGGTTTCACTTCTATAAGTTAGCATTGGGATTAGCACCGCGTTGTGTACAGCGAGCTGTGCCTTCTGGCTTAGATTTCGGCTGTCTAGAAGTTTACCCTGCTCCATTTACGCTATTCCCTGCACCCACTCGTCTCTCCACATCAGCGGTGTACCTTCCATCGTTGCTAAAAGCACTTCAAACACATACAAACTCATCCAGTTGCCCCAACACTTCATCATCAGTCGTAATCCTAGTGTTCGTTCTGGTCGTCTCTCGTCATCTCTGTTTTCTTAGCATTTAATTGTAAGCCTTTTTTTATACAATCATCTTTCATTGTTGTAACTAGTGTTTGCAGTTTCGATGGTGATTCTGCTACTAGTACTGCGTCGTCTGCATAAAGCAGGCATTTGCCCACTGAGTCACCCATTCGCAGTCCCACATTCATATTTTTTATTCTCTGAAGGCAACTGTCCAGATACATGATGAATAGTTGAGCCGACAGCACGCATTCCTGCATGACACCAATATTGATATCAAATCAGGGAGACAAGCTGCCGTCCACCCTCACACATGTTGTACAATCCTCATAAGTGGATTGCATACCATGGAGCAGGTCACCGTCAACCCCATATCTGGGAAAAATGTTCCAGAGATTCTTTCGCACGACCCTATCAAATGCTTTCTCAAGGTCTACATAACTGCAGAAAACCTTCTGGTCAATAACTAAATGCTTCTCTGCGATGTTGCGAAGTGAAAAAAATTTAATCCGTACATCCTCTGCCGCTTCGAAAACCACCCTGTGCTTCTCAAAGTATTCCATCGGATTTCACCCTCATTCTCCTTGCAATGATTTTTCCATACACTTTAGCTGCTAAGGTGATCAAACTGATATTTGCCGCAGTCCATATTTTTTTTTCGCCCAAGAAATTGTAGTCCCACAAAAGAAGGACTAACCCATACCCGGGTGTGCCTTAGTCATTCTTTCGTGAGTGGCACCTTCCGGTCCGCATGGAGGGAGGTGGTGAGATTGCATAAATAATTATATATATAATAATTTGAAAGGCCGAACTGATTATGTCAGTTTCCTAATGATTAAAACACCCCCTTGGGACTGCCTTTAGCCGGGAGGGCTAGAAAGGCTTCATCTGAAGCGATGGCCCCGGGGGAACGTAACCACGCAAAGCAGTCCATACGTAAACCCTTGCCTTTATACAAGGGCACGAATACCGCGCGTCTCCAATCGGCCGGGACCCTTCCGGTTCTCCAGTTCTAATTTACAAAACCAGAAGGCTTCCCTAACGTAGGTGCCACCTAGTTTGAGGTATATTATTAATATTTGTGTCGTAATAAGCAGCGGAGAAAAAGGAAGCGGGAATGAATATGAATGAAAATATTTCATTACTCGGCGAAAAGAAATGTAAACGATAAACAAAACGCGTTTGTAAATATATGCCAATTTGTTCGTTGTTTACAACCGTACTGCTGTACACAATCTTTTGTAGGTTGCTTGTAATCGACTAAGAAGTTACTATTCCAGTAGGGTCGCCAGACTCCGATGACTTCTCAAGTACTGAATCTTGTAGATATTTTGAAAATATAACCTTCAAAACCATATCGTACTTTATATAGCATTTGATTTGGCAGTGCCGCTCAAAAACGGTAGAAGAATTCTGGGTCTTTGGATCTTTTAACTAAACTTCTTTGAACGCCAGTGATGTCCATCTGAACTGCCAACGTTAGCCATTTTTCGAGGAGGAGTAGATAGCGTATTGTTATCGCCATTGTGACATATAACGGCTCTATCATGAACTCTCTCTCTCTAAATAACAATCAACGACGAAGTCTCTCTTATTCAGTAACGCAGTACAAGTAGGTACAAGGTACCTATTGTTTCAAATGAGAACTACGAATATTGATAACTGAGAATAGTGTTCGTCTGTGAGTAAATAATAAGTTCTACAGAATATAATATGATGAAAATTTAAATTTGCTTTAAATAATAACACTTTAAATTAGAACTTTAACATATTATCAAGGAAATCCCCAAGCCGCAGCCACGGGTAATAAGGCAATACTATTATAAGTTTTTTTGTATCTATCTACAGATCTCGTACAAAAACGTACGTCGACGGATATAAGCTTGCACTAATTCCAATATATTTTTTTATACCACTAAGGTGCAAGGTAAGCATACGGCCTGCCTGATGGTAAACAGTCACTGTAGCCTATGGACATTTGCAACACCAGGCGTGTCACTCATAATTTTCGTACTATTTATTACCTTAGTTACGAAAAATTTGATATGGATGGCATCACTGGCTCCAAGAAGCATAATCTTATGCGCGACTTTTAGTACAGTTCAGCTCTTTTGATATATTTATCTATATATCTATAGGTTATCTATTTACCTATATCTCCAAGTCAAATCCCTTACGCCATACAGAGAGAACTAAACGCCAAATGACTCTGTCCAAAAACATTACAACGTTTATGTATATTTTTATGTTCCCGAAATGGATTATACAATGGTGAACTTTCACTAATAGGCATCATAATAATAATATGTAGGTATGTGATACTATGTGTACTTAATAAAGCTGTGGTTTCTCTCATAAACTTACTTCTAAACTTGCTCGTTCGCTAACTGCTGTTGTTGTTGGTAAGACATAGTCTTTTAATGCACCGTCTACTGAAGCCTTCACTTTTTTCAGAACAGCGGGATAGCTCTAAAATTATACAACGCCTTCAGTAAATATATCCAAACTTCGGATGATTGTTTACTTTTGGTTTAGAAATAAATACCTTTTAGACGAGAAAAAGAAAAAAATGTTATCTAGCCGATTTGCTATTTTATAGGAGGTCTAATTATCGGAATAGTTTTATTAAATATGGTCAAATCATTAGAGATTTAATTATAGGAAACTTGAGGAAACCATATACGAACTTTCAAGTTTTTAATACTATATTCATATTTTAGGGCAAGCCCCTGGCAGGGTAGGCAGAGAAAAACGAGCACCATATGCCTCGATCCTTACCTCACTCGCTACTTTAACATTGGTAGGTCTTTTCATTTTCTTGTCCTTTTTTCTATTCTTCTACTGTTTTCATTTTGATACGCCAAATCTCGTAATACATTATTATTAATACTCGCGCGAGGCCTCCTCCGCTGCTAACACAGCAACTCCTTAGGAGCTTACTGGTAACCTCCCTCATCAGCCACCGAGCTCGTCAAACGTCAAAAGTTAATAGCTACTGAACAAAAAAAAAAGATAATCAATAGATAAGAGAAACAAAACGTTCTTAACTGTTTTATTATGTAGCATTTACATGTAGATTTCAAAAATAATTTGCTAAAATAATATCTTAAGAACATAATATTACCTTTAGTAACATATAAAAATCACGGCCTTCGATGCGCAATAAATCTATATTCCTAGAAGCTATGACGTTGGATATAGTTAAATATTTAGTTGATCCTCTGATATTTCCAAATATGCCTCCTGGCCCCATACAAGCCTCCACTTCATTAATATCTGACATTATATCCACCTACACACGTAAAAATATTAGCGATACATATATCTATTACCACATTTTTTATTCCGATTTATTATTTTTATGAGCATAATTAATCTTATCTATCTCATAATAAATAATAGGCCTTAGGCTAACTTATTCTTTGATAATACTGATCATGACATGCAACGACTGTCGTCAGACCAACATAATCCGCGATACAACCTGACTTTTCTTAGGTAAGGCCGTCTTTCGAAATATTTTTTGTAAGAGACATACAAGCATACGGCACCCCCTGATATAAAGTGGTTATCGCAGCCTATGCACGCTTGTCATATAGAAAGTATTGCTCGTGCGTTGCCGCCCAACTGCTAGTACTCGTTAAGAGCTTACTGGTAATCTCACTCATTCGCAGAAACGCAACAACCCTCCAGGTAGTTCTCATTTAACTGCGTTTTTAGGGTTCCGTACCCAAAGGGTAAAACGGAACCCTATTACTGAGGCTCCGCTGTCCGTCCGTCCGTCCGTCCGTCTGTCACCAGGCTGTATCTCAGGAACCGTGATAGTTAGACAGTTGAAATTTTCACAGATGATGTATTTCTGTTGCCGCTATAACAACAAATACTAAAAAATAGAATAAAATAAATATTTAAGGGGGCTCCCATACAACAAACGTGATTTTTTTGCCGTTTTTATAGATAATGGTACGGAACCCTTCGTGCGCGAGTCCGACTCGCACTTGGCCGATTTTTTACAAGGTGGAGTGGTACTTGCCCAGCCGGGCTGCTTTTGATGCGCCCTAACTCTCTTTCTATTTTATGTATATATGTATATGTAATCCGACCAAACGTTGTCATCCACCCAATTATTGGCATCCTGATATTTATACACAAATAAGAAGATTCCAATACTTTGGGTAGAATGTGCCAAATATTGTTTTACATATGGATCTTTTAAATATTTTTTAAAATATTAACTAAGTATTAAGACTGAAGTAAGAAATGGTTATTATGACATTAACATTACAAACAGACACTTCAACTTTATTTATTTCTTACTAAAAATATAACAACAAGCCACGTGACCAATTTATTGCACTAATGTTGTATGTATGTATGTTAATGTATATCTTCACGCCAGGTCCCTTGCGGGGTAGGCAAAGAGGGCCATAAGACGTGGCCCTTACACACTTCACTCGCTCGCCGGTTCCAAGGGCTCCTGATATCACCTTCTGATAAAACACGACCAATTTGGTCATAGGTTAGTCTTGGTCTTCCTCAGCTCCTGCATCCTTCCACAGAAAACAGATATGCTAAACATATCTGTTTTCTTTGTCTATCTTTTTGTATATCTGTTTCGTCTGTCTTTCATCCTGCATGCTTTCTACATGTCCTAGCCAACGGAGCATGCCTTTGCTAATCTTAACACCGATATCTCTTTCAGACCGACTCTCTTTCTTAAGTCATCATTACGAACGCGGTCAGGAAGCGTTATGCCACAAATTATGCGCAATGCTCTCATCTCGACCGCATTTATTCTACTTTCATGCTATTTCTGCCATATCCAGCTTTCACTTCCATAAGTTAGCGTTGGGATTAGAACAGCGTCCTTCTGGCTTAGCTTTCAGCTGCCTAGAAGTTTACCCAACGCTCCATTCACGGTATTCCCTGCTCTTACTTGTCTCTCCACATCAGCCGTATAACTTCCGTCACTGCAAAAAGCGCTTCCAAGATATACAATCTCATCCACTTGCTCCAACTGCTGTTTCAAATACCATTATCTTGGTTTTCTTCGCATTCAATTGTAAGCCTTTCCTCATACAATCATCTTTCATTGTTGTAACTAGTGTTTGCAATAACGTTACTCACAATATTTAGCACGGTATGCGAACATAAATTTGCGTTGTCTATGTTTTATTTATACCCTACTACTACCATGACGAGCTCGGTGGCTCAGTATTGAATGACGCGACTTTGACACCAATACTCCTGGGTTCGATTCCACACAAGGCAAACATTTGTGTGCATGAACATGTCTGTTTGTCTTGGTCTGGATGTTTTAAGAGAGGTAGGGCGCATCAAAGCAGCCCGTTTGGAGAAGTACCGCTGCCGTACAGAAAACCGTAGCCAAATAATAACTCCCTAGAGGGTTGTTGTGTTCCTGCGTGTGAGTGACCAGTAAGCTCCCAAGGAGTTGCTGTGTAAGCAGCAGCAGCAGACGAAGCATGGAGCGAGTGATACTTAATATATTACAAGCGTTAATAGACTACGGTACCCGCTTTACATCAGGTGGGCCGCATGCTTATATCCCCTCCCGACGTAGTATAAAAAAAACAAATCTATGAATGGATGGACTGATGGTAGTGAAATTTGGTATTGATGTAGTCGGGGGCTTGAAGAAGGCGGTAAGCTAATTATTATCGCAATACCCATTAGGCCAAACTTGATGAAGCAAGTTGAAAAATATTCGAATTTTTATCAAAGATTTTATTGCTTTTATTGCTATGTGACAAATAATGCCGTTGATATGTAACGTGACACTTGCCACAAATATCATACAAGGTAAACATTCCTATATTATTGAAGGTTTCATAATGGGTTCATGACCCTTCCATTGTCAATAAAAAGACGTTTATGGAAAAGTTACACGCCTTTATATGCCCGCAAACTCAGGCATGTACACAAAGGAGCACGCCTGGGATTACGACCACGAAATCTGGACAATGATGGTTGAAATAATACTTACTATGAGATATCATTGATTTTCTTGCGTAACATAGAGAGGTAGGGTGCGTCAAAACAGCCCGACTGGGGAAGTACCTCCACCTCCCAGATAACCGCAGCCAAATAACAACTCCCTGGAGGGTTGTTGTGTTCCTGTGTGTGATTGAGGTTACCAGTCAACAGGCTCCTAATAAGGTGCTGTGTTAACAGTAGAGTGTATACGCAATGTTACAAGCGTTCATAGGCTACGGTAACGGTATGCCTCCCGACAGTCCCGATGTTGTAGAAAAAAATATATATTTTAGTAATCTAAATCTACAATAAATTCAAAAAGTCAACGTATCTGTTTTAAAAACAGTAAAAACAGTAATATATGGGATCTTTGGTGTATAGGTGCAAACCTCTTAGGATGTATTTCGGTATATGCAATTAAACAACTTAGCTAAAGTAACTCGCGTTATGAATTGAATAAAAAAACCGCTTTCCATATAGGTAACTGATAGGCCTAATTGACGAAATTGCACGGTGAATTGTACATACTGTGAGAGTGTACTTATGTACCAAAGACCCTATAAATTTATGCCCACCTTTCCTCTGTAAATAATATACATTGAACTTATAACTTCGTTGGATCGCATGATCATGTGTCCTTTTTGGAAGTACTGTTCACTCAACTTCTTAGCGAAGGCTCTAAAGAACGAGTACTCAACGTCCTCGAACAGAGGTATTTCTCGGAGAGTCTTTTCATACATATACAGTACGGCATCTTCGTTCAAATTAGCATGTAACTTGCCCAATATGGATTGGTGCTAAGGATGGGAATACATTAAAGCAATCTGAGTCATGGTCTTTATATCTAATTTGCTTGGAATGTGCGATCCTTGTTTACAATTATACAAGTTGCAAAATTAAGCGAAGTTATTGTACGCAGATACATGCAGAGGTATTTTTTCCCATTCCTATACATACTTAGATACTTACATGAACGTCATTATCGATACGATCATTCAGTTGATAAAGTAACCACTCAAAACTTAAAAGAGACTTATTATATACATATCACTATTACCTAAGCTCCAGTGACCACCTTTTGCCTATGTACCATGTACATATGTGGGTACTATGTTATCAATTTGTATATACATTTGTATAGACTTTATTGTACATTATGAAATA
Source organism: Pyralis farinalis (assembly GCA_947507595.1). Classification (NCBI taxonomy): domain Eukaryota; kingdom Metazoa; phylum Arthropoda; class Insecta; order Lepidoptera; family Pyralidae; genus Pyralis; species Pyralis farinalis. Next base: position 20,186,977 of record OX382270.1, read on the forward strand.
TCGTTTTAAGAAAAAATATTTTTTTAAATTAATCTACTTATTATGTTGATACTGTTGATTGTAGGCACTTGGTGGAATTTTGAAGACATCGCGTTAATGTTAATACTTGCACTTGTACAGATTCCACTTCATAATTTTATTTAATAATAATTTTTACCGACCGGTTTCGCCTTTACGGCATTATCAAGGTATTTTATACAACATATGGCGGTACCGTGCAATCAGTGATAATCTATCACTGATTGCACGGTACCGCCATATGTTTGTAATCTATTTATTTTGAAAAAAAAAACAAAAATTCATTTAAAAAATTTTATTAAATATAAATTACTTAATAAAATTAAAGTAATTATTGAACCACATACAGGTTAATTAACTAACGTAGGTTTTGTACAACTTACCGACCATCCTCCTGTTCTTTTCCATTGATATTTCCAATGTTCAGTAACATTTTTTTTCAACAAAAACGGAACTTTCTCCCTGTTTAGAAATAGCTCCAGATGTTTCATATTTTCATGGAATTTTGTGACGACTTGATCAGCCATGGCTTTCAATGATGCTATCTTGGCATACACATACCTGTAACATAACATTTTGTGAGAAGCTGTTTAGAAAACAGCTTGTATTTCAATGTACTTAAATTAATTCTACGACATGAAGACGCATTGACAAATCTGGTAAAAATCAAATTAAGAGTAGAGTTAGAAATCGTACAAAATATATTTTTTAGACTTTTGAGAGGCGGTGCGGGTTTGGTCCAAATTACAATACTCAGGATTACAGGTTCGCGACGGACACACTTTTAGAATATGACCCTAGTTATTTAGTATCGGTATTACTTTTTAGTTTACATATCATTAAGGACATAAATAAGTAAACTTTTAGAGAATTATGAAGATATTTCCATAAGTCAAAACAATTATCTAGAATGTAGGTAATAGAAGACATGTAAACCTGTCACCAATCTGGGTGGCGTAAGAGTGCCATGGGTAGTCATGGTTCTATGCAGTAAATAGAGTTATTACACTGTTATAAGACACATACTACCTAGAGGAAAAACCAGATCTTTCTTTGATTATAATCTCTGGGGCTTACGGGTGCCACTTGTAATTCAACCTTTTTTTTCAAATGAAGACGCGACTGTGACAATGACGCTCGTGGGTTCGATTCCAACACAAGGCAAACATTTGTGTGCATGAACAATGTCTGTTTGTCTTGTTCTGGATGTTTTAAAAGGTAGCACATCAAAACAGGCTGGCTGTGGAAGTACCTCCGCTTCACGGAAAACCGCAGTCAAATGGCAACTCCCTAGAGGGTTATTGTATTCCTGCATGTAAGTGAGGTCACCAGTAAGCTCCTAAGGAGTTGCTGTGTAAGCAGCAGAGGAGGCATAGCGCGAGTGATACTTAATATATTACAAACGTTAATAGGCTGCGGTAACTGCTTTACATCAGGTGGGCCGTATGCTTGTATGCCTCCCGACGTTGTGTAAAAAAATACACAAACCCATCCATAGACAGGCTGAGGTTGACGTTGCTTAAATTGCATGTTCGATTAGAAAGGCACGCGCAACGACGCCATCGAAGTTTATAATATTCTTAAGTTTTGACATATATGGCAAATATTATTGACTTATACCCAAAGAACAAGACTCCATGTATGTTGATGCAAATAGACAAGATCATGTGGGTGGAGTCCTGGGCAGTGATATCACCAAAGCCGGCTCCGCTAAAACTCGCCGCCGCCCAATAGTATGCCAACAAATACACTTTTGTTGGAGATATATAATCGCCTTTGATTATCTTCGCTGAATCGACCCACGAACCTTGTGAAAAGGCAGAGAATTAAGTAATATAAGTACAGTTAAGAGTACATCACGCTTGACACTAGATGTGCGGTTATGATTCTTGTTTTTAATGACTGAATGAACTGTTTCTTTCATGAAATTCACATTCAGCAGGTATACCTACATAAAATAATCATATATTTATATAGTAGTACAGTTACATTATTTAACTTATAATAAGTCGCTGAATTGTTTTAATATTACAACACAACATTTACATAGCTCAGCAAGATACTGACACAAAGTACGGAATCCGGCGGGCGCCTATATTGATAACGTTTATCTGTAACCGAAATTTACCCATTACCACAAATACTTTTATTTACCAAAACGTTTAGATATTGGTCCCTTTTCCCGGCAAAACATATATGCGAAAAGTTTTCACACAGATTCCATACATTTTGAGTGAAAACTTTTCGGTTCTGATTATGGTGTTCCGAGACAATGTGAATACGCATACAGAATTCGATGTAATCTAGTAGGTTCGGAGCTGTGTGCGGGAAGCAGCAACGAGAAAGGCTAATGTAAAACTAAATTACTTTTCAACCCGATTCTAAAGGCATGTTGTTATCCCTAAACTAGACAAAAATCTGTTTAATAATCCTTAATCATCTCATTTACTTATATCAACAAAAATATATACTTGTTGCAATAGAAGTATATCGGATACACAAAAGATGTTTTATGACGACGCTTTGCTCTCTTAATCCTACTAATATTATAAATGCGAAAGTTTGTATGTATGGATGTTTGTTGCTCTTTCACGCTTAAACGGCTGAACGGATTTGAATGAAATTTGGCACGTAGATAGATTATGATCTGGATTAACACATACGCTACGTTATTTGACTCCACGCAGGCGGAGCCGCGGGCAGCAGCTAGTGTATAACATAAGATGAACCCCGCTTTCCAATATTTCAAAGCACTTATGGTGAGGTTACGTATTAATAACTCTTTCGCGAATTCAAATTTAGTTGGAATTCTTCGAATTAAAAAAAAAACATGGTTACATACATACGCGACACGATCGACTCAATTGTATTGATACTTTTTATACGACATCGAGACCACATTACATCAGGTGGGTCGTATGTTTGTATGCCAAACATACGACCCACTTGGTCTAATGTGGTTACTATAATCTATGAACGCTTACAATGAAGAAAGAACAGCTCGCGCGTTGCCTGATAGAATGACCCCGGCTGTTATCACAGCAACTCCTTAGGAGCTTTCTGGTAATCTCACTCACTTGCCGGAACGAACAACCCCTATGAAATTGTTATTTGGTTGTGATTTTCTATAATACGGGGGTACGTCCCTAGTCAAACTACTTTTATAGGTCCTATCTCTCTATGTCTTTCCGTGCCCACCGAATATGGCGGAACTTAAGACGACTAAACACATCTAAAGACAGCCTACGCGGTCTACGTTAAGAGAGGTAGGGCGCATCAAAGCAGCCCGTCTGGGGAAGTACCTCCACCTCACTGAAAACCGCAGCTAAATAACAACTCCCTAGAGGGTTTTTGTGTTCCTGCGTGTGAGTGAGGTAACCAGTAAGCTCCAAGCAAGGAGCTGTGTAAGCAGCAGAGAAGGCATCGCGCGAGTGATAATTAATATATCGCAAGCATTAATAGGCTACGGTACCCGCTTTACATCAGGTATTCCTCCCTGATGCTTGTATTCCTCCCGACGTAGTATAAAAAAAAAGTTACCTAACTTGCGTATTCGATTACATTGACAAGCGCATCAAAGGTATGGAACTCCTAAAATTTATAATTAGTAGTAGACTAAATGGTTTTGTAAAGCTTTAGGGGGACAAAAGCTTTACAAAACCTAGTCTAGCCTTTTAAAGCGTGTAAGCGGTAATTTTCCGAAATAAAATTAAAACATGACAATGGATTTCGACAATGACTTTGTTAAGTGTTATTTGTGGTGTATATATCTTCAAGTTCTAACAGTGCCTAAAATTTTATTCACATTAATTCATAGAAAAAGTATATTGATCAGTGTCTTAACTTACCGCTTAGACAAATCATGTTACCGTCAGGGTGGAACGTTGTATTCATAAATGGCCCTTTAAGTGACATACTGGCTAGTCGTTTCTGGAAATCATAAGGGTCCGAAGCAATTACATATTTACAGGTCATTGTAATTAATATCGATGTGTAGAGGTTCAGGAAGAATAACGTCAACAGGAGAAATTGAACAACGCTCATTAGATATGCCTGAAATAAAATACAGTTTTTTTTATACATTGATGACACAGATGTTGTCGCTAATATTATAGTTTGAATCTCAGAAAATGTAATCGATCAACTGAATGTAAAAGTTAAATTATAATAATTTTAAGCTAATTTTTTTACTAAAAAATATTATTATTGAAACGTCCAGGATAACTAATTAAATAAATAAAATAGAATTAAAACAATGATGAGGTTAGAAGCAGAGTTGGTCTGAAAGAGAGCGTCGGTGTTAAAATAGGAAGAGCTCCGTTGGATCGGACATGTAGAAATAATGAAGGAATGACGAAGCAGATATACAATGCAAAAGTGGAAGTACATCCTTCCACTTTTGCATTGTATATCTGCTTCCGAGCCGAGGAAGGCCAAGACTTACCTACCATGATCAAATTGGTCGTGTTCTATCAGAAGGTGATGTTAGGAGCCCTAGAAACCGGCGAGCGTGCATGAAAACAGCAATTAATGTTAAAGAAGCAAGTGAGGTATGTTAGGATCGAGTCACGCGGCGCTCGGATCTCTCTGTCTACCCCGCAAGGGATTTGGCGTGAAGTTATAGATAGATAGACTTAAAACGTAGGCACGTACGGTAACGTGATATGTGCTTCGAGTTAACGTTGTATAAGGTTTGTTGATTTGCTTTAATTTTGAACTTGTGACTGAATTCCAATTATTTTTTAATTTTTCGAATAATCAAAAAATGGATTTCTGATTTGTTAATAATTGGGTTGCACATGTGCGCATTGCTGTAAAACATTTGTTCAAGCTACTATTGTATCAAGTACATAAATTAAATCCGATGGACATTTGTTGTAGTGTGTGTGTTTTCAGTGGTACAATATTATTACTACAATATTATTAATTGGTATGACAGTAGAACATGAAATAAGTCGTTGAAATTGATTATTCCAGTTTTCGAGAAGTTCGTTTGCAATATTACACCAAATGCAGTAGATTTGTTGATAAATGAAACCTATGTGTTGTGTGTATGTATATAATGTATTAAAAGTTCTAGATTTATTTTAAGGGATTTAGAAACGAGCCAATTAATAAAATAAAAACACTATTTAGTGCTAAATACATTAATGTAATAAAGATACTTTGATTGAGAATTGTACAGTAAGCTGGAATCAATTTGAAAATGTTGGTGGACTCAAATTGAAATATGAGAACAAGACTAAACGAAATAAATTTTGTTTAATTTTAAGACTAATTTTCAGAATGTTTTGTATTATAATTTCTCAAAAAAAAGTTTTTTTTTGCATGATTATATTTAATATTGAAATTAGAGAAAATGCCAGAAAAGCTACTCATAACATTTATATTATAAAGTAAAGTAAAGCAATACAGCAAATTTCATCAAGATTTGGTAATTAGTTTAGTTAAAATCGTTGACACTCAGTGTCAGACATTTGAATCGAGTTTTTTTAGCATATTCACAATTCTGGTTTATTAATACTGAAACGTGTATGCACTGGTACGCAAATAGAATATATTCTTAATTATTTAGCCTTTTTTATCCCAGATATATTTAGAATTCTTACGTGAAACGTAATAACCGAACGTCATGTCAGTAGCAGTTAAGTTACCTTACCTATAATGGAAACCTAACATCGGGTTGTACAGTAACAGTAAATTTTAAATTCAGTAATTTGTAAAGTTTGAATTCAGTAAATTCTCTACGGTACGGTACTCACCGCTACCGGTCGGGGGGTAAAGTAGAACGCACAGCTCTTATTGGCTAGTTCACGGATCAACGTCGCGTCACTTATTAGCTAATTGGTTGAAAAATCCTGCCATTGGTCACAAGGCTCAATCGCTGTGATATTTAGACGCTAAACCACTGTGTATTGCTGAGTGAGGGGTGCCTATATGCGCGGTCAAAGGTTTTGTGTTCAGAGGGTAGATTAAAGGTCGATTTATAAGTAACTAGCTGCTGCCCGGGGCTCCGCCCGCGTGGAGTCAAATTACGTAGCCTATGTGTTAATCCAGATCATAATCTATCTACGTGCCAAATTTCATTCAAATCCGTTCAGCCGTTTAAGCGTGAAAGAGCAACAAACATCCATACATACAAACTTATAATATTAGTAGGATAATAATAAATATTGTCGGACAAATTACACAGCTCTACCTAGCCCCAAAGTAAGCGAAGCTTGTGTTATGGGTACTAGACAACTGATAAACATACGTAAATACATTTTTTTTTTGTAAAAATACATACTTATTATACATAGAAAATACCCAGACCAAGACAAACAGACATGTTCATGCACACAAATGTTTGTGCTGTGTGGGAATCGAACCCACGAGCATTGGTGTCAAAGTAGCGTAACAGCGCGTTTCACCACTGCGCCACCGAGCTCGTCAACAATAAGATCTAAGATTATCTGTTACAACAGGATTTCTTAATAGGACAGGTACCTTCAGTTTATATCTAGAGTTGTGTTGTAGTGTATTTTTTTTGTTTTATTAAGGTTCACCAACGTTCGTTTACGTTGTTACTTATATTCTTTATATATTTTTTTATAGTGTATGTATACGATATAAGCAACTAGGGTACAAAATATTTTATACCATAGATTCTTAACTCACCCGCCTAAGTCCAGCTATAGACTCAGCCCAAAATGCAGCATAGAGTTTGTATATTTGCACCACATTAACCAGGCGTATCATACAGTGGTACATGTGATTGTTAATTCGGTGGTCTTCTTCAGTGTGATCTTCATTGTGTTTCGGTACGATGAGTATCCATACCGCGTACCAGGGGATACAGGTAAGGAAATCTATTATAAACGCCCCCTGGAATAAAACAAGCAAGTACATTAAGTACTACTAATAATATAGATGTTAATTAATAATGTACCTTCTATTACTGTATTTCTAGGATAACTGATGGAGAATATAAAAATGATAAAATTCTATATTACCTAATGAATTTATTGAAACTAGAACTGCAAGAAGCAAGATCGGTCACTGCAAGAAATTGTGAAAATAAAGTTATACGGCCATAATTTATTGGGATTCAATAAGTCCTGACGTCCGGGTATAAAAAAGAGCGCTGAAGTTACAAAAGAAACAATCTATTTAAGTCAGTTCCATAACATGTGTAAACCAAGGCACAATAAATAAATAAATATTCATTCAACAACCATTACATTGTCGACATAGCTCTCAGAATCGACAAACTGAAGTGGCGGTGGGCCGGCCACATCTGCCGAGTTAGCGATGGCGATGGGGCAGGAAAGTCCTGGAGTGGAGGCCGCGCATGGCACGACGAGGCGTTGGACACCCCTCCTCTAGATGGACCGATGACATAAAAAAAGCGGCCGGACGCGGCTGGATGTGGAAAGCGGAGGATCGCATATGGTGGAAGGCATTGGGGAAGGCCTATATCCAGCAGTGGGTAGATAAAGGCGGATGATGATGAACAACCATCGAAGTTGTAACAAATGGAAAAAGCACATGAGAATATTTTTCTGCTGAAATCCGTCAATTGACAAATAAACAATAGCATCGTTTCGGAAGCGAAAGTGCAGTAATTTTTCACATTATGAAACATTATTTAAAACTGATGTGTTAATGCAGATGAAAAGTGGGTCGAATTGTAGTCAATGTCTTTAGTTATATTTCTTTAGGTCGAGCAGAACAAAACATTCGCTTCACCCGATCCAGGTTTAATAGGCAATCAGTAGGCCATAACCAGTGTCTGATAAGTGCGATAAGAAATAGTGCCTGTGATACGTAAATTTCGAACACTGGCAACTGAAGTAAAATCCGTGATTTATGTTTTTTTCAAACCAAGAATAACGTAAAAGAGACATAGTAGCATGTTGCTGCCTTCATATTACATCCAAATACTGTCCTTAGCGGAAGCTTTAAATTATGCTGCCGAGATTAATGAGTACGTAACTAAAGGTGTCTATATATTATCCTTGATTTTAATGATCGACACATGTAATCAAACAAATTCAAGTTCATGTGTAACGAACAGAATACATTGTTGATCGGATCTGTTAATCAAATATGTCGAACGATAAATCAAGACGATTATACTGTCGATTCGATAGAAAGGATCAACACATTAGAGACTTTGTCAATTGTCAAAGTTCAAAGACAGCGTATCACATCGAATAAATCGGTAAATTTTTAGGCACTTTTAATAAGACAGTTTTTTATATTATAATGACACTTGCCTTTAAATAGTTTTTCGCTGTCAAGTAAGGATGATAAATGAGCTGATTTTTATTTCCATAGTAAGCAACGTGCATCATTAAATAGAGATCGATGTAACAAATTATTTCTAATATCAGTATTGGAATGTTGAAGAATCCACATACAGGTGCCATAGACACCACAACCTGAAAAGTGTGTTGAATTCTGATTTGCTTGTTATTACATATAGTTGTCTATGTGTTTGATACGGCGATTCTAGCAGCAAACGCAAGGCTAATTACATGAACGATTACAGCTTGTCTCCATAACTCATACATTCCATATATAGGTATAATAAAAACCTAACATTTTGTTTTATTATGTACACGTAAAATTGTGTGCCTTAAACATTTTAATAGTCATGCAGTTGTATCTATAGTATACTGTCGATATAGAAGCTAACAATAATTTAAATAAAATGTGACAGATATTGTCTGCCCGTTGCACACGCATCTGTTACGTTAACAAATAAATAAACTAGTAAATTAATTTAATAGCTTCACACTAACCGCCAGGGATATACAGTATAATAGTATAATAAAAGCCATTATATATATATATATATGTATATATTATATATATATATATATTTCTGCTATAATAGTATAATCTCCTGTAATAATTTTATAATAATTAGAATTAATGTATAGTTTAGTTTTACCGGTATAAGAATACACAACAGTAATGCCGTTGTAACTCTAAGGGTTGCCCATATCTTCAGAAATATGCCGTCGGGTCTTATAACGATCGGCATCAACAAGTATGGAGCTATGTTGTTTAGGATATGAAATCGTTTGTACGAATTGAAGTAACTCCTTCTCCGCTTGGAGTAGTACTCGTACACGTTGATAAAAGAATCTGTAATTAAGACAATTGGCAATTGAGTATGCAATGAACGTATATAGACCTTATTAGGCGATACAGATAGTAACTGCACATATTAGTAATGATAGCCATGTTTGAAATACCACTCATTTACCATTTTCTTAGGTTAAAAGCGGTTTTTTCAAATTCCCTTTTTTTCCAGGCCTTCTTCGAAAGTATGAAATAAATATGGAATATCATTTATTCATTCATGATGTTTTTTCGTAGAATATTTTATTATGTTTCATGTCATGAGGGTAGAGCCGAATGAATTTTTTTAAACATTGCTCACGTGATTTATCATGCGCTAATTTCAGCCCATAGATAGTGATGCTGATTCTTCAGAAAGCGACAGTGAGTTTGTATCCGAGCAATGTGTTAGATAGACTGTTCTAAAATAATATTCATTTGTGAAAAAAAAACTGTATTAAAAAACATGATTTATTAAAATTTTACGAAACAACGACAATTTGAATAAAAAGTTTTCATAAGGTTTTTTCTGGTTTATTTCAATAAAAGAACAAATAAAAAGTAAGAGAACTTTCTTTTTGTTTCTTTCCCCGACAAAAACAATTTATTTCTTTCGGAATTTTCAACGCTAGTCAATATATCACTTGCCTGTCGTTTATAAACAAATAAGACTTTTGGACGTTGAATTTCGAATATTGTATTGTAGCATCATGGGTCAAGGAGCAGTGATAGACTCGGTGGATAAAGAACCTGTCTATTAACGGATGGTGTCAGGTTTGAATCCTGATGTGTGTGGGTCGCGCATGTATTAAATTGATGTTATCGGATTTTAATTATCACTTATCGGTGCTCGGCGGTGAACGAAAATATCGTGAAGAAACCTGCTTGTCCAAGGAATTGTATTTCAAAACCCGCTTGACCTAAACTAAGAAACATCTGGTTATCCCTGTGGGTTGTGGAGGCCTGATGGCGGTAGATCCATGTCAAAATCAGTATCTTCTCCAAATCTTTAGTTCTAAGCGAACCTCAAAGAAATTTGCTGCTAAATAACAATTTTATGGAGGGATGTCGTGTCCTTACGAGTAAGTGAGGTTACCAATAAACTCCTAAGGAGTTGCTGTATCAGCTGCAGGTGAGGCACTGCCCGAAAAATACTTCATGTCTTGCAATCGTTCGTAGGCCAGGGTAGCCACTTTACATCAGGTCATAAGCCATTATGCTTTTGACGAGCTTGGTGGGTTCGATTTCCACACAAGACAATCGTTTGTGTGTATAAACGTGTCTGATTGTCCTGGTCTGGATGTTGTAAGAGAGGTAGGGTGCATTATTTCAGCCCATCTGTTGAAGTACCTCACAGAAAACCGCAGCAAAATAACAACTTCCTAGAGGGCTGTTGTGTTCCTGCGTGTGAGTGAGGTCACCAGTAAGCTCCTAAGAAATTACTGTGTTAGCAGCAGAGAAGGCATCGCGCGAGTGATACTTAACATATTACAAGCATTTATAGGCTACGGTAACCGCCTTACATCAGGTGAGTCGTATGCTTGTATGCCGACGTTGTATAAAAAAATGCTTGTATCTATACCTGACGTTGCATAAAAAAACTACAAAATAGTAGTGTGATTACAAGACATTTAGATTTTAGCTTGAAATTACCCCTTCGTCCACAGTCCACATGTGGATTATTGGATATTTTAATTTCCACTTCAGACCACATGTGGATTACCTAATTTAGTCCAAATTTTGTGTACCCAGTGTAATTTAAAAAACTAAATCGTACATAGTACTGATATTTCATTGTCATGTTTGCAGCCGAATGATGTCTACTGTTCGACATAGGTATCTATTAGACTTTCACAGCAATTGGATATGTCGCTTCAACTTGCTGACCCCTAGAGCCGCATGGGTAACGCTAATACTTCGGATATTGTACTCTATACATATACTGAGAAGAATAGAATCTAATACATATGCTGCGAGCATGGTCTTTACTAATTGGGATAATTTAAAACAGGGGTATAACGACCCTCACACTCGATAAGAATCTTGGTTTCCACAAACAAACGCTAGTTTCCTATTTTAAGTTGTCTCCGGCATTTTAAATTTATTGTCCCCTCACAGATCTTTTTGGTCGCTACTGATAAATAAATCACTTACTATTTATAAAGTCCTGTAGGATGTTAGTGATCCTTACGCGTTGCGGTTTCGCTGTTAGATTGTTGTAGTGCTGCAGATATGCCCCAGCCTTCAAGGACTTTGCCTGATCTTTTATGCTTTGAAGCTCTTCTTGATCTAATAGTCCATCGTGTTCTCGCATATCCGGGAATAGACTCAATGCTGACGTATACGCTGAATGGCTTATGGTTATCAACTGACAACATAATAATAGGCAATAAAATTGTGTGTGGAATTAGTTACGTAGCGTTTTTAACGCGTTAAATAGTTTTCAAAAGAGTTATGGTCCGACTATGTACCTTCACCTCACAGAAAAGAATAGCCAAATAACATCTCCCGAGGGGATTGTTGTGTTCCTAGACTGTGTTTGATGTTTAATTAATTTTTTAATGTTTACGTTGTAAACAATTTTTGAAGTAAAAATTCTTTACGCACGCTTGACTTGGGGAGTAAGCTGGTGAATGCGCTACGAGAGCGTTACGAAAAGTGTGATCGGGTGAGGCGAACGAAAGTTGAGAGGGAGATATAAGTTAGTGAAGATAGAAAGAGATAGAATTACGTTTTGTATATTACTGTAGGGGAAGAGAGAGAGGTGCGAGCACACATTTTCTTTCTCTCTATCTCTCATAGCGAGTTAAGTTTCGTACATCTAAGACACAGTGCAGGCCTATTGTCTGTATCACACTATGGAGCTAAAGAAGTTTTACTTCAGTCGAGTGGACTAAAGCACACTCGTTTTTTTTATTTATTTTTACTGAGATATTTGTTTCAGTTTACAATTATTTGTCAAGAATAAGAATTTTCTCACAAATAACGAAGATATAATTAGTTAAAACAATGCCAATCGATGGATATAGTATCTACATTGATAGACATAGAAATAAATATGCCTTAAATCTATTTTCTTAATGCTCAAAAGTACTGAAAATCATTGTTCATACATTTAAATGAGATAAATTACTATTATTTAGTCTGTAGACTGAAATTTCTACCATAATTTCAAATGATATTCGATAAAGTAAACATCTTTATGTTACCTATATTAAAACTATGTATATATAGCAATATTGGCTAATGCCAAATGTGCGTATATTCCTACGATGCAATAGATAGCAGAGAAAGTATACAGAAGGCAGATTCATGGCAAAAAATTGGATTTGACGTAGGACTATTTTTGTTACTATGTTTTGTTCGCGGGATAATAACCACCACAGTTATAGACGTGATCGTCTTTATGATGCCATTAACCCACGTGGGTTTGATAAATGAAACGCTAAACTAAGCATTGTCGAGTTGCAAATCGAATTTGAAAAACACCTCTTCCTACACATTCGTATTTCGTGCAATACTTTTTAAAACGATAAGCTTTCTTTAAAATGTGACTGAGGTAACCTTGTTCTCTAACTTGAGATCATATCATACAACGTGGCCCAAATGTGATGGTCAAAATGAAAGAATAGATTTAAGAAAGTACTTCCAATGCGTATTACATTTTTACATTCCACCGCAACGTTTAGGCTGGAATTGTTGAAGAGCAGTTGATTGGATCTGTTGAACTGCAGATGTTGAACCTTATAGAATTTTATAGAAGTAATTTTAACTATTTTGTAGGAGTAGGGTAGCCAGGGCATCAATGGTGGCAGGTATATGCATTTCCTATTCCAGATTGTGGGTAAGCGCAAAGTCGACTGCAGCGGTAGAGGCAGTGACGACCAGAGCAGTCATGGCAGCGAAGGCATGCATCTACTAACGGTGGGTAGGTGTTGGTCGGCGCTAGTTGGTGGTGGAAGCGCACAAAGCAGGTTAGATCTAATTGCATGTAAATGTTACATTCCAAAGTAACGCCTGAATCTCTTAACTATTTATGGCTTTTGATCCATCAGTTCACGAACTACAACGAATACTGTCTAATAGACACGGTATTGAACCCTTAAGTTTAAGGAGAGACTTTGCCTCCCTTTGTGTGTTCTACCGATTGTACAACGGGTTGTGTTCTGAAGAGTTGTTCGAAATGATGCCGACGGCTACTTTTTATAACCGCACCGCTCGCCGACGGCGGGGAGTTCACCCTCACACGCTTGAACCGCTATGGTCGCGTACGGTGCGGTTCCAGAGAAGTTTTCTTCCGAGAACACTCAAGCTGTGGAATGAGCTCCCAGCCGAGGTTTTTCCAAGGAACTACAGCATGGAGTTCTTCAAGAAATGCGTGAAGAGGTTTTTAGAGGGTCGGCAACGCATGAGTGACGCCCCTGGTGTTGCAAATGTCCATAGGCTACGGTGACTGTTTAACATCAGGCAGGCCGTATGCTTGATTGCCACCTTAGTAGTATAAAAAAAAAAAATAGATCGGAAATAATTTCTCCTATCTCGAATTTTCGTAGTTCGTTTCGACTACTAACGAAAGGACTGGTCAAATCGGTTTCGAACTATATAGAGTAACCAAGTTATTAAAATGAAGCTATCGTTACTTAATTGATTTAGTTTCGCTTGTGTCTTTTATTTTATTAATACCATAAAATACGCATATACCTTCATTATCATTTATATTGTTATTGAATTATTGAAAGGAAATATGATTATTTTCCAAAATTGCAAAAATACTTGTTTACCGAGCGCAGCTGTTATGATATTGTCACGATAAAATTTATTACAATTCTTACTTTACAATGAGTCACAGTGATCACAGTGCTAACTGCAGGCACCCCGTACAGTAGCACTAATAATCCCAAATGATTTCCAGGTCCTATAATCCGTTCCTTCTTTACGTCCTGAGTATCTTGAGAAGTTACCCGACAGTAGCCACTCTCAATAATGTATAGCTCTCTGGAAACTGTGCCACCGTAGTATACGATTTCACCAGGGGGCAGTATTATATCTCTAGCAGCTGAAAGAAAACCATTTATAAAGATTGACTACATTTGTTTTCAATTTAATAGGATTGTATTTCAACAATTGATATTTATAACTCTAGCTACCATATGTGTCTAAAATACTTGATACTTCTTTTGTACTAACTTTCAGTGAGTGTTTGAATGAATGCTTTATTTTTTACTTGAAAGAAACTAATTGAGGTTAAAGCCTTGAAACGTGCTTGATGCAAGACTTTCTTTCGCAGTTCTGAAGGTACAACTGAATTTTCTAGCCACTTTTCACCAGTTAGTTCCACTCCCTAGTAAACAATTGGCACGAAAACTGATTACTATTTCAAGTAATTGTGGGCTGTCCGTAGACAATATTATTGTTTTTTAAATTTCATTGGTTGATCTTGCTACGTCGAAGTAGCTAATAATCGATTAGTTTAGTAATTACTACCAAAGACTTGTCTATAAAAGCATAGTTTAATTTTTTCGACAGAGATCAATTCTACGCCAGTTTTCAATACTTACCGAATTGTACTGCCACTGAAGTTCATAAAATGCATTTATTCTAGACTTTATTGTCGAATGCATATTGTTCTCTTTCATAAATTTGTCTATAGTCATAAATATTTCTAGGAATTCTGTTTTAGTTCTGAAAATTTTTGATTAGATAAGTGAAACAATTGCAACTTACTAAAAACTTATAATTTGTTACCATCGACGACGTTATTGATAGGTAGTGGAAGTCCTATTTAACTAAATAGTTTCTAGTTATAACCTTAGTGTGGGCGTGTACTACTAAATTCGTATTTTCGGAATTATGTACATATTTGTAATAATCATTTTCTCGGCAGTGAAGGAAAAAATCGCGAGGTAAATAGTATAATATATCTCAGAAATTATATACTGAAGACATGTGTACCTAAACTAATCAAAAGGTCTGATTATCCCTCTGGGCTATGGAGGTCTGAAGACAGTCGCTCTATGTTAAAATCAATATCTTCGCCAACCCCTTAGGCTTAGGTAGCGGACCCTGCCAATTAATGAATTAGGAATTGGCGTAACGACTAGAAAGAACTATCGATGCCATTGTTATTAACGTTATCAACCTGCGTTTTCGCCACCGTTGGAGGGCCTTCGCAAATGCTTGACGCCATATATAATAGCTTACCTTCTGCATCTGGCCATTGCAATCGTATTATCCCTATATTTAGATATGGATTGAATTCGACATCACGACTTTTCAATCGTATTTATGACAAGTAACCCCTGTGCTAAAAGGATGAGCAATAATACGACAAAGCTTACCTTGACCAGTGTGTGACAACGGCTGAAAACTCCGATATACAGTAGCCTATGAAAAGGACTCCGTAAAGACTGATGAAGGCAACGAAGCCCATATCGAATTGATCGCCGGGGAAATAGTCCCCGTATGCAACAGATAATAGAACAGTCGTCGCAAAATAAACTGAAGTTATAATAGGATATTTAGTTCTGAAAACAAATAACAATGAAGTGTTATTTACATACAATTTTTACGTAATTCGTTCGTTTTAGATATCAACGACAAGATAGTCATATGTTTTAAGAATAATTTGAGTATCTTTTGTATGTATGTGGTCCACGTTGCTAAATCTTTTCCGGAATCCGGCTTATTCGGGAGGCTGGAATTCATCAAGTCTGCGTACGAGACGGTTTGTGATGACTTTCGAAAATAGTACATAAACGCGGCTCAGAAGCGATATCGGTCTATAGTTCTTCAAAAGGGTATTATCACCCTTTTTGAAGAACAACATGAGCGTGGAGCAGAAGCCTGGCTTCTGCTCCACGCTTCCAGTGTATGACGGAATTGAATAGCTTCTGAAGAACTACAATTATCGGATTTCCGCCCGCTTTCAGAAGCTCCACCGTAATTCCGTCCTCACCCGGTGCTTTCCCATTTTTAAGCTGTTTGAGAGCCATACGAATCTCGTACAGACTGTGATGTCCGGGATATTTTCGGTATAGTGTCGAGTCAGCTTAGTTCTAGGGTCGTTACTAGCACTGTTGTTCAGATGTAGCGACGATGATTTATCTAGGTAATGTGGTGGAAATAAAATTGTGGAAAAAAAAACTTACTTGTTAGTTCGACCTTCCCAAACCAGAGCTATGCTAAACCAAGAGTTCTGGGAACAACGGTTCACGAAACACGATTCCATGAATAAGATCACACCACACCAGTAACATAGTAAACAAACGTAAATACAATATTTCGCAACCTAAAACAAAAGTTAAAAAGTCTCTAGAACAAACTTCAGTAGTTATGCACCTTGATAACAATATTTAAGACCAGTGATAGCCTAGTGGATAAAGAACTGACCTATTGTCTTACTCTTGGTCCCCGGTTCGTATCCTGGCATGTACCACTAAATTCGTGTTTAGATTACTTTCTCGGCGGTGAAAGAAAATATCGTGAGGAAATCCACATGTACAAGAAATTGTATTTCGAAGCACGTGTGACCTAACTAACCTAAGAAAGGTCTGGTTTCTCCACTCGATTGCGGAGGTTTGACGGCAGTCGCTCTATGTAAAAATCAGTATCTATCGTCTTAGGTGACGGACCCTACCAATCCTAAAAAATTAGGAAACTAGATAATGCTAAGAATAAGAAAATGCACCTTGATGACAAGAGTATTAAGGAGTAATTTTCTCTCCAACTTTTCAAAAAAGTTTGAAATTCTCCATACAAGGCATAGTTTTGAGCCTTTGCATAAAACATATAAGTGATTCCTGTATCCATCGATGTAATAGTATCTCTCATGTATAGTAACAATATATTCAAAAGGTATTATTGCAAGTAGATCTAGGTAAAATCCTATCGTATTCATCCTGTAGTTGATAATACTTCGCAACTTTCTTAAATATTTCTTCTTTGTTTTAACAGCTGTAATGCATGTTAAAACAATATTTAACAGCAATGAAATTGTTATTACAATTTGTATGCAAGAAAAAACTCCATCATTCGGAAAATATCTCTTGTATCCAATATAATATGGGTAAACGATACAAATGTAGAATACAATAAAGAGCATAAAATGTTCCCAGTATTTAACAAGGTAACAATCTGATTCCAAAATCCAAGGAAATTTGGAATTAATACAGGTGAAAACCGTTCTCTTTTTCTTGACATGTTCAGATAAAATATAGAGATCCAAACAATTGGTATCTAATTCTTCATTTTTTGTTGTGTCTATGGCCGATTTTCCTGAAAGTAAAATTTGAAATCAGTTAAGATTTATCATAATAAAATATACATATAGAATGAGAGTGACATGCATATATTAATAGGCAAATAAAAAACAGTATAGTATACCTTTTTCTCCTCTGTTTGTTAACCCATTTTTAGTAGATATTAATGAAATTCAATGATCAATAAAATAATTGGAAACAGTAGAAAAAAATGTTGGACACATGGACAATTTGTTTATGTTTTCCTCAAATTTTCAGTAATAATTGTGGTCTAATTTCAAGAATTAGGAGACAGCACTACTAATAATCAGTCCAAATGGGGATGATGTGTTTTTTTCATTCACTGGGATGATGGCCCTACTACCATAGTTCTTTGACACCCGAACGTCGTAGTATAAAAATGACTTTCGTCAACATTTTCACAAGCTTACCTTGAATGTATCTTAATTTGTCTTTCAAGCATTTGATGCTACTTTTTTCACGGTATTTAGATGCATAAATATTTAATGTCAAAGGAGTGTAGTTGTCTGCCTTTCGTTGTCGAAGCGATTGACTTCTTTTAATCCGTTCCTGCATCTCTTTGCGTATTGTATCATAGAGGTCTGGATATGTGATCATGAGTTTTATAAACTTCGTCTTCTCTAGAACCTGACACTCTACGTACGTCGCTGCTTTGACTGTACACCTGGCTGTAAAGTATAGATTGTTTAGACATTTTTAATTCGTTAAACTTAAATACATTTTATTACGATCCATACTTCTTCATGTCTGAATAACAGAGCTATCTCTCATTAGCTCATTACATCTATAGTTCACACGAATTTTTGGTACATGTTTACTATACGTAAGTAAATTTTTTTGTTTCTATTTCTAGTGTTCCGTACTCTATAGATAAAAAGGAATCCTTGTATTATTGTCCGTCGCTTCATTGCTTTATCGATTTATTGTCCGTCTATTGTCCATATATCAAGAAATTACAAATGAAAACATATGGGGTACTGTTGACGTATTATTTTGAAATTTATCAAGGTCTCGGAGTACTTATGTAGGGGAATATCCAAAAATTGCCATTTTGTAGTAAATAGAAAATTTGTCGGTCAGGTTTTTTAAGAAATCACTAACCTATAGCGCAGTGGGCCACGTAATCACAAGTATAGGAAAACGTTAGAAAATACCATTCTATTACATTTGTAAAACCATGTGACTTACTTACGTGTACAGCTGACTTAGAATCATGTAATTTGTCAGCAGGACAGTACATACTCGTACTATCTCTAATCTCAATCTAAAAAGTAAGAGGAACCGAACGATATACTCGTATAATTATTGTCTCCAAATAGTTGCGAAAAATTTAATTTTTGGTTTGTATTCTAGCACGTTTGTCAACGATACAGCTCGATCTGATGCCCTGATTGTGATGTTTGATGTGTGGGTATATAAGAATCGAAAATTTCATATTGTTATACGGAACCTATAGTGCGCGAGTCCGATTTGCACCAGATGGGTTTTTAAGGTTACACTGTGTTTTCCGAAATTTCATACCAGGTATATTATAAACTAGAGCTATTTCACCAAAGCAAGTCCCTTTTGAAAATGATATCATAGGACTTTCGTCGTCTTCGTCCGATAACAATTCAAGAACTCCACTCGTTATACATATCTGAAATGAAAACTTTCCATTAGTAAAATTAGCATTCGTTGTTAAAGTTGCTTGAAAGATTCTCTTGCATGCCATGACATTTAAAATTAAGCGCCTAATTGTATTACGTTCACATAAAAACAGTTCTAAGTGTAATGTTTACATATATTTGGCGTGGATACTTCTGAGACTACATGGCTGTGCCTTCTGGTTTAGGATTCGGCTGCCTAGAAGTTTACCCAGCAATTCCTTCATGCTGCTCCCTGCACTCACTCGTATCTCTGCATCAGCGCTGTACCTTCCATCCCTGATAAAAGTGCGTCTTCATTTGCACAAACCCTCGGGCAGCAGCGATGGTAACTTCGATAGAAGACTCCGATGCCAGACCCAATCGAACGCCTTTGCCATATCTAGGCTGACTGCCAATGCCTCACTTTGACTCTCAATCGCCGAGCGGTGTGTACGATACGCTAGAAGTCACCAGTCGAACGACCATGGCGAAAGCCGTATTGACGGTCGCTGATTAAGTTGTGATCCTCTAGGTATGCCAGGAGTCGTGTGTTTATCACACGCTTCGTCACCTTGGAGAGAAGGGAGATTATGGCAATAGGCCTTTAATTCGATGGGTCTGATCTACCGTCTTTTTTTGGGGACCGGGTGCACATTAACGGTCTTCCACGAAGACGGGACTTGCCCAATGGAGTATGAAAGCACGAAAAGGTGCGTCAGCACAGAACTCAGGAGCACACAGCTTAAGCACCACTGCTGGTATGCCATCTGGCCCGCTCGACTTATGCATGTCGAGGGAAAGCAATGCTCGTCGGACATGTCGCTGGGTAATTGAAATTTCCGGCATGGAGCTACTGCACCTCGGGATGGCAGGTGGCACAGCTCCCCCGTCGTTCAATGTCGAGTTAGAGGCAAAGAGATTACTCAGTAAATCGGTTTTCTCTTTAGCACTATAGGCTGCCGACTGCCATCCGGTTTTTGCAATGAACGACTGACAAAAGTTTTCCTCGGCAGTTTAAGCGAGCAACCAGAAAGCACGGCTCTCAAATGGAAGGCTTGCAAACCACTCACTTTCTCTACCGATGAAATCAATTTTCACTCTGGCAATTACCCTCTTACTGGATCTCGAGGCAGCATTTAGTTTTCGTTTCAAAACAGAGACATCTGGATTCCCATTGGTACGCGCCGTGGTCCAAGCTTTGAAAGCAGCCTGTTTGAGAAGTTTGGCTTCTCTACAAGGTCGATTAAACCACAGTCGCTTTTTAGCTCCCGCAGCTACTAAACGATTGGGAATGTAGCATTCCATACGAATTATCTGTTTTTGTAAAGTCAAACTTAAACAAATTCGATTTTATAAGTTCCTATGTTCAGCGGGAGCGTATTTGGAATGGCTCCTAAAATATATAATAAGCAACCAAAAAATATCAAAGAACTGACTATAAGTGAATTTAAGCAAACATTGTATTTAATGTTATCACAGAAATGTTATTATTCAATTAATGACTATTTAAATGACATTCTTTGATTTATATTAGACATTACAATGTATTAATATCTGACAACAATTTAGACTAATAGCAGTATTTAGTTTCTTTTATAATTTGCATGCCTTTACAAAAGGCAACATGTATAAGGGAAACTGTTCAAATAATATGTACCTACATTTTTGTGCAAATAAATATTATTGATTTATTGATGCCATTCAATATCGCCGCAACTACCGCAGTCGTACAGGACTCGATATCATCTGTTTTGAAACAAAGCTGCCTCCACGGGTACGACGCGTAGAATTCATGCAATCTGTTCCAGCCTGCCGACTTATAGTGGCATAGGCGACGCCACCCGATAGGCTAAGGTGGGTCCATAAGTGGGATTAATATCCCATTAAGTAATCGCCGGGTTCGGGATCCCTATTGCTACGCGGGTGGCCAGCGGTCAGCAGTTTCACCGGGTCTCACTGACCGCCGCACCAGCCTCCCACGCTCACACTGTACGGCTTGATATCCGCCGGTACTTTCGCTGTCTGTACAACGAATTCTCAAATAACTGACGACCTTACTCACACACATGAACAAGACAATACTCCCGGAATTGCCATTTAGCTGCGGTCTTTTGTAAGGTGGAGGTACTTCCCCAGACAGATACTTAAAGCAAGAGGTCCTGCCATGCCCCACCACTACAGAATGTCAAACGGGATGAAGCACAGCACGACCTCTAGGGCTGGGTCCTACCTCTCTCAAAGAGTTGTTTACTATTACATGGAACAGTTCTTTTTTTAGTGAGGCCGAAGATGTTCTTACTGTAAAGTTATTCATATTAATAAACACAATCGTCGATATGCCTTTCCGTACTTAGGTACTTCAAGTATATTCTGTATAGTGTCCAAGAAAAATAACATCATTGACGTTGGAATTCGCAAGAACAGCTAGAGGCAAGTCGTGCATGTCAGCAAACACAAAGTGACTTAATAAATACTCAATAATATGTTTGCATTATGGTAAAACAAGAATATAAGAATGTTGCTTACCATTATATTCTTATTATGATTATGATTGTATACAATATCACCAGGCAGGTAAAACTGATGTCTCATGTCAAGGGATAACCTTCTAAGGAATGCCTCTGGGAGTTTTCTAAATATCAAAGAGCTGTATAGCGGAACTGCATTCAGATCGTAACATATTTCCATTTGTAGAGGATTCGGCAATAAATCCAGTAATTTTGGCTTGAAAACCCCAGATTTCTGATACCAAAGATCTTCATAATACCTTTTATCAAAAGCAATAAATTTGATATCGATAAACATTTATATGATTTATATGATGTTATAGCTAGAATAGATCAGGCTTGACATTCGTAATGCGATTGTAACACTTATTCCGTACGACATATGAATAGTACAAAGGTCCAAGTGTAAAGCTTGAAATGCACTTAGCTATACAAGTAAAACAAAATATGTTTGCATTACCTTATGATTCGTTTCGTAGTATCTGGATCCATTTTAATTAACCGCAAATGATTTTGAATTTTTCGCAGTTGTTGTATATATTTGGCCCGTCTTGTAGTTATTGTGATAAATAGTGAAGTCAGCGATCCCACGAATACGACAGTTGTTAATAGAAACCCAACTAAAATTGCTGTAATAGCGATGATTCGTTCTACCGTCGTTACTGGGTATAAATCGCCTAGAGCATTTGTGGTAAGGAACATAACCGACCAATAGGCGCAAACGAAATACCAATCAAAGGTAACTTCTGTTGGCAAATAAATAGCTGACACTGACCAAGACATACGCAAACGGTTTAAATCAAAATTTTGGTACGAAAACATGTACCATACACATGTCCACGTATGGACCGATAGCAAGAAAAGTACAAGGTATTGGAACAAAAAACTTGTCCATTGATTGCTGCCAGCTTGTGAAGATCGATTGTAACAATGTTCTAGGATTCGATACATACGAATTGCAGACATTATAGGTGCAATTGCCACAAGGTCAAACGACAATGTATATGAATATGGAATAAAGTAGAGAATTGAGTAAGGCATAGCTAACATTATTTCAATAACTGCTCTACTAGAGTCGGGTTCCACTAAATTTAGAGTCTTTCTCCAATTTTTAGATAATTTCAAACCAATAATGATGAGAACGTCTGCAGTATAAACGAGGTTTATGCAAAGCAAGGCTATAATAATCCAAGTTGGTCTTTCTTCTGGCTTGTAGAAAGTATAAATGCATGATGAAATAAAATATGATACAAAAAGAGCTGTCAGAACGGACACTTTCCATGCTGGAGTGGAGTATATCAACAATATTGTTCTGAGCTTACTGTCAGCGAATTCTGCTCTGGTTTCTTGTAAAATTGCGTAAGTCTTTTGTCTTTTCGGTTCATCAATGTCATATTCAATATGCTTCCTTGAAATTTGTGAACGTGTACTAGCGAGAGGGTTCTTAAATATCTCATTCCTATCAGCACGATGCCTGTACTTGTAAATGTCAAATCTACAGCTTTGTTTTTGAGGAACTGAAATATCAATTAGATGTAAAAATCAGAATATTCAAATACATATAACACAATAAACTTACGAAATATTGTTTCTCAACAGTTAAACTTACGCATTTTATAGTAGTACAGATAGGCACTCCGAAATCAATCGTTGATTTGAATTATACTTTTGTAGATCGGAGAAATGACACGTAGTGTTGGAACAGAGCGTGAGAAATATATCGAAGTTTTAAAATATTTAAATAGTATAATTACTTAAATACTCTAAAAGTATTTCTTCAATATTAATACCTACGTATTTATTTGTCTTTCATAAGACATTACTTACTGTTTGTATATTATGATGAAAGGAAGATAGCGTTACTATGCCAGCGTCGGCATTTCTTGCAACCTTTTGTTCTTAACGTTATCCTGTTTCCTAATCCATTAAGATTGGCTGGGTCCGCTATCTAAGCCTAAGCATTTGACGAAGATACTGATTTTGACCTGAAGTGACTGCAGTCGGACCTTCACAACACAGAGGGAAAACCAGACCTATCTTAGGTTAGATCACACGATTTTCTCACGATGTTTTCTATCACCGCCGCGCAAGTAATAATTAGAAATATGTACATAAATCTGATTTGAACCGGAGACCAGTTGGCCTATATGCCAGTTCCTTAACCACAGGGCCATCACTGCTTACGGCATTTCTTGCAGCCTGAAATATTATAAATCCGTGTTGTTCCGTTCCGATCATTGTTTTAAATATAGGTGAAGCATATCTCTATATATATATTTTTATACCACGTTGGGAGACCTACAAACACACGGTTCACCTGATGTAAAATTGTTATCATAGCCTATGAATACATGCAATAAAGGAAGTATCGCTCGCACGCTGCCACCCCCCTAACGTAGTGACTCCTCAGAAGCTTACTGATAAGCCCACTCACACAACGTCGATGCAGGGAGTTGAGAATTCGCTTGGGTTTTCTGTGAGATGGAGGTACATCCTAGTCGGGCTAAGTCCAACCTCTCTTTATTTTACGATGAAAACAGCTAGGACTGACGGCAGATTATTATGTCATGCATGACATAAACTCTGAGTAAATTTAAGCATCTTTACAAGGATTTTACATTTTCATTATTATGAATATGATTAGCTGTTTCCCGCGGCTCTGCATCCATTAAGGCTGTATTGGTTTGTGAGCATTTCAAAAGCAGTTCTATTCTCATTATTATTGTCTATCAAATGTGATCCAAGACGTCAAAAGTCGGTCGCTCACCAGAAAACAAAAATCCGTGCAGACGAATTCACGGGTAACAGCTAGTAACAAATTGAACAATTGGGTTTTTCTGGAAGATATTTAGAAAACCTACTTCTCGTAAAAATAGATCTACGCCTGTAAAAAAGTGTACCCGTTATATTGTAATCTTTATCCATTTAAGACCGGATTTTCCAAAATTGCTAATTGATATATTTTTTTTAAGTTATGAATAGTCAAACCACAAATTTTCTTGTCTCAGCCTTAAAGAAAAACGGACACGCCAAACTAGCTATCAATTCCCCATTTACCACATTAGCGGGCTTACTAAAAAAGGAATTTGAAAAATGAGACCGCTAAGGTACAATGTCTAGGGAACCGTTATGCAAAATTTCAAGTTCTCACGTCCAATTGTTTGACCTGTTTGTTGATAGATCAATCAGGACACTTTCCTTATATATATATATATATCCGATATTGAAAAGATGATAATAGGGCATTTTGCAAGTAGAAATCGATTTTTATTTATGCGCAGAGTGAAAATATTCCTTTCCAGTCATCTGAAGACAGATAGAATGAAATTACGAGATGAAAATAATAATAAATATATCTAGTGAATCGAAACTCAGCACTATATTTTAGTATAAATCTAGGCTGTTGTTCAATCTAGATGGTCATATTATACCGAAAGTAAGTACATACATCTAAAATTTTGTTCTCTGTCAAAATATTGTTACACAAATTATTTGTTTGTTTTACAAAAAAAAAAAAATGTTTTATGACTACTTTGGTGGTATTATGGTCAGTTAAGTAAGAATACACAGAGTGCGGCCGTCCTATCTACTGTCTACACTACACCATCTAAATATTAAATATTTCTTCTTTTTCTTCACATTATCCCATTTCTTAATCCATTAGGATTGGCGGGGTCCACTGCCTAAGCCTCTACCGTCAGACCTCTACAATCCAAAGGTAAACCAGATCTTCCTTAGGTTAGGTCACGGTTAGTCTTTCGAAATATAATTTCTTGGACGTGTGGGTTTTCTCATGACGTTTTCCTTCACCGCCGAGCAAGTGATAAATATGTACATAAATCCGAAAACATGAATTTATTGGTACATGCCTCTGTCAGGACTCGAACTGGAGACGTCAATAGGCTGGTTCCTTGTACTAGGCTGTCACTGCTCGACCATCTAAATATTTTTATATTAAGATAATTAGACGGATAATGTTTCTAATCAGAATTAGATAGGCGGATTGGAAAATGTTAGTACGTGGGACCACGACTTCCCACAAAATAATTATGTATAGACTAAAAATTTTTGTGTTCTCTAAGTCTCAGTAAATATCAAAATCTCCAGAAGGCTATGTGTTTGCAACGAGAATGGCAATTTACCTGTAATAAATACGTCTAGCTCATAGATCCCTAAAGTGGTTTATGCGGAGTTCTAGCTGTCCGACATTGCTCTGACATAGTTGTCAGACATGCGATTCGAAAAGTTAATATTTGTAAGGCGAGGTGTGTAGAGTTTACTATTGTCTTAGCATATAAAAATTCTAAAAAGCTACTATGATTCTATTAGTAAATAAATCGAGTACGATCGACGACGAAATCGAGTATTTCATGATGGGTTGAGAAGAATTGATAACTACTCGTATGTTTATAATGCTTACTTTTTGAACTGTGGAGTTCTTTTCAGATATTTGCATATCAACTTTGTCACGTAACTGTTATATCATTTTATAACGTATCAATAACAAATAAATAAACATATCTTTTACAAACAAAATAAAGAAATCACGAGTATCATGTAGATATATTCAAAAGCAAATAACATATGTTTTTATTTAATGTTGTAGTTTCTATTACCAACTGGCCAAACAAAATCTGATGTCGGTGGTGGCGTTGGGCGGTGACGCAATGTTTTTCTCCAGTCGTAGGCCGATCCGGACATGTAGGCAAACTCGACTGCGCACGGCACTTCAACCTACATACATGAACATAAAAATTGTTGTGGACACGGCGAATTTATTATTTCACATTGTTTGCCTTCGTTTGAGGAATTATTAGCAATTAATAAAATTTTATGACCCAAGCGTTAGGAAACTAGCTTCCGTCTGCGGCTTCATGAGCTCGAATTCGGGTTCATGATCCCGCAAGAAAACACATTACTAAGGTTACCATCATGCTGCCCTCAGATGAAGTTTATCATTCATAGCGTAGGGATTGCAACATTTTTCGGAATCGAAAATATCTTATGTTTACTGTTTTCATAATACATGATTCAGATCAGAGATGACCTACTCTAAAGTGATATTTTTATGATTAATCCATCCAATGCCAACATTACATAAGAATATGTACTGTGACGAAACATTCTTAGGCCACAAGATTGGCAGCACGCGAGTAATAGCCCCGTGGTGTTTGAGTGTCAATAGGCTGTGGTGATCGCTTACCTTCTGATGCGAGCCACATGCTTGTTTACCAATCTAGTTGTATAAAAAAAAATATATGTTCAATTTGAGCATTTTTATCAATCGGAGAGAAAAAAGTGAGTCGATTAAGGAAAATAATAAATTTTCTATTATTCGCTAGACGGCATACCGACAGTAATGCTGAAGCGGTGTTGTCGAGAGTTATGTTCTGTACTGATGCCTTATAGCGCTTTCGTACTCAACTGAGAAGTCTCGTGGTAGATTGTTAACGTGCACACGGTGCCCAAAAAGGGCACATAGATCTGATCCATCGACATACAGGCTCATTGCTATAATATTCATTATCTCCATGATGATGGGTAATGAACAAGAGACTTGTAGCATATCTGGATGGTCACGATTTGGGCAGTGACCGTCAATATCCATTATACTTAACCCTACTAAGTCAAGGTAAGTGGTAATCGGTACTAAATTATAAATCATAAACGGTGACTCCATTGTGATTATTGATGATAAGCAAATAACTCGAGTTGAAGGGTGTGTGACTGCCAGTTAAGATTCGAGAGTCATGTGCTGAACTTGGTGAAGAGTGGTCTTTCCCGGCTAAGTGTCCTATACAGGATTCGAAACAATCTTTCTGTAGCGTCACGTATAAGTGTCTGTGAATCATTGATTTCGTCCAGACTGAATTATGGTGATCTTCTGTATGGTCCGAGATTACTGCGTAGAACAAAAAGGTTGGTGCAACGAGTGCAAAACGCCTGTTGTAGATTTTGCTATACCATACTTCCGCGAAGTCACGTATTGCCATATTTGAACAATGAGTCAATACATATATGGAATTACGGAGAGAGATTTATTTGGCAAGTCTATTATTTGATGTTCTGAAATTTAAAAAACCAGAGAAGCTACCAGTAAAGGCCTCAGTCCAATGCCTATGAAACAGTACAGTGCAATTGCATGAAAAGTTAAATTACTCCACTCACTGTAATGCAAGATCAACACGTTCTGTACTAATGTTTCATAGGCATAGGACTGAGGTCTTTACAGGTAGCTTCAGGTATGCGGTGAAGTATTGGAATAATATCCCACCTCCTATCAGAACTATTACAGTAAATTTACTTTTAAAGCTCGCTATAAATCGTATTTGTTGGAGAAACAGAAGCAAGGTATCCTTAAAAACTACGCTTGCCGCATATCTGTATCTGTCCCATTATCTGTCTGATGAAGACAACGTGAAATACAATTCTATATTTCTATTTTATTTATATATTCTCTCTTATTTCACGGGTTTTAATCCCGGTTATTTGATAGGCGTGCGCGGGGATATGAATCCAAAGCGTAGAGGCTCCTTCGAAAAGAATGATGTAATGTATTATACCAGCTGTGACCTGCTCTAAAGGATATCAATGGGAGGATATACCCATGAACGAATAAGAATCCTGATTTTTAAATTACACTCCTCCTCTCGGTATTAGAAGCCGACTGCATTTCGCTAGTTTTTTTGTATTCTTATGTATTTTTTGTCCTTTCATTTTTATATCATTAAACTCAGGTCCACGACCCCGATTGATGGTATCGCCGTCCAATTATTTTGTTTAGAAATTTAAAAGGAAGGAAACGATAAAATTTCTTCTCCTTAGCATTACCCCGTTTCTTCAGACTCAGATCAGACTTTTCTTAGCTTAGCTTAATAGGCTGCTTCTTCTATATCCACTGTGCTATCACTGCTACAAGTTACAAGCTTCATAGAACCAGCTAGTATTATCTCCGCTATTCCATGGAACAGAACAACGATTGAACTAATGAAAATGATCGGTCAAAAACTCCTATTTTATTTTTATATCTTCTTTCGAAGTTTTGTACGTAAACATGGCATCGTAAATTTTCGTTGACTTTTGATAGACGAGACGCCTGTAAAAAGTTTCATTTTTAGTTTACCGATTACACTGGTTGTGAAATCTTGGTGGTTGGTGAAATCACTTTGAAATTGCAAACAAATTACATTAAAATCATTTTCTAAAGACAAAATAAAAAGCTATAAATAAGAAGTAACCTTACTTTCTCGCTTCACGAATTACTGAATGGTTTTTCAACAAACATGTCTGAGATCCATTCAGCTTATTAATATATAATTTAGAAAACCGCTACAAAACTGAAATTAAATATAATGGTACAGGTAGACATTTGCAATGTGAATGAATTAATAAAAAAAAAATGAGAATACATTGAAGTTTAAATACGTAATGTAAATACGTAATAAATACATACATGTATAAATTTGTGTCGTAATGCTTAGAGATCGTGTTCGCAATGAGAAATGGAGTTGGTCTGAAAGAGAGTGCTTGTGTGAAAATAATAAGAGGCATGCTCCGTTGGTTCAGATGTGTAGAAAGAAAGAATTACGAAACAGGTATACAACGCAATGGCAGAAGGATGTAAGAGCTGAGGAAGGTTAAGACTTACCTATCATGACCAAATTGATCGGATTTTGTTAGAAGGTGATGTCAGGAGCCCTAGAATGAATGAATGCTAAAGAAGCGAGTGAAGTATGTAAGGACCATGTCATGTGGCGCTCGGTTCTCTCTGTCTACTTTGTCTGTATTCTGTCTGATTTGTCGTGAAGTTATAGATAGATATAGACGAGGGTTCGATGGCGCCGTTGCACGTGTCATTCTAACCGAACACGCAGGTTAATCAACGTCGACCGCATCCTGTCTATGGATGGGCTTACCTATTTCAAGTTTCTCCGTGATTCGGAGGGCATGTTAAGCTGTCGGTCCCGACTGTTGTCGATAAATGACAGTCGTTAAGCTAAGTCAGTGGCCCTCGGGCGTCTTGAAAACACTGGCCTCCGCCAATCCGCATTTGAGCAGCGTGGTGGAGTATGCTCTAAACCCCTTCGGGTGAAGGGAGACCCGTATCCCTTTAGTGGGATGAGTAATGGTTGATTTGTGTATAAATAGATAGATATACATGTCATGATTATACCGGTAGCTGAAACCCAGTATTCTGGCCGTCACAATATTTTTTCAAACAGCATCGGCTATGACGGAGATGCGATGACGAACGCCTTGATCAATCCTCTGGAGTACGCAATACGCGATGGCGTGGGCGAAATTATGCTTATGCATATTTTGTTGTTCATAGGGGAAATCCAAGTATCCCCGTAAAACTCTGCAGAAATCTTTAGCTTGCCTTCATTAGCCATCCAGAGTACAGTCGTTAGTACTACATGTTTCAAGGGCTCTATAATACTTCTATTAAAAGCCATATAATTCGCAATAATGCCAGTACCTGCCGATGCCCTTGATATCCGATGTGACGACTCATGGCGGGTGTACTATGTCAAAATAGTCTTCACGAAGGGCTCTCTACGTGTTGTGTGTATTTAAAACATCCAGACCAAGACAAACAGACATGTTCATGCAACCAAATGTTTGTCTTGTGTGAGAATCGACCCCACGAGCGTTGGTGTCAAAGTCGCGTCATTCGAGACTGAGCCACCGAGCTCGTCTAGTCGTGGTCTTATTGTTAATTATTAAGGAGATCCTACTGCCACCTCCGACCTTTCTCGTTACACCAACTTGATAGAACCGTATTATTATTTTCTTATCAGTGCTAACTAGATTCATGTGCTAAGTTGCATAAAATTGAAATGATTGAAATTCATTTCCTTAATCTCTATTAACCAGCTGATTTATATTGTTTGAGGATTACAATAAATTGCCAAATTTCATGACGTCACAAGAAGATTTTACAGCAGGTATATCGACAGATTTAAGGTTGCCATTGGTTATGCATATTCTTTAAGTTCTTTATGAGATCGTAGAGTGCTAACGGGTCTATGATGGGTCTTCTGTGTTATCTTTAAAGCTACTGATTATGTCGACAATCTGTGCCATTACGGAGTTAGAGGTTAAGTTTAAGATTGTATTGCATTTTATTTAAAGAACAAAATGCAGACTTCAAATAGATCGGATTAAATTTAAATACGGTAATGTTTATATCAGGATGAAAGGTTAGGGTCCTTCAGGACTTCAGGATCTGAAACGGCGATGCCGTATCGAGTTCCCGATACAACTAGTATTGGACAGGACTTCTTTACGTCCTAATTTAGGGACTGAACTCATAAATGAGAGCTCAAGCCTTTTGTCAATGACAAGACTTACGAGTCCTCACAATATAACCCGAGAAATCGAGTCTTTTTATAATAATATACTTAAAGAAACATTTAAGAGTCGAGTTCATTGCTAGTTCTGAAGTCTTGTTAGAAAAAGTGAGTTCCATTTCCATTCTGTTGATATAGAGTTCTAGGGTTTAGTTTAGTGTTATACAATGAGGCGTCCGTCACCTCCACGAGCGAGTGAAATGCGACGAGTGCGCCCATTTATATCGAGAATATCGCCGCGATGAAACGCCATATGGAGATTGATTTAAAGAGATACTATAAAAATTTGATGGCACGGTCAGAATATCACCACGATAGAAACGCCCCTGGAAGTGTCGCCTTAGCAAACTGTATATTAGTTATTATTACACAATTTTAAAATTGAACATTATGGTGAAAACTTAATTTAATAATTTGATAATTAATAATTTGTCAAAAACGACAACAGACTAGAATATTCAAGTCTTTTTGAATTACACAAATTCTCCATAAGACTTAAGTTTTTTGAAGACCTTTAGTCCCATAATAAAAACTCAGTTCTATGAGTCGAGTCTTTTTGCATTAGGACTCTACGAAAGGACTCAAGACTCAGAACTATATTAAAGTCGGAATCTTGCGATGGTTGATATTGTATTATTTTGCACTTTAGATTATTTGTATTTTAGAATTATTACCGTATTGAGTCTTACAGGAGGATTAATACTTAAATTGTATCTGAGTATAGCCGATATATGAGGCCTTTTTATTTTTTTTATATTGGCTCAGCATAGTGGCTCCTCTTCGCCTGTTGGTAAGCAAAAAGGGGAGTCCAAATTGCAGCGGCAACTGACAAAGGACTACGGTGTCCTGTCAGTTGACGCTACCATGCTGGCCCGCAAGGTGCTTCTTCACGCTTCGTTTGAAGGATCCCATGTTGTAGGAAGGAGGAAACACAATATGCAGGCAAGGCGTTCCACTTTTTAATAGTTCGACAGAGATAGGAGTTGCCGAACTTTTTAGTACGAGAACAAAATGTCCTCAACAGTGGAATGATGACATCGCAAGCCTGCACGTGTGGTTCTATGACGGAAGGGAGAGGGTGGGATAAGGGAAAATAGTTCTTCAGCTGCACCATGGTACAGGCGGTAAAATGTACTTAGGGAGCCTATGTCCCTACGAAGTTGCTTCGTCGTCGATTATGCGGATAGCCCGTCGCTGCAACCTATCGAGAGCCTCGAGAAGATACTGTGCGGAGCCGTCCCAGAGATGCGAGCAATACTCCACGCAGGCTCGAACTTGAGTCTTATAAAGAAGACAAAGTTGGTCCGGCGCGAAGAACCGGCGCACCCTGTTCAGGACTCCGAGTTTCCTTGAAGCTGTTAAAATGAGGCTCTCGATGTAATTTCGTTGGTTTAGGTCGCAACGAATATCCATGCCTAGCATATTCAGGCTATCGCGCATATTGAGGGTAGCGAGTGGGGTGAAATGGGGACATTTTTGTTGTGAACGCGCACACCTGAGTTTTCTTGGCATTAAAGTCAACCAGGTTATTGGAACCCCATTTACTAACGAGATCCAAAACCCGATTAAGCTCAATGACAAGACTCTCACGCCTCTCACCGATTTCTGCCCTACTAGCACTAGGCCGCCCGAAATATCGCCCATGTACCGTACTGTCATCTGCATAGCAATGAATATTACCAAGTGGCAGCATGTCATTGATATGCAGAAGAAAGAGGGTGGGCGATAGGACGGAGCCCTGTTATTTGATCAAGATTTAAAATATTGATTTATTCCTTACGGCCAAACTATTTATTTATTTAATAATAATATCTTTTATTTCAGACATTACGCCCTTAAAATGTTAAATTTAAGGAACCACATATTGGTTTCGCGACACAGCTACCACAAAATTTGTTACATTCCCAACTAAAATGCTTTTGTCTTACCTGGTTTACAATAACGAATCGATGGACATCTTAATCATCATAGACATAACTACTATCTGTTTTCTTTTCATGCGCTTTTGAAGAACTTCTCACTACTGTCCAAAGACTGCCCGAAGCTATTTTTTATGACTCAGTGTTTGTTTGAGAAAGCCCTTCTAGAACCATGCAGTAGTGTACAATTTGGTTCCAAACCTGATTGTAGCGGTAGTATGGGTAAATGGGGGGCTCCAAAACAAAAAAAAACGTATTTTCATATTCACAAAGATTCAATAGCCTTAAATCTGACTTCGTTGAAGTCGTACCTTCACCACATTAGTATGGATACATTGAATACTAACCTTATTAATAAAAATGTCACAATTGTCGAAAATATCATCTATACTTACAAAGTACAAGCGTACAAGGGAAACAAAGTTTCCTCGCCTTCACTCCATTCCAATTACGATTTCTCATTAAAAATATGTTGATTTACCACAATAAAGCCAAACAAGTTTCTCAATTTTCAATAAACTCAAATAACGAGTTACTACGAGTATCATGAGAACCAATACTGTTTATTTATGTATACTACTGTTTACTTGAATGGACGGCATTGGACCATAATCACTATAGAAAATTTTATAATATTATTATCTCTTATTTTCTTTTATTTTATAATTTAGCACCTAAATAACAAAATAAAAGAAAATCGGTTGACAATAAGGGAAAGAATACTTTTTTTTTGTATATTATGCGAAACATGCACAGTATGTTTGTATAGAATCGTTATAGGACTTCATTCAAATGTAATGGAGTGTTCAATACCGCACCTATAGTTCCATCTTCGTATATCTAAGTTTCCAAGCGTTTGATAATTAGGCTCTAGCGAGCTTCCATAGTGGGTACGACTGCATAATCATCTCGCTTTTATGGAAGTGAGCGACGTGTATTGGTGAAAAATGTCGTCATAAAACTATTTTAAATACCTTTAGCATTTCGCAGTGAGCTCAATTTGACCTAAGCTGTCTTTTAGTTGGTTAATGGAGAACCCTTTATGCGTTTGAGGTAAAAAAAATATATAATTAAGAAAAGAGGCAATGATGTGAAGTTTATTTCTGGTATGTGTATAAAAAGCTGTCAAATACCAATTAGTCTCACACATGAAGTGTAACTTACCGCCGTACAGGATAAACCAATACATATTTTTTTTTTAATCTATAGAGACAAAGTCACTGATGACGGTATCTTCTGGCTTAATAAAAGACTTATGATAACCTTAAATTTCAATTCAGCAGTTGTTTATCATCACTATTAGGTGGGCCATCAATGGCTAATAGTAAATCCATCTTCATTATGCTTTGACTTGTGTTAGTGTTTGCATTTTTTAAACGATATTTACTTTGCTATAATAACGACAAGACCATTACATCTAGAGGCTATTTTACAGGCAGGGCAATGTTTACAAGCGTGCCATATAGACACACAAACAATTTGCTTTTGTCGTGTATGTTTTGATACAACTTAATACACTGATTACTAATATTGTCTCGCGTATATAAGCAAAATAAATGTTAAGGTGAGTATATTTGACTAAGGAAGTACCACAACTCTGTGAATGACCGCTGCCAAATAACCACACCATGGAGGGTTGATCTGTACTTGAGAATATATGAGGATACTAGCTAGTTCTTGCGGAGTTGCTGCGCTAAAGAAGTTTTACTTCAATCGTGTGGTCTAAAGCACACTCGTTTTTTTATAAATGTGAAAGTGCGTTTGTTTGTCCTTCTTTCACGTCGAAAGGAAGCAATGGATTAATATGTTTTTTACGGGGATATGTGTATAAAAATAGTGCATTTACTTATGTACGAACGTAAGAAGTTATACTACTTTCGCATAACGAAACAAAAGTAACTCCAAACATTTCATCCCGCTTACCAGTAGTATAAGTTTGTAAAAAAACGATAATATAATAAATTATCTGGTATAGTCTCAGGTATATAGAGCATCGAGACTTCGCCCTGGTTCTTTCGTAATTTTCGTGACCAAATAAAATTCTGCCAAGTGTGTCGGACTTGCACACCAAGGGTTCAAACCAAAGTTAATTATTTTTTTAAATAATGACGACAAAATACTTTTCTTGTGCGGGGACGTCCTTAAATTTTTAACTTTATTTTATTTTTATTATTTGATGTTATAACACTCATAACTTATGAGTGTTATAACATCAAATAATAAATTTATTTTTAACTTTATTCTATTTTTATTATTTGATGTTATAACACTCATAACTTATGAGTGTTATAACATCAAATAATAAAAATAGAATAAAGTTAAAAATTTAATACGGTTCAATATACCAAAATTCTGTGATAGGAGTACGGATGAATAGAAGGGTTGACATACCTATTTGTAATAGTTACTTGTATTATGATATAAAATAATGAAAGAGACAAATTCATTAAAAGAATTGCTAACATATTAGATAAGTAAGTAGAGAAAACATAGTTGGCATACCTTTATAGAAAACATATCGCCAAGTAGATAGTTGAGGCTTTATACGATTTTTAGTGTATGGCCTTGTTTTATTAATATATATATATTAAGCTCTTACCCATGGTTATGCACTTTTTAGAAGACGTAAATAAGTCAATGAAGAAAAACTTGTAAAATTCGCTATTGTTTTAGGAGTGGTACTTATACTTCAGGATTGGGTCTCGAAACCCTCCTTGAGTAATTTTTCAGCAGTTTCTGAAGCTGGGACGTCTACACTAGAGAATATTTTGAAATGGTTCTAAACTGAAGACTTTGCTGTATAGGCTAGATAGATAGAATAAAAAAAAAAGTTTACTTCAAAACAAACTTATTAATTAGGTACGGATAACGAACGTATACCTGATGATTAGAATAATTTAAATACTCCATGCCATAGAGTAATTTGATGTAATACTCGTACATAGTAAATTTAAAATTATAAAGTAGTAGAGATTACTGGTTAAATATTAGAATCTTAGCGCGGAAATTGATGTTTTAGGCACAA
Source organism: Pyralis farinalis (assembly GCA_947507595.1). Taxonomy (NCBI): domain Eukaryota; kingdom Metazoa; phylum Arthropoda; class Insecta; order Lepidoptera; family Pyralidae; genus Pyralis; species Pyralis farinalis. The sequence continues at coordinate 20,222,820 of OX382270.1, forward strand.
GAACGAAGCATTGTTTTATATGAAACTAGCTGTGCCCGCGACTTCGTCCGCGCGGAATAGTTTTTTTTAATTATTTATTTATATTAATAAAAATAAATAAAATTTCTAAAATAAAAGTAGCCTAAGTTACTCCTTATTACATCAGCTATCTGCCAGTGAAAGTCCCGTCAAAATCGGTCCAGCCGTTTCAGAGATTAACCGAAACAAACAGACAGACGGACAGACAGACAGACGGACAAAAATTGTAAAAATATTCATTTTGGTATATGTACTGTGTATACATCCATATGCATTTAGTTATTTTAATATTACAAACAGACACTCCAATTTTATTTATCTGTATAGAAGATTATTATTATATTATTACATATTATTATATATATAAAAAAAATGCGTAGTTATTTTATGTCACAAAAAATACGTATTCTGTGAAAATAATAAAAATAAAAGTGCAAAGTCCCCCGAAGGGAAGATATTTCCCCCTAATTTTAACAGTTTTTCATATTTTACGCAGGAACCCTAAATATTTACGGGATAAAAAGTACCCTATATTGTGCTCTGAACAGTGGTCTACCTACCAGTGAAAGTCCCGTCAAAATCGGTCCAGCCGTTTCAGAGATTAGCCGGAACAAACAGACAGACGGACAGACAGACAGACAGATAAAAATTGTAAAAATATTCATTTTGGTATATGTACCGTGTATATATCCATATGCATTTAGTAAAAAGCGGTTATTTTAATATTACAAACAGACACTCCAATTTTATTTATCTGTATAGACGTATATTATTTATTGTTGTAACGAAGTATTGATAATTGTAACCAGTGTTATGATAGACTTTCTCCTTTTAATTGAGGTTCATGGATGCTCTGCTATACAAATCCTACAAATCCTTGGAAGGCTTTCGCATGTAAAAAGTTAACCATATTCTGAAACAATGGAAATCTACAAGAGCTAAAGCAATCGACAGCTTCGGTTGTTTAGCAGTGAGATTGTTCAACATTATTAATACATGTGCAGTAATTGCGACAGGTGTCGAGAACTTGTAATGAATAATGCGTAGGTTGACCATAATGTTTTGTTTTTACTACCTAAGTATATGTTTGCAATTGAATACCTAAAACTCCTTCAGTGGCGACTGACTTTTTATTTACCTACAAGCTCGGTAGCGGAGTGGTTGACGAGCTCGGTGGCACAGTGGTGAAACGCGCTGTTACGTTGCTTTGACGCCAACATTCGTGGGTTCGCTTCCCACACAGTACAAACATTTGTGTGCATGAACATGTCTGTTTGTCTTGATCTGGTTGTTTTACTAGAGGTAGAGCTCATCAAAGCAGCCCGTCTGGGGAAGCACCTAACAGAAAACCACAGCCAAATAACAACTCCCTAGAGGGTTGTTGTCTTCATGCGTGTGAGTGAGGTCACTAGTAAGCTCCTATGGAGTTGCTAAGTTAGTCCTACAGAGGACCTAGCAGAGGAGGCATCGCGCGAATGTATTGTAATCGTTTATAGGCTACGGTAATCACTTTACTTCAGGTGGGTCATATGCTTGTATGTCTCCCGACGTTGTTAAAAAAAAGAACATAATTTACCAAGGTATCAAAAAATCGAGGCGATTTAGGTATACTTTTCTTTGGGCAATTCGAAAGTTCGGATCCCTTGTGCAAAGTAGAAGGCAAAAGCACAAGGCAACCGTATGCATACGATTGCCTTGTGCTTCAATGGAATGCGATGGTTGCGAAACTGCATGGTGGTAGAAATAGGTGAGATAGAGGTACCCATGGAGACGACTTTTGTACAAAGTCTCCATCTGGTAAAATAATAGGTTAAACTCACAAATATGGCTGTAGTATTGTAAAATATCGGCTGCGTAGGTATGATGCGAAAAAGTTGTGTAGGTACCTATATAGTTGTCCTACAGTTTTTATTTTATTTTCGGTCTATCCCAATACATGATAAGTACCAACAAATGGGAGTAGTACTTCCACTGAGGATTTTTAGTAATTGTAAAAATATCCCAATCTATCTACATCATGACAAGACCGGGACCTATGGAGAACCGATCAAACGATTTTGCTACCGTAGGTAATATAAGTCGATGAACACAACTAACGCCAGGGGTCGGAACAAAGTTTTTTTAATTTTAATTAACTACTTCTGAAGTAGCATCTTGCGGGCCAACATGGCAGCGTCAACTGACAGGACACTGTGTAGTCGTGTAGTAGTCAGTTGCCGTTGCGATTTGGGCTCCTCTTTCGCTTACCATCAGGCGAAGCGGAGCCAATACGCTGAGCTTATATATAAAAAACATATATTAAAATATCCCATGTCCAATGGGAGGATATATTAATAAATAAGACGGCTCTTAGGCTCGAATCCGTGAGATAATTAGGCGCTAAAACACTACTTTTTGGTGAGAGACCATATTTGCGTCGCCGTGCCAGGCCCCTGGGCAGACAGAGAGAACCTACTTAACTTTGAGCAAAGTATTTGACTGGGGGCGATTGAACTTGGTCCAATTTAAACCTATCAAGACTCAAGTCTGCGCGTTCACTGTTAAGAAAACCCCATTTGCTGTGGTTCCCCAATTCCAGAACACATCGCTTACAATTGCCAAGAGCATTGGGATTCTCGGTGTCGAGATCTCCAACGATGTTCAGTACCGAAGTCACCTGGAGGAGAAGGTCAAACTGGCGCCCAAAAAACTGGGTGTGCTCAACAGAGCGGTAATTGCTTATCATCGGGCAGTCCGTGCGCTTGTTTTCCATCCTCGTGGTATAAAAAAATACTTAAACACGACCAATTTAGTCGTGGTAGGTAAGTCTTAACCTTCCTCGGCTCCTACATCCTTCTATTTTCGCGTTGTACATCTTTTTTGTAATTCTTTGCTCCTGCATTCTTTGTACATGTTCAAACCAACGGAGCATGCCTATTCTTATTTTGAGGTCGATACTCTTTTTCAAGCCAATTTTTATGTTTTATTCTTGTTCTATGTGAAAGAAATATGTTATATTGGTATGACTAGCTAAGTATGTATATAATACAGATTTTGAGATGATGCAAAATCTCTGGCATATTCTACTTAACGGAGAGTGCTGTTACTAATTGGTTTTTTTTATACTTCAGTGGTGTGTGTTTTGGTTTTGAACAAGTGGTAACTGAACACTGGTAATACAAATTCTCGTACAATGCCAGCTCTGCTGTTAACACAGCAACTCCTTAGGACCTTACTGGTGACCTCACTCACACGCAAGAATACAACAACCCTCCAGTAAGTTTGTTATTTGGCCGCAGTTTTCTGTGACGTGGAAGTAACTTCCTTAGGCTGCTTTGATACGCCCTACCTCTCTTAAAAACACCCAGACCAAGACAAACAGACATTTTCATGCAAACATAAATGTTTGTCCTGTTTGGGAATCGAACCCACGAGCGTTCGTGTTATAACAATATCTCGACTTGAGGCTAGAAATAAACTCATCTGTAACTATCGTCGCCTGGTCATCATTCCAATGTCAATTTGTAAGGTCACAGTGATGTCATCAATGTGCTCGTAAGTGTATGACAAATCATATCTGACGTAAATTATGTTTCCTTCATCAAAGGTATACTGTAGTTGGAAGTGATTTAAGTACTCAATCAAAAAACGCATAGAAGTATTTATATAAATATTATTATATAAATAATTCTATGGGGTACTTTTGTCTTATTCAAATGGAGAACTGCTATCCTCATTGACCCATATCTATCCTGCTGTTGGTTTACAGGTTTTCCTTCAATTGATGGTATTAGGGGTTAAAAAATGAATATGGCGATTTGTGCTGAAAAATTAAAACTCGTTTTTTTTCTAAGATGTAACATTATCTATTTAATCAAAATATTTACCCTCATTATCTAAACATTACTGCCATCTAATCAGAAGTTTATTTAAGCATTTGCAATAGAACTCTGGGGATCTAGATTCGACAAACTGTATGAAAGCATTTTGTACTGGCTCCTGGGGATAAAATTTTTTACCACGTAGAAAATTGTCCAAATCGTGAAAAAAATGGTAGTCAGTTAGAGCAAGGTCTGGTGAGTACAGCGGATGACGTATGGTTTCTAACTCAGCTGCTGTAGAGTTACAACGGTTTCTCATGCAGTGTAAGGTCTTGCGTTATCATGGAGCAATAATGTTGAAGATCGATTCACGAGTCGGGGCTGTTTCACTGCCAGTTTCGCCATCATTATTCGAAGTTCGGCACAGTAAATATCTGCTGTTATTGCTTGACCAGACCTGAGAGAGCTATAGTGAATAACGCTATGAAGAAATCACCAAACAGTTACCATTACCTTTTTATTGGTAAGCTTCGCTTTCGGGCATGTCACAATTCTATCCAATATTCCTTCATTTCTGTACCGGTTCAACAAGGCAACACAAGTTTCAACTCTCGTTTCTTTCTGCATACTAGGGGCACACTAAAAGTTTTGCACTTCTAGCTAATCGGAACTATTTGAATTTCGAATGTTATATTTTTTGAAACGTTGCAACCTACTTAGTAATAAAAAAAAACAATTGGCGGGAAATCAATCGTCAATTGTTTTTTATCACACATCAAAGTTCTATGTACGCAACGAAAATGGAATTGAATCGAAAAGATTTTAGAGCGATGATTTTTTATGATTTTAAAAGTTCTCTCTTTCCGCAAGACTGTGCTCGTCTTCAAAATGCTTTTGGGAGAGAAGCACCTTCTTTGAGCACCGTGAGGCGATGGTTTGCTGAATTTGAGAGAGGTCGAGTTTCTTTACATGACGAATTTCGTGAAGGGCGGCCTTCAACTGCCGTCAACGTAAATAATGTGGTTACTGTTAAGCGGCTAATTGAAGAAAACCCTATGAGACAATTCAAGAACTATTGGGGATTGGTATGAGCCAAATTCAGAAAATTTTACACGAAGAATTGAAAGTTCGGAAACTTTGTTGTCGTTGGATCCCTCATGAACTGACAGAGCAGAAGCGGGCTCGCGTGGAATGGTGCTCACAGATGGTACTGAAGTACGACCACGGACATTCTAATGCTGTTTATGACATTGTCACAAGAGACGAAACGTGGATTTATTGTTTTGAACCCGAAAAAAAACAGCAATCTTGTGAACGGGTGTTTGAAAATGAGAACAGGCCAACAAAAGTGAGGCAGGCGAGAAACGTTGGTAAAAAAATGATCGCGTGTTTTTTCTCAGCTACGGGTCCCATCTGCACAATTCCACTTGAAGATCAAAAGAATGTTAATGCCGAGTGGTATTCTACCAATTGTTTACCCAGGGTGTTAGAAAAAGTTCGCGAAAGACGACTAAAAAGCCGCGTTCTCCTACATCATGACAACGCTTCTTCACACACGCCCAACAAAACAAAGTCATTTTTAACTTCCGAAAAAGTACAACTTGTTACCCATCATGCGCATAGCCCCGACCTAGCACCCTGTGATTTCTGTATTTTCCCCAAAATCAAAGATTTGATGAGAGGTTTCACTTTAACCAACTCCGAAGAGGCAGTGATAGCGTTCAATCAGCACGTTGGTCCTCCTGTTTTAAAAAATGGTTCGATCGCATGAATAAATGTTTAAAATGTAAAGGAGAGTATTTTGAAAAGCAATAAACATAATATTTTGGTTATAACATGTTGTTTTTAGGGTTCCGTACCCAAAGGGTAAAACGGAACCCTATTACTGTGGCTCCGCTGTCCGTACGTCCGTCTGTCACCAGGCTGTATCTCATGAATGGTGATAGTTAGACAGTTGAAATTTTCACAGATGATGTATTTCTGTTGCCGCTATAACAACAAATACTAAAAAATAGAACAAAATAAATATTTAAGGGGGCTCCCATACAAGAAACGTGCGTTTTTTGCTCATTTTTGCTCGATATTGATAACGGCAACAGGTAGACGCTTGAAATATTCACAGAATATTTAGTTATATATTCACTTTAAGAATAAATAATTAAATCAAAATAAAACAAATATTTAAGGGGGGCTCCCATACAACAAACGTGATTTTTTTGCCGTTTTTATAGATAATGGTACGGAACCCGTCGTGCGCGAGTCCGACTCGCACTTGGCCGATTTTTTTAAAACTTATAGTGTAACCTACGTATCAGTCAAATTATGATGCACCCATTTTTCTTTTTTTTTGTCGTTTTGGTTTGATGCAAATGAGTCAATATTGTAGGTAAACTAACGTTAAACCATGCCGCTAATTCCTGGGTAGTTTGATTCGGTTCGGCTTCCACCCTCTCCTTCAATTCAGCGTTATTCACCTGTGTGGGCGGTCTTCCACGTGGTTCGTTCTTCAAGTTGAAGTTTCCATTATGAAACCGTTTAAACCAAAAACGCACGGTGCGTTCATTAGCAGTCTCCTCTCCAAACGCAGCATTGGTATTGCGAGTAGTTAGTTTCTGCCGCGTTAGTTACGCGTCGGAACTCGTATTCAAAAATTACTCGGGTTCTCAAAGTATCCATCTTTCCCGTCTAAGCTGAATAAAAAAATAAATAGAAATTCTAAAATAAAATGGTGCACATTTTTTAAAAGAAAAACGTCATAGGTTCGTAAATCCTATACCATGAAGGTATAATGTCAATATTCAAAGTATCTATTAGTATAAAACGGCAATTTCATACTTTACCCCCTATTATTTAGACCATGTTACCGAACTGCGAGTTAGAGATATGACAATTCATCCTCGTATACTGGTACAGCAATGGTTGCGGACTATGCGGTTCCAAACTGGTTCCAAAGATGTTTTCTACCGTGAATTCTTAAGTTGAGGAATGCACACCCTGCCGAGGATTTCCCTAGGGACTACAGTATGAGGTTTTTCAAAAAGGCGCGATGATGTTTTTACAGTAATATTGCTACTGCCCATAGGCTAAGGTAACTGCTTACCATTAAGCGGGGTGTATGCTTGTTTGTCACCTTAACAGTATAAAAATAATCAAACCACCGAGCCACCTGAAGTCTTGTAACCGGAAGCGAAACCGATGCGCTACGGCCTTAATGTGTCATTCTAAAAAAATTTGCCGTCATATGTTATACTAGCTGCTGCCCGCGGCTCCGCCCGCGTTGAGTCAAATAACGTAGCCTATGTGTTAATCCAGGTCATAATCTATCTACGTGCCAAATTTCATTCAAATCCGTTCAGCCGTTTAAGCGTGAAAGAGCAACAAACATCCATACATACAAACTTTCGCATTTACAATATTAGTAGGATAAAATTAATACCTTGATAATGCCGTAAAGGCGAAACCGGTCGGTAAAAATAATTATTAAATAAAATTGTGTAGTGGAATCTGTACAAGTATTAACATTAACGAGATGTCTTCAAAATTCCACCAAGCGCCTACAATCAACAGTATCAACATGAGATGCATTTACTTAATAGGCTAGGTCCCGATCTGACTGATCTGACTATACAGAACAACGTACAGGGATGTAGTCTAAATGTTGTCTATAGAGGTGAAATGTGAAACGATCTTTTGAAAACTTACAAGAGGTATTAAATTTTTGATCTGAAGTTGAAGAAGAAGTTGGAACCAAACCTGCAAAATACAGCAACGAATAGGAATTTTGGTTTCGAATTCGGAACTAGTGAAGTTAGATATACGAAATTTTGATGCTGAGCGGTTAAACTTAAAGTGAATAGATGTGAAAGAGCAAGTTGCATATCAAGTTTTTTTTATAAAGGCATACAAGCATAGGCCCCACCTGATTTAATGTGATTACCGTAACCTATAAAAGCTTGCAATATATGATGAATCGCTGGTGCGTTGTCACCGTTGCAGTAGCTCCTCAGTTACTTACTGTTTCTGTAGTTACTAGTGAATGCGAGAAACCAGGGGACGTACCACGGACGTACCATCAACAACGTTCACGGTTAGGTTGACCCTTTAACAACAAACCTCCCTTGTAGTATACATAGAAGTCTTTGTCCCTTGTACATGTTTTCGTAGCTAGTCCATGCCTTTATTTTTTAAACAATAAGGTACAACTTATTGTTATGGTTATTAAACTTTATAACTTCAAACTTTCGCCACATCTAGTAAAATTACAATAAATATAGTCAAACAATAATTCGACAATAAGCCGAAACCATTTCTTTGTTTTCAGGTTTTTTTAAGTTGCCAGATGCCAAATTTTGCATCCACATGTCTTTTTACCAACCATTGTTAGGGTTCTATAAACAAAAGGTGTTTTGTCCGTAAAAAGTCTTTGGTTGTATGACACTTAAATGGGTGGATATTATTAAACAAAAGTGAGCATGCCGTTGACCACTGCAAGCAAACATAGCCCTTAAGGGGGTCAACCGTGAACTTTGTCAATTACAGGGATGTACAGCGAATGGCATAATACTCGTAAAATTTGGCCATAGGGTCTGATTGGTAACAGAACGTGGACGGTAACGCAGGAGACGAAAGAACTCGACGCAGACGTTGAGTGAGAAGCTAATAGAGTTCCAGGAAAAACTAAGTTATCTTAAAGTATGTATGTATGTATATCTTCACGCCAGGTCCCTTGCGAGGTAGGCAGAGAGAACCGAGCGCCATAAGACGTGGTCCTTACACACTTCACTCGCTTTCATAGCTCTGCACGCTCGCCGGTTCCTAAGGCTCCTGACATCACCTTCTGATAGCAATTGTTATCATAAAGTATATATCATTAGAAGTAATTGATTTTTTCACACTACTTCAGGAGTCATAGAAGCATAAGGCCCACTCGATGTAAAGCGTTTTTCGTAGGGTACGAATGCTTTCAATACGTAAGTATCACTCGCGTGATGCCATCTTTCCTGCTAACACGGCAACTCCTTAGGAGCTTAGGCAATCTGACTCTCAGAAACACACGAGAGAATTGTTATTTGGCTGGTTTTTTTCGTGAGGTAGAGTAACTTCCCCAGACGAGTTGCTTTGATGCGCCCCACCTCTCTTAAAACTGGGTGTTTTAATGCACAGAAATGTTTGTTGGGATGGTGTTTTACTTTGGACAATTTATGTTTTTTTTTGTATACCTACCTAATGTGACAATAATGCAACTGTCAAGAAATATTTTACGAAATAGAATACCATTTGGAATTGAAAATTATATCAGATAAAGATGTAGAACAATAATTAAGAATAGAATAGTTTAGAATAAATCTATATATAAATAGGCAAACAAAAGATTTCAGTATCATTTTTTCCTCTGTTTGACAACCATTTTTTTTGTGCCGTAGCTATTGACGAGCTATCTTAACAAGTAATAAAAAATATATCATGTAAATGAAATCAATAAAAAAATTATAGTAGTAGAATAAAAAAGTATGTCACATGAAAATTCTTACATGTTTTTTTTGAATTTTCAGTAATAATCATGATAGAATTTCCAGTATTGCAGTGTACACTAGTTTACAATGCTATTACTATGCTAATGTTATATATACTATTGGAGAAATTAGAAATACCGGAATTAGTTATTTGCTCTAAAAATAGTGCCTACCCTTGGAGGGCGCATTACTAACTCCATATCATGCTCTTAACATCAGTAGTTTCGCCTGAGTCAGTTCACTCGAAATCTCGGAACCTATTATATTAATAGGTACAGAGCTAGATTAGTAGGAGTAGTATTAATTAAAGGATATTTTGACGATCACGGTGGCGCAGCGGTTTATAACACGATTTTGTCACCGACGCTCGTGGGTACGATTCCCACACAGGACAAACATTTGTGTGCATGAACATGTCTGTTTGTCTTGGTCTGGATGTTTTTAAGAGAGGTAGGGCGCATCAAAACAGCCCGTCTGGCGAAGTAGGTACCTCATAGAAAACCGCAGCCAAATAGTAACTCCCTAGAGGATTGTTGTGTCCTGCGAGTGAGTGAGGTCTCCAGTAAGCTTCTAAGGAGTTGCTTGAGAGTAGAGAAGGCATCGCGCGAGTGACAATGTATTACTAGCGTTCGTAGGCGCCGTTCATCAGGTGAGCCGTATGCTTATATGCCTTACGACGTTGTATAAAAACATATATTGCACCATTTCTTCGAATTCTGTTGTGGATGTTAAGCTTAATAGCGTCGTTTCATGGTCTCATCAATCGCACAAGTCAAGAAACATTGATCGCTCGTCGCTGAATAGATTCAATTATTTCTTTGTCCTACGAGTATAGTGAACAAGGTCTCAGTTGTTGTATACTAAACGGCCCACGGATGGCCGTGAAACATTGATCTTATTTTGTACAACTGAGGTGGAAACATGCGTACGGTCTGATAGTAAGCAGTTACCTATTTAGTCTATACGTATTTGCAATACCGGCGGTATCACTGTAATAACCTCATCACGCCTTTGTTGAAGAACCCCATGCTCAAGTCCCATAGGAAAACCTCGGCTGGGAGTACATTCATCAATTTTCGAGTTCTCGGAAGAAAACCTCTCAGGAGCCGCCCACTACGTAACCATTACGGTTCCACCGTGTGAGTATGAATTCCTTGCTGTCGATGAGCGATAGATGGTCAGAGGTTGCATGAAATTCCCTTCCGGTTGAAAATAATCCTAATCTCTAACCCCACGCATTGGGTGACTACTGCTAGTTTTTTTTATACAACGTCGAGAGGCATACAAGCATACGGTCCACCTGATGTAAAGTAGGTACCGTAGCCTATGAACACTGGTAATACATTAAGTATCACTCGGGAGATGCCCCTTCCGAGAGTTGTTATTTAGCTAAGGTTTCCTGTGAGGTGGAGGTACTTCCCCTGTCGGGCTGCTTTGATGCGCCCTACGTCTCTTAAAAACACCCAGACCAAGACAAACAGACATTTTCATGCACACAAATGTTTGTCGTGTGTGCTAATCGAACCGTTGGTGTCAAAGTCGCGTTATTAACCGCGGTGCTACCGAGCTCGTCAGATAGACAAAGGAATGGCTTGAATGATTCGGAAAACTAACTAAAGATAGTCCAATAAAGACTGATACACTAAATGTGGAACGTGTAATCCATTTAATTCGATAGATCTAAGAACATCGGATAGGGGTCGATTATCCATTTATCCTCTTAACGAAATTGATAAAATGAAACGCAACTCGGCTGACTTTAATTGAACGAATGGATTCAGTTAAAAACTAATAGAATCCACAATTTTAATCGCAAATAAATTGTAGAATCGTGTCAATTAAAGATGTAATTTTAATTAACGATGATCGCTTCTGATATAGGTACCCAGCTTAATTATTTCACTTCAAGGTTTATTGTTATACCATTTTTGTTGGTACCATAACTTGTCACCCTAACTCTATAATGCGGTGGCATTATCGAGTTAGGGTGACAAGTTATGCGGAAACGGAGCCCTGCTGTAGCATACTTGTTAGGTCCTCAGATTCTATTTTGTCAATAAGTTTTAAAGATGGCGTTTTATTTAGTTTATGTAATATATAGTAATAGTATCTTCTTCGCGTTATCCCGTTTCCTAATATATTAGGATTGGCGGGGTCCGCTACCTAAACCTAAGGATTTGGTGAAGATTTTTGCATGGAGCGTCTGCCGTAAGACCTCCACAACTCAGAGGGTAGGGCACACGTCTTTCGAAATATAATTTCCTAAATGAAAAACCAGCAAAATTAGTAATATTTAGGTGGGATTTTCTCCAGTTGCTTTAATGCGCCCTATTCCTCTTTCGCCACCCGGTCTGTCAATTGGCACCTCCAGGGTGGCTTTGGCTCTGAAGATGATAGTGGGCCTGTCGCACTCTCAAAGGTGAACTCCGATTGTTAGATTGGTATTTGATTGTTTATTTAACATTTTTGTATACCTACAAGCGAAACGCCCATCTGATGCATTGTGGTTACCTTTAGCCTATGAACGCTTGTAATATAGGAGGAATCACTCGTCTACAGCAACTCCTTAGGATGTTACAGGTGCTTCACTAGCTCGCAGGAACACAACAAACCTCTGGGGAGTTGTTATTTGGTTCTGGTTTTCTGTGAGACGGAGGCACTACCCCAGTCGGGTTGCTTTGATGCACCCCATCTCTCTTGACATCTACAATTTCTGAAGATTAACAATGCAGTAGGTGTCGTAAAGAGAACTATAATAGCCAGGGCAGTTGCGCAGTGTGCATCTTCTGTTCAAGAAGGTGGATATATGCATCGCGATGTATAAAAAAGAAAGTGTAGTAAATTAGCATAAAAAACGTGCTTTACTATTGTTATGCCAGAGTAGTAGTTATAATTACAAAGATTTAAAATGTAATCTTAACACCGACCGTGCGACCGCGTTGAACCCGTGAAGTCGAAACTTCCAAAAGCAGAAGTTTCGCAGTCAGTTAGTTCGAGCGAACTGGCGCCGGCTGGCACCCACCCAATATCGTTAAAGTTGCATGCCATGGCTGCTATAGTCGTCTCTGCTTAGGTTTCTGCGGTCATCTCTGTGATTAAACATCCGTCATACTAATTTCTAAAACAGTGATACCTCCATAAAGATCAAACGGGTACTAGTAAAAAGACAATTGTCACAATCGATTCACAATTAGTGAAAACATACAAAAAGAAAAACATAGCTACGAATCGGGAACATCCTCCTTTTTGAAGTCGGTTAAAAATCAGACTGCAAGTATCAATTTAGTTGTGAACTTTACTGTACATACAGTTTGTACAGTTTGTTTGCCTATGTAATTAATTACTTATTAAATGTACCTTACCAATGTTATAATAATTTTTACAAGTACCTATCATCAGTAGTTAATGGAGTATGTAGGTACATTTAAAAACATTGCAAGAAGGGTATAATAAACTTCAAATAAATTCCCAGCTACTGTAATTTTCATCTCCTATTTTGAGTTTAATTACGTTTTGTGTTGCCTGCATATTCTACCTACAAATACTACAAGATAACATCACAATAACGTCCCCACCTAATCTTAATGTTATAATTTAAGATAGTTACACAGCTTTAATACAACAGAATAATGAATGGTCATGTAGTTATTACTAGGCCGACTAGATGGCGACTCTATCGCGTCGATCTCCGCGGATGAGAAAGAGATAGCAATTATTTTACTATGAGCGCGAAGAGGACGACTATACATTATTAATACGCCTACACTGTGGACAGAAGTCGCACGCGCTTACAAAAAATCCATTCGACGGCGCAGGCGCAAGTCGCAACGCTATATTCGCCCACAACAACTTCACTTCGGTCAACTTCGTCATTTAGTGGTGATCGAAACTTCGATGTGTGTGGAAGTGAATTTTAACTTTTCTAACACAGTCTCACAAAAATAACAATAACCAGTAACTAAAGTACAATTTATTATTCAGACGTGCCGAAACAAACATTTAACGTGTCATAAGTTCTATAAATAGTATTCAAAATGTGTGATAATAACAATCCTTCGACGCAAAGTATAGCGGACTACTTAGCTCAGTTGCTCAAAGACAGGAAGCAACTGGCTGCGTTCCCGAATGTTTTCATGCACATGGAGCGACTTCTGGACGAAGGTAGGCCAAAATCGTCTCGAACTATTTATAATACGTAGGCAGCAGAGAGTCGGGCAACTATCGCCGATTCTTGTCACCACGGCCATCATAAATCGGATGCGTCGACAAATGCTACAACGCACACGATATTAAGTTTATTTTTGTCTTCGCACCGTCGAGTTATGGTCCAGTGGAGTTTGTAACGCGATCCTTCAAAAAGCAATGTAAAGCAGTCTGTCTCTCCGATTACGATTTGCGGTCAGCAGTCGTTAGATTGTCGCCGACGAAAGAGATCGGTGAAATGGACGTTGTAAACGGGTTTGGTGTTCACATTTCGCGACGCAGCTGTTGTAAATAAATCTCTCTTAATTAGCCGAGTTACATTTTGAGGTTATAATTTAGTATTGGGGTCGTGTCGTATGAGGCGAAGGATCGTAACTTCGTAAGCCCTGGAGGTAACCTGTTCGCAAGGGCCGTGGTCGTGCATTCCGCGCGGGCTGTTGGAATGTCGCCTCTGGGTATAGGTAGGTACCGTACGTCCATAGTGCCAGCCACACGAGATTTGTACGCAGTGCGGCGCAGGCGCAGCGCTCCTTGATGTAGCCTCGTTTTATTGGCGCTAACCAGTCCGCGCATACTATGTAGCCCTTATCGCCGCTACCGAATGCCTACCGCCTGGACTGGCCTAACTTGTCAACGTTCGCATACTCAATCGATTTAGAATATCGCTGCAGAACACGAGCACGCCAATGTGATTATTGCAAAAAATGATCCTTTTAATAGGGTGAAATGTAAACTTATTAAGATACATTTAAATACGTACGGTCAATGTTTGTTAGTTATTTTATGTAGCTTATAAAGTTACAACAAGTCTGGGATTTTGATGTATGATGATAATGGATATACAGATAACAAAATATGAGACCTCAATTTTACCTTAATTAAAGTTTAATATATCCAGGTCCTGTGTGTCGTAGCGTGTCGTTATGTTTGTAATGACGATGACTTAACTAAAATACATAACTAGAACTAAAAAAAAAAACAACATTTTTTCACTTATGAAATTTAAGTACCGCCTGACTAGGAAAAAATATAATTTCATAATAAAAAGGATAGTATTATAACAAAATAGTATATTTTCTAGATAAAAAAATAAATAATTATTTTACTTTGTACAAAATTAACGGCAAATTCATTAACGAAAATATATTTTAAGTAATAAAAAAAAAGAAAGCAGATCTATTCTGTTAATTAACTTTAGCTAATATAAAGTAGCTAACAGAAATAAAAAAAAAATTGCAAATAAAGAATGGTTTTGCAACAAACTGGTGTCTGACCTAGGAATTTCTAGTAAAATTTGTAAAAATAGCTAAATAGAAACTAAAATTGACGGATGAACCATAAAACGATTTTCTGAAGACCAGTATAAACTACTGGTAAAAGAGTAGTACATTAATTAAAAAATAGTTATTTTTATGTATTATGATTACCTATCTAGTAAATTATACATGTAATATGAATAAGCAATGCTGCAATTTTTTTGTCTGTATGATAATGACAGCACAATGTTTATTACAATTATTAGGTATAGCCACTGTAACACCAGCTATACAGCTGCACATTCAAATACGATCTGTCATTTCATAGTGTACATTGGTATTAATGACATAATGTACCGCTACCAGGATATTCAGTTTCAGTTATAAATGTATTGTGTTACTAATTGAATTTAGGAAACACTGCCCTAGAGGAATTACGGTTTACAAACAAAAAAATGACTAAATCTCCCCATGAACTTTTTTTGCTACAATTAATTTACCTACTATATTCTTCACTATCTAGTATTCTCGTCTATTATTTATAGTAAATGCTGAATTAAAACTCTAATTAGATATAATAGACAGTAACATACTTCTTCAACGAAATGTTCTATTACAAAAAACAGTATAAAATATGTTTCAATCAAGAAGAGACATTAATATAACTACTTATATTGAGAAACGATAGATATTTAATTGGAATGCATTGTGGGCTACCTACCCACTTGTGTCCCATTTAAAAACATAACACTAGTAATATTATCGTTTACAACAACAACGCTATCATTGAATTTTTTACTATGTCACACATTTGATTATTCTATTTCTCGCATATTATTCAAATTAAAATAACTGCTTAATACGTGAAATCTTCGTAAGGTAGCCATATGTATCAAAATGTACATAATCCCGAACAAAATTTGTCTTCTATTGGTAACAGTTATTATCTACGTACAAAAAGTACGCTGGAGTAAGTACTCATTGCTTGCATGCTATATTGCTTTATACTGTCGATATTATTAGCTTAGTTCACGTTATTGTTCGCTTAGTACCTCTCCTAAATCTGTTGCTATTTGAACCTATCGTAATTGCATAGCCTATTAAGTCCATCAATCTTTTGAGGTAATCATATAGCAAATCGGTGCATCAATTTTACCAGTTCGTGACAACTTTGTCGCCATACGAAATGACTAGGCTTAACCTACAATGAGAATAAATTACAAACCAGTCAAACGACCATTTGAAGCAGATACTAGCTAGTTAATTGTCAAAGGTTCCTATATAAACGCTTTCAAATATCGTTTTTTACAATTTTCGAATGAATTCCTATGTTTATCAATGAAAAGATTCGTTAGAACTGGGAAAGAAGTAAAATAGATAAACGTAGTAAAGAATGCAAAAAAAGACATACAACGATACAGAAATATATAGAATAGATATATAAACAGAGTTCCTTTCGTGAACACTTGAGTACACATCAATGAACTTTCTAGGTTTTTCTAAATGAATACATGAGTTTAAGTGAGATAAGTTTCTTAAAAAAGGCAAGCAAAGGTTTTTACAAATTACCGTACTGTCGGCAGACAGACCATATGCACGATGATTACCTTAGTACCATAAGATGGATAAGAAATCCACAATGGAAAGATACTCTGACTTTCATTGTGGTTTTCAAACAAGGATATCCCGTGTATTGATAATAATCTAGGTTTTAGTCAACGATAAAATTATAAACAAAACAACATAATATACAACATCTGCTATGACGAAATAAAATTCAATGAAAAGTCAGTGTGCGAGTGTAAAATTCATTAACAACCCAAGTCACGTCTCCTAGCGAAGCAAGGTCCATGCGAACGACACTTCTAACATCTTATATGTCGCAAGTAGTCGCAACCAGTACGATTTACTGTTAAGTGTCAAGTTTCTAAATGTTCAACGATCTAAAAGTTATTGCGTGAAAATAAACCTTAGAACACAATAGGAACATTTTGGTAAAGTACTACCTCTTAACCATGCACTTCCATTCTAATAAACCAAGATGTATTGAAACATAGAAATTTTACACACAATAACGGAGTTGTATAGTATATCATGTTCCGGTCACGTTTCATCCAAATACTGCTAACTCAATAGTCTTTCAACAGATAAGAACTCAATAGAAAAGTAGTTTATTTGGTTTTTCAGTTTATACTCCATCAACATCACTAGAGTGGTAATTTGATTGTTATTTTATGTAATAACAAAAGTCAAATGACTTTATTTAAAGATAAATCGATTTGGTCATGTCAGACAATAATCGCAATACTTCAAACTCGGACTTTGATGATTCAAAATCTTTAGCGAAAACCTTTAATGCAACTCAATTAAATATGACACTCCTAGTTCTATATAGAGCTATATGAAATATAAAGAAAAGAATTTAAGTATTAAAGAAACTGTTTGACACAATGCTTATATATCGCGTCTAGTCTAGAAACTTGAAATTTTGAGGGGAGTTTGATTACCTACAAGAAAAGAAGGATTCTGAAAATCTGGTAAGACACGATTATCGAAACTTCACCACTGGACCAAGTTACCAGATGTTTCATAAATACGAGATTTATTAACTTTATCTCGGCACTTCAACGATCGAAAATATTTTAAGAGTTGCTTGTAACAGTTAAGTATCGAACTACACATTTTAAACCCAGGATTTTGATTTATTAATATTTGATTTATAACAATCGTTATCCATGTCGTGCATTTTGTTTTCTGTTAGTTTTTCCTCGTAATTCATTGTCAATGATTACGTTGAGAACTTAATGAAAAAGGTAAGTAGAATTAATTCAGATCATCTTTATACGCGCTGTAATTTGTTTTGATAAATTGAAAGTAAATTTTATAATATAATAGTAAAAAGCAGCTAAAATGCTTGGTGTTTTTAATATTCGAACACCACATGTCCATATGTTCGCGTTGGTCTTTTTTCTTGACGAATATTTACTCGCATTTAAATGAACACTCACAAACTATGTCACTGGCACACGAATCTAATCTGATTGGTTTCGGTACCCAATGATCGAAATACTATTTCGCCTTTACATTATTTTCTTAAAACTTGTTTGACGCACGTTAAGTTTGCAATGTTTCGTAAAGCCCGTGGATTTTAATGAAAATGTAGCAACTACATTGGATGGACGCAATGAAAATACGCGCTGATGTTATTATTCTGCTTGCATCATTCTCTGAAACTTGTTGATTTAACATTTGCCTTAAAAAGCAAGGGCTCTCGAGTCGAGGGTTGGCTCTTTTATTTAATACCGTTTTGATAATACTGGGATTTGATTGAGTCACGTGAAACGCCGATAAGCTTCAAATGATGTTTTTCGATGTAGCGTACTCGTTGAAGTTCCAGTCGCTGTTACTGCTAGATTGTTTTATAGTTTATTTGACACGTCGCCGGTCCAATGTGAGCTGTAAAGACTTGACGAAAATATCGACGGCAGGCTGACAGCCGACAGGCGTGGCGTATCATGTTACGCCGAACTACGAAATTACGATGGTTATTTTGGACGCTGGAATATAGGCTTAGGAACGTAACTGTAATCTACTTTAATGCATAGGAAGTCAGTGTTATCAAACGAGAGAAATGCCTGTTCGAATAATTCCTTAAATGTTTTGATACGGTGCCAACGGAGACTTATGTCAAACTTTATCACGGGGATTAAGGTCTAATCGAATAGTTAGATGCTGGTACCTAGACGCCATGTTATGTTTTGAATGTGAAGTACATTCATTATTAAAGCGGACTTGTAACCAGCTTGTATTAACCATAATATTTGCTGACATTTAATAACAACACGGAATATTCGATCACCATGCTTCAGACCATGCTAGCAATTTCATGTGACCGTGTTTGCATATTGAATCCAACCAATCATTTAGATGTTTGCATTCCAAGGAGAATCGTGAGCATCACTGGGTAACAATGCATTAATAAAAGTAAACATACGAATTCATCAATCATAACATGTAATATCAATATGACATGACACAAGTATTGTGCTACAAGATAAAGTAAGAACATCAATGAAATATTATTTAAAAAGTATTACGATTATAGATATGAACAATATAGCAAGTAGTAAAGTACCAGATTTACTGATAACCGCTATCGGAGAATGTTACACACACTTGACTTGCCGATTAACTTTGATAAGAGATAAAAATATGAGTTTAATATGGTTTACATTTTGTAAAAGATATAATTCAAGAAGTTTTTACAAAATTACATTATTTTTTTAATTTGAACATTGTTAAACGAGCAATTCCGATATTTCGTGAATCTCGGAAATGGTTCTAACAATTTGAACCAATTTTCTATTTATTATAAGGTTTTGCTTTTTAAGTTTATCTACACAGGTGTCTCACGTAAAATATTCGAATATATAAAATAAACTTAAAAACCACCAGTATGCTCTAGGTATTTTAATAATGAAAGTAAATAACTTGGCAGTGACTAATAATATGATGAGTACAATACAATATAATAGGTATCATACAATACTACTATACAGTACAATATAATACAAGTATTCTTTATGGCATGAAATAAAATGGAAGATATATGATCCTTAGAATTCAAATATGATTTTGTAATTTCTCATGCAAGTGACCTGTATTACGTCTTATGGGAATAAAGATCTTTAAAGCGAAATATAATCTTGCCGCTAAGTGATCTTTTCCATGCAACTTAAAAAGAGAAGTGCTAAGTTAATCCTTTTAGGTGATGTAGAAATCATCTATTAAGTAGAAATTTATAAATTTAAATACTAATAATAATAATTAAATTTACATGCATGGTACCTAATAATGATCAAGAAGCAAAGAGTTCGTGGCTTAGTGCTTTCGACTTCACTTTGTGTTCGTTGATCGGAGTAAAAAGCAAAAGGGCTGCAGAAATCACCTCTGAAGTCCCGATAGGTACCGACCAAAATGGAAACGATAGATTTACATGCTTCAGGGGTGAAAGTGTTAAGGTATAGGCAGCAAGCAACTTAAAAGCGATTGCAATAGGCACCTTCACACTCCTGCACATGACAACAGTGTCTTCGGTCCCCTACCTTCTTTTGATGACATTTAAGGTATGAGAAGTCGAACATACTCAAAGTAATGGTGAGCAATTTTCTCTCTCTTATCTAGATCATTCATTTTTCAGATTCAATTTTCTATAAATTTCATATTAATTACGAAACCTATGCATCGTATATTATTTTATTCAGATACAGCAGGGGTCGCGGCATATGTACTATACTTATATTAGATAATACTTGTCAACGAAAAACAAGTATACCTTATTATTAGATTACTTTCAAACTTCCTAAAGATATGTCAGTAATTACTTAAGTTTTTGTAGCTAATAATTCAACATTACATCAATCTTCTCGAAGACGCCTCCACGTGTTGGACCCATAGATCACCCCGCGTAAGTCTATCAAATACAAGGTGTAACACATGAGAAGAAAACGAATATGCTTTTTATCAAGTCACCTTATTCTACTTAAGTTACCGTAGCTATTAGCACATTAACTTAATATATGGCCTCGGCCGGCGTATTAAAACGAAATTGAAGTACGGATATTAAACAATATTATTCAAATTATTGCGTTGATGCGTAGGCGCCACCTACCTTTGGTATTGACGATTCCGCAACCCAGCAGCGAAACTGAGTCTTAGTTGGGTCATTATAAAGTTGCTTAGCTTGTGATTAGGCGTTTGCGCCCACGTTGATGACCAAATGGGGGTAGCAGTGGGTAGCGTGGAGGTGTAGGAGCCAAGGCTGTTCCAGTCGCTCCAACACGTCGTAACATGCTGTGGGCTGTTTAATTAAAACGATTCAAAACAGTCATCGATATTTTACATGTTATGGCCGTAGAATGATAATAACAACCAACCTGACCAGTGACGACTACCAGATTTGGGCACAGTTGATGCGTGAAATGTATGATTCACTAATGAAGTATTATAAGATTATTCTGGCTGAAATAAAAAACGCTATGAGTAGACAGGTAGACTTTACTCGCTTTCTTCGTGTAACCGTTGCTTCAGGTACTTGATACAGCAAATATTGACACGAGACTTATTATCGCGCTAACCTCGATAAGGCAGCACTGCATCTCTAGAAAACTGGATCATACGAGATATCCATTCTTTGTGCGTTCCCACGACACTGCTACTACGTATCTACACTCCATCTTAAACTACGTGATCGTTCTGTTAATGAGAGATACTTTTTCTATGGCCGTGAAAACAGATGCACTTTATTTATCCATGTGTGTCGCCAGTAAAACGGAAACAATAGCTTTCAAAACATTTGCTATCAAAGACGGGGACTTATAATGTACTAGCCATTTAAGTACATGGTTTAGATGGGTAGGTATCCAATCAAGGTATCCAAAATTGTATTGTATTGATTTCATGGCATCTTGACACGTCCGAGGAATGTTAATGAAAGTTGGGCGACCATTGCAGCTCGTGTACTTGAACGCACCAAGAATGCGTTCGGGAAGGGTGCGTAGGCGGCTCGTGAGCACTGTAATTTGAAATGAAAATCGCTTCAGAATGCCGAGTCAACCTGTCCTGTGGGTGGGTCGAGGCCTACGCGCACAGACAAACAATTCAAGTAATATTGCTTTTACATTTCGGTTCCGTAATATCACACCATTTGGCCTCCCACGCAGGTCAGATGACTTATCGAGATTTGGGCGTTTTTAAACTATCACTAAAGGCTATTGTTTGATTGGTTATCTGACGTTTTTTAGAGAAAATAATATTTGGTTATTGCAACATTCTTACTGAAGACGCGACAGAAATTGAGGTCTCAAATTCAGTCATTTATATGTTCAATCTTTCATTGAAACAAAGTTTTACAGTGTTCGATAACTCAAGCGTTACTTAGAACTCTTGAGTTATCGAAACCAGTATAAGATATAGGTACATAGCATCAACAGGATATGCAATCTAAACACAACCCTAAGCATTTAAATAAAGTGAGAGAACTACGCAAACACTAAGAACTAGTTATGCAAACAACACTATAGAACATTGCAATATCAAACTTCAATACCTCACAAGTGACAGCTGGCTAGTTTATCTCAAATCATGACAAAACAAATAACGTAATTTAGTAGTATTATAAGCGCTCTCGCAGATGCATTTAGCATACGTGAATATTCAGTGGCTGCAATCGAGCTTAACACAAGACTGATTGTTAAACAGAACCTAAACAAAAAGGTCGGAGTCACAGCGTGGGAGCAGCAACCTACAGACGACGAAGGTGACTTGACTTGTTGGGTGGACCTGCCTAGTTTAAATTGTGGCCCTCAACGCCTACGGTATTGTTAGTTGCTCGACAATGTCACTAGCTTTACTTAGGTCAACTACATTTATAATATGCTGTAAATTTAGGACAGTGTAATTTAACAACCAACCATTTTAGTCTAAGCGGGGTTGAATCATATTTATAGTCAAACCCAGTCCTCGCGCACCTTATAATTAGCTAAAGTGGTGCGAGTGAAAGATGGGCAGAATGATATTGCAATCAGGAGTAACTTTATATCACTTTACAGATTATCTCAAATATGCAATAATTTCTGTAAAATTGTAGTATACCTGTGAGTGAATCTCCTTGGGAAAATATCGATGGCCCATGTAATCAACATTTTCCTGACAAGGTTCTGTGCCAGCGGGGATACGACAACCACATGGCATTAGGCAAACCGTATGCTTGTTTTACCGCCAGTGGCATAAAAATACATATTCATTTGCACAGTTGATTTTAGCTTGGTCTATGAGTAAAGAACTTCCCTGTGTACTGAAGTTTTATACAATCCGGCGGATGTCTTCTCGTTATCTGCTCCAAAGAAGGAATGTCGTGGGTGTGTTGTGTGAACTAGACGCTGTTACTGCCCGGGGCTCCGAAGTGTACAGGACGTGCGAAGGGAAACGACCCACCTATTGTACCTGTTGTGGTTTCATCTGCATCTGTTCATTTAACAACTATTTTGAACAGATTTCGATATTTATCAATTTCGAGTTCTGTGTAGAAAAGGAAAAACGTGAACCCTATTGTTATTATCCCTTTGCTGCCTGTCGCTCCGTATGTGATCGATCTCGTAATCGAAGTAAGTTTTATACGAAATCGAATTAGACTACTGTATATAATAATAACATACATACTTACATTTTTTTAGATATAGAAGGGTACTTTTTCACCTGATGTTACCGTAACCTATGAACACTTGTAATACATTAAGTAGGTATTACTCGCGCGATGCCTCTTCTGCTGCTAACACGGCAACTCTTTAGGAGCTTGCTGCTGACCTCACTCACACGCAGGAACACAACAACCCTCTACGGAGTTGTTATTTGGCTGTGAGGAGTTGTTCTGTGAGGTGGAGGTATTTGCCTATACGGACTGATTTAATGCGCCCTACCTCTCTAGACCAAGACAAACAGACATGTTCATGCACACAAATGTTTGTTTTGTGTGGAAATCGAACCCACGAGCGTTGGTGTCAAAGTCGCATCATTCACGACTACGCCACCGAGCTCGTCAGACATAACAGTTCTGTATCACATAAGTTCGTATTCGCGATGCTCGTTCGTCTTAAGGTAATAGCTTCACACCAAGTGGGTTGTATAGTCATTTGCCACACAATATTATGCAAAAACGCCGGTAAAGCAGGAGTTGGGCCCCAATTTATTATCTCTAACTTTATGCTTCACTAAATACTCGTAGTTGTGTATATACACTTTATTTTCTATAATGGTAATGGTCGACAAGTCTATTTCCAAATGTGGAACATTCATGGCTTTGTACGTACTGGTTTTGTGCATTAACGATCACAAAGAGTGTTGGTGGTCAAAGTAAACATACGATGGAAAACTGTTGGCCTACAAAGCACAATGGGCGAATAAATCGTCTTGTTAAAACTAAAAAGTTTGTCGATATTTATCGTATGTGGGCGAGCTTACTGATACCGTACAGTTACTCTTTTGTACTTAGGGCTGACACAACTCATGTCGTATAGTTGCCCTTTTGTAATTAGGGCTGGCAGTTTGCACATTAGCTGTCTTTTTGAAGTAAAACTTCTTTGCCTTGACTTGGGGAGTAAGCTGGTGAATGCGTGACGAGAGCGTTACGAAAAGTGTGATCGGGCGAGGCGAACGGAAATTGAGAAGGAGATATAAGTTGAAGTCTAGTGAAGATAGAAAGAGAGTTACGCTTCGTATATTACTGTAGGGGCAAGAGAGAGAGATGCGAGCACACATTTTCTTTCTCTCATAGCGAGTTAAGTATCGTATATCTAAGACACAGTGCAGGCCTATTGTCTGTATCCCACTATGGAGTTTAAAGTTTTACTTCAGTTGTGTGGTCTAAATCCCACTCTTTTTTTTAATATACGATTTTTTTACACTTACGTATTTACAATACGATTTGTTTTAGTTTTCTCCTCAGCGTTATCCCATTACTTATTCGACAGCCATCAGACCTCCACAACCTCGAGGGAAAACCTCTTTCTTATGTTAGATCACACGTTTTTCAAAATATAATTTCATGGAGTTGCGGGCACCGTCACGATGTTTGCCTTCATCACCGAGCAAGTTATAATTACAAATATGTACATAAATCCGAAAATACAGTGGTACATGCCAGAATTTGAACCGGGGACCTGTTGGTCAATAGGCTATCACTTTTCATTACTTTTCCCCGATATTTCGGCAACGTTGCAGACGCTAGTCACGAAATGACTGGAGACTGCGAGTAGATGTCGTTCCGTCAAAGGTAGATATATCTATCTACCCACTTTCTACGTCGTTTATTACTCGGCGCCTAAACTCTACACTAACAATGCCCTCATGGAGATTGTTAAACGAAGCCCGCACTAATTTTCGAAATAAGCATACCGTCTGCCTAATGGTAAGCCTACCCAGCCTATGGACACTTGCAACACCACTCATGCGTTGCCCTGTAAAGACCTATTCACGCCTTTCTTGAAGAACGTGCTGTAGTCCTTTGGGAAAACCTCCTCTGGGAGTTCATTTCACAACTTGAGTATTCTCAGAAGAAACTTCGCTGGAACTGTACAGTACGCAACCATTGCGGTTCCAGTGTGTGAGGGTGAACTCCCCGCCGTCGGCGAGCGGTGCGGTTGTAAAAAGAAGCTATCTGCATCATATCGAACAATTCTTCAGAACACAACCCGTTGTATAATCGATAGAACACGCAAAGGGAGGCAAAATTTCACCTTAAACTTAAGGGCTCAATACCGTCTGTAAGCTTGTAGGTACTTTCTATACAAGGGGCTATACTCATTTTATAAAAATCCTATATAGTTCATTTGGAACCTTGAAACCTTGACAAGGAATTTATTCACAACTTAAGGAGTTCTCGTGAAAAAGCTTCTCTGGGATCGTATAGTATACGGTAATAGTATTATTTCATGTTTTAATAGTTTTTGTCACCTTCATATTGTGTCTTGAAATTTGTGTCTTGTGTTGTTGTGTCCAAACATGCAGTTATATTGAAGAAACAAAGCAGTATTATTTGCCGAGTGGAGTACCTACTTTACGTTGTATAGCTTGTATAGCTTAAATGTTTCTCAGGGTTCCGTACACCAACATGCAATAACGGAACTCTTATGAGATCGCTCAAGTGTCTGTCAGTCTGACCGTAAATCAGTCTATCATAGGCATTTGTTTATTTTAGTATTATATCTGTTCGACTACTTATAGTATGTATGTAGGAATATTACGTCATTATTACACCATACCGATATTTTTTATTGAAAACCAATCAGTGCCCATGTACCTAATTCCTATATGATTTTACTCAAGTTATTTGACTCATGGCTGAGGCGAACAAGCATGCCTTGCTTAGCTTAATACATAGTGGTTACCGTAACCTATGCACGCTTACAATATGAGGAGAATCGCTGGCACATTGCTCAATTCCTGCGACTAGAACGACAACTTATCAGGAGCTTATTGGTAACCTCACTCACTCACAACACAATAACTCTCCAGGGATTTAATATTTGACCGTGGTTATTCTGTGAGGTAACCTTTCTTTCAGCAGAACCTCGTTTGTAAATTAGCAAAGTGCGCCACGTGCAGGTGAGGTTGGTTTTGACAGTAAAGATGTGATCCTATTAGACCCAAAAGCCTTCACATTTTTTGCAAAATGAAACTTTACTAGCGACCCCGACCACGCACAGGTGATTTCGTCGCTACTAAATTTCACAAATTTGCCCTTTTTGCTAAAATGAAGATTCCCTGAAATTTTCATCACCCTAGATCCAGCCGTTTTGGAGTTCAAAGGAGACAAACATATACACATACGCATATTACGCACATCGAATTTTACATTTTTAGATGTTATGGTATGTTTTTCCAAAAACAGAGGTGTCGTCTAAATTTTGCACGGTTATTATAATTGAACATGCTCAGCTTACCTAATGACATTACTAGATAAACCAGTTGGGTAACTTAGGCACTAATCATTTATTGATGAGACTCATTGCTACCAAACAAACACGAAGAAGTATCGACGTAATACGAGAAAAATACGTTTTAATGGTGACCATATCGACATTTTTATTTCGGCTAATACTGTGCTAACCTTGATACGGTTTTAGAAAGAATGATAACATTCTCGTAAATCTTGTTATAGCAAATCCGTGTTTGACATTTCGCTTTGTTGTTGCATAGCAATTTGTAAAACTGCTCTGTGTAGAATCGGATTAAGTTGTTCCACGGAAGATAATTTTAATGATAATAAATTACTATAATCCAAATAGTGAGTAGGGTAATAATAATATGATAAGCAATATAGTAAATATAAGTCTCATTTTCCATTGATGCTGTGTCGATGGGAAGTGAAGAAGAATATTTTTATAGCATATTTAAATCAATGTCTTCATCATAATGCGCAATTTGCTTTCGAGATAAAAGTAGTCGCGTGCATTCGCGCGAATTTTCTATGGAGAAATAATACACAATTTACGCGTAAACCGCGTATTGTTTCGATAGAAAATTATGTATTATGCTGTAGAGAAAGAGTATAATATGCTGCATAATATTTTTCGCTTCGACTCTGCGTCAAGGCTTGATGCCCCATGACGCAGAGTGGAAGCGAAAAAATCTTCTTTTACTGTCTACTTTTATAATTACACTTATGGTGAAAAAGTACAGAAAAATATCCTATTTAAAAATTTATATTAACATATTGCTTCGATTCTGCATCAGTGGGAATTGGACTTTAGATGTAGCGGTCAGATATGATTAATTATGGCAGGCGTCTTTCTTTAATAGCCCAGCCCAGGCACCAATACTCCCTTTAGATCTAGACATCGGTAGCCCATTGATTTCCGAGTTTTCCGACACATTCGCAATATCAGCTGAGTCCAGCTCGTGGAGTACAATATTCTATTGATATCCTCTGAAGCTGGTCACGGCGGGTGCACCACATTACAATAATTTTGTGAGGGCCCCTACATGTTATTTCCATGTCCCGGTGCACGTCCATCAAATGACAAGGATTAATACCAGTGATTTTGGAGATATAGCAAGTGGACTTGTAGTAATAAATTATCATTTGCTCGGTACAGTGTAGCTACTTACAATAATTGAGTTACGTTTAGGAAATAAGGAAGGAAATTTAATAACGTAACAGAATAAGTACTTAATACGATTTAGTGCATAAATCTAGCAATCGTTTTAATTAAATTGATTTTAAATTGACGGTAAGCGTACTCGATATTCATTCATATTACGCCGTTTATGACAACATGGTAACAAAGGATGGCTGGTATTAAATTTCGGTCCAATTGGTACATAATACTTATTTATCTATATCTGCGTTATCGGCGCTTAAAATCATTTTATACATCTGAATTTGGGCCGGAAAGTAGACAGGTTTAATCTTTGAGGTCAATATTGTCTATGCGAACAAATAATTAAGTTTTAAATCAAAGATATATGATGTCAGACGCCAAACTTGCTATCGATTATTTTTGCCACACGTACATTATATGTCTGGAATATTGAACCTTTAGAATATTGTTCTATACTTCGAGTGCGTACATCGGTTTGGGAAAATCTAGGTACGAGTATTTATATTGTTTACCTTATTGTGGTTGGACACGATGAAGCTGTTTCGGCCTTCACGCTCCACACTAATCGCGATGCTGCGCTAGCGTACGCCGTCTGACCTGTTATCTAATTTAATGTTTACATAACCGACAGTTTTCAATAATAATTACTCATTATTTTTATCGTGCCTACGTTATAATTTATCACCAACTTTATTATCACCTTTGTTGGATACATTATTATATGTACCTGACGCCTTAGCTGTGTTTTCTCAAACATCGATATGGTCATACAAATGGTCAGTCAATTCAGTGCGTTATTCATGAAACTCTGGCGTATTTCTATATTCGGCTTCGACCATGCCCACGTGTTTTGCGAATGGTAGCATATTCGCCGCTGCAGAGTGAAAATCAAAACAGGCCGTGTGATTCCAAGTTATTTCGTAATTCGTCCAAACGAGGTCGGTCTAGTTCTTCAACTTTCTATTGAAGTACGTAGGTGGCGCCCGCTCGGCGACATCTGGGAGACTTGTTTCTCTAACTGTTTATAGCAAACTCCATGCCTCTCGACATATTCCATCAGTTTAGGAAGTAAACTGTAAGTGGCTGTCATTCTACTGCCGTATTCGTTTTATGACGTTATCCAACAGTAGTTAGTCGGATCTAAAAAGGGTAATGACATCAACATTATATTATTAAATGACCATGGTGTTTTTTTTTTCAAATAGTCTTCCAAATTCGCTTTCTATAGTCGATAACCAAGGCGTCACTAACGAGCAATACAAACAACCAACCAGTGTCGAAAGTGCCTCTGTTGCGCCACACGTGTGGGATGCGCAGGCGCCAGCAGTCTGAGTTGATTCTAGTATGTTTGTATAGGCGGCTTAAGGGTCCCATTCATTTCGCGTTAAAGTAATTTAGTGAATACAGTGTTTACCGTTCCATTCATGCAATTTGTGCAATTTTTACGTCGAAATTCATCTCAACGCTTTGGTTTTCGTAACTATTTTGGTAGTTAAGTATCTATATCTTATTGAATCAATACGTTTTTTGAATGGTACTACAATAATTGTAGAAATAATATATAACGTATTAAAATAATGTCAAGGACTTTGCTTTTAGTGCTCTAAATTTATAAATATAGTGGCATGGCAAACCGGAAAGCGAAGTTGTTAATACCATTTCATTAAAATAAATGTTCTGATCTAGATGCGTAGCGTTCAAAATGTCGTCTACGGTCGTCGTGACTCACCGACGAGAAGTCAGCTGCTTATGTCTGTACTTTCAGATGTTGATAGATTAATATTATCATCTCACTCATACATGCCCATTAAAGATATATCTGTCACCTTCTACCTTGGCTAATACTTCATATTGCGCTCTCTTTTACTCATACGACGTCATCTGTTAATTTAATTATTCTTCGTGTGTCAAATACTCTCCAATACACAAACGTTTCACATACACGTGTTGCTGTGTCTAATATACCTACATTTATCTCCGATGTTCAACATACTATAAACTATTTCATATTCACAATCAAACGAGCGTCCACATTGAGAAATGGAGTATGTATCCCCTGGAAATGGTTAATTGGGGTTTTTGTAGATGATTTTTAATTCTTACAGTTTATAGTTGTCATAACATTGAAGTACGATGTCTGTACACCATTATATTGATTCACCTTGTTGACCAGTGCTAGCATAAAATTATTATTAAAGTAACTGCTGGACACTTTACTGGTTTTAGTTAGTTGTAGTAAACAGGAACACTAATCGTGATAACCTTTGAATCTCTTCAAATTTTTGCAGATTATTCCGAAACACACAAGAGAGAGAAAATGTGGTTTTTGATTTGAAAGGTTTTTTTTTTGTATTTAGTGAACGGTTATTTCATCAAATTATCTATGCAGTTAGATCATATTGTGTATATTAATAACTAGGAAATGTAATACTAACCCAAAAGCCTAAAAAAAACAAGCCAGAAAATTCATTATCTCATTAAAGAGAAAAGTAACAGATGTCTATGGCCACCTCCAACTTCTATTGTCATCATAACATTTATTATTTATATACATTACATTACATATATTTATTACAATATCATCAGAACTACTATCAATTGACAAGTTTCATGATGAAACGACAATCAAGAGAGGTTGAAATTCTGTTCTGTATATTCCATTACATAGTTACATACGGGGCGATGTATTGAACGAGTTATGATAATGGATTGATTAAATGAAAAATGGGACAAGAATTAAGTTATTTTAGCTAAATCTTAACATGCTATCACATAGCTACTAGACAAAATAGTAGCGATATAGAAGGACGTACACGATAGAAATTAGAATTAATAATTACTGGAGGAAATAGAAGAGAGTCAGTAACGATTATTCTTTGATTTTTAACCTGCAAAGTATCATTATGATACTTTGCAGGTTGTAACCATTAAGATAAAAAATACTACACATATGATACTGCTTCGCAAATGTAAATCTAATGTTATGTATCAATGCATGTTACCATTGGAAGGGAAATTTAAGCATCTACTAAATTGTTGATTAGTATAGAATGTTAAGTAAGGACGATTCTAAAAACGGACAGACGCAGACAAGCCAGATCTATCTAGAAATAAGATGGTTAACATTTACAGTAGTTCAGCTTGAATAGTAGAAGCTTATCAACTTTAACATGATTATATTTTCGTCATTTGTTTCTTATGTAATTTTATCTGGGGTTAATGTGTACAATTTACAGCTTATGTGAATACTAGACAATTAAACTGCAAAGTTATTGCACACTTAAACAGATAATGAAGATGCTAAGTAATACGCAAGTAGGTAACTGGGGAATGCAACTAAGCGTGCAAAATTGCGAAGTCTTATTTTAAATAGATGGAATTGCATACAGTCCTGATTCCTGGATCTCGGCCAATTCATTTAATTGGGTCATTTATATTGCGTATTTCTCAAATGCCCCTTCGTCCAAATCCACTTTCAAATTCCACTCAAATACATAGCCCGAATGTCTCTTGAATAATGTAATAGATTTAAAAAACCAAAAGTTGCTCCGTAACGGAACTGTAGTGATATACAATTTGCAGCAACCCGCATGGTGTGCCATCGACCATTCCTGCATTTCGTTTATTAACGGTAACACTTTATTGAACATTTCTGATGATAATGTCCCCCTCCGTTTATACCCGTAGAGTACGAGTACTGTTATTTAAAGTAATATCTATGTTATCGTTATTCAAAATATATTTTGCTACGTTCATTTTGTATTTAGAATCGTGTTAACATGCACCAGAAAATAGTCCGGTGTGGATGTAGACGAACATAAAATGTATCAAAATAAAGCGAAAATTTCAAACGTGCCGGAACCTAACGAGTTAAACAGGCATGTTCTTAATTTCTCCGAAAGACACATCTGTTTTTTGTATAAAGCGAACTGAAACGTTATTCGCTTAGAGTTCTTTTTTCAGTGTCAGCCGCCTGCAAATAAGTCTTAATACAAATTAATTGGTTATTTTTAATGATACGCGTATGGCGTTGGATATTTTTAAACCTTCTAGATACGTATACGTCTGCTTCACAAATGGGATATTTTGAACTCATAAAGATACATTACCTGTATTGTCGTCTTGTATTGGTATAAATAATGATTATAAAAATAGTGTTATTATTTGTTTCAGGTAAGAGAATGACTTGCCATGTATTGCTACACAGTGTTCGAGGATTAAATTCCTGTGTACCGTTATTTAGTAATATTCGTAAGTATTCATGTTTAACATTTATAATTAAACTTTAAATATCTCTACATATAGATTTATACTAATAACTAACGATAAAGTAAATATGATTAGTAAAGAACAAGTTACCACACACCATCGTCACTATTGACATTTCTTATGTTGTTTAGAGAGTTAAACTATTATCATCAATCCTGATCACGAGCTTATACGTATATATTCTATTTGAAATGTTAAATTCTAAATGGTATTTAGAACATTTGTTTTTATTCGATACTTGGTGATCTGCCAATTGTTTTGGCCACATCGGGTGATTTTTCAAGCTTACATATGCGTAACAGTAATATAGACACGTGTATACGGTCATTAAATCTTGCAACAATGCGAGGTGGAGTTGCCAGAGCAATAAAAATTACAAGACAGGAAGGGAGCGCCTAATGATTCTTTGCTAGTCGGTACGGCATGAAATCAACAATACTTTTGTATATCAGAATCTGTACAAAAA
Organism: Pyralis farinalis; assembly: GCA_947507595.1. Taxonomy (NCBI): domain Eukaryota; kingdom Metazoa; phylum Arthropoda; class Insecta; order Lepidoptera; family Pyralidae; genus Pyralis; species Pyralis farinalis. The sequence continues at coordinate 20,255,004 of OX382270.1, forward strand.
CCTACAATTCGTATTAGTTCAAATTGTACAAAGTTGAGTAATTATTAAATATTACATACATCAGTAAACTGATTTATATTCAAAGGGCGTTAAAAACCAGCGGAGGATTTGGAGCTCCGTTACACATGAGGTTTGTGAATAGGTCATACTTGTACATTACAGATCTTATCTTGGTGATGACGAATAGCAAACGGATGATGCGTGGTATGAATGGAGCGTGATGGTGGCCAAGTTTTAAACTTGGAGATGCGAGCCAATGACGCGCGGTTCCGTTGCGCTTCCGCCGCGCCCGTCCGCCACTAGCAGCGCGTAAACAATCGCCCAGATTCGTTTGTTGTCCATCACCCTTCTATACGCACCTATCCGTTAGATAGAATATACGAGTATATTGAAGTAATAACAATAATTCGTACATCTCTACATTTATCACGTCGGATAATGAAGCAACGAAAATAGTAGTTTATGATACTGTCAAATAAAAGAGTTTATTAAAAACCTCGGCATAAGAAAACTGTTATAATAACTAAGTAGTTATGTATAGTAACATCATACATGTTACTATAAGAACTGTTTTCCCTTATCCCACCCTCACCCTTCCGTCATAGAACCACACGTGCGGGCTTGCGATGTCATAGTTCCACGGTTGAGGAGATCTCTTCGCGTACCAAAAAGTTCGGCAACTCCTATCTTTGTCGTACCATTAAAAAGTGGAACGCCTTGCCTGCACATGTGTTCCCTCCTTCCTACAATATGGGATCCTTCAAACGAAGCGTGAAGAAGCATTTTGCGGGTCAGCATGGCAGCGTCAACTGACAGGATACGGGATGTAGTATATTGTCAGTTGCAGTTGCGATTTGGGCTCCTCTTTCGCTTACCATCAGGCAAAGAGGCGCCACTATGCTGAACTACTATATAAAAAAAAAAAAAAAAAAAAAATACATCATACAAAAATATTTTAGCGAAATAAAATATTAGAATAAAATAACTGACTACCTTTACAAGTAGTGATTTCTTTATTTGTACCTTGCGGGTGGGATCAAATTATCGCTCCTAAAAAATTCTAACACACTTTCAGTCATTCACTAAGCACAAATTTATATCAAATAATTTGTGAAAAAATTTAAAGCGAAAATTGATATCGAAAGCTCCACTATATACCTACATGTAAGGTGATTGCTTGTGAATTTCAATTACAAACAAAATACTTATAGCAGCAAGTTCGTGCTTCAATGACTATTTGATTACGAGTTTGGTTTGGCTGCAATGATTGTAAAACTTCACAATGGAATCCATCCAGCGAGCTACATTTTTACCGTGTACACGTTGAAATTAACCTGTTCCTTAAAACATTTCATTTTATTCATCCAGAAATAAAATAATAACATTTCGGTATTAAAATAAAAGTCTCATACGATTCTCATGTGAGATTTGACTGATATATTATTAGATTATACCATCTGGGTACAACTGTTTACTGATTCAGTCTTCAGATGTAGTATAATTATTTCGACCTTAAACAGTTTTCTCTTGCACAGAGATCGCGTTTCAGATTGCGTAACCAGAATGCGTCGGCGCAGATTTCGTCACCGCGGAAAGCGCGCTGGCCCATTAAATTGTTTTATTATGAACCCGACGCCATCTTGTGTATTTTTGGCTGGGTTTAGGTGTTTATCTGTTGGGACTCTGTCCAAGGAGTAATTAGTTAGTGTAACTTTATTTTTGTTATTCACCGAGTTGTTTTGTAAGAAAACAGATGAGTCTACATCCTCTGTTTGATACATCTGCACCATTGTTTTAAACCAATCGGTTTGGAAGACTTCTTAAGTCTCTCACATTGTATTAATGATTCATATATGTAGCACGTCGCTATGATATTGCTCTTGTATTCACTGCCAAAATATTTGATATAAGAATCTTGTGCGATTGAATTGAAGTACGTTGGATAAATATATCCCAACTCTTAGACACACTTTTCCTGTCAAGAAGTTTAATGACCCCCAACGTGTTTGTCTTCCCACATTTTGTCTACACACGCCGGTAACAGTCCCGACATCACCTGTTTCATTTTTCACTATCGTCGTCGACGTAGAGGATCGCTATTTTTATATTCGTCACTAAGATTATGAATGAGTTTGCGACGAATGACATCGGACTCCCTGCAGTGTCTTAAAAACAATCTTTCTTTAGGCTGATAATAGATACTTCTTTTTAACAATTCTTTATATTTGTGTACTGGCATATCTTCTCTATTCGATGCATTGACTTAAGCAACTTAAGCTATTAATAGTCTATGCTTTTCTAACGAAGTTGTTCTTATATTAAGTCTGTTTTTACTAGACTAGGGCAAACTCATGAGAAGAGTTACGTTATTAGTATGTTTGTAAGTACTCGTATGTATTTACGCATGTTCGACTATAGCAAACTACTTTGATGATTGAGGTATCATTCGATCGTTCCTATCAGGGGTTAATAATAGAGGATTTCCGTGAGTTTCTATCCGCTTCCATGAGTACATTCAAAAATCCAATGCTATACACAAATAACATTTTCGCTAAATAATAAATCACTAGATCGAACGATCCAGATTATTCGTTATTCAATACAGGTGAAGATAGAAGATATACTGTTTAAAAATGATGCTTCTACCCCTTTGTGTATCTACAAAATTACGAGTATATTGCCTTTATATGACTCATTTGATGTCCACATATCAGACATCACATATGTGGCGTAACCAGAATTTTGGAGTACAGTGTGCAAAGTGCCGACAGTGTCCGTAATAGGCAATGCACGAATGTCGTTGCATCAACGAGCTAACTTACCTGCTTACGGCTTTTCAGTCTCTGTGGTGCTAACATGTCACTTACATCAATGACATAAATCACAGTCTCATTAAAATTTGGAACGTACTTGCTAGTTTGCTTAGTAGTTTATTCACCGAATGTAACGTTCAGTAAATTGGTACATGTTCCTTGTCGACCTACTTAAAACAATGATGTTGTAAGTTCCTTTTCTTTCCCATCTTACTCTTTGTTCGCTCCTTCTCCATATTCATATACTTTGCATTACGTCCCCCACCCTAGAAGTAAAATTTCATTATTCGAGCATCTTCTATTGCTTCCGCTTTCTTGCTTCTATTTATCTTCCAGTTACCTCCCTCAAACATCTTGCTGAAGAATCAGTTGTGACTCAGTTGGACGAGCACCCGACCCAATTGAGACGGCGTGACTTGGAACCTTACTTAGGCGGGGAGGTGAATTTTTCCATTGTTTAATTACTTGCTTCCTATATTCAACTACATTCACATAATAATAGATACTTCTTTTTAAACATACATTTAGTGTTGCAAATGTCCATCGGTTACGGTAACTGCTTACCTTCAGACTGACCGTACGCTTGATTGCCACCTTAGTGTTATAAAAAAAAAGCAAACAATTCGTTTCACATACTTCATTAAATTTCTGAACCCTAAAGTCAACCTAAAGTGTATTAAATACTTTATGTACCAATATACTATATTTCTACATTCAGCATTTTAGGCTGTGCATTAATGTGTAAGTCTGTCAGACGTTTGTCCTTTATATACAAAGATTTCTTAGATATTACGGCCTGTAGTCAATGGACTTTTCATAGATAACAAGGAGCTCATTTGCCGACCCCGTAACAAATTCTTTTCACTTGTTTTTTACCGGAGGCCTTCAATCATTTGTTTGCCGAAGACCCTTTGACTATATATTTTTGTTTTCCGTAGACACCTTACTTAGGTATTAATTTTATAAACCCCTTGCATGTCAACAGATCCTAATTTCATTATTTATTATATGCCATAGGGTCGATGTAGACCGCTTTGGAAACTAGGCTGTAGTCTCTTGATAATGTTATTCGACAATTCTTAGGACATTTCTTAGAACGACCTTACCATTTTTCATCCAATGTATAAATTCTGATAGCAGATGAAGCGACTGTACATGAAGACTGTAGACAAGACATTATATAGACAACACTTATAAAGGCTCAATAAATTGTATAATTATTAGAACTCACAAAGGCAATTGAAGCCTCTTTTCAGGTTTTGCTTAAGTTTGGCTTATTCGATTCGGTGCCGTGTGTAAGTTTAGGACTATTCTCAATTCTCAAGCTAGTCTTTGAACCGTGTTACATAATTCAAGAACATTGCAGGGAATCATTCGCTACATTTTGTTATTCAAACAAGCGGTCAAGACCCGTACAATTTTCATCTCCAGCAATCATTTACTGATTTTCATTATTATTATAATTAAACTAGATTTCTTATCTACTTGTTTTCATTTACGTGTGACATAATATTAAAGCAGAATCCTTCAAATACTCTCTAATCTATTGGAATCATCTGTTTTAATTTTAGGATCGGTTCTTAAAAATATAAATCAATTGGTAGTATTTTATTATCAAGTATGTGTTGACGTTAAAAATGGCGGGAAGTGGTCATCACATTATCAACATGGCTACAGGCTACAGTTACACTGGTGTAGTATGCCTTACTAGGCTGAGGGAACTATTCCCTAGCACCTTAGTTGTGTAGAAAAAAGTGCAAAAAGAACATTTGGTTTTAGAATTTAAATATTTATTTGCAGCAAACACGTTGTTACTGATTTATATTTTATTCTGTGTTACTGGTTATTTAACATCTGGCCTACTTAAGGTGCATGTGGCCGATGTATGATTGTCATGACTTATTAAAATATTTCATGATTACGTTGTACAGCTGTTAATTGTAATGATATCCACGTTCATAAGTTGACATCATTTCACATTAACCTTATCGTGTACGATTTCATTCTACTTTGCCTTTTATTATACAATAAACGTCTGTAAATCCGGAATTTAGCAGTCCGACCAGGGAATTACCTCAGTACCCTCAAAGCACAGAAAAAAGTAGCGAAATAAAAACTTACTGGAGGGTTGTTCTTTTTCTGCGAGTGAGTGAGGTTGCCAGTAAGGTACTGAAGAGGTATTATTTTTGTACAACGGCGCGAGCAATTATGCGTATGCCTCTATTCTATGATTTCATAGGCTACGGTAACCACTTTACACCAGATGCACCATTCGCTTGTATGTGTCGTGATGTTGTATAAAAAGTGATTACGCAAAGATGAAATATTCATCTATCTATATTACACATAGTCAGGTCCCTCGCAGCCTAGGTTGGTGATACAGAGTACAGTCTTTACAGACCTCGCTCGCTTCTTTAATATTCATATTTGTTTTCATGCACGCCTGGTTGGACTCTTGACGTCACCTTCTAATAAAACACGACCAGTTTGGTGGTGGTAGGTGCGTCTTGGTCTTCTTCAACTCTTACGTCTTTCCGTTTTCGCATTGTATATCTATTTCGTCATTCTTTCATTTATACATACCCGAACTACCGGAGCATGCGTTTTCTTATCTTAACACTGACATTATCTTTACAACCCTTTCTTACTTCATCGTTGCGGACACGTACAGACAAAATACTTAAAAATTTGATGCTTTTGTAAAAATTCACTGCTTTCTGCATCTGATTCCTAGATCTGATCGCGTCCCACCGGCGCAGCGTGGGAGAGGAGCGGGGAGCGTCGACCCCGCATGCTACTATAAATATACGACTCCTTATTAACGCGCCAGAAACTGCTTGATATAACAGAGTTTTTGAAAGTATCATCGGTGTTTTTTCAACTCGAGAGTTCGAGTGAATAAAAAAAAAGTAATTCTGTACTATATAGGTACAGATTTACTAGCAAAGCATTATACACCCCGCCTTATGTAAAGCTTAGGGAATTTAAAACACGCAGCCACGCGTTTTCGTGTTTGTAATTTTATGGGGGCCATTTGCCAGAACCGTGTTCGATGCGACTCCTGCCAATCAAACAGGTTGCAATTCTGGCACAAAAACCGTTCTGCAGTGCACATTAGGGCGTCACGCACTGATCTGTCTCCGTCAGTGGGAATGTAGGTGCATACGGCTGCGGGAGCCTAAAAAATCTCTGGTTTTCCCTCTGGATTGTGGAGGTATGACAGCAGTCGTGGCATGGATTAGGAAACGGGATAACGCTAAAAAGAAGAGACCTGCGGGAGCCGCTACCCACCATGCAACGCCGAGTCAGAGATGGAACGTAAGGGAGTGGTCTAAAAGATAAGATGGATGCACAGGTCAATACAAATACTTACGTAGGAATAGAACACCCTCCCAGGTTATTGTTTATTTGTGTTCTGCAAGGCAGAGGTACTTTACCAGTGCCCTACTTTTAAGCTAAACCTATTTTGCCTTGGTTGTTAATCGGCAGTATGCACCACCTGCGCTCGAAATTGATTTTGTCTCTGAAGGTGATAGTGAGAAAATTACAATATCACGTCGGTTAATATTGGGTGATGAATGTGTAAGCCTACTATTATCTTTAACAATTACTTTTGATTATCTACGGTAATTAAAAAAATAATAAGGTAATTTAATATCCTTTTTTATTAGGAAGAGGTCTCTTGGTGCCATATATATCTGATAAGTTACGACTTCGCAATAGTCGGGTTTTGAAATCTTGTAAGAATTCTGTTTTTTCTTGAAACGGTCTTAGCATTCGATTGATCTGTACGTATAGTGAACAATTTTATTAAACATCGTATTTCAACCTTTCTAACTAATCAAACAATATCTAATAAATGGTTATACATAATTTCGTTCACCAAAAGAACATGGACCTTAAAATTTGTTCAACAAGAAGTCAACTGATATAAATTGTTTCGGCAAAGGTCAATGCCATCTCTATATGGATAAAAGCAATTGAATCAGTTCTACTTGCATCAAATTAACGTTCATTAGGAGAATGATACGACCATCTTACCTCTTTTCTTGGACTCAGACCTTACTAGGTCTAGTGAAGTGACTAATTGTGTCATATGACATCATCTATTTGATACGTCGCTAACGGGTGAACCGCTGAAAGCAATTTCCTATAAAGTCAGTTTTATAGGTATATTGGTGTGTGTGTAATACGATTGATCAGAATATCGGGTTCGAGAAACGGACAAACTTGTCCCTGATAGCTTTCCCGGCACTAGGTCAGTTCTGCGCAGTTCGTTTAACGGTACAATCAAGTTGTAGCCGTCCGTCGCCACGTAACAATGCGATTGCAGTTTTGAAACGCTTATCGTATACATATATCGCGTAATTGGAACGAATACAGACTCTGTCACGTCGATTTAAGGTACAAAATGACTGCGGTGGAGTTTATGCCTGTTTCTGCCTTGAACTTGTGGTCAATGTATTCGAATACTCTTATAAATTTAAACCACATCTAAAATAACCTACTAATAACGGGCAGTGTTTCATATCTGCTTTAAAAATACTACCACGGAAGTTTTTTTGATAGCTTGGTTTTTTAAATGCTATTATGCACGTTCCCAAAGCTCTTACGAATTAACAATAACATTACTAGTTTGTAGTATTATTATTGTGAATTCGTATGTATATTTATATGTAAATCTATGTAAATTATGATGGATATCCTGCCGACGTAACATATCACACATTAATGTGCATTTTGTTATCAAGCACAAACGTAAACTTGCATCATTCAACAAAAATCCCGTTTATTAAACGATTTGATGAATTTAAATAATAATATCAACAATATCGAAATTGATATCAAGTATAATTTTTTTTTCATTGGAATGCTATTTTCGTTTCTTCCATACAAACTAAGTATTTGGCAATCGAGTTACGAGTTTTTTCAGGAAAAACCTATATAGACAAACTTAAAGAATCGTTTCATAGATAACAAGATCATTTCAAACATAACTAGATGACATGATTGGACTTGGATTGCTTATTACTTGTTTTAGGTTCAAGTTATAGTATCAGGCAGGCTGATTGTAGGTAACACCTTACGTGCCCTGTGATATAAGCCTTTTCTATTACTTTCCACCATAACATCTCCCGTATTCAGCATCCAGTTGAGCTGAAATTCTATGATATCGAATGCGTTTTTGTATTTCACATGCCACACATAACAACATATTATGCTATGTCCTTCCTTGCATAATCAGTGGCAATGTTGTGGAAGTGTGTGGTACGGTACAGTAACTAAGCCCGCTTGTTTCGAGCTTGCAGTGACGATTATATGCTTGTACAAGTGATTGTTTGTTCGTGAAGCTTGCTAGCAAAATAGGATCGATCTTTTCAATAAGAGTGACTCACTTCTTTTATTAGATAAAAATGAGCAACTCCTGATCAACACGGCTGGTATAGTGTAGCCTCGTTACAAATGACCGAATGAAACAGACAGAGTTCCTTTATGCCCAGTTACTCCAGCTTTTAATAATTCTGCTGTAATTGTATCCTCATCGAGCTTTTTATCATTTTCCAGTTGTATAATAACTATCCTAGTCTTACTCAAGTTGGCCGAGCTAAGGTATCTTTGGTGTTGCATCGACCTAGCAGGGCTCAGCTGTTGCTCACGTGAGATGTTGGGATAGATGTGCAATAAAATCTTATAACGCTCTATGAATATTTCGTTTGTGGGTCTAAAACATTTTTAAAGACTCCCTCTACAGTTTTGTGCATTTTTATTCCATTCGTATTCCAATTGGGGCTCGATTCTTTAGGCTATACGTTTGACAACAATAAAAGCGCTCCTGCTGAACATTATAGACAAAAGTTAATAAAATATTAAAACTGGATACCTTTACGCTCACTGCTATATTGCATACATCCTTCGAGTGCCTATCGAATTAGAGATCGCTAATGCGTAGATGACATCATTTTTGGGATGCTAAAAAGATTAGTAATAATGTAAACAAACAAGTGTCTTACGTCGTCTAAGTTGGGTCATTTAAGCTGTTTATTTTGTGTTAGCAAGGATTTTGAAATATCTTGCAATGTATCCTAATACGTATATCATGTTCTAAGTAGGCCAAGTATTTTTTGAAAAGATCTCAGGAACATGTTAACGAATTTGGACAATTCAAACTGAATTTGATTCTTGAAAAGGCTTCCAAAAGCTGTCTTTCTTTTTATCTTTGTTTTAAATATGATCAGATTTTGATTTTTCTTCCATGATGCCTATGATAACGACTATAGTTTTGAAGTAGATAAAGATCAGATGTCTCCAGTGAAGATAATATTATGTGAATAGATGTCGCATTCAATGAAGTCGATTTCATTTTTACTTTGAAAAGTTGTTTTACCTATAATACATTTTAATAATAATAATAATAATAATGTGTAACAATATAATAATAATAATAATAATTGACGCACGTCTCGTGAAAATTTTTATTTATATTTTTGCTATATTGCCTTATTTTAATATATATATTTAATTTCTGAAGACCTATTAAAGTGAAATTCTTTGAAAAATAATTGTGAAGTAAGAAACAACGCAAAAAGTAAATATTAAATAGACCATTCAACCAACATGGAAATGACATTTCAGTACACAAGACATAACAGAACACGTTGCTATGGAAAAATTAACAGAGTTTTTGGATTTACCGTATTTGTTTACAAAAATATGAAATGAAAAATAAATAATGATCACGAGAACAAGGAGACGAGGACTACACAACGCACGCCCACCATCACCCGCCTCGTCGAGCTCCACGTCGTCGGAACAGCAATATGCGATACCTCCGACCTCCAACGTGTCGAGCGACGAGAACGGGTCACCGCCGCCCCCGTCGCCGCCAAGACCTGCGCGACGGAGAGGGCGGCCCCCACTGCCGGCCAGCTTGGGACCTTCGGGGCACTCTGCCTCGCGACAGGCCCCCGCTACCGGTGGTGTAGTGCGTCGCATGAAGTGGACGCAATCTATAAATGAAAACGTCATGCGCGCCTACTTTGGGGCAACAGAGGGAGGGATTAATCGCAGTGCGTATCGTGTTCGAATGTTACCTCTGTTTCAGGTGCTTGAGCCAGCAGTCACTGTCTCTGCTCAGCGCCTGTCGGATCAGGTGAGGGCTATCCAGCGGTGTCGCATGCTGGATGAACCTACGCTTGAGCGGCTACGTCAGGAATCACGACGTGCTCAAATAATCGACGAGGCAAGTCAATCTTCCCTTGCTTCGATGCCGAATGTTATCAATTCGACACCGTTGCAGGTGGAGAACGAGCCACTACCCTACGGTTATATGAGCATAAACGTAAGTACTACCCAGAATGATGAGCAATTGAGGAGAACATTGGAAGATGCGATATTTGAATACCGATATACTCCAATTTCCCAAAAACCGCGTCTTCCACGTTTACCTATGCATAAACGTAATACGGCGCTAGTGGAAGCTCTAGACCACATGCTAGATCCATATTTGGAATCTAGCCAAGACCTTTCTGATACACACTCGATTCTCTACTGTGCGGCCATAGCAGCTTGTCGCGTGGCTCAGGTTAAGTTTCCTGATAATAACCGGGCTCCGCGACGAACTGTTGATGTTCCTACATGGCAGTTGAGAATCGAGCGGCGTATCAGTGTGGCTAGAACCCTCATTAGTAAGCTAATCTGCTTTAGGCTCGGAAACAACCGCCCGAGAATTATGCGCTTTGTGGACCAGGCATTTGCCGGGACTAATATTAGATCCCAGGATTACATGCACTGGGTCACAGAGCGCATAGACTTCCTGAAGCAGAAAGTTTATGCATGGGCAAACCGTATTCGACGGTATAGGGAGCGTGTAGATCGGTACTGTCAGAACCGCCTCTTCCAATGCGACCAAAGGAAAGTATACCGAACTTGGGAGAGACCGGCCAACTGTGTGGTTGATGGACAGCTTCCGAATGCTGATTCCATATCACAATTTTGGCAAAGCATTTGGTCGGTGCCTATCAACCATACCGAAGGGCCCTGGATTGAAGTTGTGGAGCAAGCATGTGAGTTGATTGGGAACATGGAGGCTATATCTATTAGCCCCCAGGACGTTAGCTGTGCAATCCGATCGACACATAACTGGAAAGCCCCAGGGCCGGACGGATTGCACAACTTCTGGTATTAAGGACGGCATTCGCTAACGTAGCCATTTTCTATTATTTAGCTATTATTAAGGACGGCATTCGCTAACGTAGCCATTTACTATTATTTAGCTATAGTTTGTAAAGTTGAGATATATGTGAGATATGTTTGTATAGGATCATTTAGAATTATGTTATATGTGAGATATGTTTGTGTAGAATCATTTAGAATTATGTTATATGTAAGATATATTTGTATAGAGACATGTAGAATTATACAATAGAAACGATTTAAGACCACGTGCAAATATGTCGATGAGTCATTTCCTGCCCGGCCAAATCGCGCGCTACGAGCGGCCCGTGATCTGGCGCGGGCTAGTAACTGACTCGGCTATGACCGATCCCACTTAAGCGCGCGCGGACCGCAGTCGGCGCGCTTCAACGTCGGGGTCGGTACCTTGTATTATAGAAAAAATAAGTTCTTACTTGAAATATACAATCAATCATAATCTGGTACCGAGGATTTTATTTATACCCCGACGCTCATCGAAACCACCCAACAAGCACTCGGCTCATCAAAACGTACAGTCCACTTCGAAGAGCTACAGTTTCTTGGTCCATTCGGAGCCGGATCGGGAAAGAAGAGTTCCAGCGCATCACACCAACCAGGAGGACAATAGGAAAACTGCCAACTGAAGAGGCGAAATCCTGCTCCTGTAGTCGCCGGTGCCTGTTGGGAAGAAAGAACGTGCCATCGAACACCGGGACCGCAGCCAAAGAGGGCTGCACTTCAGCGCCGGTTCCTGTTGTTCGAGATTACGCGGGTGGACCGCGGGCCTGGTGGGGGAAACCCTACGGTGACAACTGAAACCATACAGGTCAACGCCGTATCAAGGCGGTGCAGCTGAACGAGCACAGCTGCCGGTATAGCCTTTTTCGAGGTTGCCGAAAATCGCTCGACCTGCGCCTGTACGGAGGTGATACGGTGTGAGGGCCGGACTGTAGGCACAGCTGACTGCTGCCAGACAATTCCCACTGGCAGTTTAGCACCTCACTACTGTACACTTCCCTCTACAGGGGGTTCCTACCTTCCGATCCTGCTACGACATCCATCCTCACTCGGGCTCCCCACGGTAGTGTGCCTGAGTGGGTCTGATAGGGACTGATAGGGAGTGGTAGGGACTGTTAGGAACCGGAAGAATGCCGATCACAAGAAGCCAGAAGGAAGAACATGGGAGGACGGAAGAAGAGCCGAAGAGGATTGTCTACGACTCGCCAGCTTCACCGTCAGGCCAGAATATGCCTGCGACCGACCGATTGACCGCGATACCACACGCCGGAGACCGTCACAATCCCGGGGATAGGGAACCGCGTACAACCGACGACGAAACTCAGTGCAACGTAGAACCGCCGCGTGTTAGGGACCGCGCCGAATCCGTACGTTCCACCACATCTACTGCAGCGCGTATTCGTCAAGCGGAACTTCAAGCTGAAGAAAAACTCGCAGAGATTAAACGGCGAGAATTACGGCTAGAGGCGGAACTAATCAGGAAGAGATTAGCGCTCGACATAGCCACGATTAGAGAAGAAACCGACAGAGAAAGCCTGCCCGCCGAAGACATACGAGAAAGGGTAGATGAGTGGATAAGAAAACATCAAATTAGTCAAGAACTACCATCCACAACCGAGCTCATAAGAAGCCGCGATCCTCCAAAGCTACCAGGTGCGCCACGGGGGGAGCGAGACGGCAATATGGGCGAGAGAGACAGACGCGACAAGGAACAACAACGGTTTGCACATCCGAGACAACGAAGATTAGATGAACGATCGTTGGACGGAGACAGGGACCGACGGAGAGCACCCTCACCACGGAATAAGAGAGATGCTGAGCCCGCCGACCCAGACTACAGACCGTTGAGAGATTTAACGCCGCAACACGAGAAGGTAGCTGAGATAGCGGGAGCGCTCCAAGGAATGGCGAGGCCCGTGCCACGACAGGCGCAAGATCTACCTACGTTCAGCGGCGAAGCAAATGAATGGTTACCCTTCAAGGCAGCCATGAGAGAATCAACGAAGATGTTTCGCATCACGCCGGCAGAAAACTTGGCTCGACTGCGCATATGCCTCACGGGAGAGGCAAAGGAGACCGTGTCCGCGTTACTATACACCGCCACGGACCCGATGAAAATTATGGGAACGCTCGAGCAAGTATATGGACGACCGGAAGCGATTATCGATCGAACGTTGGAAGGCATCAAGAACTTACCAGGACCCGGCAAGACAGCCTATGAATTGAACACGTTCGCCACGAAGCTGCAAAACATCGTACAAGTGCTCGAAAACTTAGACGATAGAGGATATTTGAATAATCCCATGCTGATAAAAGAAGTTATAAGGAAATTAGGAGAACATCTCAAGTCTAAATGGTGCGACTTCGCCGAAGAAAGCGATCACTACGCCGAGCCACCTATCGTTATGATGTCGAAATTCCTGATGCAACAAGCAAACCGAGCTATACGACACGCCTATGAAAAAGTAGAGCCGAGGGAATTCACGGCAAAGCGCACGGAAGGGCCCTCCGCCAGACGCGGGACGCCCAGGCGAGCCGCCGCCACCGTGCTGAACACATCGAAAGAAGCCGCGAAATCCAACGAGCACACCGAGAAAGGCAAGAATCAATGCTTGTGTTGCGGAGGAAGCCATAAGATAGCGACATGTGACAAATTTAAAGCGCTAGCACTGGAACAACGATGGGAATGGATTAAAGGAACCGGTATTTGTTTCAAGTGTCTAAGCGGGAAACATAGACGAAATGAGTGTAAAGAAAGGCCGTGTGGGGTGCACGGATGCGAGTACGCACATCACGCTCTACTACACAAAGACAGACACTCAGAGACAGTGGCCAACATGAGACAAGATATAGCCGCGCCGCAAATACTGCTTAAAGTCTGCCCAGTTGTAGTACGAGGACCGAAGAAGTCTGTGCGCGTGTACGCCCTGCTAGACGAAGGTTCGACACTTACACTAATCGACGAAGACTTAGCAAGCGAAATTGGAGCGGAAGGCCCACCGAGCGATTTGTGTATCAACAGCATAAGCGCTAGACAATGCCTACCTGATAGCAAACAGGTTTCACTGCAACTGATAGCGAATAAAGGGAGACACGTAGTCAAAGCAAGGACGATGAAAAATCTCTCGCTCGGCGGACAGAGGGTCGACCGCCAATGTTTAAATTACACGCACCTACGCGGAATCAAGCCGAGGGACGTATGCTATGACAACGCTAAGCCTCGACTACTGATAGGAACGGATAACTGGCATCTAATAGTGACACGCAAGCTGCTGACAGGCAAACGGAACGAACCCGCAGCATCGCTCAGCCGGCTGGGATGGACGATTCACGGATGCGTCCCACGCACTACGATACAAGACGACAGAATCCTACACATCGCGGCCGTAGATAGACGAGACTCGACACACGAGACGGACGAGTTATACGACGCGGTGAGAAAACATTTCGAGATCGACTCACTAGGTATCACGACAAAAGAGCGACTCAGTGCAGCGGACGAACAAGCCGTGAACCTCTTCAACAGCTCCACGCGATTAGTGAACGGACGATACGAAATAAGATTACCGTGGAAGGAAAGCGGCAGGACGATGCCACCGAGCTACGAAAACGCATTAAAAAGATTGCGTGTAATAGAGAGAAGAATGGACCGTTCACCCGAATTCAAGGAAAAATATACAACCCAGATCGAAAATATGCTCACGAAGGGGTACGCCACAATAGCCACCGGAGATGAACGACTTCACCCACGACAATGGTACCTACCGCACTTCGCGGTAACGAATCCAAACAAACCCGGGAAAATACGAGTCGTTCACGACGCGGCCGCAAAAGTCAACGGAGTCTGCTTGAACGATACGCTGCTTGAAGGACCCGACTTATTGCAAAACCTACCGGGGTTGTTATGCAGATTCCGCGAACGAAGCGTAGCCGTCACCGCAGACATTAGAGAGATGTTTTTACAGATTAAAGTCTGCCCAGAGGATCAACCGGCTCAGATGTTTTTGTGGAGAGGCGATGATAGAAAAGGACCGCCAACGCAATACAAGATGACCTCATTGATATTCGGAGCTAAAAGTTCACCGTTTTTAGCGCACAGCGTACGGAACTTGAACGCGAGAAACCACGCCGCGGAATACCCACACGCGCTCGTTGCAATCACACGAGATCACTACATGGACGATTGGGTAGGGAGTTACGACAGTATAGACGAAGCGAAAGTCGCAGTCGAACAAGTGACGCGCGTGCATACACAAGCAGGATTTCAATTGGCGGGATGGAACGCAAGCGACCCGCGTATATTAGAAAATATTCCGAGTAGGGAACGCGCTACTTCCACGTTAACGTCACTCGGTACTACGGAGGAGCAATACGGACGCACGTTAGGCCTAATATGGGACGCTAGCACCGACGAGCTAGCGTTCAATACGAATTTGGCACGCGTACCCGACGACGTAAAAGAAATGCGCCGCGCGCCTACCAAGCGGGAGATGTTGAGTACGGTGATGTCGATTTTCGACCCGTTAGGATTACTTAGTTACTTTACCATAACCGCGAAAATATTACTACAAAACGTGTGGCGTCTAAAAATAGATTGGGACGATAAGTTACCCGAGAGGGAATGTGACGATTTTCGCGAGTGGTTGAACGGTCTAAAGGTGATAAAGGAACTACGCCTACCCCGTCTGTATCACCCGACGGGGGGAGTGGCAAGCTGGCAACTTCACGTATTCTGCGACGCGAGCGCTGATGCGTACGCAGCAGCAGTCTATTGGAGAGCAATAAGCCAGGATGGCACGGTGCGAGTGAGCCTCGCTATGGCAAAGGCGAGAGTGACGCCTATGAAGACTCAAAGCATTCCGCGACTGGAACTACAAGCGGCGTTGATCGGAGCTAGGCTGGCAAAAATGGTCATCAAGGAACACGAGCGACAACCAGTACAAGTGACATACTGGTCGGACTCACAAACGGTGTTACACTGGATACATGAGGATAAAGTGCGTCACACACCGTATGTGGCCCACAGGGTTACGGAGATAAAGGAATTAACCGAACCGACACAATGGAGATGGGTCCCGACGGACCTAAATGTTGCAGACGAAGCAACCCGAGCCAACAATGATAATAAAAAAGCAGCGATAGATGGTTCAGTGGTCCTGAATTTTTGCAAGATGAAGAGGAAAATTGGCCACAGTCGGATGAGCGTAGCACGGAGAGTGAGAGTGCCGAAGTGCACACGATAAGGCCGAGGGAGCGTAGTGTACTAAGCATCGAGCGCTTTTCTCAATACGAGCGCTTGGTACGAGTTATTGCGAATGTCCTACTCTTCCCCCGTCGATGCCGCAGCCGTGCTACTACGCAGAATCTGGCACTTATAGAAGAGGCCGAACGCGCACTTATACACATCGCACAACGAGAGAGCTTTTCGGACGACATTGCACGTATACAAGAAGGCCGACCTATAGGGAGAGACAGCAGGCTACGAAAGCTGGATCCCTACATCGACGAGAACGGCACACTAAGAGCTAAAGGCCGAATCGCAGCAAGTACAGTCACTACTATCGACCCTAACCCGATAGTACTGGACGGTCGACACCATTTCACCCGTCTGTTAATCGACCGAGAACATCGGCGCGCACACCACTCGTACAATGAGCGCGTTGTTAACGACATAAGACAACGGTTCTGGGTACTAAAGCTGAGGCCGACTGTACGACTAGTAGCAAGCAAATGTGCGACGTGCAAGATAAGGAAAGCCACGCCAGTGACGCCCGTCCTAGGAGACCTACCGAAAGCACGCATGCAACCTTTCACACGCCCATTTTCATATTGCGGACTTGATTTCTTCGGTCCGATGATGGTGAAAATAGGACGGCGGCGCGAGAAGAGGTGGGGGGCTCTATTTACGTGCCTGACGACAAGAGCTATCCACATAGAACTCGTGGCGGGATTATCGACAGACTCGGCAATTATGAGCCTACGACGAATGGCGGCTCGACGAGGATGGCCGCGGGTTATGTACACCGATAACGCTACAAATTTTAAAGGAGCCGACCACGAACTCAGAACAGCTGCAATTGAATGGGAACCGGCCCTCAAAGAAGCCGCGCTTACGAATAGAATGGACTGGAGGTATATCTCGCCCGGAGCTCCGCACCAAGGAGGAGCGTGGGAAAGACTTATTCGCTCGGTCAAGACCGCTCTGAGGACGACGCTACACGAAAAGGCACCTAAGGAAGAGGTATTATCGACGCTGCTCACTGAGGCCGAGTTCACGATAAACGCACGACCGCTAACACATGTAGTAGTTAGCGAAACGGACACAGAGGCGTTGACACCTAACCACTTCTTACTAGGAGGCCCGATAGCACTACCAACCACCGGCCCATGTGAAGAGGCAGACAGAAAGACGTGGCGCGTAGCACAAGCCTTAGCTGACGAATTTTGGAGGAGATGGGTCAAGGAATATCTCCCGACATTGATACCACGAGGAGGGACTACGGATAAGCCAAATCCACTAATGACGGAGGGCAGTCTAGCAGTAGTCGTCGACCCTAACCTACCGAGGAACATGTGGCCGCGGGGTATAATCACTAAGACATACCCCGGCCGAGACGGCTTAATAAGAAATGTGGACTTACAAACTAGAGCGGGCACGTTCAAGCGTCCTGTGACACGGCTCGCCGTCCTCCCAGTTGACCCATGATAAGAGGGCTCGGAGTGTGAATCCTACGCCGGGGGGAGACTATTAAGGACGGCATTCGCTAACGTAGCCATTTTCTATTATTTAGCTATTATTAAGGACGGCATTCGCTAACGTAGCCATTTACTATTATTTAGCTATAGTTTGTAAAGTTGAGATATATGTGAGATATGTTTGTATAGGATCATTTAGAATTATGTTATATGTGAGATATGTTTGTGTAGAATCATTTAGAATTATGTTATATGTAAGATATATTTGTATAGAGACATGTAGAATTATACAATAGAAACGATTTAAGACCACGTGCAAATATGTCGATGAGTCATTTCCTGCCCGGCCAAATCGCGCGCTACGAGCGGCCCGTGATCTGGCGCGGGCTAGTAACTGACTCGGCTATGACCGATCCCACTTAAGCGCGCGCGGACCGCAGTCGGCGCGCTTCAACGTCGGGGTCGGTACCTTGTATTATAGAAAAAATAAGTTCTTACTTGAAATATACAATCAATCATAATCTGGTACCGAGGATTTTATTTATACCCCGACGCTCATCGAAACCACCCAACAAGCACTCGGCTCATCAAAACGTACAGTCCACTTCGAAGAGCTACATCTGGCTTAAGTGGTTCCGTCACTCACATGCTGTCTTGGCAACCCAATATCAGGAAGCCCTTAAAGCTGGATCTCTACCAAGTTTCATGACCACTGGTGTAACTTTCCTACTATATAAGAACGGTAGTACCACGGACACTAAGAACTATAGACCCATTACATGTTTACCAACTATTTACAAACTCCTTACATCCATTCTGACCTCTAAAATTACTAAGCATATCATTGCAAATAACGTTTTGGCCACCGCTCAGAATGGATGCAGGGCTGGGTCCCGTGGTACTAAAGAGCTTCTCCTCTTTGACATAGCCATATGCCAACAGGTCCGCCGAAACAGGAAAAATCTCTCTGCTGCCTGGATTGACTATAAAAAGGCCTATGATTCGGTGCCTCATTCATGGCTGAGACGGGTACTAGAGTTGTATAAAGTAGATGCAACTCTATGCTCGTTTCTCAGTTCGTGTATGAGGCAGTGGACCACAGTCCTTTGTCAACCAGGATGTGGAGCTTTTCCTGGATTGGTAGACCCAATAAGGATTCAACGCGGTATCTTCCAGGGTGACAGTCTCAGTCCGCTGTTGTTTTGCTTAGCTCTGAATCCCCTTAGCACTCTGTTAAGAGATTCAGGGCTGGGTTTCCGACTCCGTAGAGGGGGTGAGATTATTTCTCACCTGCTGTACATGGATGACCTCAAATTGTTTGCACCAAAGAAACATGAACTGGTTGAGTTGCTGAAAGTTACTGAAACTTTCAGCAATGCTATTGGTATGGAATTTGGTGTTGACAAATGTGCGGTCATTCATGTAGAGCGGGGTAGAGTTGTAAATTCAGATTGTTTGCAACTCTCTGAGACAATATCCCTCAGCCCCCTCTCTGAAGTTGAAACATACAAATACCTTGGTATGTCGGAGTCTTTGGGTATAGCCGATGAGGACATAAAACAATCGGTGACGGAGCTTTTCTTTGGTCGTCTGACAAAAGTATTAAAAAGTCTTTTGTCAGGTGGCAACAAAGTACGTGCCTTCAACGGTTGGGTTATGCCCTTGTTAATATACACCTTCGGCATACTAAGGTGGACGCAGACTGAACTGGACGCCCTGGACGTGAAGGTCCGAAAACTGTTAACGACGCATCGCATGCATCACCCACGATCATCGGTGATGAGATTGTACATCCCACGGAAGTGTGGGGGTCGTGGCTTTTTAAATGTCAAGAACCTACACAACCGTGAGGTGTGCAATCTCAGGGATTATTTCCTTCATTGTGAAAGTGGGATGCATTGCGACGTTGTAGCAGTTGATAAGGGCCTTACGCCGTTATCCTTGGCAAATGAGAACTGGCGCAAACCATTGGTGGTTACCACCCAGAGCCGCAGGGACATATGGAAGAGCAAGGAGCTACACGGGCGGTTCTACAGGGCTCTTAATGGGTCTGATGTAGACCCGCTCGCGTCGGTGGCCTGGCTACGTTTCGGTGACCTCTTTGGGGAAACCGAAGGTTTTGTCTGTGCAATTATGGATGAAGTTATCAAGACGAATAACTACCGGAAGTATATCCTGAAGGACGGTACGGTCGACATTTGTCGAGCATGCCACCGTCCCGGCGAGTCACTCAGGCATATAGTCTCCGGTTGTTCTCATCTTGCTAACGGCGAGTACTTGCACAGACACAATCAAGTAGCGAGGATTATACACCAGCAACTTGCACTTAAATATGGCCTTGTAAGCTCTGAGGTACCATACTATAAGTATGCACCCGCGCCAGTTCTCGAAAATGGCAATGTCACGCTCTACTGGGACCGATCTATCATCACAGACAGGACTATTGTCGCCAATAGGCCTGACATTGTGTTGATAAATCGGGGGGCGAGCCGTGCAAT
Source organism: Pyralis farinalis (assembly GCA_947507595.1). Taxonomy (NCBI): domain Eukaryota; kingdom Metazoa; phylum Arthropoda; class Insecta; order Lepidoptera; family Pyralidae; genus Pyralis; species Pyralis farinalis. The sequence goes on from OX382270.1 coordinate 20,275,222, forward strand.
TCTCGTTGATGTCACCATTCCCCATGATGAGAACCTCGTGAAAGCCGAGAAAGAAAAACTTTCTAAATACTTGGACTTGGCTCACGAGGTTACCGCCATGTGGCATGTGGACTCAACGATTATTGTTCCGATAGTCGTGTCAGTAAACGGACTTATAGCGAAGAGCCTCGACCGTTATCTTGAGAGACTCTCGCTTGACAGTTGGATCAAGAACCAGATTCAGAAAGCGGTTCTTTTGGACACGGCCCGCATTGTGAGAAAGTTCCTCACTATGGAGCCCTAACCACCGGTAGCTTGGGTCTTCGCTCCGCTACCGGCGAGTGCCCATTTTTTTATATTTTTAAATGTATTTTTTTGCGATATTTTATATTTAAAAATATAAAGATTGTGATGTGATGTAATAATATAATAATAATAATAACCGGCGTGTCTTCGTCGGTCGGAGTGGAAATCCAAGAAGGCCCGCAGGACTCTCAGCTCTGGCTTGCCTTCATTGGCTGTCCAGAGAGGAGTCGATAGAGTATATTGCTCTAGCAAGTGATATGCTCCAGGGGTGGAAGTGTTAAAGGGCATAACGCCGCGAGTAACTTCGGAGAAAGCGCAGCAAACCTCTCAACACCCCTGAGTCACTCACACCGGTGTTGCCCCCGGCCAACTTTCTCTGGCATTTCGGGGGTCCATCTAGTGAGTGGCTAGCCACCGCCTGCCGAAAGTAACATCAGATATGATAGTTATGGCAGGCGTCCGTCCCTCTTCTGCAATAGCCCGGTTCTAATAATACCTCCAAATTTCATTTTAATAGCCCACTTTTTTCCGACATATTTCCAATAGTCCCAATACCTGCCGTGACCTGTTCATTTGTATATTATCCCATTGATATCCCCTGGAGTGGGTCACGGCGGGTGTACAACATTACATAGTCTTTTCGAAGGGGCCTCTACGCGTTGGATCCTTATCCCCGCGCACGCCTATCAAATGACCGGGATTAATACCCGTGAGCAAGAAGATAATAATAATAATAATATTTATTGACAGAAATTTTTACATAAAATATGAAATTGATTTAGTTCCCACACTAGGCTAAGCCTGTCCTGTGGGCAACTTTACAGCTTGATTTGTCGTGAAATAAGGTACTAAAAGTTAAGGCGCTTAAACTACATAATAAAAATTTGTTAATTGTCACTATTATATCCGTATTCTAGTTAGGAGTGTAATAAGCAAACACTAGTGCTACTCAATACAGTTCAATAGCTCTTCTGTATCACTGTACGTCCAGCACAATAATTTAGTTTCCAACGTATTCTTAAACTCTCGAGGACCAAAGAAATGGAGATTATATTTCCTGTTGATTTTATTGTAAATAAAATTTCTTTTCTTGGCTTTCTGAAAGAGAGGAATCTTTTGGCAAACGTTGAATTTACTTTGGGGAGCGGAAGCCTGAAAGTACGTTTTTTAAGTAAATTGGTGTAGTTTGCAGACAATAACACTTCTTTATGGGTAGAAAGAGCAACAGCAAGGAGGTATAGTCTTCGAACGCTAAGGACTTGAGCATCCTGATAGAGGAGAGACGTGGAGAAACGTACAGGTTTTTCTAACATTGTTTTAAGAATTGCTCGCTGGGCTCTTTCAAGTGAGAGCATATGAGTAGAAGCAGCGCCCCCCCAGACCAGAATGCAATACGTCAATATAGACTGACATAGAGTGATGTACACGGTTCTCAGTAAGGTCATGTATTTCATGATGAACCTTTAAACGTTGCTCCGACCCGGATGACCATGCAATTCGCTTTCTTGTCTTCAAAATAACATGACATGGGTTGAAATGAGAATCTCAATGGTTTGCAATCCTCGGCGCAAGTAGTGGGGGACACAAGTATGACACGAGTTGTGTCTGTGGTATCGTAATATTCCAAAGGATACACCGCTTTGGACATGTGATATACATGGTGTGATAGGTTAGCGAATACGACAATTATCAGCAACTTTTTTAACGTTATCTTTATGGTGAAAGGATTTCAGCTATAAAATGGAAATTTCACACTATCACTGGACGGATCTACTACAAATCAACACAGCAATGTTGAACACTGCAACAAAACAGTAGCCTTGACTTAATGCTGTGGTCACGCTATATGCCCTCAGAACAAACCCCTCAACAACGTACAGCCGCGTGTTTGAGAGATTTTGTTGCGTCTGTTCCAAAGTTCTTTTAAATTTAAATTTGTTATTGCCTTCGTTTAGAAATGTGGATTTAATTTGATTAAAAAACTATGTACTTGTATTACTAGTAAAGAAAGAAAAAGAAACAGCTTATTTTTTTGCTATGATAACGACTGGTAGGAATTGCCAAACGTGCAGTAAGTTTTCACAATTTAACGCGTTAATTGTACTGTTATTTATATAAATAAAGAAGAAATAAACATACCAGCGTCGTCAATGTTTCTGAAACTTGAGCAACATATATTAGGATGCTCAAGTTTCATATAGATTTGTTATTGGGAAGAAGTTGCCTATATGACATCATCATGGTTACCTAACCTGCTCCAATACCAATACGTGTTTCTCATTTAGATGGTTTTTCATAGTTTCGAGGGACCCTATTAATGCAAATCACTGAACAAGTCGGAGTTTACAGGTTTCTTTTCGCTATCACTGACTTGCTCATGATCTTTGGGAATTATAATTGACGAGCTCGGTGGCGGAGGTAATAATGTTACTTTAACTCCAACCCTCGTGGGTTCGATTCCCACACAGGTCAAACATTTGTGTGCACGAACATGTCTGTTTGTCTTCGTCTGGGTATATGTAGTTATAAAGGGGCGTAGGGCGTATCAAAGCAGTCTGATTGGGGTAGTACCGCCACCTCACAGAAAACTGCAGCCAAATATTCTGCTTCCTGGTGGGCTGTTGTGTTCCTGCGCGTGAGTGAGGTAGACCACCAGTAGACTACTAACGAGGGGTGGCAACGCGCGAATTTGTGCTTCTTGTGTTGCTAGTTGCTAGCGTTCATACGCTATGGTATACGCTTTATATCAGGTGGGCCGTATGTTTATACGCTTTCCTACGTTATATAAAAACATTACAAAAACAAATTTGTTACTTATATAAAATAAGTAATGAACAAAACTGAATATATACTACGATCCCATGGAGCCCACTAAATACAGGTTTAAGGTTGACATTCATCAGGTGTCAAAACAGGTGACTTGGTACCTGCCTTCGGGTTCACTATTGTGTGCAGGGTTCTCTATAATGATACCCTATTGAATGTCGGGTACCCCACGTGACGTCATACGTGGGGAGCGCCACGAACAATGAGGTAATCCTTACACGTTATAAAAAGCGTTATGCTATTTTTTATGCTCAATCCTCTTAATAGATTACGGAATAATATTAGTCATACAATTTTGAACATTCGGTCAATGTCTGTCACTATGCTAGGGGCTAGTGTCATTGTTTCTTGATATTTTATTGCTGATATATACGATACGGTGATAGGAATTAATTAACAGTTTGCTACTGGACAAATCTATCTAACTAAATACTTACGAATTTTGTTTTTGTAAGCGCTATGAGATGTATACTTTTATTTTCTTAAGGACTGAACACAAAATTATGTGTATGTTCTTTATACGAATTTCATAAATCTCTTCTTCTTCTTAGCGTTTCCCCGTTTCTTAATCAGTTAGGATTAGCAGGGTCCGCTATCTAAGCCCAAGGATTTAGTGAAGATACAATTTTTTACATAGAGGGACTGCCGCCACAGCTTCACAATCCAGGGGGAAACCCAAACCTTTCTTAGGTAAGGTCACTCGTTTTTCGAATTATATTTACTGTACATGTACATGCGGTGTTTTCCTTCACCGTCGAGCTAGTGATCACAAATATGTATACATAGATCCGGAAACACTAATTTAAGTGGTGCATGTCAGGATTTGAACCGGGCACCATTTGGTAAATAGAGCGGTTCTTTACCCACTGGACTAATAACAGCTTATTTCCACACAAATCACCTAAATATGAAAAAGCGTTATCCATATATCCGTATTGTATACATATTGTTATATGATACAGTGGATTTCGGGTATAACGACAATGAAGGGACCACTCTATTTTTGTCGTTATATCCGGAAGTCGTTACAGGCAAAGGTAAAGAGATACTTATTCAAAAGTTTACTAAACCAAGTTGCTACTCAGAATATCACTTTGTAACTGAACCATAAAAGCTCCGAAACGTATACGCTTCCCTACCTACTTAGTTGATATCTATAAACAAAAGGTAAAGGTCTCCACACTTGCTGACCATCTGTGTGCAATGGATGTAAACAAAAGATAAGAAATGTTTGTGAAAGAAAAAAATCTTTGTGTCTTTGGCGGCCGACTCTGGTCGCAATATCTGCATGGGATTTCTAGGAATTTGTTACAAATGATTCATTAAAAACAGTCGCTACACCCGAACTCGGCGTTACATCCAAAGTCGCTATAGCCACATGAATTTTGTACTAAAGTATGCTTTAAATTCAAGGGACTTAGATTTAACGTCGCTATAGGTAAATGGTCGCTACAACCAAGGTCGTAATAAATGATATCCACTGTATATATATTATATATATATATATATATTATATATATATATATATATATATATATATATGTATTTGCCATGAACACATTCATATATGTAGTTATCAATATTTTCTATTAAATCTTTGATTACAATAACTGCAACAAGAGGAAAATATGAACAAGATGTATACCAAAACACTGCGTGCAGTTTTCCTACTAATTAATCGTATATACATACATACTGAAATACTTGTAATGTCTACCTTATTTCCAAGAAATAACAACAGCGACCTAGAATCTTTAGAATGGTGTCAATTAATGACAGTAGCAGTTATGTCAAAACCAGTTTTATACGTAAATAACGAGCATTCAATCGAAAACAATTAATATGAAACATTTTATTGTGTTAGTCATTGTTTTTTTTTAATTTTTTTGGTTCAGTACTTGTTACAGTAAGTAGCTGTAACAAAACGCAAAATTAAATGTCTAGAAATATAACAACGACATTTAAAAATGAATTCACACATCTATACTATTATATAAAGTGGAATCGTTTGTTTGTTTGAACGCGCTGATCTGTGTACTACACGTCCGATTTGAAAAAATCTTTCTTGCGTTTGATTGGCCAACTCTTGAGGATGGTTATAGATAGGCTATTCGACATTACGATACGACACTTAGAAGCCGAGAAAAAAGAAAGAAGGTAAGAAAAAGATGTTCCCGCGGGATACCGCGATACGCGCGAACGTAGTCGCGGTTTGTAGATAGTAATATATATATCTGTAGATCTGCTTGACTGTGATTTGTCAGTTTGTTATCTTTCACAGCTTAGAGCCTAAACAGATCGTTGTTTTTGACATAGAAGTGATTGAGAACTGGGAAAGGAAATAGACTACATTTTTTTCCAATGCCGGTGAAGCTGTGGGCAGAAACAGAAGAAGAAGTACATGAAATATCAATGGCATCTGTTGGAATAACCGGAATAAACAATTACATTCAATCATACTGTTTATAAGATGTAATTTGACATTAGATTCATGAATAAATATAATGTATTTATTAGATTAAGAGTAGACAAGGTATTTTTAAATAGTGATAAGCCTGGTAAACACTTATATGATGAACAGGAAACCAGTGGGTAACAAAGATCAAGTTACATGTAAACTTTGAATTGCAAAAGATAATATTTATGATAATCATGATTGATAAAAATAATTTTGCGTCATAAAATTCTAATATTATATACGAGTATTATCAAAACATTAAATGTTTTCAAGAAATAAGACGTGTCTATCTCACTGTGATCTGCCTCTCTGTATGTGAAAACACATAGTCTATAAAATAATTATATGTGTTTATTTTGTGGTATTCTCTTTCAAACTCAATGTTTTTTTATCATTAATAAAACTAGCAAACAGTTAGAACACGTTTATTGCCTTGCATGTAGTTAATTCATTTCCAGCTTAGCGTCTACACAAAACAATTCTCTCATTGCACAATGTTTGTACTTGTGGAGACAAAGGATGACCGCTAGTTTTTTCCTTTTTTGTTTGTCTCATGTGATGCGTAGTCTACAGTTTCTCTTGTTTCCTGTCGTTCTACATTCGCTACTAACGTCTACCTCGCTACCCATTGTTGGACATTCAGGAATTTTTAGCCGTGTGTTAATGAACCTTGAAATATTCCGTTTACTTCAGTTATAGCAATACGAGGATTCTAAAAGATTATTATTAATAATAATAAATATTGTCGGACAAATTACACAGCGCCATCTAGCCCCAAAGTAAGCGAAGCCTGTGTTATGGGTACTAGACAACTGATAAACATACGTAAATACATTTTTTTTGTAAATACATACTTATTATACATAGAAAATACCCAGACCAAGACAAACAGACATGTTCATGCACACAAATGTTTGTGTTGTGTGGGAATCGAACCCCCGAGCATTGGTGTGAAAGTAGCGTAACAACGCGTTTCACCACTACGCCACCGAGCTCGTCAATTATTGGATGTTACAAAAGCTACAAAAAATAAAATGAATTACTTATATTAAATTAACATGAAACTGAATCAAAATGAGTATATGTAGATACTTTATTTTTACAATGTTAAAGTTATTCTTTTAACTTAGATATCATAAAACAACAATATAGTATCTGTGGTATGATGAATACCTTATTTTGCGATACTAACATTAACATTTGATTTATTTTTGTTTCGATTGTAGAGACATGTTTGGCCCCATGCAAATAACTGGCTTACAGGTTGAGGTAAGGTTCGTATTATTTATGAACCGGATATAGATGGTAGGTTATAATCGTTAACAATCATCTCTAATGTGATATTTAGAGGCAGAGTAGGAAATGTATTAATAATTTCCTGTAAAGATGTTAATAACAGTTATCTTTACATCAGGCTTTAATTGCTAATATATATACTATTTATCAAAGACTAGCTACTGTTTAAAAAAATCGGCTGTGGTACTCAAGGATATGTAACTTTCTATTAACGAAAGATTTTTCCCTATGTATCCGGCATTCCAGATTTTAGTACGACATTCGTACAAAAAAAACTTTATCTCATTATAATATTAGTGTAAATTTACGTCATCGTAATATTATAATTACTGTACTTAATAATAAATTATATACACGGTTTACTGGATTTTTTTGACAAATAACTATATTATCCGTTCTTTTCTCTGGTGTATTATTTATACCGACTTGTTGACCGAGAATGTTGTCATTTTGTATGAAAACAAGCACTACAATATTTTATTGTTTCTTTCTCGCATAATTCAATTACTTTTTGAGTATGTATGTACTACAGACCTAATACTTATCTAACGATGTTGAAGTTTGCTTTATCATAATGACACTAAATCATTGCTTTTACAAACCATATGTTATTTTTTAAGTAAATTTCTATAAGATTATTATAATACATACGTATAACTTAATACAGAATTAAGTGCGTTGTAAGCAATAAACAGTAATTTGTGGCCACAGACCTATATTACAATCAACTCATAAAACAATCCGCAAGAAAATAAGATAAAATTACTATTCTGTTTCTATAGTGACTTCAACCCACAGAACTTATAATATAGAGGAAGTATATGTTTTGTGCTTCAACCGCAAGTCCTGTGCCAAGTATTAGCCCTTCGATTCCAGTCTAATCTAAGTGAAACTTAAAGATGATGATCTTAGAATTGAAATTAGTATCAGCAAATATTACAAAGAACATTGTAATATTGGCTGCACCGACATTGAATTCAATTGCTCTGGCAATAAAATCTATTTTGAGAATTCGATTGTTTATAGCATCTTAAGTGTGTCGGCAGCCGGAGTGATTGCAGACGTCTCATGTTTCAGAAGCGTGGTAGGTGTTAGCTTCAATGATCAACCGCTCTTTGTGCTAAACGACTGTAATTTACCTACTTCATCGTTGTCGGCCAATGACCATTGTACTCGTACTAGGTGTGCTCTGTTTATGTACCGGGTTGCGAAATTAAGTTGGACAATTTAACTTCTTTTGTTTTCTGGTATCTTTTAACTATTCATTCGGCTAATTAATTTATCATTTATTTTTTCTACGTATAATATGTTAATGATTATAAAATTTTATTACTTGTGTTAATTACACGAGTCATAAAGTTGCACTTTATTAATGTTTATTAGTGTAAAAAAGGCGCGGACCTTACAGTGTGATATAATATTATTAAAAGTTCATGGATGAAAACTTACTAAACGTTGTACAAATAATGCTCTAATAAGGAATTATTGCAAAGATCGTGAACTGACAGAATAAAATCGGATTATACATGGCTGTGTCACGTTATAGGCGTGGTTAAGGTTACAGTTTACATTACGCGACATACTTTGCAGATAGTTGATTTAACAAACACGAATGCTTACAGCTGCCGCAAATAGCCATTCGAAATTAAAAACATCAGTGTGACCTGTTTAGTATGTGAGGTAATGTCAACAGCTATGACAATATGCGGCCTTGTAAATAGCAACTGATCCTTAATCTTCGTCATGAACGTAAGCTACGATATGACGTTATTCATTTGGCATTCTCTAAAACTCATGGACATTTGCCTGGGTGGCCATTCTGAATTGGTATTTAAGGGGTGCTTCGATGCAATGTACACGATAATAGGATATGCACTGCTTTTTTGCTCGTTACTTGCTTTGGCACTGGGTGTAACTCGGGGGAGTATCTTTAAAAATACATTATGACTCAAAAATCTCCTTGTACCTTTGGCATGTACTTTATTACCTACAATACGTTACACAACAAATATTGTAAGTCGTTAATAGCAAATGATGATTTAATGTCGATAGTGGCCATGCTAAAAACACATTAAATCTTAAACATCGACAAAACAAAGTATAAAAGTAAAGTATTCAATGTTATGTGTCATTCAAATCCTAATATGTTATAAAAATATGCAAGGCTTTGATTCATCATAAATTCGCTAAATTTCATGCAGTTTAGTATTCTTTAGCACAATGACCATTACAGTTATATAATTTTTAACAAATAATAAGGATAATTTATCGTGTTAAATTTACTCGGTTACATACAACCAAGACGCATTTGAAATTTGCAACTCAGCGTCGTTACTGGTAAACTTGACTTATTCAGAAGTGCTACTTAAGAACGCCTTAATAACAGTGAAGCAAAAGCAGTTGGAATCTATAGCTTTCGTGTCTCCAGAGCACTGAACTGAAGACATTCAGGTGACTCATCAGAGCGTAAAGTTCATTACATATGAATCCTGAGCACAGTATTAATATTATGATACCTATGTTTTAATAGCAGCAAATAGAACATGAAATAAACCGTGCCCAATGCGATTTCATGGTGTAATCCGCGTTATTGTCAGTAAGGTATACCTAGCTAGTTGTCACAATTTGTCACAGGGTTATTATACAATGGGTCATATATTGTGTAAAATATAAGCACTTGCGGCGACCAGCATCAACATTTATGGCATATTGATGGATTAATACAGGTACATACACGATGCATGCCTATATAATATGCTTTGCATTGCCTCTGATTTTTCAGAAGAACAAGCTCCAGAGTTACGTCTAGATAAGTCCAGAAGTAGAAATAAAAATAATTTCTCGATTAACTCGAGATTTTTTAACTTTCAAATGAAATCGTATCATTTCTATTATTAAGTGAATTATCGCTGCAAGTAACCTTGGTGTTTTAATGGACAATCAATAGATTCTTGGATCATTCTGACAAAATTCGCAGTGAAGGTTATAAGCATAACGCGTTGAGGTTTGTTTTGAGAAGCTCAAAATGTTTTAAAAAATATACAACAACTATCTGCTCTAGTACTGTTAAAAAAGGTAATAGGTAAAGTTAATATAATTAGATTGATTTCAAAGAGTAGAAAAAAAATTCCGCAGCTGAGGCCATCGTACCAAATATCCAAAAACGATGACCCTCTATGTAAAGAAAGCAAAACATTTTTCCCTGGAGCTGTTACGGTATTCGGGATTTGCCATCTCTGCAAATATAGATGAATAATTCCTTAGCTTGTCCCATGTTCATTCATGCACATTCATTTGTACATTGAACTATGTCAAAACGCTAAGATGTAGCTTACTATTTGATATATCATACAAATACTATAAACCGACTGCCAAACCCTTCACTGCACAAGTAGGTATATATGAGTAACTAGCTGCTGCCCGCGGCTCAGCCCGCGTGGAGGCAAATAACGTAGCCTATATGTTAATCCAGATCATAATCTATCTACGTGCCAAATTTCATTCAAATCCGTTCAGCCGTTTAAGCGTGAAAGAGCAACAAACATCCATACATACAAACTTTCGCATTTATAATATTAGTAGGATTTTGTGTGTATTATTAATTTTATTGTCACAAAATGTAGTTTTCATGTTTTTGTTATGTGTGCAAATAATGAACTAGGTAAATAAAAAATAATCCCGTATTATATGTATGGGTCAATCGTCAATTTTACTGTTTGCTCGTTCGTACTGACGTATTATTTGTACCGATCAAGGGCTAATTTTACTGTAAGCTCGTACGTATTCACGTATTATTTGTATGGGTCAAGTGCCAATTTTACTGTTCGTTCGTACGTATTCACGTTTTATTTGCGTGGGCTAGAGCCAACTCGTTGCTCATAGGCATGTTAACGTATTATTTGTATCGACTAGTGCCCATTGTATTCTTTACCCGTAACTAGTTATGTACGTGCTAACGTATTATTTCTATGGACAAGAGCCAATGTACTGTTTGCTCGTACGTACTCACAAATTAGTTGTGTGGGCAAGAGCCAATTTTACTGTTTGCTTGTACGTATTTACGTATCATTTGTGTGAGAATAAGGTAATTTTAGTTGCTTCTTTAAATATTAGTGAAGACGCTCTCACAAGTGGCGTTTACAGTAATTAATCTATTAACAAACTGGTCTTGTGATACAAATTTCAAACTGAATTGCAACAATGAATCGATCCAGGAAGGTGTTGCATTCGTTTTGGATTGTATTGCTATTTACTGCTAAACACTGATGTAATGATCTCTTTTTTCGAAATTTGTGTTGCTTAACAAGTTTTTTGTTGCTTTATATTCCGAGTAACAGGAAAGAATGTTATAGAGAATGTAAACATGTAACCTGTTGGTGTACCTAAATAAAGCAATAAATAAATTCTCCAGTTTGTAAATAATTTATAATTTAAATACAAATCAATTTTTAAATAAATTCAATAATTTATAATAGGGTTTTTAATTCGAATCATTATAATAACATAATCATTATAGCTCATAATTATTTCCGTGCAAGGACGATTTCTCCACGATCAAATTATCACAGGCCCACGTTGTTCATACCAGACCGCTCCATGTGTGTAAATTAGATAATGTAATAAATCAACACGTAATGTTTCTGATTTCACACTCTTAAAACATTTCGAAATACGTCTTAGAAATATCTATACATATAAAGCAGTGCCCCGACAAATAACATTCTGCCTAAACCACTGCTCTTAAGAGAATAGGAGCAGAAAATTTCAAGCGTAGCCTAAGCAGGACCACGGATTTTTCTCGGGAAGGTGTTCAAAGTTGCGTCAATCCTCTACCTACACCGAATAAATTTTCAAACACTAGATCATTTAGTTCTGAAGACCATTGGCCTTTATTATTTTGTCCGAGCTTTTCAGATTTAGTACCACCTAATGTGGATACATATATTTCATAACACCTTATAAGGGTAGAGGCCGGGTCTCAGTGCCTCCTACGCTATATGAATGACCATATTCGTCATCATGGGCGGCTTGTGTGATACCAGCGGCGAATCGGCTACCTTTGTTAGATATAACTTGATGACTGTTTCATTGACCGTGGGCGGCCGATTCACCTTCGATGTTAAGATTAACTTGGCGAATGTAGGTGGTGCCCACTTATCCAGTGCTTAGGAAGTGTCGTTATGATATACTTTGATTTCGTAATGATAGTCTTAACATCCGCGTGGGATGTTGTTATGATTGCCTATTCTTTAATGTTTTACTAGTTATTTCATAACCTAATTGCTCAATTGTGTTGTCAGACTAAATTGTTTCTAATAATTTAATAATATAAGATACTTTTTATATTTACTTGACTACAGTATTGCTGTGAAGGATTATGTATTGTGTTCAAATGGCACATGACTATAAATTTGATATGATATGGACTGGCGTTCAGCTGGGCCGTTGTGATGATGAAGCATGAAATACCATTGCATATTAGGAATACGAGAATCGATATGCGGATTTTTGTAGTGGAAAATGGTCAAAATTAGCGCTTACAATGGTACAGCTGATATATGAAAACGGCACTTGTCACATAAAACGTGAAAGGAAACCGTTTGAACTGTTGAAAAGGGTGAAGTGGAAGTTAACGATCGAAAAATAAAAGTAGAATAAAAGAAGATGAAAAGAAAGAGTGTAAGATGATACAAAGTGAAAGGTGGATAACATGGTAACAACTAGCCCAGATAAGTAAACTGGGACCAAGACAAATGATGATACTCATCAATTCCATATAACAAAATAGTGGCTGAGATTTTTTATCCTTTTAAGTCAAGGTTAAAAAAGACCACTTTCAGGATTTCAATGTAGTGATTGTTAGTTCTTTTGTGACGAATGATTATACATAAGTACTAAGCCGCGTGCCCACTCGAAAGGTCTAGTCACAATACGATATTGTATTGTTTTTAGTCAAAATTGTTACAATTTATCTGTTGATTATTATTTTTAATCATTATTCATTATTGTTATATATAAACAATAATATTTATTTTGAGAAATTTTATACTAATGTCTTTTTACTTATTAAATGTTTAAATAATATTGTAGTAGTATTGGAAACTAGTCAATTCTGTATTCATACATTCCCAAAGGGGTGTATATCGATTCTTAAGGGTCTTATATTCGAGACGATATTGACCTTGGAGAAACCCTGTCCATACTTTTTTATTGATTTGCTCTATGTTGATCACCCTGTAGAGTAGATCATTCTGATAAAATAAATAAATATTTTCAGACAAATGGCAAAGCTGCATCTAGCCCCATATTAAGCAAAGCTTGTGCTATGGGATACTTGAATACCGTTTTTTGTAAATGTATATACTTCTGATAGATATAAAACACCTAGACCAAGATGAACACATATGTTCATGCACAATATTTAGTTTGTGTGGGATTCGATCCCACCTTTGATATTAAAGTAGACATTGCTAACCCTCGACCACCGGGCTCGTCAAATGATTGAATGTTGATAATAATGAACATCCATTTATTACCTAAACGTCTTTACTAGATAAGCTTGTTAGTTCATGAATAACTAATGTATGGCATTATATCCGTAACCCGTAATTTAGGTATCGCTGCAAACACCGCGGCCGCGCGGTTTGTTTCATCTTGACCTCTTAAATAACCGAATACGTAATGTATACGCCTGCGAACAAACTGAAGTGGTACTAAGCCTCAGTTATTTTAATTATGGTTTCTTTAAGTACCTACGTACTCGAGATTTATGGTACTACGTACTTATGTACCCCTAAATAGAGGTACCGAATGGTCATAGCTATTTATATTTTAGGAATATTTACGACTAAATAAGTATGAATAAAGGTGACAAGTGTGTGTCGGTAACATTTTGAGTTCAGTAGGTCGATTCTACTAAAAAACTGCAACTGCACTGCAGCGCGGCGTGTGTTGAAATGCATACATTTTGACACAGTCAACTGGTTTTTTGGTTTGTGGCTGTTGCCGACGCCAAGCGTCCGGACGCCAACCGGCTCTGTAAATATTGCTGTATATATTATTTAAGAAAACTGTAGCTGTAGGTATTAACTGAAGGAACAGGAACAATATTATCCTTAGAAAAGTTACCAGTGCTTATATCCAAAGTTACTTCATGTGGTCAAGTTAGGATTTATATAACCGAAGTCTTTGCATTAAATTGAATTACTCCTCATTCTATTCAGCACACCAAGTTTCCTAAAGATCAGTTGGAAATTCTCTTCTGAAAATGTCGACACCAAGAATCCCAATGTTCTTGGCGACGAGGTGTACTGGAATGGAGGAAAAATGCATAGATTTTAGGTCTTGATGGAGATGAATTGAACCCAGGTAATTCGTCCTCTTTCGCAAAATATAGTATTTTTTTTATACAACGTCGGGAGGCATACAAGCATACGGCCAACCTGATGTAAAGCAGTTACCGTAGCCTATTAACACTTGTAATATATTAAGTATCACTCGTGCGATGCCTCCTCTGCTGCTTACACAGCAACTCCTTAGGAGCTTACTGGTGACCTCACTCACACGCAGGAACACAACAACCCTCTAGGGAGCCGTTATTTGGCTGCAGTTTTCTGTGAGGTGGAGGTACTTCCCCAGACGGGCTGCTTTGATGCGCCCTACTTCTCTTTGAACATCCAGACCAAGACAAACAGACATGTTCATGCACACAAATGTTTTGCACACAATTGCCTTGTGTGGGAATCGAATCCACGAGCGTTGGTGTCAAAGTCGCGTCATTCACGGCTGAGCCACCGAGCTCGTCAATGTCAGCATACGGATAGATGACACATTCTCAAAATATTTGAGGATAAAAATCACCATAACACTGGAGTGAGTCATTGAAGATGTAGCAATTAATTGAATATCTATTACTTCACGCCAAATCTCTTACGGGGTAGGCAGACAGCACCGAGCGGCACGTGACTCGATCCGTACATATCTACAAGTATTATATTATTAAAGGAATATGTGCATTATATTATTTAAAAAAATACACGAGAACTGTTATATGTAGTTGTTATATATATCAAAATAACAGTTTGCATGTTTTGGGAAGTACCTAATGTAAAGTGGTTATCGAAGCCCGTGAAAGTTTGCAATATAGGAAGTATTGTTCACGCGTTGTCACAATTGCTAACACAACAGCTCCTTGCTTGCTTGCTTGCTTCATACTGATAACTTGATTCACTCGCAGGAACAGCAACCCTCCCGGGAGTTGTTTTCGTCTGCAGTTTTCTGTGCGGTGGTAGTGCTTCTCCAGTCGGGGGCTACTTTGACGCACCCTACCTCTCTTCAAACATCCAGTCTATGACAGACATTTTTATGCACAGAAATGTTTGTCATGTTTGGGAATCGAACCCAAGTGTTGGTGATAAAGTAACATTAACTAACCACTCAACCTCCGGGCTCGTCAAAATGTGGATTAAATTTTTATTTTCTAACAAATAGTTATATTTGTAGCAAGATAGTACCTACAACTATTAAACAGTATAGCCTAGTGGATAAAAAACCGGTTTATTGGTCCCCATTTCGAATCCATAATAAATTCGTATTTTCGGTTATTTTATATATTTTATTTTATATATTTATAATTGATTTATATTTTTCCACTTGCTCGGCGGTGAAGGAAATCATCGTGAGGCAATCCACACGTCCAAGAAACTATATTTGGAAAGACGTGTGTTCTAACCCAAGATAGAGCTGGTTTTCCGTCTGGGTTGTGGAGATCTGACGGCAGTCGCTCTGTGTAAAAATCAGTGCCTTCGCCAAATACTTAAGCTTAGGTAGCGGGCCCCGCTAATCTTCATTGATTAGGAAACGGGGTAAGGCTAAGAAGAAGTTTAGGTACCTACAGCTAGGAACATGTGAAAACAGCCTTTACTAATTACCTAATTCCAAAATCGCAGTGAAACGCCAAGTAACTCGAGCTAGCGTCGGTGATTAGTTTGTCCCCTCCCCCCCATTGCCACTGCCGTGATTGTTAGTTAACAAACATAAAGTCAATTCTCATCTCACTGTGATATTTGTAACTAAAGACATAACATAAGAATAATGACAATAATTTAAAGATGGACTGAGTAAAAAAATTATCGAAGACGGTGGCGCAGTAGTGAAACGCGCTTGATTCGGGTTTGTTTCCCACACAGGGCAAACATTTGCGTTCTTGAAAATGTTATCGTGTCTTGGTCTGGGTGTTCTTAAGAGAGGTAGGGTGCATCAAAGGAGAAGTACCATCATCTCACAGAAAACCGTAGCCAAATGACAACTCTCTTGAAGGTTGTTATTCGAATCCTGGCGGCGGCGTATATCATCTTTTACGGGACAGGCCCACCACTCATACCCACCACTGTGTCTCCTGTGTAGCCAGAATTAACAGCGGCGACCACAAAAAAGGCAATGAACAGTGAAGTCCATTGCCGTCCCGGGGGTTAAACTACAGCTGCCTTGGAACTCACAAACGAATTTAATCAGAAGAAATTTGTAGGAGTAGGAAGTTTTAGAATTGACTTCCCCTCTTGGCAAAGTGAGAGACAGCAATATGACAAATAAGGCATTTAAAACCTCAAAGAGATGGCTAGTCAAGTGAAGCTCAACTGCCGTGCACCACGGATAATCAAATATCTAACAGTATTGGGACCTAACCTGTGAGTTGTTACCTAACACATCGATTCCAATAATATAGATTGCAGAACCGCCTAAACGCCTGGTAGTTCTCTCTTGTTGCCACCAAATCAGAATAGTATACTACCCCGGATGTGACACGCAAGGAATTTAACATATCGTCCCGCTCCCGTTGCCAGAGATCGCACTCCCAGAGAACAGGATGTGCTGTTTGCTCGAATTCATGATTTGTCGTAGAACACTCACATAAAGGCGATGACACAAGTCTAAATGAAAAGAGCTTTGCCCTAAAGTTTCCATGCCCTGTTAAAAATTGCGCAACAGGATGATCGACTTATTTATCACTTGCTTGGCGGTGAAGGAAAATCATCTTGAGGAAACCCGCACGTCCAGCCATGCAATTCTGTAAGAGCAAACATCCATACATCCTCGGAAACATCGGCTGTTACAGCCTTGAACACAAAATTGCAATTCTTTGGTGTCGCTTTTCATGGTTGTGCGACACTAGCGCCGCAAGGCTGCGTTTGGAATTGGAATTCTACAAGGCAAACAGCCTCGCGTACGCTTACAGCCTTATAGAATACCAAATAAAAAGCCGTGATCGAGGTAGACGATGTCAAAGCTGTGACATCTGTGATCACAGCGACGCACACAGCCATTACGAGTCGCTTAGAGAATTGCATGGCAGGAAATTATATTTCGAAAGACATGTATGTATGTATATCTTCACGCCAGGTCCCTTGAGGGGTAGGCAGAGAGAACCGAGCGCCATAAGATGCGGTCCTTACACACTTCACTCGCTTCTTTTACATTCATACCTCTTTTCATGCACGATCGCCGGCTCCTGAGGCTCCTGACATCACCTTCTGATAAAACACGACCAATTTGGTCACGGTAGGTTAGTGTTGGTCTTCCTTGGCTTCTACATCCTTCCACTTTCGCATTGTATATCGAAAGACATGTAATATACGTAAGATCTAGTTTTCCCTCTGGGTTATGGAGATTTGACGGCAGTCGCTCCAAAAATCAGTATCTTCGCCAAACCCTTATGCTTAAGTAGCGGACCCCGCCAATCCTAATGAATTAGGAAACGGGATTACGCTAAGAAGAAGAAAGAGTAAACAAGAGCATGGAAACACGTTTTTTAGTTGATCGAGTGCCTACTCAATCGCATTGCATACAAACACCATCCAAATATCACAGTAACATGAGACTTTAAAACAAATACCTACCTATTTGACATTTTTGTTCGTTACACAACGTTCGGATGGGAGACAAGCTAACCTTTCATTGAGATTCGACTGCGAATTTAAGCGATTTCATATCTACGTATTTAATTAAGTAGTTTTTCCCGTGCTCCTAGTTGTACTTTTTTCCTATTAAACTGTTACTCACGCACCTATTCGTCCGCCGGGGAAGTCCCGTCTTCGTGGAACAGACTGCTAATACACTGGTATTGATTCGGTGCCAGAAAGGGCGATAGATCAAGCCTATCATACGACTTGGGCTAACGTTCCTGTAAGATCACGAACTGATCTGATTGTTAATACCGCTACCTCCCTTCTTTCCAAGGTAGTGGTAATTCAAAATATCATGAACAGATCTGTAATTGTTAATACCACTACCTCCCTTCTCTTTAAGGTGGGATATAATCATGTCAGTCCTGGCCTGGCATACCTGAAATCACGAATTAATCTACGATCGTTAATAGGATTTTATCGGTGTCGCTCGACGGGCGATCTGCCAGTGCAGTGGTTTCCAACCAGTTATATCAGCGAAGACCAGCAGTCGGGTTTTTTTTGTTTATCGGCGGCAGCATACAAGCATACGGCTCACTTCATGTAAAGCGGTTATCGTAGCTTATTACCGCTTGCAATACATTAAGTTATCACTCGCGCGATGACAACTCCGCTGTTAACACAGCAACTCCTAGGAGCTTACTGGTGACCTCACTCACACGCAGGAATACAATAACTCTCTAGGGAGGAGTTATTTGGCTGCTTCGATGCGCCCTACCTCGCTTAATTGCTAAAATATGGTCCGTGATAGATTTAATATGTCAAAATTATTCGTTTTAACATCTTATTATGGTAAACAATTAACCGCTGTGTTAGTATTATCAAAGACAAGTCCAGCCATGCAATTCTCTAAGCGACTCGTAATGGCTGTGTGCGTCGCTGTGATCACAGATGTCACAGCTTTGACATCGTCTACTGCGATCACGGCTAAATTATTTGGTATTCTATAAGTTTGTAAGCGTACGCGAGGCTGTTTGCCTTGTAGAATTCCAATTCCAAACGCAGCCTTGCGGCGCTAGTGTCGCACAACCATGAAAAGCGACACCAAAGAATTGCAATTTTGTGTTCAAGGCTGTAACAGCCGATGTTTCCGAGGATGTAAGGACGTTTGCTCTTACAGAATTGCATGGCAGGAAACGATTGAAAGTGTTGGTATATGAGTAGTTTGATGAATAATATTAACAAGCCAGCATATTACAGAACTTGTACAAAAGTCAGAGTAACATTGATGCAAACAAAATTTGCTTTCCTTTTCCTTCCACATATCGTGATTACAATAGCAATGTTACTATTAAGTTCTTTTTTGTAACGACAGATTGTTAAATGAAGCTTGTTTTTAATTATGAACAATTTTTCTTATCTTGGGATTCTTCCTAACAGCAAAGAAATTGAAGTGGTTCCTGTAAAAAGGTTGGAAACCGCCATTCTGGTATATTTTACACTGGTTCGAATTTGGCGGCATATCGTCCTAGCAGCTAGATGACAAATTAACATGTACGATTGCATATACAATAATGCTGTGGCAGCTCGCAAGTCTCCAGCACCAGGAACAGCAACTGGTGTGTCACAGTTGCATAAGAATGACATGTTGTCAATTGACGGCATTAATTGTTATGCGGATTACAGCACTGGGGATTTATCATACGTGCATTGCTAAGATCCTTCACCACCTTGAAGAAAGCCGCAATGAACTTGTGCCTAAAATTTAGGGTATTGTAACTGTACTTACTGTTCATCTCGGGGTGGTTGAACTTGGTACAATTCAATTTCATCAAAACGCAAGTTTGCTAGTTCACCGCAAATAAAACCCAATTTGCTGTAGTTTCTCAATCTTCAAACACCTGCGCCTTACTTTCCACCTACATTTTGACTTGGATTTATGAGCATAGGGATTCTAGAAGTCGAGATATAGGGACGTATCGCTTTTGCCATACGAAGTCACTTTTATAAATACCTAAATAGGGACGATGCGGATC
Source organism: Pyralis farinalis (assembly GCA_947507595.1). Taxonomy (NCBI): domain Eukaryota; kingdom Metazoa; phylum Arthropoda; class Insecta; order Lepidoptera; family Pyralidae; genus Pyralis; species Pyralis farinalis. The sequence goes on from OX382270.1 coordinate 20,295,024, forward strand.
ACACAAACATAGTATCTGTCCTAACATTTATGTATACCATTTGCCCTGGGATATAGTAGACTGGCATACAGAGATGACAGATTCCTACACAAGACCAATAATTGTTCCGGTCCGGAACACTAAAATTAATGATCACACATCACCTGTCACTACCGTGATAATTAATTATTACTACTTCATATTTTTGAGCACGTACAATTGCTTGACATCATACCCACTCGCTTAAGTTACGTGCCGGAACATAGACTTACCTAATATACCTTACAGTTAGGACCGGGAAATCTTTTGTTACATGTATTCGATTCTATACTAAATTGTACTGTTCTTGATCAAAAATATCTTGAAGGCTCATCAAAAATACTATTTCAAAAAGACTCATTATGGAGCCAATGAATATGTAACCGACAAATATGTGTGAAAATGATTCAACGTCCTACCCTTATCAACCCTAAATCTTGACTACCTCTAAGCATCATTGTTACTGACATGTGGCTTACGTTGGCAATTTTCTTTGCGATTTCTCCTTCGTCAATGATCATTTCTGAAACTCTAGTAGATAAAAAATAATGAAATAATATAAGGATATTAGAAATAAATCTTTATTTATAAAATGTTATAGGTATATATATCTCTATAGAGTCCAAAGTCCAGTGAATTATTATCGTTTGTATTCTTATTATCGTATTTATATTTTCATAAGTATGTACTACATCTAAATTGAAAAAAGCGTAGGGCATGCCTAATGATAATTAGTTATCGCAACACGTCTTGCTTTGTATATTTAATAATCAATGTTTTTCGTTATTATGATAAACGAGGTCCCATAAAAAATGGTACTGTATTTAATCATCAAATCATCTTAATGGTACCATATTACTGTATGTATTACTTATAATCGAGTTTACAATCAATTGCCATGTTCTGAGATGGTACAGCAATTAGTAGATTAGGGTCGGCTTGTGTGTAAATATAGGTGACTTAAGATTCAATTAAACTTAGCAAGAAGTTATTCAGAAAAGCATTTGTGTTTTATTGTGTCTAATCGATTTATCGGTTACATATTTCCACTTATAGATGTTACACACGTAGAGAAGAATCGTACATTACGTATTTTGAACACTAATTTAGTACACAAAAACAATTTTAATTATAAAAAAGGTATTAATTAATAAAACTCTTCAAAAAAAATCTACTCCTTTCTAAATTTCTCCAGAAGTTACTTACTTTTGTCGGAAATCTAATACTTTTTATTGAAAGCTCGACTTACTCATTACTCATACTATCTCCTCACAATATGTATAGATGTCTTAAATGAACAGATAAACAACTTGAACTTGTTTTTCAAGCGAAAGCAACGTGCCTGCTACTGTCTGTATGTTCACATTTATTATTCGCCCATCATTACTTAATCAATGTTTAGTTATCAAATTCTTGTTTGCGGTTACATCGATGTCTGTACAGATTATTGCTACGTCATTCATTTCCACGTAAAATGTATTATGTTAAAACGGAATTGACTGTATCCGTATATATATTATTATTGCTCCCCGTGACTTGTTGTATCAACATGAAATGTTCAAGAAATGTAAATAAATATATATATTCGTGATGGTAGATTATTGTAAGAAATTCCTTTTGTTTAAATGTTTGCTAATAAACTCGTTGATTACATAACTCCTTTTAGTAATTTTTCTTTTGCGTTTAAATATGTAATTAACTAATATATTGCACAATAACCTTCTTGATTAACTATTATTTGAAAATAATATAGTATATTTTAATGTATAAACTAAACACGATATGGATTCCATACGCGATGGGTCTCTATAATTTGTATATTGGCAAATCCTTCGTCTTCTTCGATAAAATAAAATCATTATTGTAAGTAATTTCTTAAGATTTCAATTTCAATATACTCGTAGCACATTACTTCAGTTTGCTTTTGAATTTTTTTTAAATTTCGTTTTTTGTAAACTTTGACCCACTTCATCTTCAAAGTTTGTAAAGCTAATAATGTGTGAATAATGAAATTAATAGTTGATATAGATTATGTAGATATGTGTTACAAAAAGGTAGACTGATGCATGATGATGATTGGAGCATCTACAAAAACTGTGTTATTTAGAAAACTAGCATAGTTTTTATGATGTTGTCCAAATAACCGCATAATTAACAAAAATTTAGTTATGCGGTTGGAGAAGAGTACGGCGTGAAGTTTGAGCTAGCGACGTATCAAAAGGTAGACACGTTATACACCAATATTAATGTATTTTAAAATTGCGCAAGTAGTACTATATTTATTATCCCACTTTGCTCTAACAAAGAGACAAATTACAGGGCATACCTGTCGTTAGAAAGAGATGTATAAACATCTTAAAGATTTACGCTTTGTAGCAAAGTACGTATAGCAGCGACGCGAGAGCGCGGCCAACTGAATGCGAGTTGGGCAATTACCTTACTTTCGTTCGTGCCATTCTAGAGCGTGTACGACGTATCTATAACTATAAAAACATCTTAGGTTTGAGCCTACTTTAAGTCAGGGTTTCGGTTAGGTATTGTAACTTACATTAGAGTCAGATTTGTATAAACTTGAACAAAAATCGTACCCTTATTTCTAACTAGCACGGTGTCATAAACCAATTTAGTTATGAGGTGCAAGTAACGTATGGAACCCTCGTCCGCGAGTGCGACTCGCTCTTGGTCGGCTTCATTTTTCTTGGCGTCGCACTGTGTCAAACAGAACAGTATTACACATAGAATTTACCCATGACGCTCTAAATTCTTGTGTTACGTAGATTTATTTAACTGTGCATACACAGAGTATGACTAAAGAACATTGTTTCGCAGTAGTGTTAGTGAGGCTTTATGGGCTCGTAATACATCAGAATAATAGTATTTTGGAATACTAAAACGAAACTTGTGAGCTATATTCCAATACAGTTTGTTTATAGAATGTCTAACGTAACATGTATTATGTCTCTGTGAAATCGCTGTTTAAATATATCGAGTCATATGATAGGCATGTCCGGGGATATTCATCCATTAAGTAGAAGCATCATCTATTCATGAGCAGGTCTCGATAGGTATTGGAACCATTGCGAAATGTGTTGGAAATTAAATCGATTTTGATATGAGGTCTGCATTATAGGTTATTACAGCATAGGGACGGATGTCTGCCGTAAGTCGCACTTTTGGTCGCTACTTCTGGCAGGCGGTGGCTCGTCACTCACTGGACGGATCCCCGAAATGCCAGAAAATATTGGCCGGGGTAACAGCGACTTGAGTGACTTGACTCAGAGGTGTCGAGAGTTGTGCCCCGCTTTCTCCGAAGGTACTAGCGGTCAGAGTTGCCCGAGCTATACTCGGGGAGCGAGATGAAGTTACGTGAATGCAGGAGTGTGGACGGCGTCCTCGCCTCCTTTTGTATTTTTTGCTCATTAACTTGATATCGATTATTTGGCACAATCGAGTTAAAGTACGCCAGGCATAGGGTAAGCAGTTTAAATGGATAGAGCTCTTGCAACCTCCATTCCCATGCTCTAAAATAGCTTACGTGATAACTCTCTAAAAAGTGCCTATTAAATACGCATGGAGTACTGTTTGAAGTATTTAAATCGGTTAGCTACCTCGGAGATGTAAATGAACATACATAAAAAAGGAAATATACGCGACGAACATAACCTTCATAACCTTTTTTGAAGTCGGTTACTAACTGAAGTCATAGCGCCGCGAAAAACCCAAATATATTTTGATTCTCCGCACTGACTGATCACCAATTTTATAAAAACTCAATGATTGACATGAAATCGAGGGACCTTTGAACTTTTTAGTAGTGGACAATGGGTCTAAGCAATTAGTTGGCGTTAAGCCACCGTGGGTGGTCCATGTTACTTTGCCCTATAATAATCAATAAAATGAGTCTATAGTACTCATATCAGGTGAGATGACGTCTTGAAGTCTGATGGCCGAGGCGCTATAGACCGCGTATACAATGAGATAGATGGTCATATTTAACATAACGTATTTGAAATAAAAAAATGCTTCGTTGCAAACATTATTTTCTCTTAGACTTACTTTTAGTTTCTCATACTAGCAAAGTATGAGTAACTATGTCTAAGCCTATAATAAAAACGAAAAAGCTGTATAAGTTTAATGAGATACTAGCGCCCTTTAAACTCGTCCAGTTTATCTTTAGTTTCAAAATCAAAATAGCAATTGCTATATATCAGCACTGCTACGTTATAGATTTCATTTACTAAAGTATATATCAAATAATAATATTTTAATTTACCTTGCCCAAGGCCCCTAAATTTCTGTGGACCCCTAAATTTCTTTCTACCGCTCTTTTTAAGTTGCCATCGCCCAGAAGTTAGCTTTATCACCAACTTTGAGAAAGGCAGTCCTAGACTCTTATACGGAACTCAGAGATTTTTATTCTTAATTGTTATTTAGCGTCTGACGACATTTCTAAAAGGGTATCAATATTTTAGTGGAACCATATACATATATTAGACAGAAATTATTTGCTGTAAGTTTATTTTAAACATATGCAACTACTTATTACTTATTTATTTTGCCACCATTTAATAACTTAAAAGGTGTCTTTGATTGATGGACAAAACTGAATTAGTTATTGACTGACCTGTAACCAATATTAAATGTGTACTCATAAATAAATTACTCATGGATTTGATTAATCGTAAAATTATTACAATAAAACTGACGTAATATGATTACGGGAATTAATTATTAATTACTTCATTCGGTTCTCCTTAAGTGATGACATCTCAATCTAGAGAAGTAGGTACGTTTAGTTACTGTTTAGGGCTATGAATATGAATTGTCTATTCTAATAAAATATATTGAGTACCTAGCAGCAGTGCACTGCACTGCATAGCAGCTGTGCAGGGCAAAACGGTGCACTATTAAAATTTATAATTTAGCATTTAACGAATCGCACGCGGTCCGTATCATCCATTGACCGACCAAATTATTTCATAGAAGTGTCCGCTTGAGTTATATTAACGATTGGGAAAATCGCCAATTTTCTTCACCCTTGTAAGTGCCAGAATAAATAACTCATTTATCTAACAGTTCATGTTTAGTTAAATAGATGCACACTCTGAAAAGGACCCACATATTTTATACTCGAGTTGTTCGAAATGATGCCGACAGCTACTTTTTACAACCGCACCGCTCGCCGACGGCGGGGAGTTCATCCTCACACGCTGGAACCGCAATGGCCGCGTACTGTGCGGTTCCAGAGAAATTTTCTTCCGAGAACTCTCAAGCTGTGGAATGAGCTCCCAGCCGAGGTTTTTCCAAGGAACTACAGCATGGAGTTCTTCAAGAAATACGTGAAGAGGTTCTTAGAGGGTCGGCAACGCATGAGTGACACCCCTGGTGTTGCAAATGTCCATAGGCTACGGTGACTGTTTACCATCAGGCAGGCCGTATGCCTGATCGCCACCTTAGTGGTATAAAAAAAAATACTCCTTCTATATTAAACAAAAGTATATACGTTTAGTACCACAGTTATTTACGAAACAAGTTGCCAGAAACTATCAAAACACTTTTTAAATGAAAATCCTCAGCTCACTTATCTTAGTCAGATATGCACATCTCGATTAAGAAAACCTATTAAAATATATGTTTAAAAACTGACTTGCCTAACTTCACTAAACTTATATTGAAATAAATGCAAGGAAATTAGATCAAATTGCTCGGATGCTAGGGGCTTCACAAGAAAAACAGATTTTACTTAATTACATAGATTTAAAACATATAAGTTACTGTCTTGGTCTAATACAAATTTGGTCAAGTCACAACTATCTGTTTGTATGACGCCAATCTGTCCTAATTAATGGTACAGAGTAACGTAATAATTTTTATTGGATAAGAATTATCCAATTATTATTTTTTTAATTATCATTGCTTATCTCCAAATTTTAACAACTATTTATACATGGTTTGTTTTTTATAAACAATAACTTCACATTTCCGATACATTTATACTTAACGTACCTAACGTAATCAGCGATTAGTTAGTAATATCTGCATAGTTCTTGATGTTTTCTGTATTCATTAGAATATATTCTGCGTTTTCTTTCGTAGCACCACTACAGTTTTCATTTGTGATGTGTCGAAACGATATGTCACCACCACCAAGAATGTCCGTCGCAAACAAAGAGATTAACGGTGGTATCTCTTTAGCTTCGCTCATTATTCCACTGTTATCGTGTACGACAACATCGAATGCTGTGCCAAGAGACTCAGACGCATTAGCTTGTTCCAAAGAGATATAGCTACTATTTCAGACTGATGCCAATACTTTACATGTGATCACTGTCTCGCTGTCACTTATTGATACATCTTTATTCACTGTGCCTTGCTTTGAATTTCGCATTGAGTTGAACATTTAGTCACGTATATTTAGCTCTTATTATGTTGAACGAACAACGATTTCTTTACATATAGCTATCGATAAAGACAAATTATCAAGCCTTATTAAGAAAGTTGCGTAGTTATTTCTCGTGCCACTAGTATACCTAAATGGTAGTTTGATTGCAATCGTTTTCTTCTTTTTGTCAAGTCATTAAAAATAGCATTTTAAGTTACAAATTCAGTGCATAGTTTGAATTTTCGCTTTAATATTATATTTTCGACTATTAAAATTAGATTTGAATGAAAATCAAGACATAATAATTTATTTTATTTATAGAAAAATTTCGTAAAAGCCAAATTTTTTTCTGTCGATTGCATCTGGTTTTTTTATACCGTGAAGGTAGACCTAATGAGAGTTTCTGTAGCCTATGGACATTAATAATATTGGGATTATCATTCTTGTGTTATCGACCTTTTAAAAACCTCTTCACGCTGTTGTTGGAGACTCTCATGAGTCAGTTGGGAATGTCTTAGCAGGGAGTTGACTCCACAACCTAACGGTTTCATCTGTTAAATAGGAAAATTTAATTAGCACGACGGTAAAGTATGTGAGTATATGACTGTTTTTTGTATGTAGATCTTACGCGATAAGTATGTTCGGTAATTGTGAACCAATTTGGATTTTTTTTCACTAGAAGGCTCATAACCCCTGCGGCCCCTGCCTATTCTCATAGAAATTTGGTCAAAATACGAATTTTCTGAAAATAGATATAACGATTGGTTGGTAATTAGGAAATATTCTGTTTCTTGCAATTTGATCCAACCTGCTTTGCGTGCTTCCGCCACCAATTAGTTCATGCGGCCTAGCGCTGATCAGGTATAGCTAATCTATTAACTATTCTGTTTCTATTGCGAAGTTCTTAGTATTCCATTGGTACTATATAAGTTTGGTCAAGTTATGGTTTTAATGAAGTCTGATTTCACTGCTTACAAACTTTTATACATATATATTTTAATGAAGTGCTAACGTACTTATATATAATGCGAGTAAGCTCTTTGTATTTCTTTTCATTATCATCTTCACCATCTCTGTCTGTCATCTCACCGTCTGTATATACCATATATACCACTGATGGATGGAGGTCTTTTTTTAATACATTACAGCATATGCAGTCCTCCGTTTTACACTTGCAGCCACTTTCGGGCGTGTGACATCACCGGTCCATCTAGGGGTGGCCCCCCCAAAGCTTTATCCACCCATATACGTCCTTCGATCTAGAAGTTTTTTCCCCCAATCTGCTATCACTAACTCGGCATATATAGCCGACCCACTGCGTGTCGGTTAGCTGCTTTGAAGACGATCTCTGGTACACTGGGAATCTCTTCGATAAAATTTCCAGCAATATACCACCGCTTCTAACACAGCCGCTCCTTAAGAGCTTTGTAACATCCCCCACAGTAACACGACCATTCTCCAAGGGGTTGTTGTTTGGTTGCCGTTTTCTGTTCGGAGGAGCTACTTCCCCAGTCGGGCTGCTTTGCTGCGCTTTACTTCATTTTCGACAGAGCCGTCTTTAACTTCAAAGACCATAATGAGACATTTACGCCCCAAGTAGTATTTGCTTTCGTTATGTAAAATTGAGTCATCGGAAGCGATGAAATCTCAGATGATGGGTAAATATTGTCATACAAATAATCAACATTTCGCGAATAATGTTGCATCATATGTGGCAAGTAAACTAAATATCATGTTTGCGACAGATACAGCACGTATTGTAGCGACGATCGGAAAATAATACATGTAACTATTAAACATGACTATTAGTTTTCGACAATTAATAGTTTGAGTGTGGAGCAACATGTAAGCACGGGGTCCGCTACCTAAGTCTAAGGATTTGGCAAAGATACTGATTTTTACATGGAGCGACTGCCGTCAGACGTCCACAACCCAGAGGGAAAACTAGACCTTTTCTTAGGCTAGGATTCACGTCTTTAGAAATATAATTTAGTTTCCTCACGATGTTTTCCTTTACTGTCGTGCAAGTGATAATTACAAATGTTTACATAAATCCGAAAACACGAATTTAGTGGTATATGCCAGGATTCGAACCGGGGACGAGTTGGCCGGTTCTTTGTCCACCGGGCTGTCACTCACTTTTAAACGTAAAGTAAGTAGTTGAATTGACCCAAATCTTACGTTTTTTTAAGATAAATGGAATTGTTCAAACCTATTTTTAAACCTAACGACTTCTGTCTCCCGTATGTTTCTATCTCTTTTCCAAGATGATTTCAATGTATTTTATTATGAATCTGGAATGTCTTGATTACATTATCAATGTTAATGTACTAAACGACTAATTCCATGTCTCTACTCTAACCCAGTCAGGACAAAGTAATTCATCTGTTATTTTAGTATGTAGCTGTAATAGTCTGTTTGACAATGCAAGCCGCAGCGTTAGGTTTGTTTAGAGATAATTACTCAAGCTAGTCCGTGATCCGGAAATCTAATAAGGAAAAGCGAATTCTAGCATAAGTAACAAGTGCTATTACTTCTATGGTATTCTATGCGTTAGCAAGCCAGACATTAAGCACCAATGCATCAGGTCTACTTGTTCACTTTTCATATGAAATTATCCATTACGAAATCTTTGGGAAATATAATCTTGTCTAGAATAGCTCAGAAATAAATTGCAGGCGATGTGTCTTTTGCGGCTGTGTGTGAACTTTGTCTTTGTGTTCTTCGTCTAACAGTATAATACATTCAGAATGCAACAACCCATGTGATATTTAAACGAAGCTTATGTGAATGTGTATCAATAATACAAACATTAAAGAGTTTCATTTTTATGTATGTTAATAATAATAAGGTAGAAATAAAGAGGGAAGCTTCTAAGTAAAAAGAAACTGACTGAAACATCCATTAACGTTATATTAGGTTTCTCCACAATAACTATTTATTGGTATAAAGAAAATGGAATGGTGGTTAAAGAAATATGCTGGGTAAGTAAGTGAAGTAGCGAATTAATGATTCTTAAGGAGCGTAACTCCTTAAGAATCATTAATTTGCTACTAATAGCAAATTCCTACCAAAAGTAATTGCAGTCTTTCATGGAAGACTTTCTATATGTAGCTGGTGCCTAAAAAGGTGACAGAACATCGAATTGTAGATCTATTATCTCCTAAAGCATAATGTAAATTTGGTACAGAAGTATCCTTGAAATTTGAGAAGGACATTTCGGCTTATTATCGCGATAACTGACAGAAGCTAGTTCCTTATAAATATTACTTGTTACATTATTCAGATTTTGAGCATATATTTATATTGTTATACTTTATTTTCAGGTAAGCAACACGCAACTATGGAAGTGAAATTGACTACAAAAGTATGAGTAAGCAATACGCATAAAACAGACTTGAAAAATCTGCAGATTATCTATCACTGTTTTTCTAGCTTAAAAGCTTTACGACTATCATGCATCGATAACACATACGCCTAACTGTTTAATATGCCTAGCGAAGAACAGGCGAAGTCGAGGCCACTAAACAGAAGCATAGCCAGGCGGCTGTCTACGTTGCTTAAATGCACTTTCAATAAGACTGATATACACAAAAACCCCACCGAGCTCTTCAATATTCATGCACGTATATACCAGTATATTTGGACTGAGACCGCTTTATCTAGGAAAGGATTTTCTCATATTGTTATCGGTATGAGTTTTGGACTTACATACGTCATACTCAGACTAGAAAAATAGCAAACAGTATATCCGTCTGCTCTGAACGCATTGCATAAAAAGTATTAAAGATAAATTTTAATGAATTATATCCTTCCTTTCTTGTTGATACAATTACCAAATATGAATTAGCCTTAAAGTTATTGTTCTCAGAGTAGTCGATTTGCTTGAAAAGGCATTCGTTAATTTTATGCAACGAAACAAGTGAAGTGACCCTGGTAAACCAGTAATCGTCAATTTTTCATAAAGGCGGAATTTCATGATGACACTCTATATAGTAAACTTTCTCTGATTGGATTTTGGGGACTCACTCAGAAATATCATGTACGAGTAGTTAGCTTATATAAAATCAATCTTCTCGAATCTTACAATGAGTAAGTGTGGGTTTAAAAAGAAAAGTGGAGTTTAATCTACAGTAGATCATAACCTGAGATCGGGGTGTCCTATCTAACAACTATTTCCATAACTTTTTCCACATAATATCAATGTCTGCGATGCTTTTTTAACATAACACATCATTATCTATTCTTCTTATATCTATTATTATATCTTTGATCACATTATTAGTTAGCAGTATCTAATAGCACGCAAGTAGTCAATAAGAAAATTTAAAACCTCTTTATTATTTTTACAATTATAGTATGTTAACATAATTGCATTATATAACAGCTTTTAGCTCTCAGCCTGATATTTATGATACTTTCTTTTAGTTATTTGGTATGTGATGCATATTTATCATATAAATGTTATTTGAAATCAGATGCTTTATGCTTCAATATTAATTTCACTCACGCGGCAAATCACTTAACACATATTGTGATTCTAATTGCGTACGGTATAAAGTTAACAGTACCAAAGTTTACTAGTTGGTAGTTCTACCAGAGACAAGGAAGAAATACATGCAATAGTTCTTATCCGTTTTATAATCTGAGTTCAATAAATACGGTCATTATTTATCTCTTTAACTGTATAATGACAATCAATGCTTAGATTTATTAGTATCTATTAAAATTCTATGACTTTTATTATATTTGTGTCTAATATTTAACCTGCGAGCAAAAATTACAAAGATTGTGTCGTTTCTTCATTTTTAATAACACGTACTAACGCGACATCATACCTTGATAAATACTTACTTAATTCAACATGTGCAAAGAGTCTTGTCCTTATGGTTACGTGCCACGTAGTTGCTATGATATTAATAAAGAGTATTTATTGCTATCTTAATATAATATATATTATTTTAATCTTTGACCTAAACCTGTCTTCATCGAGGACCTTTATATATCTGACTCTCCATACTTAGATTTTCGATCGGCATCTCCTTACGCGATGTGCATCACATTTACAAAGCCATGAACGGGATTTTACTCACTTGTACATTATATAATATTAATTATTATAATATATACATCTAACCTTATTTGAAATAAATTAAAATAGTAAGTGAAATCACATGTCTACCAAAAACCTAAAGAAATGTTAGAGTTCAGAAGTTCCTCATACTATTAGCAAGTAAACAAATCTATTTGTAAACATATATCACCTCCTACTGCTTTTATATAAATAACAAAATGGTAGTATATTAGTTTCCTATTTCTACCACCAAGCAGCTATATTTCTATATCTGTGTTCCGGTTAGAAGGGTGAGATATGGCAGAGAAATTACTGGGTACTGTGACGAAACATCCTTAGGTCACAAGATTAGCAGCGCGCGAGTAACATCCCCGTATTGTCGTGAGCGTAATAGGCTGCGGTGACCGCTTACCATCTGATGATGGCCGCATGCTTGTTTGCCAATCTAGTTGTATAAAAAAAAAAATGACAGCTGTTTTTGACCTATCTACGTTATTTATCACTAGCATATTCAAGCTACTTCATTTGCGAGGGTACTCTTATTGTATATACCTGGCACACTGAGACAACTTTAGTAACGTGAAAATAACTATATGACCCAAAGAAAAAAAAAAATTCAATTTTACACCTATATGAATCGAATATCCTTGGTAAGGATTATTGAATAAGCTCTGTACATTACCGGGTGTAGAGAATCTCAATGCTTATCATATTATTGATAAAAATGTATTACTACTTACAACTAAAAAAAGTCCTTCAAGCACTTTTTTCGGTGTTCAAAATATTCACTGGTCTGACTGTTATTCCTTTATATTAATTAAGTTTGCTTCCCAAATTTATTTATGTTCAACAAATCGAATATTTCTGATTTTACTAAACGTGGCTATGTAATAAAAATCATGCTTTCGCTTACGCATTACCATTATTCACCACAATATGTGCGAGTCCGTGAATCATTTCAATCTCCATACAGATTACAGTTTTGTTTTCATTCCATGACATAATATAGCATATGCCGGTATATAATTATTTGCATCGGCTTTTGCAATTATATTGTTTATTGAGTCAGAAATCTACGCAATTTGTCATGGTCACCTTTAACTACCATTTGTATGTTATCAGTTTTGCATAAGTTTTAACAAAAATATAATCTAACCTTTTGGTCACTAGGGCTATCGACTAAGCCAGAGGTGATCAACACGGGGATGATAATTTTAATTCAATTTCCTAAATCCACAAAAGGATATCACATATTTAATTTTTTTTGTAATCGATTTTATGTCAGCCAATGTGATTAGCGGTTGTCTGTATTTCATATACCAGGTTTTCGCTATCGTGATCATCATTTTGTGACCTATATAAGTTTTGTGATAAACTGTATGCTTTCACCGAAAAATATGCACTTGTCAAGTTAGACTTAGTTTAAATTATTTGTACTATCATGTTATTAATTTATAACAGGTTATAAATTTATGATTTAATATTTAAATATGTCCAACAATATAGATAGCTTATTAATTTCTAGCAACGCATTTATTATAATAAACAGATGTGGTTACCTAGTTCTTATCAAAAATTGGTTATTTTTACGACGTTCTAGCGCTCAAACGAAGTGGTTTAGCATGGATTGTGCTCTGTTGAGTTCGCGATGAGTTCCATTTCGAATTGGTTGTGGCTAGTATTTTCAAACCGCTCGAAGGCCACTCATTGAATTAGCCTAACGACTGTCATCCATCGACAAAGACGGGCAAGTCGGGTGACGTTGCTTGACTTGAGTTTTCAATTAGGCAGACACGTACGCAGGCATTATAGCGCTACTCATCTCACGTCATAGTCTAATAGAAGCGCTAAAATGTCTAAAAGTGTTTGTAATTACATCGTTCTGTTCCTTCAATTTTGTAATATCAAGTAGTTGCATTCTTGTAAATCGTGGTACGTAGCTGTTAGCAGTAGCTGTATCGAACGGTTATTTATTATCGAAATCCGCTTTATGCACTTTAATTACAGCTAATATTTGTAATTATTCAAATGAAACCTTGATCAGTAATTCTGAATAGCGTCGGGACAATAAAAACTTTGTAGTAAAATGATGATTTTGTGTTCCATTTTTATGACAGTATTGTGATTTTTTTTAAAGATAGAGATAAAAATTCTTTATTTGCCTTTAGACCACGGGCACTTAGACACGTCTTACATTTTCAATATTATATCTTATCATTTTTTTTAAGTTTTTCTCTTTTTTAATCTACCAGCATTTCAAGTGACCATTAGCGAAGAAGAAATGCCAAAAGAAACTTGCCAATATAGGTCTTTTTTTCCAAATCATCTTATACATATTACAATAAATATAACGAGTGGTACAATTATAGTTATATTAATTCATGTGCTGAATCATTTTCATACATCTCTGTCAGTTAGATATTCATCGATTCTATAATAACCCTTCTTACATAGAGTATTTTTGATGTGTCTTTTGAACATATTGTCAGGTTTGCTTGTGTTGTGTTGCTACAAGTGATAAAGAATTGAATATATTATGTCAAAACGCAACGCATTCGTCAGAAATGTGTCGCGTGTCAGTAAGATGTGTCTCTAATCACATCGGGAATGTAATATGAATGAGTGGGTTGACAGGTATCCAGTCTGTTGGTGCCAACTGCCGTTGAAACTGGCTCGCGTCGACAAATATTTGCCTCGGACTCGGCTTGCCGACTGTAAAACAATGCTTATTACAAGTTTAATTGCCGTGTAAAGGCAGTCGCACAGTGCCAGATTTATAACGTTATTACCGTGCAGATACTAGAAATATTTTCTGCGTGGGCATTTATTTGTTTTTTTGTGCAGTGACTGATGTTGTGCTGTACTTACTTATTTGAAGCGCTTGCAATGTACAGATATTTTAGCGATTTATAGATTTGTCGCATTTTGAGCTATTCGTAATAACACTGAGACAACTAATTAAATATATAATAAATCCTAACTACTCGTCCCAGCTTCGCACGAGTGATCTGATCGCTATCAAACTTCACAGGATCACCCGCTGGACTGATCTGAAGATTCCCTGAAAATTTCATCAAAAGCTGCCCGGCCGTTTTGGAGTCCATAGAGGACATACAAACATTCATTTTATATATATATAGATAGATCTAACAAAAATATACTACTACATCTTCACGCAAAGTTCCTTGTATGGTAGGCAGAGAGAACAGAAGGCCACATGACTCGGTTCTTACACTCATACTCACTCGATTATTTAACATTCATAGCTCCTTTCATGCACGCTCGCCAGTTTCTAGAGCTCCTGAAGAGACACCACCTTCTGATAACACAGGACTAATTTTGTCTTGGTCTTCCTCGGCTCCTACACCCTTCTACGTTTGCATTGTATATTTGTTTAGTCATTCTTTCCTCTTTAATTCTTTGTACATATTAAAACCAACGGAAGATGCCTTTTGGTATGTTAATTATACAAATATAATGTTAAACATAAGACAATGTTTGAGTTAGATGTTACGGTGTACTGTTATTTTTTTTATATAAGATTGATGTTAATTAATATATTTACTACCATATGATCCGAAACATTAAAAGCTTTTATATCTTTGTAATTATGAAAATTCTGTTTTTTATGCGATGCTATTAGCGTTCAATTAGTCATATATAAGTTGTGGCAATGTATTTAAATCTTTGCAATATTTCTAACATGGCAAATAAGGAGTTGCTGTGTTAGCAACAGAGGAGGCATCGCACGAGGAATAATATATTACAAATGTTCATAGACGGTAACCGCTTAACATCAGGTGGACCGTATGCTTGCATGCCTACCGACGTTGTGTAAAAAATAACAAGGCTACAAACCAGACCAAGAGTAACAATGCACACAAATCTTTGTCTTGTGTGGAAAACAATCTCCGAGCAGTACTCATTGCTAACTATTCGATCACAGGGCTCGTCAAATCCATATATATATACATATAATCAGGCAGACGAGGTCATCGATGATGAGACCGGTATGTTGCTGAGACCTATCAAGAATTTATTAGCCACTTTTAAATACTCATAACGTATTTTAACCAACGTTACAAAGATGTTCCACACAGTACTATGTTTATGGGAACGTACTATAATATTTATCGCCATATGAAACGATACGTTGTCTAAAAGATCTAACACTCGAAGCACTAAATGTTTTGCAATTTTTGATGAAGAACCGGCCCGTTGGCCCACTGGTCTCAGGTTCGAATCTTGGCATGTACTACTAAATTCGTGTTTTCGATTTTATGTACACATTTTGCAATTATCACTTGCTAGGCGGTGAAGGAAAGCATCATACACAAACCGGCACATCTAAGAAATTATATTTTGAACGTGTGACCTAACTTAAACGGGTCTGGTTTTCCCTTTGGGTTATGGAGGTCTGACAGCAGGCGCTTTAGTTTTTAATAATTGACAAATTTCTAATTACATTCCAATTACAGTTAGTGTTATAAATAAAAAATAAAAAGTATTATTTTTTATTTATAACACTAACTGTAAACAGGTTTACATTTTTTTAAGAATATGCTACAATTTCTTGGGGAAACCTCAGAAGGGAACTCATTCCACAACATAAGTTCGCAAAAGAAAGTCCCTTGGAACTATACTACGTACGCGGTCATTTTTGTTGCGATTTGTGTGATGAATTGTCTGTGACGATAACTTTAATTGGCAGTTTAAAAGATTTCTTTGCCAGTAATCGATGCAGAGCCTTGAAAAGGCTACGATTCTAAAGAAACATTTTTGGAAAACAGGTAGTAACACCATTTATTTGTACAAAGTCGGGAGGCATACAAATATTAGCTCACGAGTGCTTGTATCGCTGCTACCGTTGCTCCTAATACAGCAACTCTTTAGAAGCTTGCTGGTCACTCAATCGCAGAAACATAACTACCCCCCAGGGAGTCGGAACTTGGCTGTAGTTTTCTGTGACGTGAAGTACTTTCATCAGACTTACTTGATGCGCTTTGCCTCTCTTAAAAATCGTCCTGATCTAGACAAACAGACATGTCAGCACCCAAATGTTTGCTATGTGTGGGAATCGAATCCACGAGCCTTGGTATTAATGTAGCCACTTCACCACCGTACTCGTCAAATTTAGTTTGCAAGCCGTTGAGTATTTACAGAAACACTGAGATACTAGAGCAAAATCATCGTATCGTATTTTGCTAGGTCATAATCGTAAATTATAACGTTACAGCAAAGTGCATGGTATACTTGTACATATATATATGCAAATTGCAGCCGCCGATATATGTGGCCTAAATTCGACTGAGTGCTGCCTGTTGATTAACACTTTTTTATGCAAACAGGTTTATCGCTTGTTTGATGGAAAGCCTTTATCGAAGGGTTTGATCCTTTAACACCACGGATGTATATTTTTGTACAATTTCATGCTCATTTCCTGAGATTCTATAATGAGATAGTTCAAGAAAATAACTGGAGCTCTGCAGTCAATTGCAAGAGGTTACACATGGTAGCCATGGTTGGCTATATAGTGTTGCGAGTGTCAATAGGCTGCGGCAGCTGCTTAGGTAGGCTCGCCTTATGCTTCTTGGCTACCTTAGTGGTATAAGAACATTTGAAACAAGTGCAAAATCATTTTGTTCAGACAGTCTGGGTTGTATGTAGTCGAAAATTTTGACCAAGCCAAGTTAGTAATTGTGAACTTTTTCAGTTTAAGAGAAGTTTACTCATTGCAATTTACAATTATTATAAAAGTAGTTTTTGCACGGAAGATGGGATGGCGGTATGTTTGGGTCGGCGCACCTGGCGTTCCATAGTATCTGCTACCTCAATGGGAGACAGGCGTAATATGTATGTATGTATGGCTCCTATATAGCATGCCTAGTCTTTCGGTAAGAAGCAATATTCAAAATTCCCACGGGATAAATCGAGGACGTTACACAAGCAACCTTTACTTTCAAATTCGTTCTTGTACAATTTGACGATTTCAATTATAGTTCTGTAAACAGACTCGCCTAATGTTGTTTTTATAATGTTGAAATTAATTATATTGAAGATGTTCAACTTCGTAGGAAGGTTTTTTTCTAATATGACGTCGCAGTTTGTACTTATGTACTACCAATAGATGTTTGTACGAAACGCCCACCGGGGTCTCATTGTATAATTTGGCCCGACCCACTCAAGTAGGTGTTGGCATTTTGACACCTTTTCATCCGTTGTTTTTTTATACTACGTTGGATGCAAACAAGCGTATACCTCGGCTAATGAGAAGCGTTCCTGTAGCAACACGCCAGAGAATTAATATTCGGCTTGCCGACTTCTGCAACGTGGACTGCAGAAGAACCTCAATCTGGCGTCTTTTTAAATAAAGCAAGCTCTGTACCTCTTTTATGTATCTTCTCGTTTACTCATTCTTCTCGATAGATCTGTACTCTTTCATCCATCGTATGACGAGAGAAAAAGGATATTGACGCCCTAATGTAATGATGGACGGGATTCCAAGACGGGACGCAGCAAGGCCGACACATGTTCGGGTTTCCCTATGATATTGCTATTACAATGCCTATTATCTATAATTTCCAATGCCTAATTAACCCGAATCATTGAAGCCTAATAACCAAAAGCAATTCATATGATACCTGTCTTTACCGTCTTTAATTTTACAACTACTTTTGAAAAATTGAAAGTCGTTACCTACACAGTGAGACAAAGTCACAAATTATAGCGATTGCGATAACAAGAGAGTGAGTAGAGAGGCGGTAGGTTTGTTTGTGTATTTTTACAAATATTTAGGCGGCAAACTTCGTAGTCTTGCGCAGATTGGCAAGTACGTGAAACTAAAGAAAGTGTGCTGAATAGCGTGATTAGAGAAGAAAGCGAGCTGTAATTCCTACAGAAACTACTAAGGCGTTTCTGATTGTGCCAAAAGGGCTTACGTGGTCTTTACACACACAGGACATCTATTTAAGTTCACAAAAAGTTGTTTCATTTACAAGCGGAACATATGCTTGTTTGCCTTCTAACGTGGTATAAAAGAACACTAAATGTTACAACGTACCTACAACTACATCACAAAAATAATTTCAATAACTTTACGCCTTCCGACACCAATTTTTCCGTCGATAGCTTCATGAAAGTAACACCGGAGGCTATAAATTTTCTATTGCCTCCTAAAATTTCTATTTAACAACTGTAATAATACATAAAAGTTGCAAGCAAAATGCTGTATATCACATAGCGGTTGTTTATAATAATCTATAATTGAACGCGTTAATACAGCGTCGCCTTTGGTAGCTTGGCACAATATTAAATGGAGACTAAAGTTTCCTAATAGTAAACCTGTCCTATATTTACAAACGACTCGCAACTGTGCCGTGAAAAATAAATATTAGGCGATAAATCAGCTAAAATCCCTAGTTTACTTCATCGCTTTTATAGCTATAATAAAAGAACCGTCAACCGCGGACAGTTCAGAGAATAAACAGTACAAAACGTGGCCTGCATTCTGAAAACTCGGTAGCGGAACGCCCATTGGTCCGGTTTCAAATTCGACACATACGAGTTACAAACGCTCTCAACTCATTCTATTATTTACTTAAGGTGACGCGTAAATTTTGCCGAATGACGTCGTAAATCTATGCATAGCATGTATGAAAACTAGCATTACTGAGCCATTATTACCGCATGGACACATCGTTAATGCGCACCTAAAACGTAGTTATGACATTAGTATGGAATCTTAAATATTTTTTAGTTCGAATACTTAATTATTTTTTCCACTGCAGAATTTATTTATATTTTCTATTAGGTTTACCTAATAGAAAATATAAATAAATTCCCTATCATCCCAATAAGTACCCTATCATTAGATCGACCTGAATGTAAAACTACTAAAGCTTTCACGCGGTGTTGCTCCTCACGTGTAATTCCAAATTGCTAAATTCATTAGTAGCGATGTTACATTACTTGCAAACTATTTCCCTTAACTTAACTATACCCTTTTATTACCCTTTAATGGAGGATTGAATATTTATTTAGTGATTTATTTATGAGTATCCAACATTTCTAACCAAAGTTTTATTAAATCTGCAAATGTATCTCAATACAAATTCAGATTTTATTATGACGTGCTTGGTAAATGACTTTACATTACATTTTAATCTAATTTCAAGTTTACCTATTCAGCTGCCTTTACCTTTACAAATTCAAGTTTATTGGCTTATATGCATAGGTAGATCCTTTCTGAATTAACCCCTTAGTTAAGTTTTATTGTGTTTTAGATGTTGTTCAACGTTTAATAACAAGCTGTCCTACTGCAAGTTCCTAAATAAAAACTCGCTGGGGGTTTGATGCTTCTGAGAGTGCGTGATATTTATTGATACAAAAATATTAAATTGGGTCGTTGTGACAAAACGCCTGAATTCTATATTAATTGTACGCTGCCCCATATACTGAACATCGCGCCAGTTTTATGTGAAGTTCTCATGCAGTACGCAAAACTACGCACTTAAAGTACCGTTAACTTTTGTGAAACTGGCCGTAAAAGTATCTGTTCCCGGAGACCAGTTATTGGAAAATTGATAACAGTTTTAAACAACAATCTTGAGTGAATTACACAACGCCACGTAAATTTACGATACAGTAGAATTTGTGTTTAAACATAAATAATATTACGCTTGCTTGCTTAAAGCAAACTCCGTCTGTATATTTGAGGTGTATCGGTGGACATTTAAGTAAACTTGTAGAATCTCGAAGAATTTTATTCATTCCTGTTACTTGGCCATTGCTCAAATTACCCAAATAATGATAATAATGTATACATATAAATAAAATTGAAGTATCTGTCTGTGATTTCAAAATAAAGCCTTTATCTTAAGCTCATATTATTATTTTCACGTTACCAAAGCCTAAATACGCATTTTTAACTTTTTTGTCTGTCTGCTTGTTTGTCCGGGCTAATCTTCGAAATGATTGAACCAATTTTGACGGGACTTTCTCTGGTAGGGAAAGGAATGTTCAGAGCAGAATATAGGGTACTTTTTATCCCGTAAATATTTAGGGTTCCTACGTAAAAAATGAAAAACTGTTAAAATTAGGGGGAAATATCTTCCCCTTCGGGGGACTGCAATTTTATTTTTATTATTTCCATAGAATACGTATTTTTTAAATAACTACGCATTTTTTATGTAATGAAAATAAAATAAATATACGTTGCCTCCCGTAAAGGTCAATAGAAGGCGCTGTATGAAAATTGAATCGCTGGTTTCATCTACGACCCTGAACTTTGTTTTTTTTTAAACAGAAAGGATTTGAGGTCTGTAGAGAAATAAAGGCTACTAAAAGCCCAAATCTCATGCGTGCGAAGCCGCGGGCTTTAGCTAGTTATAAATAAATAAATATTTTATATAACCATAAATTTTAAATAACTTATATAACTATGTAAAAATCCATTTATTTTCAAGTTGATATAGCAACTGTTAAATTCAAATTATCGGTCTAAGCTTGGATGGCTGCCCGTTCGTCAGCGTCGAAATCTGAGGGTACTTTGTAGTCTCTACTCTATTCTTACCAATTCTCATTCTCCAGAATACTTGAAATACAAGTTTCAGTATCTCTGTGACTCTCATAACCTCCCGTCGCGTTCTAACAATTCTCTATTACTCTCTATCCAACATTTCCACTCGGGCTTCATGTCCAACTCCTTCACATGTCTGTCTACATCTATCAAGAAATCCTGCAGCCAATTGATTTTCAAAATAAGTACGTCAATATCTTTTTGAAAGCATGACATAGTAATAAGTAAGTGTGTCATCATTATGTATACGTGTCTACGTTTAAATATTTAGATTTATTAGTTATAATAAAATGTATGTATCATATTGTATTATTATTATGTATATATTATAAGTATACATGTGTATTTTGAAATCTATTAACTTATGTAATAAAGTCGCGATCGCGATTCTTTGCACTCCCAAAAGTCGACAGGTAAAGAATGAAATTAGCATTAAATCCGCCTATTGTACCCAAAATTTGTTGTGTTGTGGTAAATAAAGTTTTATAAATAAAAAATAAATATATTTATTAATCTAAGTTATATCGTGTGATATTCTCTGGCATTTAACATAATTATATATCTCACTTCACACGTCTGCTAATTCATCAACACTTTCGGATTTCGTCAGTGTTGTATAATCCTAATCATTTAGCCCTTTGACCGTGCACAGCTGAAGGTATAGCGATAAAAGCATTTCAATCACAATTGTGAAGATGTTGACATTTTCAACCGGTTCTCATTATAGTACATTTTGCAAGAATATATTATCAGTCGTCGTCAGTGATATATGTTCAAAACTTTGCAACTAGCCTGCATTTATGATTGTGTTTGAATGAAATTGTGTCCCCTTTAAGTACCATGTGTTTCATTCAACAGTGAGTCACGTTTCACGTAATTTTCTCAGAAGATTTATTGTCATTCATCCCACGCGGCATTCATGAATAACACTTGAAAATAACCATCATCATCAAGTATAATAAAATGTACCTTTGCCGTTAATATACTTTGGACTAAGCGCTGTGACAAGAGGATCTCGAACACTGCCGATATTAAGCCCGGTTATTCTATACAACTGTCTGGTCTTATACCTGATAATTAAATTTCACAAACTATTTTCATTGATAAAACTTGATAAATCTATTCAGATAAAATTACTTCTCTGACTGACACCTTTCTGCTTACTGACAGCTGTGCATCCGTTGTATTGTTTACAATCTTATGCATAATTCATGCAACCTATCGGTCTCTGGTACTTAACTACGGAGGCAGGAAGTCTCATCTTCTATATATTGACTGAAAGTGACCGTGCTGTTGAAATAACTATCCAAATATGTCAATGCTCAATATATGTGCAGGTTATGTATGTTTTTGCCACAAATATTCAGCTATCTATATTTTTTTTACCCGGCCGACCTTCAAGGATGGTACGGTAAACTTGACAATATTTGATGTTGTGTTTAGATTCGTGATCATAGCCGAAGTATCGTGGGTTATGCGTATATAACATTTATAAAATTAATAACCGGAGTCATAGGAACCGGTGAGAGTGCATGAAAAGAACTATGAATGTTAAAGAAGCTAGTGAGGTGTGTAAGACCGTGTCTTATGGCGCTCGGTTCTCTCTGCCTACCTTGCAAGGGACCTGGCAAAGATACACCCATACATAAAATGAATATGATGGATATTTCGCACTTATTTTACGTTTTTAGTTAAAGTTCAGGTGTAGATTCTAATAGGTCATCATTTATTTCTTTAATAATGATATGGTTATTGGTATTTGACAACGTGAACTAAATAAAGCTAACTGTCTTTTATAGACCAGGGTTTTCCTGTTTTATGTTTAAACTGCTACAGCAAAAAAACTTGCTGGACATTGCAGTTAAGTAATTTATGTCCTATTCCATGCAGCGTAAGAACGGTATAAATGTCAAATGCGTGGCTTGATGTAGTAGCTGTCATATTGTTTGTCTCACAGTTTGTTCAAAATAAAAAGATTTGTACTTTCTTGAATGTCATGTGTCGAAAGAAATGTGTGTTGTCTCAAAACTGTTCGTACGTTGTTATGAAACCTAGTATTGTTTTTTTAATATTTTGTGATTTTTATATTTAGCCATCGTTCTAGTGCCATAAATTTATTCCGCCTTAAAAAAAACTGCCATTTACAAAATGTCATCAAAATAATGCCGATGGCGTTTTGCATACTCGCATGTTGTTAGTTTTTTTTTTCTATCAATTCTACACTACTGCGAAGCTTCACTGCGGATTCAAAAAAGCAAGTGTTTCCAAGAATAAACCTGTGAATTAATGACTATTATCCAACGATAACAAAAGGGATAGTCAACTTTTTGAAGTACAAAAGGACTCAAGATATATAAATCCACCTTGAGCCATAAAGAAATCTTCATTATCAATCAGTCTTACAAAAAATGTTTTGTTTAATACTCGTAGTATGTGTAAAATATGTGGAAGAATTTCCAGCATTAATTGGGGAAAATACTGTTGTATTTCTGTCACAAAAGTCACATTTTGTGCCATTGTTACATTTTTTATTAATACTATTCATTGCGTGGTTTGATTTTGTATCCGTCGACGTAAGTGAAGCAGTCGCTAACTGACCGTGGCGGCACGTTTACGCATCAGAAACTATCGTGAGAAAATTTCCTCTCCACTGACATTGTTCTAAATACACCCTCATTTATATTGTCAGGATGGGAATGAAATTTAACATCAAGTGGCTGTCCAACTTCAATAAGTGAATAGAACTGCTATTTTACAAGTTGTTGGCTGGATAGTAGTAACAAATTGTTTCATGAGTCTGCCCAAACATCATGGTTACTTTCATAAATCGTTTTACGTGCGTATATTATAAACATATCGTTTATACACTAAACATCAACGGCTTAAACGCACTATGTAATTTTCCCGTCTAGGCGCAACTTGTCAGTTTTCCACGCATGTTACGTCGTAAAATTACAAAATATGCTATCACAGTTTGCTATGTAAGAAATTAACTATTTCCACACGGTGAATCAGAAATTGAGAGTGGTTTTGAAGCCGAAACCACTGTTGCGTCAATTATTGCTTATTAGCTGTCATCAGTAGCTTACAGTAGCTAGATGGCTTTGGCACAAACATTTTCGATAGTTTTACATGTTTTTACATGTTTCTCAGAAGCTGACTTTTGGGATACATATTATTGAAAATATGCGTCTGCATATGTGTATCAATTACCCGCAATCCCAATACTCTAGGCCAAGATGTAACGAAATTTTCATCACGTTGTTAAACGGGAATATATAAAATATATACAAAAAAATCTACGTATAAAATAAGAACAAATTATTTGAATAGGAGTCAAACCATGAGCATAGAATAGACTATTTTTGTTCACGCATCTTATTTACATTACATACAAATTTAAGTCTATATAGTAGTTGAACAAATGTGGCCTATAGATGGTCATAAAAAGGTAATCAAGCAAATTGAAGGCTCTGATTCCGCGTGATGTTATCATCTTGCCATAAATGTTACAACCTACGTATTAGAATATAATATGGGATGCAGGGATTACGGGCCGGCGACTCGCGGGCTGTACTATTGTGAACGATGACAATGGAAGTGAGATTGCATTGCATTATCTGGAACTAGTAAGCGTGTATCAATGTCGCAATGCTCTCGGGAGAAAATTGTTGTATGACTATTCATGACGTGGCATTAGGGCTTCATTTCTATTATTGTTCAAGTCTCGGTTGTGGTGACGATAAATCAATACGAATGTCAGATGGAATATACCTATTTATTAGCTTTATAATTCAATACTAACAACAGTTACAAATAATAACAGTGTAGGTAGAAATATTTACTCATTGGTGACATTTAAGTTAATGACAAATATTTCTTCCAAACCTGCTTTTTTTTAAAATGTGAAATCAAAAATAAGATACATAGAATATGCTAGTGGCTAAAGAAGAGCGAGAAACTGGCAGAGCAAGGTTGAAATCAGGTCAGTTTATTATTACTTCCTGAGCAAACCAATAAAAGATAAATATGCGTTGCAAACGTTTAGTGTTTAACTCATACGTACATTTATCATTATCATAATGCTGATCTTTTCGAATGATGATTCATTATATATTGTTAATTCTATTTTGATCAAAGCTAGATCTTGCATGTTATTGTCATAGCACTTATATCTCATTTATAGATTTTTCTTCTATCCAATGAACCAATGTTAGCTTACACGTATATTATAGTGTTGTGTGTATTTGAAGGTATATCCTTAGTAGTTACATAGTACATATTTATTATACAGTGTGTATTTTTATTTTATTCACATGTAATAATATTGTTTGTTTGTTATATCTTTATTGTATATAACATAACAATGAATGATGAAAATTAAAATGCAACACATTAATAAATGTACAAATGCGAACTTATTCCTATAAGGATTCTCTTCCAGTCAACCTTTGAGTGTTTAATTGGAATTTGGTAGGCGAGTGGCGCGGTAGTAAGTACAACATAAACTAAACAGATCATTATAATAATAAACAAATACAAAAGTAATAAATATCAAAATAAATAATAAAATTTAAAGTAGCTAGATAAAATAGAAAATAAAATAAATATATATGTAAGGAGATGATAAAAAAAAAGAAAATGAAAAAATAATAATAAGTAAAAAATATAAAATCAGTCTAAAGCACCATGATCATAGTGAGAGCCTTTCAGAGCTAGTTTAAACGATTCAATGGTGGGAGACAATTTAATGTGCAAAGAGAGTGAATTCCACAATTTTGCAGCATGCACCGAGAAAGATTTGGTGTATGTACTACTGGTGTGCATAGGAATATTCAGTAAAGGATCCACTGAAGAACGCAGACGATTATCTATATAACGAAATTGAAACATTCCACGTAAGTACTCAGGAGCAGATGGGTTAAATAGTACGTTGAAAAGAAGGCACAATATGTGGAATATTCTACGTAGCCTAATCGGATACCAACCGAGCTGCTTGCGAAATTCAGAGATGTGGTCATACTTCCGCAGACCAAATATGTACCTCACACAAAGATTCATTAGTCTGTCTAGTTTATCAAGCAACCCCTCTGCCGGATCCAGGTAGGCCACATCACCATAATCCAACAGAGGAAGCAGGAGGGATTGTACTAGCATCGCCCTAGTGGAAATCGGAAGGAAATTTTGCTTTATGTATATATATATATATATATATATATATATATATATTGAAATATTGTTTTTATGATTGACATCTCTGAAAAACAGCTGCGATACAAATTGTTCTTTTTAAAGGTTAACTGATAGAGGATATATTTAGTAGCCAGTAGAATTTGTTAAAACTAAGACTTGATTAAATAAATAATATGGTCTTAATCCCACATTGAACATTGAAAATAATCAAATTTTATGTGAGGTGGTAAAGTAACATTACTCTAAATAATTTCATAATTTAGATTCTCTCGACCAGTATTCCACAAAGTGTGTGCCGGATCACAATGGTATATCGCGGTCATACAGCTGGCGTGGCGCCGATAACCCCATGCTGTAGTACCTTGGGATAACCTCGGCTGGGAGTTTATTCCACAACTTGAGTTCTCGGAAGAAAACTTCGCTGGAGCCACACAGTACGCAACCATTGCAGCTCCAGTGTACGATGGTGAACTTCTCACCGTCGCCGAGCGGTGCGGTTGTAGAAAGAAGCTATCGACATCATATCGAACAATTCCTCAGAACACAACCCGTTGTACAATCGGTAGAACATACAAAGGGAGGCAAAATATCGCCTTAAACTTAAGGGGTCAATACCGTCTGTAAGCTTAGGATCGCCGACGATTCTCACTCCTCTGAACAGAATCACAAGGTCCTGGCTGGTATCCAGGTGCGCCCGCCCAAAGGTGACTACAGTACTCCATGTGCGGTCTTTTGTTCGGTTCGGTTTGCGGAACACTGTTCTACTAACTAAATCGTAAATGAACAGATGAGTCGTGTTTTTAGGGTTCCGTACCTCAAAAGGCAAAACGGAACCCTTATCACTTTGTTGACCGTTTGTCTGTCTGTCAAGTCCCTTTTTCTCAGAGACGGGTGGAGCTATCAAGCTGAAATTAATCTCACATGCTCAAGTCTATAGTCACTTCGAGTAGTGAAAAAATCAAACTTCTAAGTCAACGCAATCAAAAGATACCGCTGTTTATTTTGACACTCGCAAGAGAATCAAAATGTATAGGGTACTTCCCGTTGACCTAGAATAATAAAATTTGGTAAGAAGCAAGGTCATGTAGTACAAGTTAAGGGAAATAATCGGATAACCGTAAATATGTAGTATGAGTGTACAACACAAAAATATGTTTTTTCGAAATAATAATTTGTTAAAAATATTTTGTTACTGAACCCTCTGAGATCGAGTCGGACTCGCACTTGATGGGTATTTTAATTTTAGCGTTCCCAGATTCGTTTTTATTACTTTCAATGCTGTCATATGCTTTTAGAAAATTGAAACATTTTATTTGCATCCATGAATTAGTTCGTAGACGTAGGTGGCCCGACTTTAGTAACTGACATAGCTTTACAACGACACACTAATCACTCTTTACACTACATTGAACGAATCTGCCTACGCGAACACTTAATGTCATTATAATGAGATTCTCTTCATTGGAACGTGAACTTTATTCCCTCGGCGATAGAAAGAAAAGTTCACTTAGCAGCAAATAATAAGGGAGTCTTGTAAGTGTAGAATTACCTGTATAGAATAATCGCGATTGTGGTCGGTGTAACTCGAGTAAATAGTAAAATTAAACCTCGTTAGGGAATACATCTGTATTATGTGGTTTTCCATCCTTACCTGAACATTTTTCTGAAATATAGTAATCGAAATATCAATAAGTAACAATAATATGATATCAATGAGTAATTTGAGTGGTGATAGCCCAGTGGATAAGGCACCGGCCTTTTGACTGACAGGTTCCCGATTTGAATCCTGGCGAATGCACCTACCACTAAATTCGCGTTTTTGAATGTATGTACATATGTATTTATCACTTGCTCGGCGGACTAACTAATCTATCACTACAGCTAGTGTGTGTGTTGTTGTTGTTGTTCATTAGAGTGACACGTAGCTTAACATTATATTAAATAATAGAAGCTCAAATAACAGATACATATATATATACATATATATAGGATTTCGTACCTCAAAACGAAAAACGGAACCCTTATAGGATCACTTTATTATCCGTCTGTCCGTCTATCAAGACTATTTTAAGTTTGATAGCTCCACCTATCCTTTTTTTATTTGCGGAAATATTTTTGTACTGAAACCTCGGTGCGCAAGTCAGATTCGCACTTGACGGCTTTTTGTTCTCTACCTAGAGTTCAGCTGATGTCACTGGAGCAAAAATATATTATTTGCGAAACTATGATCATTAGTATCAAGCAAAAAATTTCAATAAATTGAATAATTAATAGTACAATTATACAACAAGTATTTTGTAGTAAAAACTAACCACACACTTGATACCAAAGATTTATTACGCGACTATTGAATGTGTCGAAGTATTTCGTAATTTTTAATCTGACGATACTCATAACCGTGCTAAGGTTAAATGATTATGCATAAGTAAACCATTAGATGTCCAAGCATAACATGAAGGTACAAATATTTGAAGGCTTGCGCAAGAAAGACGACCTCTTCCATTGACATATCCGAGAACTGGTTCATGTCAAATCTTAGTACATAAATCAGAGCATGCCACTTATATCGCGTGACAGACGGACAGCCCCCAAGATCACCTGCCACAAAACAGCCTCTATTATGCTCGGACCTTTGTTTTTGTTGGGGAGTCTCATTTGCTACAAAGCCTTTATTGTTGAGATGTCTGTAACAAGTGTTTCGACACCCGTCAACGTCGGTTGTTGTGACAAGCTTCAAAAGAATTCTTAAGCGATCTCGATCTGACCTTGTAGCGTAGACCATTAACTTGGTTCATCAAATTGACGAATGCCATCATTATTGAAGTTGAATTGACACGTGAACAATAAAATATAAAAAACAAATGACATAACATTCAATCATTATTCTTATTCCCAAGCATTTGGTTTTCAATTATCTTTAGCGTTTTTCGTTTTTGTGCCACTGAGATAACAAATCACCGTTTGCGGCAGCTGTACTCCGTGTTTCGGTGACAATGCTAGAGAATCAAATTCGCAGAGAAAATTTTAGTGAGATATTTTGTTAAGTTATTATTATATACAGTTTATTTCTCGCTTCGTAAACACTCCTGGACGGCCAGGTGCACCGATACAAACATACCTCACTCGCTTATTCCAAACTCATCAACCTCTTCATGCATGCTCTTCGATTTTGGGTGCAAAACAATTGAAATTTGAAAGAAGTCGTGCCTATTTCGTACGAATTCAGAGAATTTTGTAGAATCTTTTTAGTTCAATACCAAGAAAAAATCTCGAGACTAGTGCATTATATAATAGTCAACATTATTAAGTTATAGAATTACAGTGAGATTCTCTTATTTTTTCCATTCACCTGCCTATTGAAACCAGAGAAGAAGTATTCCACTTGTCTGTATCAAAGTAATTTTGCCCTGCCACTCGTAGGTTTCCCTTCAAGAAAAATCTACCATGTATTTACCTCGCCATCAATATGCAATTGAAGTAGCAATTAAATACATAATCCACCGATCACACGGGCCCTGTGGTGATTTAATGGCTTGTTTACTTCACCAGCCCTTATAAGGTGTGAAAGCTCAGCATTGTCGCAAACCGATGCTCTCGCTATGGACAGGCGGATGTGTGCGCGACGACGCGCGTGCGCCGTTTGATACTGTGCGAGATTAAAAAAATGACGACCAACTGGTTTTCACATTATATAAAACTTTACCTTTTTGAACAACAGTAGTATGTTAGTTTTGCATTGGATTATGGGTACGTTAAGATTAACTGTTTTATTTTTAATTAGTGAATACCCTCATTTTGTCCATGTTTCGGTACCCGTATACATTTTAAAATCCTTTCGTGACTTCACCTTCATTTTCCGAGGAAATTCCGAGCAAAATTTTTAGTCTTAGCAATTTCGATTGTAGCTTGATATGTCAGTCAATGTGTCTCTTCTTATGTACAGATATGAATTATATCTTTTTTCCCCCTAAAAATAAATAATTCATATCTGTACATAGCGTCGTCGCCTTGACTTTCAATTCTATCACCTCTTTCTTTTTGTGCCACTACGATGACGATGAATCTTGAGGCCTGTCTTATAATAAGAAATCTGTCAAACATTTGCATAAATGCAAATATTGATGATGTTACAAACCATTTTCTATCACAAACGCTACAAATTAACGGCGAAAGAAAATATAACAAGTTAAAGGTGTGTGAATCATCAACTCTACAGGCGAAGTTATTTGACTCTCTCAAAAAAATTCCCATGACAGAATACGTTCAGGTAGCCAACAGGAACCAATATAGAAGAATCTCTAGAACAGCGAGAAGCCAGGCACACTGAAAAGAGTAACAAAGAAGATTAGATTTAATATTATGCAAATATTAAAGCAAATCATATTCATATCGTCCTGTCTTACACTTCTGCAGTAGCATAATTAACTAAACCTGTTTAACTTCCGTGCGATGATTCAGATGAATAAATAGGTCATTATGACGACTCAATTAACAGATATGCAAATTTAATTTCCCGACTGCGAATAAAAATAATTGCAGTCAGTTAGGACTTGGTGCCGAGCTGGTCTGTCGTTTATTTCATATGAGCATATCAGGAACAGATGGTTGCCCGATTACGTAGTCCAGATACAAAACTGTGACTCATTTGAACTGATGTGACTTTTACCTGAAAAAGGAATATAAAATTGGCCATTTGGTTGCACAATTCTCTGTCTAAAGTGAAATTGATGATATCTTTCAACATTTTAACAACTAACACATTATGAAGATCTAAATTTAATATATATATGATGTAGCCCTAGAAATATGCGACAATGGTATTTTTAAATTTTGAAATATTGTGTTATTGTTCATTTTCAGCTTAAACCGACTGTTCTTTTATCTGTAACATACTCGTATTAATGAAATTAATTATGAGAATGGGATGTCTACTCAAAAACCTTTAAGATTCTAAAAGTAACCCTTGTGATGCTAATTTTAATTAGCTATACCAAGTTTCTATACAGTAAACAATTTTGACTATGACTTGATTATCTCAATTCCATTCAGTTATGCGGTTAAAATATTTATATTTACTTCAATTATTTAAACTTTTAGGTATCTTTGCAATTGATGATAATACCGCCTATTGTACTCTTTTAATGGTGTGTTTCTTAAATGTATTTATTTTAGTGCAATAAAATATTATGTTCTATACTCTCAAATGATTAACATAATATATAACAACTATAGGTCTGATACTCTCCATTGCCAATGAAATAAATAGTGCTAGCGCACCTATCTGTGCTAAAATTGCTCTGTCTTATCACAAAATCCTCAGGTCTGAAGTCCAAACATGTCTAAGTTGTACAGTATGTAGATGCGCTAATTGTTTGATTACATAATACTTTGTCCATTTACTTATTTAACTTTTATGGTACATAACTACATTGGGGTATTTTATACAAATGGCTAACTTGACTCTAACTCTACCAGTTTATCCCTTGGACATTAATAAAAGCTAAAGGATAGGCGTAGAGATGTTCGTTCACTTAATTAGATTATAATGTAACCAAAAAATTAACTGTATTGCAATTGAAATTAGAGAAATTTTGATTTTTAATAGACAATATGTATATGAAATGGCTTGCCGATGTACGTATATGTATCTTCGTTTTCATAATTGCGAATTTGTGATGTACTTGCTAATTCTTGCTGTATTTCATTTTTGTCGTACCCTTTATAAATATACAGCAGTATTAATTTTTCTGGTCTATGTTATAGATCATAAAATGAAAATAAACGGAACATTAACTTTTATCTTTATTGCTGAAACGTTTGGGCGGCCTTTTAAATGATTGGGAATAATTTGACATGTTTCGTGTTTGTAATTTATTGTAGCAGATGTGAGGTTACTGACGCGCGTATCTTTCTTTACAGAAATAGCAAAAGTACGAGCGAGTTTATTCCAAATAAATGGAGTCAAGAAGGAACCCCTCGTCTTACCAGAAGCAGAAGGAATGGTCACTACACTAACAGAAAAAGTATACGTGCCAGTAAGAGAACATCCAGATGTGAGTATTCTCTATTCGTCATTTATTATGATCCTGTCAATACCATCGAAGTCATTTTCTTATAATATGTACTGGAGATAAATATCATTCAGCCTCGGCATGATAATAATTTTAATTCGAGTTACAATATAAGGACAAACATTTCTTTCCATGTTTTAAATCAGTTTAACACAGTTGTGTGAAAGTCGCATTATAACTGTACCCTTTGGTGAATCACAGATATATCAATCTCGAAAGCGGTCCAAGATGCGATTGCTAAAAATGCTATCAGTTATTTCTGCGTACTTATACATATGTATAAGTTAGCAGAAGTCTCTGATAGCATTTTTCTGTAGATCCTTTTACGATTTATATTATAATTATTATATTTTACACCAAATTCAGATATGGCTAAGACATTACTTTCACGTATTGTAGATTTTTTGTCGGCACAGCAACGATTAATATGAGAAGTGTTATCCTAATTTCGGACTGTATGATGACAGAGCTCAAACATTTGTCGTTTGATCAATGTTTATAGTGTTTATATGTTGTTTGAAGGGTTTGTTTGGGCAATTCATGTAAATACAATTTACGTTGACAAATGTTTGTTGTAAATACAAAATTTTGTGTACCGAAATTTATGGTTTGTGTAATTTTTGGGTTTAATATTACTGACATAATGAATACCGTTTTGAATGTTGTCAGTTGGACCCATCACAATAATTAGCGTCCGAATAAGGCTATCTTAAATGATCGCTGCTTTATAATAATAGAAATATATCTTTATACTTTGTTTTTATTGTAAATAAATGTCACCGGTTGCAGATTTTATCTCAGTGGGGAGCGTAATACCGACTTAGTAATACAGATAGCAAGACAAGGTTGGCAGCTTACTACATTTGGTGACTTATGTCAGGGCTAACTCAGCTTTGGAGTGACTCTCGATGCTAGTTCAACTCAATCAGTGAGAGCCCCTGTTCATTGCACTAAAGGATTTACTGACGGATATCTTCATACAAGCCTATTTGGGGAGTAAACTTCATTACAATGAATGATTCATTACTTACAAATAATATTGGAGAACGTTGTTGTGTACTTTACAAAGAATTTCTTTCATTGTCGTTAATGAAAATATTGTCCGTAAGCTGTAGGCACGTCTTCTAATATTTGGGATCGTATCATAAATCTATTCGGTTGCTTTAAATAGGCACAATCGTTGCAAGGCAATCTGTTTTTTTCGTGCGAGCTCTATTTGGACATAGAGTCAATGACCGTACGATTTTAATATCTTACACAACACGTGGATTTACATTACGTAACAGTATTAATAATATTTTAATATTTTGAGTATTTGACGAGCCCGCTGGCGGAATGGAGAGCAATGTTTCTAACACCATGGCTGTGGATTGGATTCCCTCACAGGACAAACATTTGTGTGCATGGGCCCCACTATTTGTCTTGGTTAAGAGAGGTAGGCGTAAAGTAGACTGTAGAAGTACCTCCACCTCACAGAAAACTGCAGTCAAATAACAACTCTTTAGAGGGTTGTAGTACTGCGAGTGAATTGGGTAACGAGTGATTAATTCAGATCACATTTTCACAATTGTTTTGTATACTACACCCAGACTTTAATAGTATCTAACTATATAATAATTAAGAGAGTGCAAGGTATACTAGTCAAGGGTCATAAGTGCCATAGTACCTTAAGTGTATAATTAACTACATATTTAAGCTAGAACAAATTAATGACTAAAAATACCAAGTTCTTAAAAATTAGCTCATACGTCAATACTTGACTCTACTATCATGCAGGTTGTATGCATGTTTACATATATATATTTATAATATTTATTGTATGTTATCAGTATATTATGATTACCTCCAAAACAATACACTATGTTACTAAAGGCGAGCGATGGTATTGCAAGCATCGCTCGGTGGCTCAGTCGTGAATGACGCGACTTTGACACCAACGCTCGTGAGTTCGATTCCCACACAAGACAAACATTTGTATGCATGAACATGTCTGTTTGTCTTGGTCAGGATGTTTTAAGAGAGGTAGAGCGTATCAAAGCAGCCCGTCTGGGGAAGTACCTCCACCTCATAGAAAACCGCAGCCAAATAACAACTCCCTAGAGGGTTGTTGTGTACCTACGTGGGAGTGAGGACACCAGTAAGCTCCCAAGCCGAGAAGGCATCGTGCGAGGGATACTTAATATATCGCAAATAGGTTACGGTACCCGCTTTACATCAGGTGGGCCGTATGCTTGTATGCATCCCGACGTAGTATAAAAAGAAAAATTGAGACACATAATACAACTAGAGACATTCATACTTGTGGCAAAAGAAAGACAAGGCATTGTTTTTTTACTACTATGATGGCAGATAAACGTACGGTCATGGTAAGAAGTTATCGCAGCATATGGACATTTCACCAGCCATGCAATTCTCTAAGCGACTCGTAATGGCTGTGTGCGTCGCTGTGATCACAGATGTAACAGCTTTGACATCGTCTACTGCGATCATGGCTAAATTATTTGGTATTCTATACGGCTGTAAGCGTACGCGAGGCTGTTTGCCTTGTAGAATTCCAATTCCAAACGCAGCCTTGCGGCGCTAGTGTCGCACAACCATGAAAAGCGACACTAAGGAATTGCAATTTTGTGTTCAAGGCTATAACAGCCGATGTTTCCGAGGATGTAAGGATGTTTGCTCTTACAGAATTGCATGGCAGGTCATTCGTGCGTTGCGACCACGCAAAAACTTCTTATCTATCTATACCTTCACGCTAAATCGCTTGCGGGGTAGGCATTGACAACCGAGCGCCACGTGACTCGGTCCTTACACACCTCACTTGTTCCTTTAACATTCATAGCTCTTCTCATGCACACTCGTCGTCTTCTAAGGTTTTAATTATTAGTACATACTTCAAATGTCGTTCAAGTGAAACCCGATGCTCTATGGGTACGGTATGCGACTACTACCTATATCTACAAGTGGTAACATACAATGAAAAGAGTAATGAATGTTAAAGAAGCGAGTGAGGTATGTAAGGATCGAGTCCCCGTAAGGCATTTGGCGTGAAGTTATAGTAGTAACATACAAAAATTGTTTTGCAGAAACTGATATGCATAAAATTAAATGTGAAGTCATATTTACCTTTTCCGTTCGTTTGTTATTCAACGGCATGAATAACTAGTGATTTTAGTTTGGTCTGATTTATGTAATATTTATTTCTTGCCGATATGTTTATTACTAGTATTGACGTATTGCTGGCGCCATGGTTTTTATGTTCCGTTTCCCGTATATGAGGGTATCTCGAAATATAATATAGTCAATTTAAATATCTATCTATTTGTCACACCATACATCGGGTGGCATACAAGTATACGGCCTATCTGATGTAAAGCGGTTACCGTAGCCTATATACGCTTGCAACACATTAAGTGTTACTCGTGCGATGCCACCTCTGCTGGTAACGCGCAACTCCTTAGGAGCTTACTGGAGACCCCGCTCACACGTAGGAACACAACAATCCTCTAGCTAGGGAGTTGTTATTGACATCGGTTGTTCTGTGAGGTTGAGGTACTTGCGGATAAGGCAGAGAGAACCGAGTTGCAGGACAGGCGGGAAGAGGATCCATATTCTGATATAGAACTAAATAACCCGACAGAGATATTCACAGCAGATATTTTAAGAGAGGTGGGGGGAACGAAGCAGCCAGTCTGGTGAAGTACCTCCACCTCACTGAAAACCGCAGCCAAATAACAATCTGTGTTCCTGCGTGTGAGTGAGGTCACCAGTAAGCACCTCAAAAAATTCCCGTGTTAGCAGCAGAGATGGCATCGCCCGACTGATACTTAATGTATTACATGCGTTCATGGGCCGTATGCTAGAATATATATCGACGCGGCGGCGACTGCATGCATCTGCTAAATGCAGTGATTGAATGGGAGCTGGTTTTCATTCACATTTACTAGTAACAGAGTTACATGCATTAGATCCAATTGTCTGTTATGTTTTATGCCCTAAGTGTCATCATCATCAATATCTATAGTTCCAGTACATATTCGCTTACCTCATTTAGATAATTGTGAGGAATCTAACAATACAAACGTAAATCTTAAGATAAATTGATAGTTTAATGATATTGATCGTCGATCAATAGAACCGTTCTCTTACATCAGTCACGTAGGCTGCAATCCCCTCTAACGACTTGGGTGTCTTTGATAAGATTCTAAGAAGCATTAAGGCCAGTTATGGGGGTTTTCATCTACTTAAACAAAAATTACTGCATGTAAATGAATTTTTGCCGTGTGCAGTCTTCAGCTTCTATTTCCGCCTTATTTAATGCTTTAATCTTGGGTGTTTACATTTTTTTTTATAAAAGAGAATAAACGAAAAAGCATTACTGAAATCTCTCACACCAGACTACTACTGGGGCGAATCATAATGTGGGAATGCACCAACAAATTAATGTTTTCGTATTTATGTACATATTTGTAACTAGCAGAAGCCCGCGGCTTCGCACGCATGAGATTTGGGCTTTTATTAGCCTTTATTTCTCTATAGACATGAAATTGTTTCTGTTTAAAAAAAAAAACGATGTTCAGGGTTGTAGATGCAACCATAGAGCGATTCAATTTTCGTACAGCGCCATCTATTGACATGCATGTGACAGGAGGCAACGTATATGTATTTTATTTATATTACATAAAAATGCGTAGTTATTTTATGTTACAAAAAATACGTATTATATGAAAATAATAAAAATAAAATCCCCCGAAGGGGAAGATATTTCCCCCTAATTTTAACAGTTTTTCATTTTTTACGCAGGAACTCTAAATATTTACGGGATTAAAAGTACCCTATATTCTGCTCTGAATAGTCCTCTACCTACCAGTGAAAGTCCCGTTAAAATCGGTTCAGCCATTTCGAAGATTAGCCCGGACAAACAAACAGACAGACAAAAAAGTCAAAAATGCGTATTTAGGCTTTGGTAACGTGAAAATAATAATATGAGCTTAAGATAAATGCATTATTTTGAAATCACAGACAGACAATTTTATTTATATGTATAGATGTATAGATTATCACTTGCTTGGCGGCGAAGGAAAACGTGAGGAAACCAGCACGTCACAAAATTATGATTCGAAAACCATGTGACCTAGCCTAAGAAAGGTCTGTTGTTCCCTCTGGGTTGTGGGGGTAAGTAACAGTGTAATCGCCAAATCCCTAGGCATATGCAGCGAACGCCGCCAAAACCTAATTAAAAACTTCAGAATACAGAATAAACCTGTATTTTGAGTTAAAAACTAAAAAGATTTATCCTCGGCGAAGTTACGGTGGGATCGTAAGTGCCCGAGTGTCTTCGAGATATGTTTGCTCGATTTGGCGGGGCACTGCCAAGCCGCCAGATGTATAACAAGCATTTCCCTTGGTTTTTATTCGCTCACAGAAACTGCGCTGAAGTAAACTGTAACTATTCCAGAAATATCTAACGATGTGTTTCGTATGTCGAACACATTGTCGAAATAACCGCTCCGGCTACGTGTGTGACTAATATCTCGAAATGTTTTACTTTTGTGACTTTAACTTCAGTATTTATCTCTGAGTATATTTATCTTTTGTTTACGTGATTATGCACACTTACGGTGCATTGGACGGTTTTGTCACGTGAAAGTCGTGTTGTATCCAATTTGCTATTTATAAATCAGTGACTTGCCTTTTCGTGGTTTTTTAATTTGTTAATAACTAATTATAAATAACTTAAAGTACACTTTTGGCAATGCAATTGACAAGTGGGATTATTTTACAGTTAGTTTCATTGGAATTGAAGTATACTTTTAATTCTTATTAATCAGATTTAAGAACATTATCTGTGTCTTGTTCCCAGAGTTTCCTAATAGATTACGATTGATGGGGTCCGCTGCTACCTTAGGCTAAGGATTTGGCGAAGATATTGATTTTGACATGGAGCGACTGCTGTCAGACTTCCGCAACCCAGAGGGAAAACTAGATCTTTCTTACACGACATTATTTGCATCTGTCATGGTAATTTAGGCTATATTGAAAGAAAATAAGCTAATTTTAATAATAAACTAATAATTTTCTCTTAATGATATTAAAATACTCATACGTTGATCTAACATGCGCTATGTGCTGCCATCACCAATTAGTTGATGAGAATCAGCGTCAGGCACCACCCATCCACTATCGTTAGAATATGCATGTCGTCGCTGCCATGGCTGCTTTGGAAGTCCGTCTCGGCTACTGTGGTCGATTCTGCGATTGTTCGCTATCTAGAGGTTACTCTTGACGCCAATTCCAATGACAATCCAATTCCAATGTCACAGTTTTCGGTTATATTCCATAACCTAATTTTATTTTATACCACCAAGATGGTAAACAAGCATACGGCCTGTCTGATGGTAAACAGTCACCGTAGCCTACGGACATTTGCAACTCCAGGGGTGTCACTGATGCTTTGCCGACCCAAAAATATCTAGACCAAAATTTGGTCAACATGCGATTGAACTTCATTATTAGTGCCTAAATAGACAATCGAAGATGAAGATTAAAATAATCTAACTTTCCTACTGTGATTCAAGAACTTAATTCCGGCACCAATTTATCGGAATTGGTTTCTAGGATAACCCTACAGGAACAGCGCGAGCAGCAAGCTCTGATTATCTCTGCGATTCTTTTTTTGCCTCTTCACCAGGCATTCTCAGCCGCTGTAGATGTTAGTCGTTAGAATAATAGAAAATAGTTCATTCGTAGCATGTTATTCTAGCAACGGAAGCGGGTTAGATCAGATTACACTTGTAAGTATAATAGTCAGGGAAAACTTGGTTGTCTTATAAATTAACTTAGCCAGCCTAGTCTTAGTTAGGGTTAAAATCCATGTCAACAAATGATTTAGCTGACCTCTTTAGAGTTGTATAATCAGTACTTCGTACCTTTGATCATGTTAATTGCAGTGAAGTATTTTCATCGCGGTAATAAATTTTGCAATCAATCTTAGTACTACTTGTACAAGAAGCTATTTAATTACAGACGTTTATAGATACACGTTAATGATTGTAATAATTAATAAATTTATCCAATTATTGATGAACATACTGAATAGATTTATTGTAATATGGCTCTCTTGTAATTAGTTATAAATTGAATGTTAAAAGTTGTGATAAACGTTGTCTATTTAGTGACATAGTTATTACATACAGAAAGGGCCTATCTTACTACTTTACATTTTAGGAATTCTTGAATATGTAAAAGATATTCCGTGTCTCGAAAACTGTTCTTTATCTAACAAAATTGTATCCTAATTGGTACGATAAAATGTTGTATTTAGATTAAATTGCATTTTAAGTTTATCTATATAGGCATGTATCTCCATGTAAAACACGATTTTGCACAAAAAAAAACATCAAAGGGCTTACTAGCTTTTTTTTATACACCGTCGGGAGGGCATACAAGCTTACGGCCCACCTAATGTGAAGCAGTTACCGTATGAACGCTTGTAATATATTAAGTATCACTTGCTCGATGCCTCATCTGCTTACAGCAACTCCTTAAGAGCTGGTGACCTCACTCACACGCAGGAACACAACAACCTTCTAGAGATTTGTTATCTGGCTGTAGCTGTGACGTGGAGGTACTTACCCAGTCGGGCTGCTTTGATCCGCCCTACTTCAATTGAAAGTTATAGACATAAAACCATTTTCACCTGCATTACGTGTGGCAAAACACTATGGAAGCCAAAGCTAACTAGCGTCCCAACAAACATGCGTCGATGCCTCGTAGGAGCTCCGGAGACCAGACCTTTTAAGGAGAAAACTACTATTAAATCCTGCCATATCTGTATACATACCGTTAGCTCATTTTTTATCCAACATCATGACGAATGCGATGTAGCGATCTATCTTTATATACTTGAAACTTATTCACTCTTTCATGTATAGCTTTTTCATACAACAGTTTGACGAGCTCGGTGGCTCAGCCTTGAATGCCTCAACACCAACGCTCGTGGGTTTGATTCCCACACAAGGCAAACATTTGTGTGCATGAACATGTCTGTTTGTCTTGGTCTGAATATTTTAAGAGAGGTAGGGCACATCAAAGCAGCCCGTCTGGGGAAGTACCTCCACCTCACAGAAAATCGCAGCCAAATAACAACTCTCTAGAGGGTTGTTGTGTTCCTCCGTGTGAGTGAGGTCGCCAGTAAGCTCCCAAGGAGTTGCTGTGTAAGCAGCAGAGGAGGGATCGCGCGAGTGATACTTAATATATCGCTAGCGTTAATAGGCTACGGTACCCGCTTTACATCAGGTGGGCCGTATGCTTGGATGCCTCCCGACGTAGTATAAAAAAAAAAACAGTGCGGATAACACGCAGTGATAGCTCTGTGGGAAAGAACTAGCCTGGTTAGAGTCCTGGGGCCCTACTACAAATTCGTATTTTTGGATTTATGTATTTATCACTTGCTCAGTGGTGTAGGAAAGCATTATGAGGAAACCCGCACGTCTAAGAAGTTAAGAGGAGCCATAAAGCTAAAGGGCGCCCTCATTTTGTTTTTATTAATAACGCTGAATTTAAGACCAATTCCATAAAACGCTCAATACAGGCACTGAAGATTCATATTATTGTTTTTTTTTAAACATATCTTGTATTTATTATCTATGTACATGTAACAATAATTTGAATTATTGCTTATTGTGACCACTGGTAGCAATAATGAAAATTGTGACCAATTCTACATGAATAATAAAAACAGAATATGTCTCAAAAAACATAAATATGGTTCTTCAGTGCCTGTATTGAGCGTTTTTTGGTATTGGTCTTAAAATCAGCGTTATTAATAAAAACAAAATGAGGGCGCCCTTTAGCTTTATGGCCCCTCTTAAACGACGACGACGAAAGACTTGTATCCTAATTTAAGAAAGGTTTGGTTTTATCTAGCTGTGGATATCTGAGTCGCTCAATGTCAAAACCAGTATCTTCACCAAATATTTAGGCTCAGGGTACTTTGCCAGTCCTAATGGATTAGGAAATGGGATAACGTTAGGAAGCAGTGGGATAACACGCTAGCAGGCCTATGTGATGTAAATTCTTGACAGCTGTCTATAAACTTTTGCAGTACTAGCACTTCTCAGTGGCTTACTGGTCATCAGTCACGCTGTGCCTGTTATCTGGTTGTGGTCTTCTGTGAGGTGGCGGTACTTTCCTAGTCAGGCTGTTTTGATGCGTCCTGCGTCTCTTTCGTCAGAGCCTGCTTTGTTTATGAACAGGGTGTATAAGTGCTGGTGAGGTTACACCACATAAACCCTTAGTCATCCAACTGCAGGGATACGGGTCTCCCTTCAACCGAAGGGGGTTAGAGCATACTCCAATCAGCATTTGAGCAGGATGGTGCTGCTCAAATAAGTGCGGAGAAACTCGAGATAGATAAACCCATCCATAGATAGTTGCTGCGGTCGACGTTGCTTAACCTGCGTGTTAGGTTAGAATGACACACAACGACGCCATCGACTTGAAAGATGATAGTTGGCTATTTTCACCTCAAAAGTATATAGTAATCCCCATCCACCAAAGTTACAGTAGCGTCGAACAAATAATCTACAGATAAAACTAAAATAAGGGAAACAAAATACCAGATCCGGTCAGACAAAAGATGAGCCGAACACATATCGAAGTTAGTACGTAAACGTAACGGAAATGGTTGGCTTCTGATCATTTATCAAAGGCAAAGAAGAATTACATTTGATTAAATACTTGAAACAACAGTTGTTAATCAGCCTTAGTTTCACCAACAATAACACGCCCATCAGCGAGTTTTATGAAAGAACGTAAAACAGAATTATATTAGCCATCGGGCAAGATTGTTTTAGTGAAAACAAATCTGGCGCAAGCAATATGTGCTTTATCATTGGCATGTGCAAACATCGGTAAAAGCTCGCGAATGTTCCCCAAAAAGATTAAACAAACGGAGTTAGTGCACCGAGCAACTGTTCGCTTTGTGTTGTGTGAATTTAGACAATGTTTTAAGAGGTTTTGCTTTAGATCTCCTAATTCACAATTGTCTGTTTGTAGACGCTTCGAAATTTGAATACATAAAGATGGATATTACATTTTATACAACGTTGG
The DNA here is from genome assembly GCA_947507595.1 of Pyralis farinalis. NCBI lineage: Eukaryota > Metazoa > Arthropoda > Insecta > Lepidoptera > Pyralidae > Pyralis > Pyralis farinalis. The sequence goes on from OX382270.1 coordinate 20,337,449, forward strand.
GAGGCATACAAACATATGGCCCACCTGATGTAAAATGGTTTTCGTGAAGGATGTGTCAATGTTCGCGCGTTGCCATTCCTGCTGCAAACGCAACTCGTTGGGCTTACTGGTCACCTCACTCACTCGCAGGAACAGAACAACTCTCCTAAGATTTGTTTTTCTGCGGTTATCTGTGAGGTATTTCCCTAGACGGGCTTCTTTGATGCGATTTCTATGCATATTTCGTAGTTTATATGTTATTACAGATGGTTATATTTATGTAAACAGTTCTGTTAATAGTTCTCGGTAAGAAACTTGCATAACAAGAGCAATATTTAACGTGTGTGTTTTGGTATTTGCAACACAAGTAATATTTTCTCATCAAGACTGTCAGAATTTTATTCAAGTAAATTTTTTTCAGCAAAATTGACAGAATTTATATTACTTATTTTTGTTAAAATATCTTAGCAGTGATGACCTGGTGGATATAGAACCAGCCTAATAACTTAGTGTCCCTGGCTCTAATATTCGTGTGGGCATGTACCACTAAATTCCTGGATTATCAGATTTATGTACGTATTTGTAAATATCACTTGCTTGGCGGTGAAGGTAAAATCGCGAGGAAATCCGCACATCCAATTTTTTTGTATACAACGTCATGAGGCTTGTGGAATAGGAAACAGGATAACGCTAGGAAAGAGAATACTTTTATTCAAATAAGATTTTTTCATCAGGACAGTCAGAATTAACCCCGTCAGAATATACCCCGCTTATCTGAGTTCCCGTTTCAAATTGCTTCCACCTAGATCCCGCCCTCTACGTCCTTGCGTTACCAAGACGCTAATCCTTCTAACTGCGCACTCCAGTTTCTTCTATATCTTGTACACTTACCGTGCTGCACAGTTGTGGAATCAACTACCCTCATATATTCGTGAGAATTCATCTGTCTCCACTTTCAAAAAAAGACTGAAAGAACACTACCTATCTATTATCGCTTAGATATTTATATATGTAATTGTATATATGTATTTATTTTAGTAGTATTTATTTCGTAATTATAAAGTTATGCAAGTAATATTAATAAGTATTTATTTGTATCTTGTTAGTGTACCGTAGAGATATATCTGGTATATTGTACTTTAACTATAGGGTATTCTTTACAAAATATCCCACAGCACAGGTTGGCTGGAAGAGATCTCTTTATTATAGAGATAAGCTCGCCTTTGCATTACTATTTTCTTACTATGTTATTTTCTTACACTGTTATATGCAATAAAGAATATATTATTAATATTAGGTACTTTTATTCAATTAAATTTTTTTGCCAAAACTGACAGAATTGTATTATTACTTTCATTTAACCTTTTTGGTTAAAAAAAATTTTGGTAAAAACAGTTCCACGTTTATCATTACCAGCGATTGTCTTAAATTTATTGAATCATTCGTAAGACATACTGAACTATAATTGGAGTAATAACGTGTGTGTGGGCAGAGCGCAAGCTTCCGCGCTATTTACTTCCTGATCATTTGACGAATCTAGACTTATGTATGTATGTCAAACCGTTAAACTTTCATTACCTTGTTTTAAAGTAAATTTATTAAACATGTTTATAGACGTGTTTATATTTAGCCGCCTGGATTTAGATTATGTCGTTACAAATGGGTTCAAATATTGGTCACATCCACGTAAACAAATAAATTAAAACCCCTTTTTATATCTTACAAATGTCACTTAAAATATAATATACACATGCAAGTATCGTGATTTCCATCAATGATCATTTTCTTTTCAAATATTTATTAATTAGGTACGATTCCTTCGAATTATAATTATAGGACCTGCATAAAACCTTGTCCTTAAGTTCAGAGACGAGTTTGGCCATTTATTTTAATCAGAAACTGCCTTCCATTTTTTTTCTATTGATTGTGCAATGGGTTGGCAGGCTGTATGCTTGTTTACCGCCTTAGTTTTATTTCAGTTCAAATAGCTCTTTTGTGTCAAATTTGTGGAACTGAGAAGTTATGAATGTATATACAGGTGTTCTAACATCCTATTTGAACTAATTGATGTCGCATAAAGACACCCTTCACTCACCAAAGAGTTGTATTTTTGCGTCTAATTATCTCAGTGATACGAACCGACTGACCAATGGGAGGGTATTTTAACCAATAAACCGATAAGTGACGCGATGTTGAACCATCAACTAACCAATAAGAGGTGCGCGTTCTACGCTCGGTGGCTCAATCGTGAATGACGCGACTTTGACACCAACGCTCGTGTGTTCGATTCCCACACAAGGCAAACATTTGTGTGCATGAACATGTCTGTTTGTCTTGGTCTTGATATTTTTAAGAGAGGTGGGGCGCATCAAAGCAACCCGTCTGGTTAATTACACAGAAAACCGCAGCCAAATAACGACTCCCTAGAGGGTTGTTGTGTACCTGCGTGTGAGTGAGGTCACTAGTAAACTTCTAAGAAGTTGCTGTGTAAGCAGCAGAAGAGGGTACCCGCTTTTCATCAGGTGGACCGTATGCTTGAATGCCTCCCGACGTAGTATAAATAAAAAATATTTATCCCCGACCCGTAGCGCTGAGTTTATTTACTATCCAAAATCGTATCTCGTGTCTCCATAGGTTATGTACCTACTTAATGTTTACCACTAACGTAGTGTAATAATGATATCACATAAGGTATACTTTAAAAAGGTGTCCACATATCAATCAAACGAGGACAAAATCTTGTTTATGCAATAAATGGATAGAGTGATAGTTCGCCACTACTAACTACTACACCACATCAACCCTTACTCATCCCACTACAGGGATACGGGTCTCCCTTCAACCGAAGGTGTTTTATAGCATACTCCACCACGCTGCTCAAATGCGGATTGGCGGAGGCCAGTGTTTTCGAGGGCCACGGACTTGGCTTATCGACAACAGCCGGGACCGACGGCTTAACTTGCCCTCCGAAGCACGGAGAAACTCGAGATAGATTAACCCATCCATAGACAGGCTGCGGTCGGTGTTGCTTAAGCTGCGTGTTCAGTTAGAATGGCACGCACAACGACGCCATCGAGCTCTTCGGTAGTATAGTTCGCCACTACATGAGTTTAATACTGGCAATGATAACGGGGCGTGCATAGCCGACAGTAATGAGGTTTATTAGATTGGTCCTGCCAACTGAAAGGTCAGAGATCGACCGAGAGAATACTAGGCCAGTGCTGTTATATTTTACTGGAGGGCTGTTTTAATAGCTACAAGTACTAGAGTAAAAATAAATGTAACATACTAGCTGCATCCCGCGGCTATTCGTATCCCGATGTTTCGTGGGAACAGCTCTTTCTAACTTTCTTTCTTTTTTCTCGGCTTCTGAGAGTCGTATCGTGCCGTTGAATAGCCTACAATCATCTTCAAGACTTGGGCTATCAAATGCAAAAATAATGTTTTGAATCCGACTAGTTATTCCAGCAATTAGCGCGTTCAAACAAACAAACTCTCCGCTTTAATAGCATATTCCTTATATGTACAATAGTATCTATACACCATAGAGTAAATCTATTATATTTACAAACTTTTTACAAAGCAGCCTGTCTGGCTAAGTACCTCCACGTCACAGAAAACCGCAGCAAAACAACATCTCCATAGAGGGTTGTTGTGATCTTGCGTGTGAGTGAGGTCACCAGTAAGCTGACAAGAGATGACATCGCAAGAGTGATACTATGAAATTTAAAAGCCATAAAAATTGCCATATAAATGCCATGAAGTAAACTTAGGGATGATGCTAAAGCATTAATTTTACACAACTCAAGCTTCTCAACCGCGTTTATTTTATTTCAAAAGTTGCCAATCATAGAAAAACAATAAACAGTAAAGTGTACCGGCTTTTTTGAAGTGTCAAGATTAAGTTAATACACTGTTCTCATCGTTGTACTGGTTTTTGTTTTTATAGAACGTCGGGAGGCATTCGAGTATACGGCCCACCTGATGGAACGCAGTTACCGTAGCCTATGAACGTTTGTAATACAGAAAGTATCGCTCGTTTGCCTACCTTTGCTGTTAACACATGAACACCTTAGGAGTTTACTGGTAACCAAACTCACTCGCAGGAACACAACGACCCTCCAAGGAGTTCTTATTTGGCTACGGTTTCCTATGAGGCGGAGATACTTCCCCAGTATACACCTTTACGCCCTTCTTCTCTTAAATTATTGTACTGTGGGCCGATTCTACTAAAAACTGCAACTGCACTGCAGCGCGGCGTGTCTCAAAATGCGTACACGTTTTGACGTTTCGGTATTCTGTTAAACGATCTGACAGCAGCGACGTTGCAGGAATGTTGCAGTAAATGAATCGCTATTCTGTTAAAAAAACCTGCACTGCAACTGCACGTTTCCTGCAATATAATCGTATTCTGATAAATTGTTTTGACATTTGTATACCGGTGACAGACGTTTTGAAGGAGGTTACTTGTAGTTTTGTTAACGTTACTCTTGAGCAACTTTTGCGAAGTGAAATTAATATTCTGAGGCGGTGAATTATATTCGCTTTGTTTTGGGAGATGTTTGTGGATAAATATAATTAAGTAAAGCTTCTTTTCGGTTAGAAATACCTCCACTCCGGCAACCAAGGTCAATAGTGAAACTATAGGAGTCAACATTAAATAAAAAATCAGTTTTATTAAATTGAAATATCTATATAAATGGCACCACTTCAGGTTTTAAGTAGTTTACTTGCAGGATACGCACAGTTGCAGCGTAGTTGCAGTGCCATTGCAGTGTAGCATACGCGCAGTTGCAGTGCAGGATATTTTAGTAGAATACACCTATCGGCACTGCACTATTCCTGCACGACTCAAGTGACAGGCGTAAACGTGCAGTTGCAGTTATTTAGCAGAATTGGCCTACTGTAATATAAAGATATGTTACCACAGGTCGTTCATTTGTTTGCCATATCCATGGTATATAAATTTAACCCTTTGTATACCTATAACCCCTTTCAAACGGTCTCGGTTGCACAGTGATAAGTGCATTTAGCTTGGGAGCGTAATGAGGCCGATCGGATTGGTCGCGCTCCGCCGACCGGCGGGTCACGGGTCGCGCGCCTACCACTTCTAGCGCATTCCAATTTCTACAGGACATGACAGTATGATCTAAGAGATATTGCGTATCTCAATTGACGACCATCAAGTAACAATGAAGTACATTGGTGTGCTGCCTTGACAAAACATAATTAGTAAATCACTAAAAGGCAAGCAATGGCCTTTGAAAGTGCGTGACAATCGCCTTGAGGTTCTACCGGGATATCATTTGGTCTCTCACTAACTATTGCACCGAGTCTTGTGGTCGACGATTTTACAGATTCTCGTTTTAGTTCTGGAGTCTTGAAATACTAGTCTACAATTTTCAGATCAAGTACACAAAAGGAAAATCAGAAACTTTTTTTTTTGATGTGAAACATCTATTGGCGCGACTTGGCAGTAAAATCGAACCGTATGCCGTGATAGCAAATGGCATGACGCTCGCTCATGCCGTCATACTACTACACTACGACGGATAGCAAACAAATATACGGTCCACTTGATGTAAAGCGGTTAGTAGCCTATGAACGCTAGCAACAAAAGATGCTTCTAAAATACGCTGTACTGCCAATGCGTTCACTACGTCGAGACAAACGAACCCGAACTAAATAGATTTAATGTGAACTATTGAGGAATAACTACAGTCATCTCGTCATACCAGCTCGATGGAACCACATTGTGCTTTAATGGTCTGGACTACACTTAATTGCCTATTTTCGTGACCGAATTAATATATAGAATCAATGAAGTATCTGTTAACGGAAATAGCGCATTTGTTTATGTTTCTCTTTCGTGCGTGAATTCTTTATAATTTTGGTGAAAAATTGATAGAGCTATGATGATAATCGTCTTCTTCCTAGCGTAATGTATTGACAGGACAATAATTAGGATTAACAGGGACCACCACCTAAGCCAGAGGATGTAGAAGCGGTTACGGTGTAGTTGGACTTATATGTTATGAGTTCTTCTTTCTTCTAGAGTTATTCCGTTTACTAATTCTTTAGCTTTGGTGGGAACTACTACCTAAGCCTAAAGATTTGGCGAAGACAAATTTTCACTGGAGCGCCTGCCGTCGGAACCCTATAACCCACCGGGAATGGTATGATAATCTGTCATGATATATTAAAAAGTTATGATTGTGTTGCGGCATGTGTACTACCTATTATCAGTCTATGCTCCCGCCTTAGATATATAAGATGTTATATAGGATGTTCCATATATAGTGTAATTGAGTTTCAGTTGTACGACGAGCAAATGAAGCTTAATACTCGAAGTTCAATTGTAACTCTATGTACGACCTAAGACTATTCAAAGTATCAACATTGACCTATCCCATCAATTAATAAACTTATGGAGTGTGTACAAGAAGTCAGGTCCACATTTTATAAGGAAACATTATGTAACTTTTACAAAACCGAAAAATACTTTTTCATGCTAATTCATATCCTAGTCGAAATCGAGGTAGAGAATATCAAAGTTATCAATTGGTAAGAAGTTCTAACGGCTGCTGTTGTTATCGTTTAATTAAAACAAGTAGCTCCGCCAACCCGCTAGCCGGCATAGAGCTGCGTTTCATCTTCTGGGGTGATGATTAACTTTTTTTGTAGTTTCAGGCAATTCATTAAATTTATCTCAGCAAAGATAACCTAGCGATATAATAAATGCTCACTCCAAATATGACCAAATCACACTTATCGGCAAAAGTTACTCGTACAAAGGAACGTATATAAATGTGTTTCATACTTAGCACATAGAAAATCCATAAATTACAATGTTGTTATAAACACATAAAACACAGTTTCGTGACTGTGCTCTGGTGATGCTTATTAAACCATTAAACATAAATGATTTATTAAGGCACATTATTACAATAAAGCTAGAGTTATTGTATAATCAGTAAATTGTATTTCCAGAAAGATTAATTGTTTAATAGGACGTCCAATATGGATGTGCCTTGAGGTTATTTCGTGACATAATAATAACAGTATTTGTTGCATTTGTGCATTGTAAAATGGAATTATTGTATAGTGTTCATTTCTAATTATTAATTAATTCATTTGAAAGAAAACACAAAGAACTACTATAAGTTTCCAAAGTAGCTTTTATACCGATTCGTATTCTAGCTGAAAATATTATTACAAATTAACGTTGTAAAATGGTAATTCATTAAAAAGAAAACTATAATTCTAACTAACTATATATTCTAGTGATTCAAAAGATTTTCTATAAAAAAACATACAGCGTTACAATGATGCCTCTAAGCCTACGTCAAGACTAAACGCAGAATAAACGTATCCCCCAATCGTACAAGACACGGCATCAACTCGTCTTGATAACATCCTATGTATTTATGTATGTACAATAATATGTATAAAACTAAATGCATTTAGCCTTAGATCCAATGCAACAAAATAGCCCTAGGCTACAATCGGTATCACGTCGTGACCAATCGTGTACGACAATTACGTTAGAATTAAACCATCAATCAATCGCCATATGGGATTCGTAATACCCACCCACCTGCATTCATCCAACGTCTAATGACGGCCAATCACGGTCGAGCAATAGTTCACTTCATATGAACTCATAATGATCTGATATTTCAAAGTTTTGGTTTTCATTTAATCAGTTGCAATATGGGACTTTGGCTTTTCACCTACAGCCGGCAGTCACCTATCATTACGACAATGATTACCAATTACTGGTCAAAGTTCAGTCTTCATAACAATGTATTCAATACTTTGTTCCATATTTGCGTGATTGGTTGTTTTATCCATTAGGATCCAATAATGTATACAAGTATTCGTAGTTTGTAAGTTGGTACATTACGTAATGATAAATATTATACGAGTAGTTTAATTTTTTTTTTGGTTATGCTTGAAAGAAATACCTATCGCAATTAAATTTAGTACAGAGGTAATTTATATAACGTATAGAAGGACACGAAATATTACCAGGATAACAAGAACACGTAGGAACAGCCGCAAATAAAGCACAAGTCAACGAAGCAACTGTATGACTATTAGCGCATAGCCCATGTTGCTACGTTTGTATGTAAATTCGAATGTTTATTGGAGAATCAAAGCTACTTTCAGGTAGGGTATATAAATAGCAAGTATACATATCAAACCAAATGATCACAACATGCTTAAAATTTAATATACACGAAATTTTAATGAAAAGCTGGCATAATTTTGGAAATTGATTTAGTAGCTTTACTGGTCCCATGTAACTATAAAGTTTTTACAAAGTCAATGCGCTAGTGGTGCTCACTACCATGGCCACAGTAATCGCTTACCATCCGGTCACACGTACCTACTGTTGTACGCCATCTTTGTGATATAAAAATGACGCACGAATTTCAAGACGCACTGTATGGGCGTTTAATTTTGGGCATCGAATTCTTTAGCCAACCCTAATAGTTAATACTATAATACTCTTTGTCTTTGAGCAGTGATAGCCCAGTGGATAAATAACTGGCCTATTGATCAACTGATCGCCGATTCGAATCCTGACATGTACCACTAATTTCGTGTTTCCGGATTTATGTACATATTTGTAATAATCACATGCTTCGCGGTGAAGGAAAACATCGTGAGGAAACCCACACGTATTCAGAAATTATATTTCTGAATACGTGTGACTTACTTTAGAAAGGTCTGATTTTCCCTCTTGTGTTGTGGAGGTCTGATGGCAGTCACTCCATGTAAAAATCAGTATACTCCATGTAAAAATCAGTATCCTCGCCAAATCCTTAGGCTTAGGTAGCGGACCCCGCTAATCCTCAATCAATAATAGATTAGATAGATTAATCAATAATAGATTTGGAAACGCTAAGAAAGAAGCTAAGGATAACGCTAAGAAAGAAGACTAGTTGTCTTGAAGGTGAATATATTTACTACTTTCTGTTACCTCATTCAAAAATATGGTAAATGTAAATATACAATTCGCGATAGAAGTAATAGCTAACTAGATATTTGACTTGTAATCTCGCCAAGGAAACTACGTTCTAAAATCTATAGTACCTAATAATAGATTAATTTGCAAATTCAATTTCATATCCCGGACTTAATAGGTTGTTAATATAGTTACATTTAGTGAGTTACGTTTCGTCATGTTCATTACGTGTACATCTGAACAACCTATTCAGAATACATTGTATGCTGCTCTGGCTATACGAGCGAGATTTATCTCTAAGTAAAAACAAAGGCATCTTCCCAAACGGATCTTTAAACAATCGCATTGCACCCGATGCAGTGAACCGCAGTAAATCACGGTTATAATAATAAGGATTTTATAAAACGATGAATTGAATGCTTGTTATTGTAAGGCTGTGGTCTTTTTATAAGCGATCGATTTGATTTTGTTTCTGTATATAACTTTTCACCTTATCATCAGTTTATCACTGTTTCTCCATACGTAAATGTCGTAATTTCCAGGCTATTATTGCACATTGACATAATAATAATGTTACAAAGGTAAGCTTATCTCTACAAGAGATCTCTTCTAGCCCCTTCATAAAGTTATACTACTCTCAGTACTTACAAGTTTAATTCGTCTAGGAATGAAACTTCTAAATAATGTGTGTAGTAAGTAGAAAAAATATTATGTGTTATTATTACTTTTCTCAATGCGACTGATGTACAATCCCTTATTTGCAGTGGCAGTTTAGGTACGTAGTAGGTAAATTGTTACCGCAAATAAGGATAGCGAAAGAGTTACGACATGGGATAGTCCAAGGTTTGGGTACGGCAGCGATGTTGTCACTGCTGGTGTAAGAGTTTTTAACATATTAATTTAATATTAAATAGTAGTTAAGAAGTGCAGTGCAGTTTCTGCGAAGGCGAATAGAGATCCACTTTAGTCGAGTACAAAAGTACCAGAAAATTTGATCATTTGGACTGATCAAATTTTCTGGTACTTTTGTACTCGACTACTTGCGAGTGCAAGGGTTTCTCTATTAGTAGCTGCTAGCTAAGAGTATATGTTGTCATTTTGCAATTTCTACTTCGAAACATGATTTTCCCAAAATGTATTAATTAATTGTTTCTGCCACTTGGCACAAACGTACAATTTAATGTATTGGTAGATTATTAGCCAAGAGATGAAAGTGAGCGACCTGTTTGTGATACATATCTACTAAGTGCGGATCAAAAATCAATTATATTGATATTAGTCTCGAGGGTGTAGAGAATTCCAGACTTTCGTTTCATAAACTGAAAACGACTTGGCGTCAACGTAAATATTATGGAAAGTAATGTCCAACAGAAGTCAGAAGTAAGCAAGTACGCAGATGGTTATCAAAATCACGAAACTGAAATTATCCTCGTAAATAACCAAGTGCCGTTGGATTGAACAAAGCATTTAATACACAATCATTAAAATAATATTTTACATTGAATGGTGAAGTAAAAACTTCGAGTACAATAATATGAACTCATGAATATGGCCCCTGCGAACCCTGATTGGACACCACAAAAGCCGCCTGCAAAACATTGAAACATGGTCGCATTTTTCAAGCCAAACACGTATCTTACACGCTTTTCTTATATTGGTTCTTACTTCCATCCATAAGTACTAAATACTTGACTAAAAAATTTATAAACAACGATGATTATGATTATTATATAGCCGTCAATATGACGGTAAAGAAATATCTACTTTTAGGTAAATTCTCTAAAGAGACTGAAATATATCTAAATTTAAGTTCCGCTGCAGATAAAACACCGAGTCTTTGCCTTTTGTGGTTCCGGTTACTACGTAGTTTGCGGTATATTCCGCTATCATTAGTCTACAAAACCACCACCAATTACTAGCTGCAAAATGCACATTTCTGTTCAATATAAGGACTATTGTGCTATATTAGAGGGCAGTGTCATAGTTCCGGGGTTCGGTGCAGTGCGTAATGAAAGGTGGCTTTGTGTCGGTATGGACAACATCGGTATACGGCTTACTGTTTATTTTCCCTGTCACGCTTCGATGATATTTAGGATATAATATACGTAATTTCTCTTTAGTTTATAGTAACGGTCGATTTGCTTTCGGTGGAACTGAATCAATGTCAGTATGCATTTCAAGCAATACTTCTTTACTGTTTTGTTGTCACAGCATAGGATAGGTGGTCTCTCTGTCTCTTGGCAGTAGTATATGCTTTGGGGGGCATTGATCAAAGTACAGACCTGTCATACGCTATTCTCACCAACGAGCATAACGGGACTTTGATTTGAGCGCAGATTTCATGTTACATTTCTAGCAACCCTAAACTCTCTGGCTCTCTGTAAACGTTTGAGGTGTCCAAAATTTCCTGTCATCATTTCGCCCAGATATTTTTCTTTACTAATAAGATTTTACAGCTGTTGAGTCATATAGATAGATCACATTTTGACTACTATAACTGCTTTATAGCCATGTAAGTATCACTTTTATTTTTTTTCTCAATAAAGGCAAGGTCTAGTGAATATGGTAGATGTCAGAGAGTTTCCTGTCGTAACTTCTCTAGTTTGAGATGGTCCGTTGTGTAGTCTAGGGTTATCACGATTGAGTGGATTTCAGCAATTAACAGATCAGATTGCGAAATTACTTACATGCGTGCCTGCTTAACAAGTTAAGGCAAGTTTAGTAGTGATTTTATTGTTATTGTTTATCATTTAAAAGTTGAATAAGCACTCAAACAGCAATCGACAGGTCGTGATGACCTAAGCTGGAAGGTAAACTTTTTCTTTTTAATAATATGTAGAAAATTTCTGGCAGATTATGCTAAAATCAACTAAAATGTTCAATTGGGAATTTCATAAGTAATATAATTATATGTTCTGACATCTCTATTATAACTTACAGGTTGTTTATCTGTAATCAATAATCAATTAATTTATTACTTGGTTTCAAGATTATAAGTAAGATTGTGTCTAAGTGCAACTATAAGGCGATATACGTGCGCCGCATGCTCGATTGCTATTGGTCAATGTTTATCGTTCCATTGCGCCCGCGGCTCTTCTGCCACATAGAAACCATTGTTTACACGGTATAAACTGTATTCGATTTCCGTGTCTTATCTTTGACAAATTGGATTCAAGTTTGTAACGGTTAATTACAAATTAAATAAGAATTTGTAAGGTCTTCTTCTCGTCGTGTTAATATTATAATTTTTACTACGCAATGAAGTGCTTGGATTAGTTCGAATGTTTTTTATTAGTAGGTATGATTGTAAGTTATTGAAGAAATATTTCTTGGGGTTGGGATGCAATATATCAACTAGCCCTTTTTACCTAACTTTTAATAAATAACTATGATAGTTAAATAAAGTGGCTAACATTTTCATATTTATCCCGTGACAGCGCCAAAATGATTTTTTATTGAACAAATCACATACTAATCGGCTTTTCGGATTTATGTACGTATTTGTAATTATCACTTACTCCTCGGTGAAGGAAAACATCGTGAGGAAACCAGCACGTCCAAAAAAATTATAATTATGTCGAAAAACGTGTGACCTAACTTAAAAAAGGTCTGGTTTTCCCTATGGGTTGTGGAGGTCTGACGGCAGCCGCTCCTTGTAAAAGTCAGTATATTCCTTAAATCCTTAGGCTTAGGTAGCGGACGCCGCCAATCCTAACGGATTAGGAAACGGCATAACGCTAAAAAGAAGAAGAAATCTTACTAATGTCGATTTTGAAAGCAATCGGTAAAGTTGAAAATTGTAATAAAAAAGCGCAGCAGACAGCACACTACATAAGTTTTCTAATTACTTTATTAATTACTAATTTCCTTCGTAATTCTAATCTTACTGGCCAGAAGCTTCACGGTCGACCACTCGCACTCGTAGGAATACAATAAACCTCCAGTGGAGGCTACGGCCTTCTGTGACGGATCATCAGTCTACTCCGAATGAGATATAATCAAATTAAAAGAGTCAAAATCTTTCGCTAGAGAACTATTCCTGAAGAAGAACCCGCTTTATATCTCACTCTCTCACCTCACCGAAGCTCACCGTAGTATATCTACGGTGAGCTTCGGTGAGGTGATAAACGGATCGAATTGATTAGAATCCGTGCCTCAGAGGTTGAGCAGCCCCAGCAAGGGAATTGATTCGTTGATGATAGATTACGGACTATTATATAATAATAAGTCACCTGGATTTACTCCATTAGTTTTCACTTCAAAAACGTGTAAATGTTGTTTCACAAGTTTTTGACCATAAATGTGTGAGACACCAATATATTGGAAGTTAGGTAAAATTCTTAATAGATATTATATTTTCAAAGTATCTCCTCGGCAACATAAGCAGGTTGTATTACTAAGGTGGCATAAAAACTTATGAATTGGCCGATGAAAAGCAACTGCGGTGGCCTATGCGCACTTGAAATACGAGGGGCGTCATTTGTCAGATGCCGAATCTGGAAAATCCTCTTCACGCCCTTTTTGTAGAACCTCATGCTTATTCGTTTGTGAAGTTTTAATATGTTTGAGACATTTTTATTTATGACTTTATCTTGTTTGTTTGAACTCGCTGGTCTCTGGATCCACCAGTCGGATGTTAAAAACTCTTTTTGTATTTGATAGGCTAATTCTTGAGGAAGCTATAGACCGTTCAACACCATAATACAGCTCTTAGAAACCGGTTCCTACGGGATACCGGGATACACGCGAACGAAGTGGCGGGGCGCAGCTAGTTTTATATACATTTTTTTATACTACATACATACAAGCATACGGCCCACCTGATGTAAAGCGGGTACCTTAGCCTATTAACGCTTGCGATATATTAAATATCACTCGCGAGATGCCTCCTCTGCTGCTTACACAGCAACTCCTTGGGAGCTTACTGGTGACCTCACTCACACGCAGGAACACAACAACCCTCTAGGGTGTTGTTATTTGGCTGCGGTTTTCTGTGAGGTGGACGTATGTACTACCCCAGATGCCCTGCTTTGATTCGCCCTACCTCTCTTAAAACATCCAGACCAAGACGAGACAAGGCAAACATTTATGTGTATGAACATGTCTGTTTAACATGTTCATGCATACAAATGTTCGCCTTGTGTGGGAATCGAACCCACAAGCGTTGGTATCAAAGTCGCGTCACCGAGCTCGTAAAATACGAGTACACATATAACCTGCTTATGTATATGCATATATATCTACGAGTATATCAAAATATTGAGCACTTTTTCTGTCGAACCGACTTGATACAATATGATTTCTGTTACCAAAAAATGTTATGTAGGCCGTAGTACAATGAGAGTTCGAGTGGTGTGTCTAATTTGATTAGTAATACCAATTTGAAAGCACCGTATATATGAAAATTGTACTCACATGAACTGAGTAATACATTGAAAAAGTATTGTCGTGATTTGGTTACTATTAAATTTTGAAAATCTTATACTTGGCACAATAGTACTGTAATAGTGAACAGAAAATAAGTGATGAAAAATAGTTTAGATTTTATTACTGCCTAGGTCCCTCTCTTTGTCGGTATTCGTAGGAAACTTTAGAAAATCCTTTCTTAGTAGGTTTCATTCAGTGACGTAAGTGCTGTTTCGTTCTTTTACACTTTTATTTGTAGAAAAAGATTAATTTTTAAATATATTTTTTGTAGTCTTAGGATAGCTAAAGAAATATCCAGAAATTAACTTTGAAAAAAAAAGTTAAAAAAAAAAAACGTGAGAACATATATTTTGTTTCAACCTCTTTTATTTTTGCAGATGCTAATAATTCTCAAGCGTTGAAAATCACAGGAAGTAAAATTTCAAAGAAACCATAAAAATAGAATTCTTAGCCCGTCTTTTAAAAATATGTCAACTTAATCACAACTGTTCAATAATCAGTGGCGCAGTACAAATAGTCAAAAAAGTTTAAAAGTTCTTTACTTGCACATACACATTACGTAGAACAGTAATCAGAGGCTTCTCTATACGATTGGTTTTTCAAGTTTTTCGCTGGAATCCTAAAATACTCAAATATCATCGTTTCAAAAATTCATATTTATGATTGAGAAATAACAAAATACTCGTATAAAAAGGAAATGGAAAGATAAAGTACAGGGTGTTTCAAGAGAGCTAGAGTACAAACATAATACGCAGAGCGACTGAGAATATGCCTCTTACAGAAATCTGCATTAAAATTGGGGCTTTGACTGGAATTGGCTTTTGAGCATTTGTTTGGGCCAATTTTGTGATAATGCATGTCACAAAAGTGTCTAAAATTAAACGCTCAAACAATTTATCTCGTGTTTATATGAAGCATGTTATGATCCCAGTTTTAAGATCCCAGGTTTATTGGATTCACACTTTTGATTTATCCATCAAAATCTTATATCATGAAAACGATAACAAACATGATCACAACACTTTCTTACTTCCTTTGCTCGCTCGATATTTATCAATTTAAAAATCTTTTGCCGCCTAGTGTTTAGAAACTAGTCCCGTTTTCACCGTGGAAGCTGGTTTATAAGATTTTGTACTTCAAAAGTTAAAATCAAATTACTTTCGAATCTGTGCATTAAATAATTATACAATACAAATGCGAAAATTGGTATAGTTACGTTGGTGACATGTTGACCTCCACGTATTGGAATATTAACTTCCCAAAAATAATGTGTCAGAAATTAGTCGAGGTCCAAAAGTGAAACAAAATATTTGTATGTATATGTATGTATGTATCATGCCAGGTCCCTTGTGAGATAGGCAGAGAGAAAATATTTCATTTAGAAATAATAAAAAACATCAAAGAGTTTAATGGGTAGGTATATTTATAATTTTGTAGTTTAATATATGTTGGCTTACTATTCATAAATGTTGAAATTGAGATCGTTCCCTCTCTAGATACGAAGTCAGACAAATCCCAAAAAATTTAAAAAGTTGTACTTATTCTTATATTCCTTATATTTCGGTCTTCAATGACAATGAATCCTCGAAGAGCAAGTACGACACATACTTGTAGCACTTTACCGCCTTTTTGAGCGAATTAGGACTTAGAGTGAAATTGGAGAAAGAAGTCACTCAACAATCGAATTATTAGTAGAAACTACTATGATGTCTGCCATAGGACCAAACGGATTAATATATCATTGTAATATCAACACCATAATTTATTTTAACAGAAGAAATCGACTTGTATCTGCAGCATTTGATTGGATGGTAGCGTCTGTTCTTAAACTATAAATGGGTATAACGAACTTCATCAATTAGAACAGAAGCTTCCTGCAAGATAAGAATATACGCTATTATACGGTCTGCTACTTCAAAGGAATACGGTACTTACTATGTTACATTTCCATAAACCATTATTAGACAATTTGTATTGAGATTTAAATTACATCATTTGGAAACTATTCCGGAATGCTAATTTACTCCAGCAAATCATTAAATAAAATGTTGGCAAATAAAGGAGCGTGTGTCTCTTTTAGGTATAAATTTGAACGATTTTTTTCCTGGGTTAACTACATAACCTTTGAATACATTTGTTTAATATTTTCCGCTTTACTAATTTCGAAGATAAGATATGAGTTCCGTTTTGATTCAGAATTGTAATATTAGAGAAATAATAAATTGGAAAGTTTAAAAATCATTCCTAAATACAAAGATGTTTTTATAGTTCTAGATAGGTCGTACACGCTCTAGAATGGCAATATAATACAAAATTTGATTCAGAATTGTAATATTAGAGAAATAAATTGGAAAGTTTAAAAATCATTCCTAAATTCAAAGATGTTTTTATAGTCCTAGATACGTCGTACACGCTCTAGAATGGCAATATAATACAAAAGTAAGGTAATTGCCCGACTCGCATTCAGTTGGCCACGCTCTCGCGTAAGAATGTATTTGCAAACTTAAAATTAATATATTGTAGTTAGCAAACATTTATTGGTTAAATGGCAAATATTTTGTCCTTTCTCATCACAGGAATGCACGGGCCACTGTGGCTCCCTCACTTGAGTTCACTTGAACAGCTTTGTAAATACGTATCGTAATGTTTTCATATCGTTTCGTAGTTACCCATTTTATAAAATTTAGTTAGCTACATGTTTTTTTATATATACCTTCTGTATGTATTTAAACAATGTTTCATATTCAATTATTACTTTTGAGGTAAGAAATGCCATATTATTTACTTAAATAAAAGTAATATTTCTTAAACTAAAACAATATACGTGTCAATGTGTCCACTTTTAACAAATTGCCTAGCCGTTAACATTCAAGTGTCATTTGTATTGAAATATTCTCTTTTGTTGGCTGTACATTCTTGGCGAGAGTACTACTACGTACGAGTGCGAACATGAGCTTGCAAATGTTTCGACGAGACATTTAAAGATCTAAATGTGCTAGTTTGGATGTAAAACATTAGTCGGACACATTTCTAAGAGCACTTTTAAGAAACTGCATCGTTGTTAACACAGTCATTATATTACCAACTTATGTTATTTGTGTCTACTATTTTATGATGTATATGCCTACTTAATTATTACCTCATATCGTCGTCAGAATATCTCATTGGCTTGTCTGATGATGCAATTCAATACTCTATTATAATCTTTCCGTTTTTTTTTTGCTGTTTTGAGAATATATGAATTGTTACTAGTTCTTTTAGTTTACAAACTACTATTACTTAACAATTTTAATTTAGCAATTATTGATAATATTGCCATAAAAATATTTAAAGGGAAATGCAGTAAGTGTAGCATGGCGATATTGCGGGAACAGTGGTGGATTTTGTCTATCCATTGTCAAGAGGACTGAGCTGATCCATCGGCCAGGGAGAACCGATGAAACGGTTGTTCCGCTGGCCGCCCGTGGTACAGTACAGGGGTCCAATCAAATCTAACCACCTTGAGAGGCTGTCCTTTCATACCGCGGATAATCTCGGGGTAGATCGTCGTACGTCGTGCGAAATTACATCGAGAGCGTCATCTTCAAAAAAAAAACTTGGAGTCCTGAACAGGGTACGTCTGTTCTTTACGCCGGACCAGCTTTGTCTGCTTTATAAGATTCAAGTTCGGGCTTGTATGGAGTATTGCTCGCATCTCTGAGACGGCTCAGCACAGTATCTTTTCGAGGCTCTCGATAGGTTGCAGCGACGGGCTATCCGCATAATCGATGACGAAGAGGTCACCAAATACCTAGAATCTCTGCAACTTAGTAGGGACATTAGCTCGCTAAGCATATTTAACCACTTGTACCACGGTGAGTGCTGAGTTTTGCTCTCTCCCTTCCATCATAGAACCACACGTGCACGCTTGCGATGTCATTATTCCACTGTTGAGGACATTTCTTCTCGTACTAAAAAGTTCGACAACTCCTGTCTCTGTCATATTATTAAAAAGCGGAACACCTTGCCTGCACATGTGTTTCTTCCTTCCTAAAATATGGGATCCTTCAAACGAAGCGTGAAGAAGCACCTTGCAGGTTCAGCATGGTAGGGTCAACTGACAGGACAACAACGACAACTATAGTCCTTTTTCAGTTGCCGCTGCAATTTGCAATTTGGGCTCCTCATTTCCATCTAAGATGACAGCTATAGTGCATCTCCATTATTGATTGAAGAGAATAAGATTGTCACTCATCTAAACCGAAATGCAGTATACCGAATTACACAATCAGACTAAAACTTCTGGTGATGTGTCCCTGATTTGAGATAGTGCTCGTAGATTGAATATAAATCAGAAATTGCTGTTAAATTTATATCTTTCTTCTTTTGAATATATTTCTTGGAAATTCGGGTTTCCTCACGAACAGGAAGTGATAATTACAAATATGTACATGAATTCGAAACACGAATTTAGGTACCTGCCCTTCCCAGGGTGTGAACCAGGGGCAGTCGGTGAACAAGTTGTTATGGGCTATCGCTGCTCTTATATATTAGCCAAAAATATTATTTCACATAAAGATGGTATGAAAGAGCGTATGTATCTGGATGATTAATATTAATTTAAATACGTAACTTCGTCATAAATAATGATAACTGTCAACCAGTAAAGGACTCGCGATTTAAACAAAGCATTTTTGTTTCCTTTCAAAAAAATTGAACATACATATAGAGACTTGGCAATCTTAATAGAAAATGTAACTTCTTTAATATCGGCGTTCTTAGAATTAAATATTTCTTTCGTATGTATAGAGGACGAAAATTGAAGGGACGGAGTGTACGTTACAAATCTCCGTTGATAAATGTGGACGTTTTATTTGTCAAGCGTATAATTTTAACCTCATGAGTGTTGACAGTTCCAAAATAAAAATGAAAAATAATAAGATGAAAATGCCAGAGTTGATTGATACCCCGCCGAGAAATGTGAAGCTGATGTTGAAGATATTTATTATATATTATTAAATATATATTGTTCACTGGTTTGCAACTTGGACAGTATAAATATTATTTGAACATTAAAGAAGATATTTTCAAATGTAATGAATGTTTTTACGATATTTGTATATTCAAAATAGTTGTACGGAACGTTTGTAGTGGTTGGCATGGCGTGTAAAGGAAGTGTTCTCAGCGAGCTATTTTGTGGTAAACCACTAAATAGAGGTAGGACTGCCCTCCGCTTAGAATCATGGACGTCAGAATTACGGCTGGGATTTTATGATCCTAAGAAACCGCAGTCATATAAATAGCCGTAAAGGGTGGTTTGACGTAATAATAGAATTAAAACAAAATTACGTGATAGCTAGCATATTTTAGCCATATTATGCTGAACATATATTTATATACAATTTGGTATTTTTATTGCTATTACTGGCACATCGACAAAGCTGAATAATCTTTGTCCTATTTATTACCTAGTTGGTTTTCAACGGTATTTTTAAATTGAGTGACGAAATAAATAAATATCTCCCGGTAAATTACTTACATACATACTTCATTTTCGTAAATACATAACAATATGACGTTTTTCCCTGTGTAGGAATCGAATCCAATCACCTTTGGTATTAACGTAGCCAATTCCAGTCAATTCTTCCTCGAGGCTCTTTATATATTTAACTTGTATAATATAATGATCTAAGTTCAACCGATAAGGAGTTATATCGAAACATATCGCATTTGAAGTATCTATATCGTATATTTTTAGGCAGAAATTAATTCTGATTCTGATATATGCCACACTAATATGATAAGAATCGGCACGTCTATAATTTATAGTAGCGTTCCAATTGTTTTCTTCGGTGATTTACAATTTGTCGTCTATCACCGTCATAGTCGCTGGGCCGTGTCGGATAATGAATGTTGTACTCGTTAGGAGCTTATTTCCGCATCTCATATTTCTCATTGAGCTACATTGTTACTGCTAACGAAACTGTTGTTATGAGACAACTTCATTATAACATTATAAATTACGGAAACTATCAGTAAAGATGTTAACGGCTCCCGCAATGCCTCATGATAATAATTACAAACTGGGTTCACTGGTACTAAATACTCCTATAGATCTAGTTATTGTCGACAGGAAATATGTGCTCTTTAGATACTGCCAGATTACAGGCAATTTATAATTAAGTCTTGACGTTACTGTCCTCGATATGTCTATCGAAAATATGAAAAGGATGTTGATAAATCGTGTAGCACACCAAGGAAAACCGTCTCTCAAAAATGTCGTTACACTAAAATGCTCATAGCCGAGCATGGTTTATACATTATCTAGCATAGGTTTTTGGCCTTCGTGACATCGTGCGTACTTATTCACTTTAAACGTAGTTTTTACTCTTGACGTCACATTGTCTCCGGTCGAGTATACCTTTCAGTCACATCTAATAACATCGCCAAGCAATTTACACGCTGTCACGCAAAACAATTTAGCGTGACACATGTGACTAATTCCTAGCCTCAATTTTAACCTATTATTTATTAGTTTAAACATTCTAGCCGCCGCATGTTTTTTTGAATCCGAAATCCCTTCAAGAATTTAAAATGCAGTAATTGGATCAATGCCAACTGGTCCATTTCTTAGCTTCTGAAGACGCAAGAATGATACTGGTTCACAGTTCATATACACTGACCGACACTTTGAAGCTTAGAAATTGAGGTTAAATATAACGTGCTGTGTACATGTACCGACGGGCACAGGAAATATGGTTTATGTGTAGTCAAGCGAGTAATTAATCGCGCAGCTAATAGAATTAGGAGTTTTACATGTACCTTCTGATTTGAATGAGTATGCACACGATCCTGTCATTGCTTGATGTAGTCTTAGTAATATTTATTATTTCTTCGAAAAGCCTTATACCATTGACTTTTGATTCTATAGGTAAATCTCTCACATCATTATAAGATATATCTTCTTGAAAATGACAGCGATGGCACGACTGTTGCGATTTATTATCAAATTGATCATAAATCTAAAGTGTTAATTTTTCTTTCGTTATAGTTCAACTTCGTGGGAAGGATTTTAGGACCCAGAGGTATGACAGCCAAACAGTTAGAACAAGAAACTGGGTGCAAAATTATGGTCAGAGGCAAAGGGTCCATGAGGGATAAGAAAAAGGTATGACATATTTTTGTATACTCTTTTACTAAACTATCGTCTGAGACTATTTTATCGTTTTAATCACTTTTCATGCAGCTATTGGAATCGAAATCAGGTTTATTTGCCTTTTATAACTTCCTTAATGTAAGAACTTAATAATTATTACACTGTTCTAATTTTCTGCCTACACTTAGCCAAAAATTTAAGATATTATTCTACGTTCAGATTGTTTCTTATTGATTTATTTTTTGAATATATTTCAGGAGGATGCAAACAGGGGTAAGCCGAATTGGGAACATTTGGCTGACGATCTACACGTTCTGCTCACGGTTGAAGATACAGAGAACCGAGCGAAGATAAAACTCGCACGGGCCGTGGAGGAAGTGAAGCGTTTGCTTGTACCCGTAAGTTGTCATTTTGTTTTAATAATGTTAAGATAAGTTTTGATTACAGATAGCTTCAAGGTGTCATAGTTGGTTAGTTTGGAGTCCTAATATAATCTCAAAAAAAGTTCACTTCCAGTTTGTTAAAATATTTACTAGTGACATTGATACGACACGGATATAGTGTCGTATAAGATATTATGCCATTTTATGACTGAATCTATCGATATTTTATATGGCCATTTCATACTAATCTTTCCAGCAAGCAGATGGCGAGGATGAGCTGAAGAAACGCCAGTTGATGGAATTGGCCATCATAAATGGCACATATCGCGACTCAAGCGCGAAGGCTGCCATGCCCGTCAACGGTCAGTGCCTCATAAGTATGAACGCATTCATGTTTTGTAACTAACATAATCTAAACAATAAGTGCTACTAACACAAAGCCAGTCTTGGTTAACGTTCTATCAAAAGTTACCTAAAATTTTCAGGCGTAGTTACACTTCGTTTTTGTAGCATTAACTGAGGTCTTTTATCAATTACGTTACGCATGATGAAAATATAAGTGCAAATAACGTTTAATGGTATGTATTCAAAGTTACATAGTGCAATGTATAGTTATGCATACAAATAGTAGAGATAGAATAGCGAACCAGCTCATTAAACAACTAGGGCCTGAGTCGAATCCTGGTGTGGACATTTTTGGACCTATGACTCATATTTGTAATCTTCACTTGTTCCGCTGCGAAGGAAAACATTTTAAGGAAAGTCGTACGTCCAAGAAATTATACGCGTGAGTGGTCCACACAACCCAGAGGGACAACCAGACCTAAGAAAAGTCTGCTATCCTTATGGTTTGTGGTCTGACGGCAGTCGCTCTAAATCAAAATCAGTATATTCATCAAATTCTTAGGCTTAGATAGCGGACGCAATCTTAATGGATTAGGAAACTAGATAAGGCTATAAAGAAGAACGTTGAATACATACCACAAAATGTACAGTGCATACGTGTACATATGGTGTGTTTTATAACTTAACCCTTCTCTCAAGTTCTGTATAATGCAGATTACTTAGTCCAATCAAGTTAAAGTTATCGTTTAAATTTATTAAATACTATTGGAACCTCTATCCACGCTACAAATGATGCAACTCCTTATATCTAAAAAATATTTTGTTTTCTCCTTTAAACTTCACAATTATAAATGAAGATATTAATAGTATATGTATATGCATATATAGGTCACGGGATAACTAGAGGATCTCCTTTAAGCTTCTTGTAGATAGATATTAGAGAATTCTTTAAAATCAAATAGTTACATTTTGAACTCGATTGAGACATTTTGAACATTATTTGTCTTCCGCAAACTTTTTACAGGATGATTGACATTTATCTTTTTCTATTAGCCGTTACACCGATTGTAATTTACGCTACGTCATCAGACATGAATATATTCATGTCCAGTTATATGGTGAACGGGACTCACCATTATTTAGAACCAAAGTCAATCTCACCTTCACGTACACTCCTCCAACTTACAAATGAGGCATTGGCGAAAGATATGTAGAGCTGAGAGTTAAAAAGGAGCTTGATTGGTATCATATACTGTACAATGCATATGCATACTTAACAATTTTCTATATGATTGAGGCCCTGCAAATAATTTCAGTCCAGTCTGATATCAAGGTTCGTCTTTAATAGTGGTGTTCAATTTTTCGGTAGTGTTATACAGTGTCGTAACCGTCATAATAATAATTTTTAATTTTATGATTCTTTATTGACTAATGGTAGTATTAGACAGAATAATGTAATGGGGTCAAATGTAATTTCTTAATATTTAAGAAAAAAATTCAAGTTAGGAAATAACGGAAAACTATATCTGCGCTAGCGGTGTAGCAAAAGTTTCTCTTTTTCCATCTAAGCTTCGTTAGGTCTCTCTCACGTCGTTTTACAACTATACAGCTTAATATAGATGCATGGGAAGTTTCTACTTATATCGCACGCCATTAGCTTACATCATATGCTACGATTACTGCTTAGGCTGGTCGAAAGCTAGTTCGATATCCCATGTAATAAAAAATATAGATTACCAGTATCTGCCCCATTCACATGCAATGCTTTACTTTCCGCATCCCAGCTACTTCTGGTCATTCGTTTAAGATCCTCGATCCATTTAAAGGATGGTCAGCCAATGCTTCGTCTTTTAATACGCGACTTTCATTTTTGATCTTTCGCTCATATTGCCGCCAGCGAGCCATCCAAACTATACGACGGATATTTCTAGCCCGAGTAGGGAACTACCACCACCACACAGAAGACCGCAGCCGAACAACCTAAACCAACCTTTAGTGTTCCTGCGTGTGACTGAGGTAATCTCTTGAACAGTTGCTGTGGTAACAGCGCGGCTGGCAACGTATGTGCGATGTTTCTTGTATTACAAGATTTGTATTTGTGCTGGCATTTTTTCAGTGCGGGATCCTAAAAAGTGGTGACCTAACACCACTTTTTTTTCGTGGTATAGTCAAAGAAGTTCGAGTCCAGACGGACAGCATTACTTTGTCATAATGTACCTGTAATTTTCACCTAATAATGTTTTTCAATAAAATGGTTGTCTTATAAACCTACTTGCCCTTACTAGGATGTTTCTTAGGCTTTGCCATACGTATATTTTTATTGATTATTTTTCTTCTTACCTCTATTATCTTCCATCTTATATAAATTGTAACTAATGATGAAATTGCATCCCGTATGTGGACTATGAAGGACGTTAATCAAGACCAGCATAATTTTATTATAATCAATTTTACTTGTGCAGTTAGCTTCTAATTTATCTGACCCGGCATAATAATTTGATATATTATGTTTTAATTCATTTTATACATATATATATATATTATACATAGTAGCGATATATATATATATATATATATATATATATATATATATATCGCTAATATGTATAAAATATTATATTAGCAGATGGCGATACCAGATTGATCTTACGAGGGTGTAATATAATATTCATAGATACAGCATAGCCCAGTATCTTTATACCCGGTTTATTGACCCAAATGAATGGAAACCTGGGCATGTACCACTAAATTACATACTGGTATTTGTAATTGTCACTTGCTACGGTGAAGATAAACATCGTGACGAAACCCGCACCTAACCTAAAAACGTTTGGTTTTCCATCTGGTTTGTGACGTTCTAATAGCAGTAGATACCACCATGTAAAAATCAGTATCTTCGCTATGTTTTTAGACTTAGGTAGCGGATCATCAAACCTAATAAATTAAGGAACAAGATAATGCTAGGAAGAATAATATTTATACATACAATTAAAATAAGACTCAGATAAAATATTACGCTGAGGCAGATAAAGGGGTAGCTGACTGTACATACAGAAGATCAGAACATGTGCTAGATTGTACTGTTTCGACTTTTTTACTTGATCCATTGTAAGTCTATGAGTCATGGTGACGACGGCATAATAATGACTAACGTAATGAATTTGCGGCATGCTACGGTTGTTAACTGCCAGTATGAGGGTGATTTCATTGTTCTTGAAATCATAAAATCCGATTTTTTATGGCAAATTCGTGACCTCTCCTGTTTCTAACTCCAATCTCATTTATTGACCGTAGATTACAGCATGCAACTAGAATTAATTGCGTATAACATTAAATTGATACAATTAAGGGAACTTCACAGCTGAAGAGGAATGGAGAAGGGTCGCCGCTGCGGCCGCCGAGACTCAGCGCCTTCTTGCCCCTGGCGGAGGCGTCACTAACGTGGGCGGTGTTGCTATCCGCACTCAGGCGCCTCTGGGGGCCCCTCTGATATTGTCCCCACGCATGTCAGCCGGCCCAGGCTCTCAGGCAGGCCTGCTTAATGGTTCAGGCGCGGGCGCCGCAGCCGGCCTGCTCACGCCTGGCGAACCGGCGCACCAGCTGATCTACGCATCGCCATACGCAGAATACGCAAACTATGCTGCGTTGACGGCAGCGGCCAATCCTCTACTGACGGCGGAGTACGCTGCGGCTGACCATACGGGTGGGTTATTCGCCCGTTAATGCTTGGATGTTTGATAACAATTTGATTATTTAAATCGACCCCCAATATTCCATCAACTTTAATTATAAACAAAATCTTTTATGGCCGATTATACTAGCAACTTATCTAGTATAATCAAAAATTAGTAATAGACCGTGGGCGCAGATCGAATTTGGGAGTAAAGGTATAAGAAATCTCAATTAGTTTTAGCTTGACTTCAAAACACTTCAAAGACACCATTTAGGTGTCAACGTGTAGCTTTAATGAAAAACACTTAGTACGATATTGAGCAATAATTATTTTTCTTTAAATCGATCACCGTACAAAATTAAACCGGGGTTGAACAAATAAAATATATAATATATGGGGTATATATAAAGAGAAACGTAAATGTAACTGGGATCGACGCAATACATCTTACATATCCCTAAAAATCGGTCTTACAAGTATTACCATTACTAGATGTTTGTTTTCATGAAGATAGTTGTATAGACAATGTCTAATAGACAACAAACGGACGTCAAATCTAATTCGGATAATTTCATGAATGTATTTTAAATCGGGACAAAATCGGAACAAAATAAAAATATTAAGTTTTCGAGATTTATGATTATGATTTAATATTAATTAAAAAATGGAAAATTGGTCGAAAAAAAGGAAAAATAATGAATTGTTTTGTCTTTGTATGCCTATATTTTCCCTAGTTTTACATTTATACTGAGATTTATATACTTACTCATGTAGTTCAATTTTTTTTGTTCTACTTTATCTAAGAGCTGTAATGAAATTCAGTGATCAATTTGGCCTATAAGAGCTTGACTTTTGAGTTAAAGTGAATTTTCCTTTTCTTTATCCCAAATCCAGCTTAGCCCGACGGTCTATAAGTCTATATTTAGGCGAAATTAACAAAATGTGACTGAATTTCATATTCTCGAGCTAACCAAAAAATCAAAGTGTTATCAAATATCGCGGTGACACTATACGTACTAACTATATTATGCACACGGTATCGGGTAAATACCTATAAACGTCTGTAGATTCAATGTATCAGTTATTATGAAATAGGAAAGAAAATTATAGAAGAAAAATTTAATAAGGTCAATAATAAACTTAACAGAAACAGAGTCAATAAAACAATATAACCGCATGTTTTTGATCAATATTAAGTTTCACGGAGAAACTACTTTCGAATTTTTTTTTCGTTATTTGCATGTCTCATTACATACATTTCGGCTGTTCCAATTTCTCACTAAGCTTGGCTTCTAACTGCAGTTTCTGTTTTATTCATTAATAGTATACAGATAGGTCAATATGCCAGTCGAACCGTAGTTATTTTTAATTAAATCGTATGGCAGCGTCAGATAATTTTAAAACGAGCGAGATTAGGGCCAGGGACTGCGTAACACTACTAATGCAATTATTTTAACACATGGTGTCGAGTTTATTTTGTACTGTGTTTGAAATAAATATTTTAATGGGGTTTGCAGCGTCGAGATATCTACTCGCTGGGTTTTGACAGTGGGCGCAATCTCCACCATCAACCATAAGATACGACCGCCTACATCACGCGCCGTATCCGTCTACGCATCACTATACCCGTCCTTGATACTTAATTACGCTTTTTATATCTTACAGGACGCATTATATACAGTCATAATAAAAGCCATCATTGTATATTTAAGATTTATTGTTTTAAGTACGACTAGAATAGTAAATCGATCATATGTACCTACCAACTTATCTCAAATTTTATTACAATCATTGTTTCTTTCTATTACTGTTTGTACAGTTTTACACAAAGTATATTTTGTTTTCGAACTGTCAAAGATATTATTTATTATGATACACAGATTTATTGATATTTATTTAATTTAATATAATTTTTGCATATTTATTACAAATTCTATGATACCGTTGCCTCGTATTAGGGTTGGTGGCAGTTTATGATTAATTGTTTAAATAAGATAATTATTATAGTTTAAATAATACTGCCAATGTGACTCTTTTAAGTTACCGATTATTATATACAAAGACATAGATTTTTATACATATATATATCTTTACCCACATTGTCACATACTTCCTTCAATGGTGATAGCCACGTAGAGCCCATCATCTATAGTTCTTGTGATAACCCTTGCTTGTAACACAACTAATAAATTAACATCTTCGTAGTAGAACAAAATTTTATTCATACTCGAATTTAGATCACTTTCACTTTTTATAAATGCAGTAATTCCGACACTATGCATGTGGTTTTATTATTTATGTCTAGATTTCCGTTGAACACGTCTTTAATATGAATAACAGATCATACTCTTGTATTAACTTTAGAATCTCTGAATGATATAATTTGCGTTAACAATTCAGCGATTACAAGCAAAAGGGACCAAATACGATTTGAACTTTACGAGAACACACTTAATAACTTTTTAACAACACTTACCAAATTAATGAACAAACACACATAACGATCAAATCTGATGAACATTCTAGGCGGTTATAAATTGTTTAAGTATTGTAACAATAATATTTGTCAAGAACTCATATTTAATATGTTATTGTTACAATTTTGACATAATTTATTAATTTATTAGCCATATTATGTTTATGAACATACCATAGGTTAAGTATTATTTTTATCTTAAAAAGATTTTTAGTTAGGTTAGAAAAGAGTGAGCTTTATGAAAATATATTCGTATATAATTGTGTAGGTTTATTAAACCACAGTTAACACTGTAGAGTCAATTTATTTAAAAAGAAATTAAAGCCAGACATTACCTGTACCTTGACCGGGCTTAGCATCCCAGGTTGTTATATTTTTATTTTGTTATTATTTCCAAAGCAATATAATAGGTAATCTTTAGGCCTAAGCTTAATTGTAGAAGTAACGCGACTGCCAATATAAATCGTTTTAAATTTTCATAGTATTATACTGAAATTGATTATGATGGCAGTAGCGAATAACTAGGTATCTGCTATTGATAAGTGCAGAAATTTTATAGAGTACATATTTTCTATTCATATGACTGAGATTAATTATCCAGCATATATGCCAAGTGTGGTCACCCAGTGCCACATGTGATTTCTGCTTTCTACTCTTCTCACTAGTGAACATTTAAGCTTTAATTTTTTGAAACCAGTTTTATACTCATATGAAGTCTGGTTGTGACTCAAGTGTTGATTGAAGGTTTAAATATGTTCTGTCAAGGCACAGATGTTAAATATGAATATGCCGCTAGGTGTCGTGAGGAGGGCGGGACGGCTCACGCAAGTGCGGGAGCACCCTTACCAGCGCACCGCCTTGCCGGCGCCTTAATTTCGCCATTTCGCTCTCACGCCGCCATTTTGTTCACAAGGTGAGAAGCGCGCGCGCACGCATGTATTATGATGAATACGTTTGTTTGCATTGTAGATTTTATGTTGTATACTATCACGGTATACCTAAGGAATGGAAGTAATTTGGATTTTAAATTCTCTTTTTTGGGTACACTTATTTCAAAATATTTTTTTTATGTTCCAAATTACTATCATCCAGTTTGTGTTTGTTTAGAACTTATAAGACTTGAACTTACATTCATTTTAATTTTTATATAACAATAATACCAGTGGTATTCAACTTTTAATTAAAAATAGTAGAATGTAAGTTCTTGCGTCTTGGCTTCCAATTAGAAAATACGCAAATTCTATTATCCAGCAACCATATTCGTCAGTAAGAATGCGTGGGTGCCTATGCTTAATTGTCTCTCTGTGTCTCTGTATTTTTATTTATTTAATTGTGTACTTATTAGTTATGTTCTCGAGTATTAAGTTACTATAGGACGTTTACGTCCATCGCTACTTCACATCACATCTGAAGCGACACTGCATAATTTGAAAACTGTGATTTTTATATTTCTTTTTTATAGACATTTAGATCTGTTACATGTTGTGATGCGTGACATTATTATAGAGGTGGATAGTTCTCGAATATTATTTCATGACTATTGATTTTATCGAATATTAAACTATATACATTAAATCACAACATGTGCCTTCGAACAGATATTGTGTTCTTTTCGGGTATCATTTACAAATTATTCTTTATATTCGTGTGAAGAAGGATTATTTTTTTCATCTTAATATTATAACTACAGTGCGAAACTTTTACTATGAAGAAATATTATGATTTAGGGCGGCTCCTGACGTGCGACTTATGTGTAATGTACTCTATCGTGTAATGTACGTAGTATTAATTTGTTCAGACGGCACACTAGTTCATTATGATTAAGTACTGGCGTCTCGTTGCGCGTGTCATTCTAACCGAACACACAGGTTAACCAACGTCGACCGCAGCCTGTCTATGGATGATCTTTTCTATTCTGAGTTTCTCCGTGCTTCGGAGGGCACGTTAAGCCGTCGGTCGCGGCTGTTGTCGATAGATGACAGTTGTTAAGCTAAGTCAGTAGCCCTCGGGCTTCTTGAAAACACTGGCCTCCGCCAATCCGCATTTGAGCAGTGTGGTGGAGTATGCTCTAAACCCCTTCGGTTGAAGGAAGACCCGTATCTCTGCAATGGGATGAGTAAGGGTTGTAGTGATGTGAAACTTCACGGACCATCTTAATAGCAGGCACAAGAGCTTTGTATACAAAATCCGTAGTGATGACCGTACGAAAAAATAATTACAGTACACGATAAACCAAATTACACGTTACATGCATCG
Organism: Pyralis farinalis; assembly: GCA_947507595.1. Lineage (NCBI taxonomy): Eukaryota > Metazoa > Arthropoda > Insecta > Lepidoptera > Pyralidae > Pyralis > Pyralis farinalis. The sequence continues at coordinate 20,368,097 of OX382270.1, forward strand.
GGCCACATATTCAATTCTACCAAATAAAATTCACGGCGGTGCTACAGTCGGGTTGTGAAATCCTTCTTCCCGGAATTTCGCCCAGTATTAGTCAAAGGGATGAGCATTTTCACAATTCGTGCCATCAATACAGTATTAAACAAAATGCCCCTCCTTTGACTTCACATTTTCATTATCATCACAACTTTATCTTAGTCAATATAAGATTTTTATATGATTTTTTTAAACTTAGTTGTTTCTATTTTGCCTTAGGTATTATATTCGCTTTCTTATTTGAAAGTAGTTATTTTAAGATGATTTGCACTTGTGTCCTTGTGGATTGAATACGGCATCTGAACTAGTTACGTATTCTCACGCTTTTTTATGAAATGAATTAGAGAACAGAATGATATATTCGTAATTTTATGAAATGAGTTATAACGACGATCGATGCTGTTTTGTAAAATATTGTTTCAGTTGTTGATTGTAAATAAATGCATTTTGAGAAATATACATACATACAATAAACTTGTCTGAAATTATGAGCGTTTTCTTTTATTTGAGCTGCGCGGTTAAATGTAATAAACATGTGATTTGTCTGTAAGATAAGAGTCAATAGAGTTGATGACGTGCAGTCATTTGGTCAGGTGTAGCCTCACACGACTAACACTGCAACTCCACAAGGCCAAGTTCCCGTTTGTTTACATAATATTAATATAAGTGCACTATCATAACTGCTATCGTCACAAATCGCAGATTATCTGTAACTATGTATTTATATTATATGAGTCACTAACATGCAAATATGTAATGACATTTGAACTATGTTATCACAGTCTATTAACAAATTAAATATGAATGCTATCTACCTACCATGTAAAGTATAATTATTGAGATATTACAACAATGTGTTAAATAACTTACATACTTGCATCTGGGTGCTATGGTATATACACATAAGTGATAAAATTTATTATGCTTGTTTGTTTGAGCAATGTTCGATGCATCTACGAGAATCGATAACAATGTCTCGAGCATTGCTCGTTTGGGAACTATTGGGCATTTAATCCTTTATTGTAGATCATTATCATACTAAATTATTTTAACATTTTTCAACCATTAACTGCGTAAACTAATGAAGTAAGTACCCGTTATAATAATTATATTAACCGGGCCAGAACAGAACATGATGTCGCGGCGCGAATGCCTGATAGCCTCCCCTTAATATTTGTTTTATCAAATTTCTGATTTATGAGATCTTCCGTACACCAGTCATATCGATCCGAGTTCACGATTTATCGCTTTTGTTGAATAGCTGCATGTCGTACCGGTCCATTCATAAAGACGATTTTAGTTAGTTTAAAATCCATCAACCTTTCATTACGCCTCTTATACGATGCTCCTGCCTTTATCGACATCCCTTTACGTTATTCATTAATGTTAATGTTCCAAGTGTTGGCGATGTCTATTAAAACTACTTTGGCTGTGAACTTTCGAGGACAGTATCAGAAATGAAGAACTTGGCTAGGTCCCCAATATTTGTATAATTAGTATGCGCGCTGTTTTTTAATTCTTTCCGTTAAATTTAAGGGAACATTTCTTAGAACAAATAAAGTTAATTCTTCTAAAATATTAGCATTTATTTTAAATTTGCATTTCAAAAGATACAGTGCTATAATTTCATAAATAATGTTTATATTTGTTACATGATTTTATTCAAATGTTGTCATAATTGATACTAACTTCTCGATGTCACTCGTATTATAACCGTTGTTGATTCAATATTTAATTATTCGTATGTGATAAAAATAACTAAATTTGCTTATCTTTCGAAAAACAGTCACAACACTTTGATGTTAACGGAACAATAAAAAGAAACACTGCGTGTCTTCTCATACATTCCTAGTAGAGTCGACAAAGTCCAAATAAATGTTATGGACGTGGTCGGCAGCCAACAAGAGCGTTAAAGCGTCTCGAGATTGGGGCACTCGTGTCGGACCATGACATTTTGATCGATACTAACATCTGTTTTTCTCTCTTCTCGTTAACCCGGCTAGGTGAGTGCTAACGGCGCCGAGGAACTAACCGGAGTCGCGGACGGCCAGCCCCGGCCCTACACCGCGTAACATATACATCGGATCATCGACCACCATGTAGCTATAGCTGTTGGGCCTTTCACGTTAACATATACTATGTATTATAATAGTCTAACTATTAACATTTATATGCCTGTTATGTTTATAACATTATAAATTAACCTATTTAAATGGCACACGCCATCGACTGTATTTACTATTGTACTGTATTTCTGTTGTCGCTTGATCGTGTTGTCGCTGAGCACGAGTGTTGATTAGGCCCCTGGATCACTCGCACGGCCCTAATTGTGCGCACGCTTTAGAAGTTCTCTTTATCTCTAAACGATGTCGTAAATCTCAATTCTATAGATCATTGCACAATTAGCGCCGCGCAAAATGTAAAATCTCACGTTTCTGACAAATTCTCATTAGGAACTAAATTCGTAATCAGAAAAATTGTGAAATACATATTTCCTTGTGTAATTTTACATTAAAACTCAGCTTCAATAGTATTTGGATGCTAATTATTCTACATTTTTTACATACATGAAATACTTATGCACAAATATAAGTGAGAACTATTCCGTACAAAGTACAAAATTATTATCGTTGATGAAATGGATGCTACACGTTAAAGGAGAACAAAATATCAGGATTCCGGCAATCACTCATCAGTATCAAGTAAGTACCTTTGATGGAGTTTGAAAATAGTAAAAAAGTTCCGTATAAAACCTTCACTTTGGACTGATATTGGGTACGTAGGCTGATCTACGATGTTTTTCATATACTTATTGACCTTTCAATTATATTTGGCAATATTTTATTTTATCTTAAAACCAAAGACTAATGTAATTTTGAGAGATATATTTCAAATCAAATTAAAATCGTTCGTCTTCCTTAAAATCAATTTATATCGGTCAATAGGTGTATGTTAATAATCACTTTTCATTTAGAGATCTATTTATAGTATAGTATTTTAGTTTTTAATATTTATAGATAAATTGAATATTTGTGCATCCCAAGTGCCTTAATTGTACAATGTTCACCCTTTGTGGTACTATAAACACTGTTAATTGCTTATTTATAATTAAGTTAGAAGAGATTAAATTACTGTTAATTTTGCTATTATGTTAATCTTTATACTATATAGATAGTTTAGAGAAATATTAAGCACTTAGTTAAATATTTGTCGAAATAGTTTTGGTTAAATTTGACTCTCGGGAGCAGTTATAGATAATAATAGCTTTTGATAAAATCTCTTTGAGAATCTCTCATATATATCTCAATAACACTGCAAGTGTTTCTATTGCTATTTAGTTTATCCGGTGTTATCTCAGTGCCTTTAATCTCAGAAAGTAGTTGCTTACAATATTAGAGCTATATTACCTAAAGCATGTAAGTGTTATGTATATAGCTTACATATTTTATTGTTTAAAAGCAATAACTTCATTATCTTCTTTAACGTTAAGTGCAATAGAAATGTTATTTCTAATTAATATTTTATTTAAAACAATCTCAATATAAAAATATATTGAGCATATTTTTGCAAGAATAGAGATCTGATGTTGAGATTAATAAATCTAAAAAATATTATCACATTCGTTAACTCATGTGTGAAAATGTCTATTGCATATTATATTTTAAATGTATATGTTTACTTATTTAGGAATAGTTTAAAATCGTAATATTGCACAAAAAATTTAATGCATTTTAGGTGCTTTTTATATATAGAAATATATACGAAACTATAAAAATCATTTTTTTTAAATCATAAAGTAATTTATATAAGTAATTTAGGTACTGCCGTTACGTGATATCGATATTAAATCCTCACGGTTATATTAACTGCATTACTATGTTTTTATCATCAATTACCTGAAATATCTTCGAAGTGGTTGACACTCCGTCCATGATTATGTCATAAATACGTACTTAAAATTGTTGGTCTCTCATGCATAATGAATCACGTGTAATACCACTACTGAAATCACAAATACATGAACAAAATAACAATGTATAACAACTAAAATAATAGTTTACTTTGCAAAATACTTTGTTATCTGTCGTAACATTATAATTTCTTAGCTAATGAATAAGTTTAATAGTCTACTTTGATTAGTCGATTAATATCAGATTCTAACAATGTCAGATAACTTTAAAACGATAGATTCAATAGTTGACAAATTTTATATACATCAGATTCTACAAACTTTAGATTCTGTAAATTGCCAGTTTCTCATAATACCTATTAGGTACATTATAAAGAACATCGAGTATTTGTCACTGTCATAAATCACTTGAGAGCTATGACACAATGAAAAATTAAACAGATATTACCTTTGTTTTGAATATTTTTTATACTTTATACTTATCTTTTACATTTAATTTCGTTACTATTACGTTCAATCAATTTTTTTTCTAATTCAATTTAAGTTTTTTTTTGTGAATTCAGTGAGAAATCTTTCTGACGACTACTTTTTATGTGTTGAACAAATTTAGCAATTATTAATTGGTTTATATTTCTAGCACGAAAATGGAATCACTTAGCCTGGAATGGAAACCAATGCAATTACTTAATTATTCTGACCTACGTGTAACCTGGCATTTAAAGTATGTGACATTTTCATATTCATTTTTACATTAAATTGTTTTATAATCGTCTGACATTTCCAGATACTGACAATAGTCGACTAATCTTAATACATATATGTAAGTACTACAGTCTCCTTAATCTATTTTTTTAATAATTTCAGCCGATAAACCTCTCAAAACTTTTTCATCAATATTTATGTGAATGTGTGTACATGTAGAATGTCACAGTTTATTACAAACTGTTACATTCTACATATTTCTTACATAACTTACCTACTCCTTAATGTTTTTGGCATTCTGCAATTTTTTCCTTTTCTAAATACCCCCTAAACTGTTCATTCATAATATTTATTATATAATATTTGATGTACAAATATCAATGTGCTATTACAAAGTGAAGCATTTAATTAAAATATAAAACGTTATGCCATAGAAGCTTCAATGAAATAACAGGAAATGACAATTCTATCTCCAATTAATGATTTATTTGAAGTAATAGTAATGTACAAAATAATTTGTAACGGTCTGAAATTGAAGTAATATCGTTGTGTTTCATAATTAAACAACAATACATTTTGTTTCTTGAAACATGTTTTGTGCCATCATTCGACAGGCATGTCATTGTTTTTTTATTAATATTAATTTGTACTTATTATACGGCAAAACTGCCGATCATAAACTTGTACATATTTACGTTTTTTTTTAAATAAGTATAGTATTATTATTAATGGAAAATAACAAATTCTTACACAATTGTTTTCCAAAAACAAATTATAGCATATTTTTAGTTAAGTGAGATTGTGCATATGTCTGTTTTGATGTGTGTTTAAGATTGATTTGGCATTAGTAAAACATTTTTGAAAATATTTATTTTTGTTAGTTACCTACCTTTGTATTGTAAAGTTAGGATTGTATAATACAGGTGTTATACCATCCTAACTTTCCAATCCATCCTAATGTCGTAATATTGGCGGTAATAATCATCAACGTTAAATATTATCTATTAATATCTATATTATCTTTAACGTTTATTGCGAAACTGTATATAACTAATCACCATTTTGGAATGATTTTGGATGCCTCACACTATTATTTTAATGTAGGTTTTAATAAGCGGAGCCATTTTCCAAATATTAAAAATAAGTTTGTGATCCAAAATTGCCTTTGCATATATAAAATATCAAACATTTTATAGATACCAAGAATGCTGAGTGTACAGGATGTAATTATTTTTGATATTTTGTATAATAATAATGATAAATCGTTTATTTCGGGCATACCCCGTAAATTTAGTTAGTATACATATTTACTTAAATTATATTAGTAAAATGATCTGTTACAATATTTTATATAGGTACAGATCTGTGCCGTTGATCCGATTTTGAAATGTGTAGGTGGTGGTAGATATGTGATTGAGAATAATAATCGGATTGACAGTTTTTGAGTTTTATAGAAATTAATGTAGGAAAATAACTAGTCCGGCCATAAGTTCTGTTACAAATAAATATGCATTTATTATTTTATGAAGTAATGTAATCTTAATAAAACTTATGTAAGTCTAAGCATAAAATAAAAAAAACAAAATGATTCTATTTGAAATGGCCACCTGTGGCATTGATACAGGCCTTTAATCTGTCTGGCCGCAAATCTATGGATTTACGCACTGTTTGTTCACCTTTTCCACAAAAATGAAGCTTTGTGACTCCTTGATAAGACACCCCCACCAAATCATTACAGACGGAGGACGATAATCACGTTGTACCTTTTCCACCACATAGGCGGCTTCTTTAGAACTGTGTACGTACACTTTGTCATTTTGCTTGTTAAAGTGCTCTTCAATCGTGAAAATGTTTTCATCAATAAAGAGAATATTTCTGTGCTTTTCACCTACGTATAAGGACAGAAAGCGTTTTGATCGATCCACTTTCTTCAACTGTAGAAGTTGATTTAGGGCATGTCCTGTATATCTACGATAAGCGCCGAGCTTTAGGTCTTGTTTTACTATACGCGACAGAGTCCTAGCGGGTATCTTCATTTCTCGCCATAAGATTTTTTGGTTTCGTAATGGGTTCCGGCGATTTCTGGCTTTAACAGCATTAACAGCTTTTGTAGTTCTAACAGCACGCTGTCGCCCGATCTTTTATGGTCTTCAACAGAGGAAGTGTTGGTATATCTGTCGATTGAATATGACCGACGGCTCCATACCCACTTTGCGCACGGCCATCACTGCAATCCTATTTTCTTTAACGCCCCATTTCATATTGTAATTTGATAATTAACACGAAAAAAATATGTAAAACGGCGGAAAAACGAAAGAAGTTTTTAAGATAATAAAAGCGTTCCAAATTCAAATTAATTATAGAGTTGAAAAAAATTATATTTTCTATGTAACAGTATTTATGGCCCGACTAATTGTATAGGAGTTATGTGTTAAAAGCATGCTCGTCGCAACCTCTGACAATCCATCGGACTGTAGTTTGGAGACAATGCGCACCCATCTGTGCAAATTTCGGTGCATGCGGCGTTGGGAACTGCCTCTACCCGTGTAATTTAACGCGTGGCGGCGTCAAATTACACGGGTAGAGGAGGGCCGAGTGCCGTATAGGCGCAAAAAATGTAAGGGTTGGACTGAAACATAAGATGAATCAACTGATAGATGCGCTGAATGAATTGCGCGGCGCTTGCATGCTTTGTATGTAACAGAGATTAAGCGAAAGGGGAGTCATACCGACGATTTTTCCGGTGACATGTTGGCCTGGCCTGTGGTCAGGGTGAACCAGGACGATCATACCAGTGCAGGTATTATCCGCCCTCCTCCCTTAGCTTCCGGAGTGAGAGAATATGAGTTTTCTGTATGAAATTGAGAATCACAGGAGTTTTTCTGACCGCAGGCGTACGCTTCCGTGAGTTCAGTGCGTATTTAAGAACTTGAGAAATTTTGAAAATCTGTAAGGGATATTCTGGACTTAGGTGAAAGAAATGAAAGGCTGATTATGTGTGGAGATTTATATGGTTGAGTTGAGTCCAAGCGAGGCAGTTACGATGCTGTGTTTGGTCCGCATGGAAATAAGAGAGTGAACGAAGCAGGAAATACAATTTTAGACGTATGTATAGAACGAAATCTTGTGACGTACACTATCCGTTTTATGGATAATTATACGTACACGCTGAGAGGAAATTACCAAAAACTGGGATTCTAATACATGAAAGAGGGAGCTGGATTTGGCAGAGAGAGCATGAAATAGGATGAAAGCCGTCGAGATATGAGCGTAGCGCAAAATCTGCAGCGTAATGCTTGTAGACCGCGTTCACAATGAAGATGGAAGAAAGAGAGTTGGTCTGAAAGAGCAGTTTTGGTGATGAGATGAGGTTATGCTTCATTGTTTCATACCCACATGGAGAAAAATACAATAGGAAATGACGAAAGCAAATCTGGCACGGAGCAAAATTAGAAGGATGTAGAAGACGAGTAAGACCAACACCATGATCAAATGGTCGTGTGTTATCTAAAGGTGATCAGGAGCCCTAGGAACTGGTGAGCGTGTATGAACAATTAACCTTATGTGGTGTGTAAGGACCGAGTCATGTGGCGTTCGGTTCTCTTTACCTACCCCGCAAGGAACTTGGCATGAAGAAGGTCAAGCACTAATGTGTTTACTTTACCAAAATAGTTAACAGTAAAATTATGAAAAAAAACTGTGTACGGATACTTTTAGTCTTTTAGATAACAATTATTTCTTCGAGACATCGTTTTGTTTACGTTTTTGAAGATAACGATGTAGTCTGGTGCATAGTCTGAACAGTGATAGACCAGTGGAAAAGAACCGGCCTATTGATCAACTAGCCCCGGTTCGAATCCTGGCATGTACCACTAAATTCGTGTTTTAGGATTTTTGTACATATTTGTAATTATCACTAGTTCGGCGACGAAAGAAACCAACGTCAGGCGAGTCCAACAAATTATATTTCGAAAGACATGACCTGACCTATCCTATGATAGGTGTGGTTTTCCCTCTGGATTGTGAAGGTCTAACGGCAGTGCTCCACGTAAAAATCAGTATCGCCAAATCCTCAGACTTGGCTAGCGGACTCTGCCAATGTTGATGGATTGGGAAACGGTGTTATACCGTTTCCTAATTCATTAAAGAAGCTAAGAAGAAGAAGACGCTGTTTGGTACATAATAATGCTCATTGATTTCAATGTCAACAAATAAGTTTATGACTTTGTAGCGGGTAATATCTGTAACTGATTTTAATTGCTATTACTATTAATGGTATTATTTAATAATTAGTACTTGTGCAATCAAGCTTCGCTCGGCATTTTTTTTTTTTTTGTGGAAAAACGCGTATTTACAGGAAAAATGTCAATATAGATAAACTTAAGAGAGGTAGGACGTATCAAAGCAGCCTGATTGGGAAAGCACCTCCACCTCTCAGAAAATCGCAGCAGAAATAACAACTCCCTGGAGCGTTGTTGTGTTCTTGCGTGTGATTGAGGTTACCCGTAAGAACTTGCTGTGTTACCAGCAGAGGTGGTATCACGCGAGTGATAATGTATTTACCAGCGTTCATAGGCTACGGTAACCACTTTACATCAGGTGAACCATACGCTTGTATGCCTCCCGACGTTGTATAAAAAAAAATTAAAAGCAAAATCTATATAGTTATACCTAAATATTATAAATATACACAAGAATTAATGAATACTAATACTCATAGATTAAAGATAACTCGATGGCGTCGTTGCTCGTGTCATTCTAACCGAACACGTAGGTTAAGCAACGTCGACGGCAACCTGTCTATGGCTGGGTTTACCTATCTCGAGTTTCTCCGTGCTTCGGAGGGCACGTTAAGCCGTCGGTCCCGGCTGTTGTCGATAGATGGCAGTCGTTAAACTTAAGTCCGTGGCCCTCGGGCGGCTTGGAAACACTGGCCTCCGTCAATCCGCATTTGAGCAGCGTGGTGGAGTATGCTCTAAACCTTCGGTTAAAGGGAGACCCGTATCCCTGCAGTGGGATGAGTAAGGGTTGATGTGGATGTGGAATAGATTAAAAAATGGGAAAACGCTAAGAGGAATATATACAAGAAATACACGATTTAATTAATAAGATTCCCGTTAACAATACAGTCGTTGTAACCATATTTTAGCTTAGAACCATTTATTTCATTTAAGCTTCAGCGTGAGACCTACCTAAAGTACCACATTAAAGAATCACGTAAAGATATTTACTGGGTGTCGATTAGAAACACGTTAGTGATGTCCCTGATGGTAGGCTACGGTAGTTGCTTACTGTAAGACAGGTTATAAGCTTGTTTACGACGTCACTGGTATAAAAATATCTGCCAATGTCACTGTGGGCTCGCAGGACCACATCAACATGTTGACACAATAACCTATTAATAAATTGTTTGCGAATATTTTCTTGGAAGATTGTTGGTTTCTGAGAAGTATTTGTCTATAAATATAAATATTGCAAAAGTAGGTTATTATCAAACCTATACGCCACGAATTAGACTGTTCGAAAATCTCAGCCTCGACTAGCGCTGCCATCTATGAGATGTGAGCTGAACGATTTGTTGTGGAACGTGCTACAAATCGTACGCTACTTAGATGAAAAGGAATATTTTAAGTGCAGTACTATTCCCAGAGATGGCGCTTGAAAGTAACAGGCAATGTATATTAGGTATAGGTGCGACAGAAAAAGTGCTCAATATTTTTATATAGATATTTATGCATATACACAAGTAGGTTATATGTATACTCGTATTTGACGAGCTCGGTGGCTCAGTCGTGAATGACGCAACTTTGACACCAACGCTCGTGGGGTCGATTCCCACATAAGGCAAACATTTGTGTGCATGAACATGTCTGTTTGTCTTGGTCTGGATGTTTTAATAATAATAATAAAATAATAAAATCAATTTAGATATGAAAATATGGACGCCACACAAAGACAATCATGTCATCATTTAGTTGTCAAAATCAATACGGAAAATATATTGGAAACACACTGAAAATAAATCACCGAAATTTAATCAAATGTAGAGGTAAAATGGAGAAGACCAAGTGAGTAATAATGATTACAAGATCTACCAGGAGCCGACAAGTGACGCCAAACGCACGCCCACCACCGCCGCCCGTTTCACCGATTAGCTCCACGTCGTCCCGAGGAGAATATGCAACCCCACCAGAACGCGACGTGTCGAGCAGTGACAATGGACGGCCGTCTCCAGCGCGACGCCGACCACCTGCGCGTCGCCGAGGGAGACCACCGCTGCCGCGCTTGGGGCCAGTGGGGCGACCCGCCTCGCAACCGGCCCCCGCCGTCGGTGGTGCAGTGCGCCGTATGAGATGGACACAAGAAATCAATGAGAATGTCATGCGAGCGTACTATAGGGCGACAGAAAGGGGAACTAACCTCACTGCGTATCGTTCCCGCATGTTCCTTTTGTTTCAGGCTCTTGAACCAGACTTGACTATTACCGCACAGCGATTATCTGATCAAGTGCGGGTCATCCAGCATACGATTACGCTGGATGACCCGCACTTGATCAGACCTGTACTTGAACGTCTTCGTTCCGAGGTAGCTGTCCCCGCGCCTACCGCCGTATGGGAGTCTTCACGTACTCTGCCACCAACAACTAGTTTGGTGTCAGAAACAGTAACATACGTGCCCGATGCGATAGACGCTGAGGATACACCTGTAAGTACTCAGGATAATGAGCATTTGAGGGGGATTTTGGAAGATATAATTCTGGAATTTAGGAATACACCACCCTGGGATAGACCGCGACTTCCTCGTTTTCCCACGCACAAACGAAACATGTCTCTAGTGGTGACTCTAGATCGCATGCTAAATTCTTATTTGCAGTCTAGTAAAGACCTTGCTGATACCCATTCGATCCTGTACTGTGCTGCCATTGCAGCGTGTCGTGTGTCCGGTGTTCGATTCCCAGAAACGACCCCGGTCACACGGCCCGCTGGGGAGCCGCCACAGTGGCAAAAAAGGATCGAAAGGCGTATCAGCGCGGCTAGAGTCACCATTGGGAAAATAATCTGCTTTAGATCAGGAAATAATCGTCCTAGAGTCATGCGTTACGTGACACAGGCTTTTGCCGGAACTGGGATTAGGTCACATGACTACATGGCCTGTGTCACGGAACGTATAGATTATCTAAAGCAGAAAGTTTGTGCGTGGGCAAATAGGATACGTCGATACAGAGAGCGAGTCGATAGGTATCACCAGAATCGTATCTTCCAAAATGACCAAAGGAAGACATATAGAAATTGGGAGAGCACTACAAATAGAGGAACTGATGGAGATCGACCGAATATGACTGAAATGTATGGTTTCTGGAAAAATATTTGGTCGATTCCCACCACTCATTCAGATGGCGACTGGATTGGCCCAGTTGAACGCTCGTGTGAAAATTTGCACTCAATGGGGGCTGTAGAAATAAGCCCCCAAGACGTAGCAAATGCAGTCCATCCTCTCCACAATTGGAAGAGACCCGGACTGGATGGACTGCATAACTTCTGGTTAAAGTGGTCGCGAAGTTCACATGGGCGTTTGGCTGTGCAGTTTCAGGAAGCTGTCGAATGTGGTTCTCTCCCAACTTTTATGACTATGGGTGTCACTTTCCTGCTCCACAAATCAGACAGTACCATGGATCCTAAAAATTATAGACCTATCACGTGCTTACCTACCATTTATAAGCTCCTTACTTCCATTCTGAGATCAAAAGTAACCGAACATCTAGAAGCCAACAATATTTTAGACCCTGCTCAGAATGGATGTAGGGTTGGGTCCCGTGGTACTAAGGAGCTCCTCCTCATTGACATGACTGTTAGCCAACAGGTCCATCGAGATCGCAAGAATCTTTCCGCAGCCTGGATTGACTATAAGAAAGCTTATGATTCGGTGCCTCATTCGTGGCTGAGACGGGTATTAGAGTTATATAAAATTAATCCAACTCTGTGCACCTTTCTCAGCTCATGTATGGGGCAGTGGACTACGGCTCTTTGTCTTCCAGGATGTGGAGCGAATCTTGCTGTCTCTGAGCCTATAAGGATTGAGCGAGGCATATTCCAGGGCGACAGTTTGAGTCCCCTTTGGTTTTGTCTAGCTTTGAATCCCTTGAGTACTTTGCTAAGGAATTCCAAGCTAGGCTACCGGTTTCGAAGAGGAGGTGAGGTCATTTCTCACCTCTTGTACATGGACGACCTCAAATTATATGCATCAACTAAACCAAATTTGGTGACACTTCTAAATATAACTCAAAAATTTAGTAGTGACATTAAAATGGAGTTTGGTGTAGATAAATGCGCGGTCCTACATGTACAACGTGGTAGAGTTGTAAATAGAGAAAACTTACATCTTTCAGAGACTGTGACTCTCAAAACCCTTTCTGAAACCGAAACCTATAGATACCTTGGTATAGCAGAATGTTTAGGTATACAAGGTAGGGAAGTGAAACAATCAGTGAAGGAACGCTTCTTTGGCCGACTTTCAAAAGTACTGAAAAGTCTTTTGTCAGGTGGTAACAAGGTGCGTGCCTTCAATGGTTGGGTCATGCCGCTGCTTGTATACACCTTCGGCATACTAAGGTGGACTCAAACCGAACTTGACGCCCTGGATTGTAAAGTCCGCAAAATGCTAACTGCGTATCGAATGCATCATCCACGCTCATCTGTGATGAGATTGTACATCCCGCGGAAGTGTGGGGGTCGCGGCTTCCTTAACGCCAAGAACCTACACAACCGCGAGGTGTGTAATCTGAGGGAATATTTCCTAAACGTTGAGAGTGGAATGCATCGAGACGTTGTGGCAGTTGATAAAGGACTGACACCGCTCTCCTTGGCGAAAGAGAACTGGCGCAGGCCTGTTGTACTCTGCACTGAAGATCGCCTGAACGTATGGAAGAGCAAGGAGCTACATGGGCGTTTCCATCGGGCACTTTATGGACCCGATGTTGACTTTCTGGCATCCGTTACTTGGCTACGATTCGGTGACCTTTTCGGGGAAACCGAAGGTTCTGTGTGTGCAATTGCTGACGAGGTTGTTAAGACTAATAACTATCGGAAATACATCATAAAGGACGGTACGGCGGACATTTGTCGGGCATGCCACCGTCCTGGAGAATCTATCAGACATGTTATTTCCGGTTGTTCTTACCTTGCCAACGGTGAGTATTTGTACAGACACAACCAGGTAGCCAAGGTTATCCATCAGCAGCTTGCTCTTCGATATGATCTCGTGACCTCTGAAGTGCCTTATTACAAGTACGTACCTGAGCCAGTACTCGAGAACAGCCGTGGCAAGCTCTACTGGGACCGGTCTATCATCACGGACAGGACTATTATTGCTAATAAACCTGATATCGTGCTGGTAGACCGTTTAGAACGAAAGGCATTTCTTGTTGATATCACCGTCCCTTGTGATGAGAACCTCGTGAAGGCTGAGAAAGACAAGTTGGCAAAATACTTAGACTTAGCCCACGAGGTTACCGACATGTGGGATGTTGATTCAACAACAATTGTCCCGATAGTCGTGTCGGTCAATGGTCTAGTAGCAAAAAGTCTCGACCAACACCTACGAAGACTTTTGCTAGGTCACTGGGTCAAGAGCCGGATACAGAAGGTTGCAATTTTGGGAACTGCACGTATTGTGCGGAGGTTCCTCAGTCTATCGCCCTGACCACCGACGACTTAGACACTACGTCTCGCGTCGATGGCGATTCTTTTTATATGAATTTATATTTAAAATATTGTATTTTTATATATGTATTGTAAATATAAAGATGTATAAAAAAGACAAATTAATAAATAAGTGAATAATAATAAATCATTTATTTCAGAAAAGATTTCCATATATTTAAGAGAGGTAGGGCGCGTCAAGACCTCCACCTCACCGAAGACCGCAGCCAAATAACAACTCCCTAGAGGGTTGTTGTCTTCCTGCGTGTGAGTGAGGTCACCAGTAAGCTCTCAAAGAGTATGTGTGTAAGCAGAGGCATCGCCCGAGTGATACTTTATATCGCAAGCGTTAATAGGCTACGGTACCCGCTTTACATCAGGTGTTCCGTATGCCTGTATGACTCCCGACGTAGTATATAAATATATATATATAGTAAATGAAACTCTAGTTTTATTTACTTCGTTTACAGCAGTCAGCAGCAGTGATAGCCCAGTGGACAAGGAACAAGTCTATTGACCAACAGGTCCCCGGTTCGAACCCTGACATGTACCACTAAATGCGTGTTTATGAACACATTTGTAATTATCACTTGCTCGGTGGTGAAGAAAAACGTAGTAAGAAAACCCGCACGTCCAAGAAATTATATTTCAAAAAATCGGCCAAGTGCGAGTCGGACTCGCGCATGAAGGGTTCCGTACCATTATCTATAAAAACGGCAAAAAAAAACACGTTTGTTGTATGGGAGCCCCCCTTAAATATTTGTTTTATTTTAATTTAATTATTTATTCTTAAAGTAAATATATAAATAAATATTCTGTGAATATTTCAAACGTCTACCTGTTGCCGTTATCAATATCCAGCAAAAATGAGCAAAAAAACACGTTTGTTGTATGGGAGCCCCCTTAAATATTTATTTTATTATACTTTTTAATATTTGTTGTTATAGCGGCAACAGAAATACATCATCTGTGAAAATTTCAACTGTCTAACTATCACGGTTTATGAGATACAGCCTGGTGACAGACGGACGGACGGACGGACAGCGGAGCCTCAGCCGTTTCCGTTTTACCCTTTGGGTACGGAACCCTAAAAACCGAGTGACCTAAGCTAAGAAAGGTCTGGTTTAGCCTCTGGACTGTAGAGGTCTGATAGCAGTCGCTCCATGTAAAAATCAGAATTTACGATAAATTCTTAAAGCTAAGAATAAAAATCGGCCAAGTGCGAGTCGGACTCGCGCACGAAGGGTTCCGTACCATTATCTAAAAAAACGGCAAAAAATCACGTTTGTTGTATGGGAGCCCCTTAAATATTATATTCTATTTTTTAGTATTTGTTGTTATAGCGGCAACAGAAATACATCATCTGTGAAAATTTCAACTGTCTAACTATCACGGTTCAAGAGATACAGCCTGGTGACAGACGGACGGACGGACAGCGGAGCCTCAGTAATAGGGTTCCGTTTTACCCTTTGGGTACGGAACCCTAAAAAGAAGCTATTTGTATAAAGGCACTTACCGCAAGCAAACGGACAAATCTTATTTACGGAAATGTTTACTACTTGAGAAACTTATCTACAGGTACTAAGCGTATAATTAGGTTGTGGTTGTGTCAGCCCTTTTTACCCCAGACTCAAGTAAAGCACTTATTGTGTTAAGGGCCCTTTTTTCTAATGACTAATCACAGATACAAGTCAATACAGATACCAAAAGCACATAAATTAATTTGTCTAATTGATTTTAATGCTTCTCTTATCAGTTTGTTCATGAGAACTATTGCTGGGTGAGGTCATCAAACACCACCACCAATCACTAGCAGCATTAGTAATTGCTTGAAACGCGCTGCCTTTGCCATGGCTGTTACTGTTGCGTCTGCACTTTTTACCTAAGGCACATATACGAGATGACTTTCATCATGTAAATATACCTATGGCACAACTGCTTTCCTATGCAGCAAAATGCACAAAAACATTTTTATTCGACTTTACAAATGCAGGACTTATTCCCTAATGCTCTACTTGTTGAGAATACTTATCATAACTTATTTTTTACACTATTAATTTGGGAAATAAAGCATACGACCTGCGTGATGGTAAGCACAATGTCCACCGACTGTAAAGGAGACCACTGTTGTTTTTTATACGACATCGGGATGCATACACACATACGGCCTACCTGATGTAAAGCGATTACCGTAGCCTATGAACCTTGTAATACATTATCAGCCGCGCTATGCCATCTCTGCTGCTAACATAGAAATTAAGCTTACTGGTGACCTCACTCACGCGCAGAAACACAACAACCCTTCGGGTAGATGTTATTTGACAGCGGTTTTCCTGTGAGGTACTTTCCCAGATTGCTTTGCTGCGCCCTACCGGTCATAAAAAAAATCGGTCAAGTGCGAGTCGGACTCGCGCACGAAGGGTTCCGTACCACTATCTATAAAAACGGGGAAAAAATCACGTTTGTTGTATGGGAGCCCCCCTTAAATATTTGTTTTATTTTAATTTAATTATTTATTCTTAAAGTGAATATATAACTAAATATTCTGTGAATATTTCAAGCGTCTACCTGCTACCGTTATCAATATCGAGCAAAAACGAGCAAAAGAATCACGTTTGTTGTATGGGAGCCCCCTTAAATATTTATGTTATTCTATTTTATATAGTTATAGCGGCAATAGAAGTACATCATCTGTGAAAATATCAACTGTCTAACTAACACGGTTCGTGAGATACAGCCTGGTGACAGACGGACGGACGGACGGACGGACAGCGAAGTCTCAGTAATAGGGTTCCGTTTTACCTTTGGGTACGGAACCCTAAAAAACCAGACCAAGGCAAACAGACGTGTTCATGTACATAAATATTTATCCTGTGGGAATTGAACCCACGAGCGTTGGTGTCAAAGTAGCGTTACTAACCACTGCGCCACCGAGTTCGTCACACTGTGGTAATTTCTATTTTTTGTACAGCATGTCAAATACTCCTCAAAGTAAAAAGCAGCAAAGCCGTAAGTAATAATAGTAAATATCGATTTGTGATTGTTAAGCGTGATCTCCTTTTAGTTGTACTTCTGTTATGGTCACCAACCAAGTTAGAAAATGCTGATATAAAGGGCTGCTGTCTGGACTGTTGTAGGCGTCTCGGCGACACATGTTTCACTTCTTCACGAGACTAGCGCTGTGACAAGGCATGGCCAAGTTACAAATTTACAATGTTGAACTCTTGGTACCCTAAACAAGACGTTTGTGCCTCTGAAAACAAAGGTATATCAAAACTTTCTGATATTTTCATTCTGACTCTCGGATATACACATTTACCAACGGCTCTAGATCCGTATAAATTAAATTATTACAAAATTTAACTCTTCAAAAACATGACACGAGAATATATTAATTACTAGCTACTCGACCCAGCTTCGCACGGTTGATCATATTGATATCAAACTTCACAGGATCACCTGCTGGCCTAACCTGAAGATTCACTGAAAATTTCATCAAAATCTGCCCAGCCGTTTTTGAGTCCATAGAGGACATACATACAAACATTCATTTTTATACATATACTAGCTACTCGACCCAGCTTCGCACGGGTGTTCCAATCGATACCAAACTTCACAGGATCACCTGCTGGGCTAACTTGAAAATTCACTGAAAAATTTCATCAAAAACTGCCCGGCCGTTTTTGAGTCCATAGAGGACATACATACAAACATTCATTTTTATTCATATACTAACTACTCGACCCAGCTTCGCACGGGTGTTCCAATCGATACCAAACTTCACAGGATCACCTGCTGGGCTAACTTGAAAATTCACTGAAGAATTTCATCAAAATCTGCCCAGCCGTTTTTGAGTCCATAGAGGACATACAGACAAACATTCATTTTTATACATATATTAAGAATATGTAATGTCCCCTTCTTCTTAGCGTTATCCTGTTTCCTAAACTATTAGGAATGGGACTTAGGAATGGCGGGTTCCGCTACCTATACCTAAAGATTTGGCGAAGCGAATTTTAACATGGTGCGACTGTCGTCAGACCTCCACAACCTAGAGGGAAGGGTTTGACGATATTTTCCGTCACTGGTGAGCAAGTGACAATTACAAATATGTACATATCAGGATTCGAACCGGGGACCTGTTGGTCAATAGACTCGTTCCTTGTCCACTGGGCTTTTTTTTTATACTACGTCGGAAGGCATACAAGCATACGGCCCACCTGATGTAAAGCGGGTACAGAAGCCTATTAACACTTGAGATATATTGAGTATCAATCGCGCGATGCCTCCTCTGCTGCTTACACAGCAACTCCTTGGGAGCTTACTGGTGACCTCACTCACACGCATGAACACAACAACCCTCTAGGTAGCTGCTAATTATCATTATCATTATTTGGCTGCGGTTTTCTGTGAGGTGCAGGTACTTCCCCAGACGGGCTGCTTTGATGCGCCCTACCTCTCTTAAAAAATCCAGACCAAGACAAACAGACATGTTCATGCACACAAATGTTTGCCTTGTGTGGGAACGACCCACGAGAGTTGGTGTCAAAGTCGCGTCATTCACGACTGAGCCACCGAGCTCGTCAAACCGGGCAATCACTGGTCCACTATTATGTAATATTAATTTTGTAATGTAAACATAGTTAATTGATAGTATAGTAGTATAATACTAGTGATGTCCTGAAACATTGTCTAGATCATTATATGTTACGGCCTATTAATTTAACTGGCAACAATTTGAACTTTTCGCAATGCTTCGAAATGGAATTTTAAATCCACATCGCGTGTTCGTTCCCAGGGTGACTACATTTAACTCCTTTTTAGGTTTATTCTCCCTACACTCGATAGTGTGCTTTATTTCTAAAGTGTTAAGAAATGGTGTAAGTTGAAATGTCGGCGTATTTGCGTGGGAATAAACAAGCGGCAGTTTTCATGGGTTTGCTTTGCATCAAGCATTGTCGTCGCGTTTATGCCGCTTTGTTCTACTGTCTATGGTATTTTGAAAATGTATAAATTCGAGCCAAATTTGAAACAAAGAGACGCGAACTTGCTTTGTGTATAATGGAAAATAAACATCACAGCAATGTATTAAATTTTAAAGTTTGTTGAATGGACATCACGTGTTCTTTGAATTTTCGAAAAAAAATCCTAACACTAAGTAATTTTTATACACTCCTAATGTGGAACAAAATGTAACTCTTATATAAGCCCTTGTCGTAGCCTCAACAAATTTGATTTCAACTAACATTTTTCATGTGTTGTATTATCGGCATGTTATTTTACCCATTTTGAGCAAACAATTACGAACCCAATTTTCATAACTCATTTCCAAGTGACAATTGTACTCTTTAATGAAATCAAAAGTTTTGAAATTTAAAATATTATAATCAGAAATGTTGTTTTCATGATAGTATTAACAATTTTTTTTTATCACATATACCTATTTTTCATTTCATTAATCTAAATGAAACATGTAAAATAACATGTAAATTAGTACTTATATCAAACTGTTAATAATTATGTGACATATCGAGATATTAATCAATTATTAATAGTTGAATTACGTCTATGAATACGAGTATATGAAAAATGATGATAGTGGAATAAAATCAATGTAAAATAGTCTATTGTATATTAATACTCAGTTGTATATTCACGAATATGGACGTTTATAAAATAAGAGGAAACAGGGAGGGGATTTTTTTTATATTAGCTATAGCAGTATTTGGCACCGCTTCGCCTGATGGTAGTATGCGAAGAAATGTTCTTAAGAGTGGAATAATGATATCTTCTTCGATATTCTCTTGTACTATGATGGAGGGGCGAGGGTGGCATAAGGGAAAACGGTTTTTCAGAACACTCACCATGGTAAAGGCTTTAAAATACGCTTAGCGAGCAATGTCACTACGAAGTTGAAGAGGTTCTAGGTTCTTGGTAACTTCTTCGTCGTCGATTATGTGGATAGCATGTCGCCGCAACCTATCGACAGCCTCAAGAAGGTATATACTAGAGTGACACTAACGTGCTTACGAGTATCAGATATCTATCTAAGTACCTGAGCTAAGTACCTATCTTTTTCTATCTACGTATTTCTTTACGGCAAGTACCTTAGGTAGAGAGAACTAACCGCTACATAACTCGGTCTTACACATGTCACTCAGTACTTTAACATACATTGCTCTATTCAAAGCCCACTGGGTCCAGGGTCTCCTGACTAAAGACGACAAGTTTAGTCGTGATGGGTACGACCTTCCTAGGCGCCTGCTCCAGTGTTTTATATATGCCATTCTTTACTCTAGCATGGTCTCGAACTTGGTCTATAAGTGTTATGCCGTAGATTTTGCGCAACGTTCGCATTTTGACCGCGTTTATTCTATTTTCATGGTACTCTGCCGTACTCAGCTCTTGCTTCCATATATTAGCTTTAGTTTAGTATCAGCACCGTGTTGTTCATTGTGAGCTGTACCTTCTGGCTTAAGGTTTCACTAACAAGAAATTTTTCCCAGCGTTCCATTCATTTTATTCTCTGCACTTAACTGCTGTGAACCTTCCATCTACAAAAGCGCAAAAAGCGCAAGATCATCAACCGTCATCCGATTCACCATGTGTTTGTTCTAGATTTCTGTTTTTCAAATATATCTTTGTTGCAAGTTATTCAGCCCATTAATCCGTCGATTTTGACGATTATATTAACACCAAGGCTAGTAGGTTCGATTCCCACACGGGACAAACATTTGTGTACATGAATGTCTGTTTGTCTTGGTCCGGGTGTTTTAAGAAAGGTTGGATGCATCAAAGCAACGCAATTGGGGAAGTATCTCTACCTCATAGAAAACCGCAGTGAAATAACAGTGAATGAAGTAGCAGTAGCGATGGATGACATCGTGCTAGCGATACATTTTGTGTTATAAGCGTTCATAGACACATACATATACACTTTACATCTGGTCGCCATTATGCTTGCATTAAACAAAACTATACTAACCTACGAAGATCTGGCAAAAGAGAGGCAGGACATATTGATATTTGGTAAGGACAAACCCGACTAGGGAAATAATATTTTACTGAATACAACAACAATTTGTTAGAAGTTTGTGATGTTTCTACGGTTGAGTGAGGGTATCTCTGAGGATGTTTGCGCACGGGCAGCGGGGATAACGACGAGCGAGCGACGTTTCTCATTTACACACGTCTACTGACTACGTTAATTACTTTATATCAAGCGGGTTGTATAGTTGTTTGACACTGGTCATGTTATAAAACTATACGCGCAAACGCAAAGAGAGCACAAAGTGCAAGTGGCATGAAAATGCTGAATAAAATGCAGTGTGGATATGTGTGTATACTGCCTTTTATTCTCTTTTTTCTTTTTTTTTTGTCTCATCACGTGAAGCTCTTGTCAAACAACCAACAGATACTGGGAGAGAGGAAATTATCGAAATTTGAATATTATCACGTTTTCGATCATAACAACAGTATGGTTTCGATTTAATTTCATAACTGTACCTCCTTAATTGCGAGAATGCAATCTAACGGCACGAAAGAAATGTCAAAACAACCTTTTTGTTGTAAATTATAAATATATTTTTAACCTGGCGCCTTATCAAATAATAGTAGTTATATTGTACATTTTTAGAGATCGGCAAGTGTTTTTAAATAGACCGGAAATAAATAAATCACAGTAATTGTGTAAAAGTAACTAAGTAAGTATTAGATTAAAAATAATAAATTAAGGATTATTAATATACTAAATAAAATGTAAACTCGAGGCAAGTTGCCATTTAATTTAGTTTTAATTTTCAATAACCCTTTTCTACCTGTGAAAAATTGCCATGTGTTTTTATTTAACGTGTAGTGAGGTTGTTTTTAATGTTACTTACATAAATATAGTATATACTTTGTGGCGAGTGTTCAAAACCCTGAATACTTAATATCTATATACTTATATAATATAAGAAACTAACTGACATATCAAGGTACAAAACTGTTGAGTGTAAAAACATGAAATTATACATGGCAATTCCTTGTTTATAAAATATTTCCCGATTATATTAGTTGTTTAATTTAATAGAGCAGTGAATGTCTAGTGGATAAAGAACTGACCTATTTACCAACTGGTAGCCGGTTCAAATCCTGGCCATTAAATTCGCGTTTTGGAATTTATGTATATATTTCTAATTATCATTATCATTTCTCTCTGCCTACCCCGCTGGCGTGAAGATATACATACATGTACATACATACATTTGCTCGGCGGCGAAGGTAAACATCGTGAGGAAACCCACATGTCCAAAAAATTGTATTTCGAAGCACGTGTGACCTGACCTAAGAAACGTCTGGTTTTCCCATTGGGATTTGGAGGTCTGACAGCAGTCGCTTCATGTAAAAATCGGTATCTTCGCCAAAACCTTAGGCTTAGGTAGCTGGTCCTGCCAATCCTAATGGTTTTGGAAACGGGATAACGCTAAGAAGAAGAAAACTAGTTCTTTAATATAACCTTTTTTGAGCCAATCCAAAGAATACCGAGATACTTGAGGATGAATGTTTCTAGTACTACAAATAAATCATATGTACCCCTTAGTCGCTGCACTGCATTAAGGCACACAGATGGAATGCAACGTTCACTGAAGGTTTGTGTCCAGAAAAGTCAAGTTATTTCGCGAACTCTATGAACCTTTGATGATTGGATGCACAAAGCTTACTGATAACATTTTTATCATTAGAAAATAAGTATTTGATCATCAACCAAAATGTAGAATTCTCAATTTTTAATGATGGGTGATATCAAGGCTGCAAGGTTGATTCTTATGTTGACGAGCTCGGTGGCTCAGTCGTGAATGACGCGACATTGATACCAACGCTCGTGGGTTCGATTCCCACACAAGACAGACATTTGTGTGCATGAACATTTCCGTTTGTTCTGGTCTGTATGTTTTAAGAGAGGTAGGGCGCATCAAAGCAGCCCGCCAGGGGAAGTACATCCTCTCATAGAAAACCGCAGCCAAATAACAGGGTTGTTGTGTTCCTGCGTATGAGTGAGGTCACCAGTAAGCTCCTAAGGTTATTTAATGTATTACAAGCGTTAATAGGCTACGGTAACCACTTTACATCAGGTGGGCCGTATGTTTGTATGGCTTCCGACGTTGTATAAAAAAAAAATAAAGTAACTAGTTTTAAAGTCAGCAATGTTCGAATGAAATCCCTAGTGTTTTGACTGTAGAGTCATTTGCTGCTTTCTTAAACTATTAGACCTCCTAGACATACGTTTATTTGTTACATTTGTCGTTCTGATTTTGTCAGTGTCAGTATTTGTATTATACGGATATATTATTGTACGGAATTCTCAGTCCATAAGTCCGATTTACTCGTGCCCAATTTTAATCTATCTGCATTACAATGTAATCATAGACTTATAAAATAGAGGAGAAGGCATACTGTCATCGCCCTTATGTAACAGTTTTAATTTAGACACTACCATACATAGCCAAATTTGGAAGTTGTCAGATATTTCCATATAAAATGGAAAAGGTGTGAAATAATCTCATTTTTATTTCACATTTATGTTAAAGAAACCTACTTACGTTATAGATCATGGTATTGAGACGTAAGAGTAGTTATTATATTACTACTATTACTATACTATATCTTTACGCCAAGCTCCTTACGGTGTAGGCAGATAGAATCACGTGCCACATGACTAGGTCCTTACTACTCATATTTAAAAAGAAATATATAATGGGAATTGTGTACGTTATATGAGAATATCTGGAATAAACCTAGATGCGATGGTCGCTGAGGTGTCCATTTCTTTTTTTATGTCCATGATAATAGTAGGTAAGTATACATTTTTCAAAGGCGCGTTGATTGGATGCATATGAATGGCATACTCAATGTCGCTAGGCCTTCGCGGCGGCTCCAAGTCTGTTATTAAAACGATACTCTGTGATTACATTGATTTATATGCATGAGTTCTTCTAAATGATGCATAATTGGGGCGGTGTTTTTTTTATCGATAATAGCGGCAGATAATAAATCATCCTCGTAGGGCCAAGATAAACTGCAGGTAACATACCAACTTATATATACAGTAAATGGAAAAGGGATGTTTTATGTAGAGTTAATTGAACAAGTTATTCCGCGATTATCTTCGGTGATTGCAGGTTAATGCGGAGTATAGGTAAGTCCACGTACATTTATTGTCTTCGCCATCACTTGGCGCTAAAGTAGGTGTTAAGAACTGCAGTACAGTTTTTTATTAGGCCCATCCTCTTATTTCGTCAATTTACTGTGTGTAATTATATCAGTAATTTTTTTTATTGTGTCGAATTCACAGTCGCTGTCAGGGTAGAAGCCACCAGTGTATCTATAAACACTATAATAACAGTCGCCAAGTTTGGTTTTCGTTTGCATATTTATCACACGAAATAAGTATGTTCTCGGTGATTACATTAAAAGTGTAATAGTAAAGAAGAAACTTTACTATTACACTTTTGAGATCCATCAAAATGTGTTGCAGCTATAAATCTTTTAAAAAAGTACACTACACGATTACGTTCTTTTAATTTCTTCAGAAGTTTTAAATGACAAACCTCATTTAAAACTTCTGAAGAAATTAATAGAATAGAGTGTGCGGTCAAAGTTTAATATACTGTCAGCATGTTACGCAATTATGATTAATTTTACATTAGTATCTTAACAATTCAGATCTTTAAGTTTTTCGTTTTTAGGTACGGAATCTTAAAAAGCGTAAAATGAACATAAAAACGCATTTAAAAATTCAGGATTGTTGTAGTGTGACCCAACTGCGAGATAGAGGTATATTAATCAGATCGCATTGATTAGATGTGCCCTACCTATTTTACACCAGAGATTAATTTGTTAATAAATAGTGCCCCACGTGCAGGTGAACGGCTCAGAATGCGCCCTACGTCACATACGTCTGAGTCTCGAGAGTTAATTAGCAGGGTGCACGTGCAGGTGAGCCTGGCTTTGTGTCTAAAGATCTAAGCAATTTACAAAATTAATGTTTATTTGAGAAATTTATTTACCTCTCCATTTAGGCGAAGGTTATTGTAGTTGTCCCAAATATTGAAATACAATTATAAGATTCCACAATAAATTATATATGCATCAAACATGAAGAAGAAGCTTTCTTCTGGTTTTAAAGCAAGTTTATTCCATTGTTAAGCGTGTAATTTAGCACAGTTGAAGTTCATAAAGTAGAGGTAATGCGGAATGATAAAAATTATGCGTAACTTCCGATCCCGGCTTTGCAATAAACCACGAGCTGAAATTATTTGAATATTGCAACACATCAAATTACGAGGTATTGACATGTCTAACAAATATGATAAGAACTTATAAATATCATACTCAATTCATTTCATACTCAATTCGGTATTTGTTGTTGTTATGAAAATGCAAAACTCTCAAACAGCACGTCCCTTTATATTGAGATTTTCGTTTTTTTTTATATCAAAACAACCGCTGTCACCGTAGCTTATGGACATTTGCAACACCAGGTGTGTCACTCTTGCGTTGACGACCCTTTCGTACAAAAATATCATCGAAATTACAGACTTCTCTATCAGTTCCCTACAGAAATATAGTCTCTGTGAAGTAATTAATTCCTATAATAGGCATAATTGTTGAACCGCCGGAATAGAGAATATGTATGCAATGTTCTTTCAAGCTCGTCTCACGACTTATAAGAATTAAATTGCGTATATTCTGCCTGAGGCATTTTCTAACCACATCTAATCGTACTTATTTGTGTTGCTGTGTACTGTTTCGCAGAATATCGAATCCAGGGTACAATATTTTTAGAACATACTATGTTTTACATGAATGTGCAGCAAACATCGGCACTTCTTCAAAAACTTTCTAATTAATAACATTAGTGGGAATTTTGTAGAGTGAAAACTGAGAAATAAATACAATTATAAAACTTTAGGTATATATTAATAAAAACCGGCCAACTGCGAGTCGGCCTTGCGCACCGAGGTTCCGTACAAACTAGTTGGTATGTAAATAATTTGCCCATCACAGGAATTAAGTCTCGAAATTAACTTTCCTGTTGGAAAACTGTTGTCCCCATACGTCGGCATAGGTTGCGGTTAGTTGATCAACAGCATATTCATATCATCTAAATCGAAATCGTAAAAATAAGAAAGAAAGTGCCGTGTGTGTGACCTTTCTGGGCGATTTACACACTTCGCTGAGCATCTCATAGACAAAGGACATAACTTATCCCCCACTAATACATATCAAATTTTACACACCATAGACAAAGGTTTAAAACTAAATATTAGGGAACAATTAGAAATTAATAAACATAAAAATTCTAAAATTACTCTCATGAACAAACAGACTGACGTAAACCATTCCCCACTATTAAATATCTTTTCGCTCACACCATCCACCCCCACCCTCAATTCAATATAAGGGACGGCACTGCGATGGATTTGTCACTTGTAGCATGTTATTCTTACGATTAACGTCAACAACGCCTGATGATGCCTCGTGGAGAGGCGAAACACGTGTCGCAGCGACGACCAGGCCAGTCGTGGCAGCGACGGTGGTGGAGGGGGCATGCGGATTCTGTTCCAGATGGCGGACGACCGCAGCAGCCGAGGCAGAGACTACCGGAGCAGCCATGGCAGCGTCGGCATGATGCACGCACTAACAGTAGTGGGTGGGTGCCGGCCGGCGCTAGGCCGCATGAACTAATTGATGGCGGAAGCACACAAAGCAGGTTGGATCAAATTGCATGTAATTTTGACTTTCGCAAAATAACGCCTGAATCTATTAACATTAAGTATCACTTACGGGACGCCACCACTGCTGCTAACACAGTAACTTCTTAGCTAACAGTAACTTCTTAGCTTACAGTAACTTCTTAGCTTACAGTAACTTCTTAGCCGTTACCGTAGCCTATGAACGAAGTCCTTAAACGAAGAATCGAAAAAGATACAATAAGACTGATTAGTGAATGATCACGTGAACCTAATAGCAATTAAAGAAATTTTATCTTCGTCTTCAATGGCAGGCGTTTTTATTTTCTTAGTTAGTTGACTTGTTATCTTTTCGTTACTTACAACAATGTATATTAACGCGTATTTATAAGAGCTCATTTACTTAGACCTTGACCACGCCATCTTTTTTTATACTAGTAAGGTACGGCAACGACCATGTCTGTTTGTCTTGCTATGTATATTTTTAAACGATGTAGGACGCATCAAATCTGCCAGTCTGGGGAAATACCTCCAGCTCACAGAAAACCGCAGCAAAATTACATATCTCTTGGAGGGTTGTTGTGTGAGTGTGGTCATCTGTAAGGTCCATCGCATCCGCCAGTAGAGGTGGCACCGTGCAAGTGATACTTAATGTAGTGAATGCGTTTATAGGGAACGGTAACCATTTTACATCAGGTGGGCTGCATGCTGGTAAGCCTCCCGACGTTGTATGAAAAAAAAACCCACTGTAAATATCGCGTTCAAACAAACTAACTCTTCGCTTTATATACCTAGTCCGGCCATAAGTTCCAAATGAATACCAATGCCTTAATGGAAGTCTCAGCAAAAAATAAAAAAATGGTTCTATTCGAAATGGCCACTTTTGGTTTTGACACAGGCCTTTAATCTGTCTGGCCACGAATCGATGGATTGGATGGATGATGTTTCCATGGGAAATTTAGCCACTCCTTGCTCCAGAGATTTCTTAAAAGGAACAACGACGGCGTGTCGTTTCGAGCAGGCTATGTCCGCTAAAACTGAACATAATTTGTAGTTGAAGGGTTCAGCACTTGGCTAGACGAGGGCTTGGCTAGTCGTCAGCTATTATAAAGTCCGGAAAGTTGGTTTGGAGCCAGGCTTGCGTAGTTCGTACCTTGTGACCACGTGCAGAATCCTGCTGGAAAGTCCACGGTACAGTTTTAAAAAGTGTTTTGTTGAGAGGTTTCCCAACACGATCCAAGACAGTCTCTTGATACACTTTGGCTGAAGTCTTCACTCCTTTTTCACAAAAATTAAGCTTTGTGACTCCTTGATAAGACACCCACCACCAAACCATTACAGACGTAGGATGATGACCACGGTGTACCTTTCCGACCACTAGGGCAGCTTCTTTAGAACTGTGTGCGTACATTTTGTCAGTTTGCTTCGGTAATTTATTTTCATCAATAAAGAGGATATTTTTGTGCGTTTGACTGCGTATCGGGACAGAAGACGTTTTGATCTCTCTTCAAATGTAGAATTAATTTAGGGCATGTCCTGTATATCGACGATAAGAGCCGAGCTTCAGGTCTTCTTTTATTATACGCGACAGAGTCCTAGCGAGAATCTTCATTTTTCGCGATAAGATTTTTGTTTCCTAATGTATTTTTGGTAACCTTAAGTAACTTTAACAGCATTAACAGCCTTTGTAGTATATCTGTCGATAGTACGATATCCGACCATACGGCTGATGCCAAGCTTGAAAGTGTCTTGAATATGACCGACTGTATTTATGGCTAGACTAGTAATATAGCATATTCCTAATAAATAACTGTTACAGTGCATAACCACAGGGAAAATCAATAATTTCTACGAGCTTTTCATCAGCTATATCCATGTGCATACATGCCTACCGTCGTTTTAAAAAAAAAAAAATAAGTACACGATCTGCGTGATGGTAAGCAGTTACTATAACCTACGGACACCGGACACTGGAATCCTCACACCTTTTTTAAAAAACCTCTGGTCACTTTGCAACACCAAGTCAGTCTCTTTTGGTGGATAAAAAATGCATCCTTAAATACGAAAACAATGGTCAAACCCCTTGTATAATTTTTGGGATTTTATCCGCTGAAAGTTCGGCGCGTGCAAGGGCTAGGCGGCTAGGGGCAGTCGCTCGTAAAATTGCAACCTGGGGGAGACGTCTCAAGACGGCCGTGCATTCTTATTGACATAGTATATGTGAAGTTCGAAGATATTACATTAACATTACTTACTAAAATATTTGTTAGTAATACTTAAAACATGGTTATTGTATAACAAAATGAAATATGAGTTTACCTAGAGTTTGATACTCCTACAATTCGCAGGAGTGTTAAAGCGCGTTTAATAAAGCGGCGATGTGAAAATTAAACCGCCCTTGTTTTGTGCCTTTTACACACGGTATTTAGTAAAGGACTCGTAATAGATATTTTTTTCATTTATTTATCAAATTACTTGTAAATAAATTAAGACTTGTTACTATTAAACCTAATTGATTCCACTGTTGTGATACGGATCTTCTTTCAATCGAAGGGGTTTAGAGTATACTCTACCCCGCTGCTCAACATCAGTCAGTGCTGTCACGCCGCCCGAAGGCTACTGACTTAGCTTAACGACTGTCATCTACCGATAACGACCGGGACCTGATGGTTTAACGTAACCTCCGAAGTTCGGAGAAGCGCGCGATAGATAAATTTATTCATAGACAAGCTGCGGTCGACGTTTCTTAACCTGCGTGTTCGATTAGAATGACATGCGCAACGACGCTACAATCAGTACAATTGAGACTCTCTTTTTTATTTACAATGTCGGGAGACATACAAACATACGGGCCGTATGTTTGTATGTCTCCCGACATTGTAAATACCTGACATAAAGTGGTCTCGTTGCCTATGACCGCTTGCACAATAATAAGAATCTCTTGAGTGATGCTACCTTTACTAGCAACTCCGTAGAAGCTTACTGGTAACCTCACTCGCAGGAACACAACAACCTTCTAGGGAGTTAATATTTGGTTGCGGTTTTCTGTGAGGTAGAGGTACTACCCCAGATGGGCTGCCCAGGTGGGCCTTACCCTACATTCAGAATAATACAAACAGACTTCTATATTCTTATATTTGACTTCAGATATTTGTATAGCAGCATTACTAACCACTCTGTCACTGAGTTTGTCAAATATTCCATAGATATTAAAAGTATGTAACTGTGTCAACGTCACCTTTATGTTCAAAGCAGGCGTAAGCATGGGTAGGTAGTACCGATTTTGATAGAAGAATACAGTCAATAAGTTCCTGAGATGTGCATGCATTAGTAGCTGTACTGTGTAGCTAATCACTACTACTACACTACTACCTATTTTACATGAGCGCTACGGAACCACGGAGCGCTTCTTTTCAACATAAAGCTTTCTCTAGATTTATATACACACACGTAAAATTTCAGTTGCCCTCGTCTTATTTTGTTATATATATGAAGTACGCCTGGTTAGATGTCTACCGAGGTAAGTCTCATCATCTTCATCATTTCAGCTGAAGAACGGCTACTGTTGAACGTATGCCGCCCCTTAAAATTCCACTGCGATCGTCAGAAGATCGTTATTCCATCGTGTGGAGCGGCGTCCTTAGCTGCGTTTTCTGGTTCATGTTTATCATATAGGAACCTGTTCGCCCCGAGAGTCATAGGTTCTCCGAGTTATGTGGCCTATCCACTACCACTGATCTTTAGTGCCACGTCGGTAACTCCAGTTCTGCTACGGATATGCTCATATCTGAATCTATCTCGCCGAGAAATCCCAGCATGGCTCTCTCACTGTGCAACCTTGAGCTTCCGTATGATGCCCATAGTAAGGGACCACGTTTCTGTGCCGTAAGTTATCATTAGCAAAACATACTCACTGAAGAATTTCGTCTGGAGACATTGAGGACGAGAAAATCTTTCTATCTCTGGAAGTCTATCTCTCTTATAAACATAAACAAACATCGCTTCTATATTTGAAAATCAGGTATTAGAAAAAGAAATTGAAACATTGTGAAATATTTGCGTATACTATGTTATCAAGGAATCAACTCAGACTTACTGCAGTCAGGGGTGCCGGGGTTATAAAACTACTTCCCCTTCGTGAGGTTTTGTACGCGACAATATCGCCGGCATGGCTCATATTCAAACAATTTGTACTCACTTTCCATTTTTAGACGTGGAACAGTAACTTCTTACTAAGATTTTTGTACTTAACATAATGTATAATAATTGTAATAGAGGTATGGCATATCAAAGTAGCGCGCCTGGAAAAATACCTCCACCTCATAGACAACCACAGCTATGGAACAATTCCCTGGAGGGTTGTTGTGTTCCTGCGAGTGAGTGAAGTTACCAATAAACTCCGAAGGAGTTGCTGCAGTAGGTGTGGGAACGCGTGAGTTACTAGGGATAAGACCTACATTGCAAGCATTTATAGACGAAGGTATTCGCGTGATATCAGTTGGGCCGTATAGTTGTACAATACCCGACGTTGTATAAAAAAAAACTTGATTAATACTACTGATAATAATCTGTCCCGTGAGATAAAATAAACCGAGAACAAAAGATAAAAAATGCACATTTCATGCCATTTTACGAGTGGGCTCTCAGCACTATTTAAGAGTTGTTTATCGGTTTTGTATTTTAATAAATTGAGGCGGAAAAACGATCAACATAACACATCTAAATCTACTCGTACTATGTAGTAGTAAGTACTGCATAGTAGTAAGATTTAGATGTACTAAATGTCGATGTATTAGTATGCTAAAGACCAAATTCTTATGAACATTAAAAACTCCCTTCTGGTGACTAGACAAATTATCCTACATATATTACATTGTGGGGACGGGTCTGTGGCAGCCCCAACAGCATTGTAAAGACGGTGGCAGATAGGTTTGATGGGCCGATCCTGAAATACTGGATCTCCATACATGTGATCCCGTCAAATAAATGCTGCGTGTGAAGTTTATTATATTTTACCGTTTAATACTAACAGTAGATCGTAAGTAAGGATTGTTACTGACAAAAATATGGATGCAAAGTCCGAAATCCATCCACATCAACCCTTACTCATCCCACTGCGGTTATTCGGGTTACTCTTCAACCGAATACTCCACCATGCTGCCGAAATGCTGATTGTGAATTGGCGGAAGTCCGAAATAAATGACTATTGTAACTACTATTATATTAATTAATAAATGACTATTATTATTATATTATTAACATGAAAAGTTATTATTCGATGCATACTACCATCTCTTTAGAGTTTAGAGTACCAACGACTACTGACCTTTTAATTTTTAGGGTTCCGTACCCAAAGGGTAAAACGGAACCCTATTACTGAGGCTCCGCTGTCCGTCCGTCCGTCCGTCCTTCCGTCCGTCCGTCCGTCCGTCCGTCCGTCTGTCACCAGGCTGTATCTCATGAACCGTAATAGTGAGACAGTTGAAATTTTCACAGATGATGCATTTCTGTTGCCGCTATAACAACAAATACTAAAAAATAGTATAAAATAAATATTTAAGGGGGCTCCCATACAACAAACGTGATTTTTTTGCCGTTTTTAGGGTTCCGTACCCAAAGGGTAAAACGGAACCCTATTACTGAGGCTCCGCTGTCCGTCCGTCCGTCCGTCCGTCTGTCACCAGGCTGTATCTCATGAACCGTGATAGCTAGACAGTTGAAATTTTCACAGATGATGTATTTCTGTTGCCGCTATAACAACAAATACTAAAAAATAGAATAAAATATATATTTAAGGGGGCTCCCATACAACAAACATATTTTTTTTGCCGTTTTTAGAGATAATGGTACGGAACCCTTCGTGCGTGAGTCCGACTCGCACTTGGCCGATTTTTTTTATAATGGCTCAGCATAGTGGCTCCGCTTCGCCTGTTGGTAAAATTTGAAAAAATAACTCAATCTAGCCCCTTGCCCTGATTACAGCTTGTAATCGATTTTTAATTGACCTGATAAGTTTTTTGACAACTGCCTGTGGTATGGCATCCCATTCTTCAGTCATTGCAATCTTCAGATCATTGAGTGACGTAGGAGCTGGATTACGCTGTCGCACTCTTCTTTTAAGTATACCACAAGTGCTCGATTGGGTTGAGATCGGGGCTTCGCGCAGGCCAGTCCAGTGTGGGTATGCCGACCTCGGATAGGTATTGCCTCACCGACGCAGCAACATTATCCTGCATTAGGATGAAGTTAGGATGAAGCGAACAAAAAACAAAAAAAAAAATAGCTAGACCTAATGCTCTTCTTCTTAGCGTTATCACGTTGCCTAATCCATTAGGATTGGCCGGGCCTGCTACCTAAGGCCGTCAAGCCTCCACTAGACCTAATACTGATATGTATTTTTTTTAAGAATTAATTCTGTGTTGTGATTAACCCATTTGTAATACATTTTACTCCCAGTTTTGTGTGGGATGTTTAAATACAAAATGTATAGTTAAGGTCCATGCAATATCGCATCAAATAACGATTTACTATTTACATCAAGTCACTCATCTCATCACCACGATTCTCTATCACGGTGCAGACTTGAAAGAGTATGACTGCAAAATAAAAATAAATGAGTCAGTATTTAGAACAGTACAGTATTTAGTACGCCGATGATCAGGTTCGCCTTGCATCTACAGTCAGTATCTTCGTCAAATCCTTGGGCTTAGGTAGCGGGCCAAGTCAATCCTAATGGAATTGGAAACGTAATAACGCGAGAAAGAAGGTACATTATGAAGGACAGCATGAAGTTCTTCAGAGAAGGTGTAAAGAGGGTTTTACTGGATTGGCAGTGCACCTGTTGTTGCAAATGTCCATAGGCTATGGTAACAGTATACCACCAGGGAGACCATCAAACATATACTTGTTCGTCAACTTAGTAGTATAAAAAAAACTATTCTGTTTTTCCAATTTAATACGGTACGCTTCAAACGAGAGTCTCAACGATGTCAGTGAGTTAAATGATAAAAAAAAGCCTGCAATGGGGGGTGACGGCACGGTAGCAGTCTAATTTCCCTCTTCCTACCTTGATTAATGCCCTCTCTAGGGTTTTTGTCCGCTTCTATTCCAATGAAAAATTTCCCCTGAGGGTGTGTTCGCAATTTTCAGGAAACTCGAATTACGCCTAATTGATCATTGTTTATGGAAATTAAAAATGTTTCCTGTATATTGTAAATGTTGAGAATTTAAGCAGAGCAAGTTAAGCAACGCAGGCAATAGATGGCACAAAACTTTTGGATAGATGTCATTAGATTGTATTCGTTAAGTGGATTGAACGATTGAGTGGTTTGTAAACAAGCTTCCGTTAACGGATGGTACAGCGTGACTGTGTGGATAGAATTTGAAGTGGAAATTATGACTACACGAAAATCATGACCATCATTAAGTCATATTATGATACCGTCGTGAATGACGCGACTTTGACACCAACGCTCGTGGGTTCGATTCCCACACAAGACAAACATTTGTGTGCATGAACATGTCTCTTTGCCCTGGTCTGGATGTTTTAAGAGAGGTAGGG
The DNA here is from genome assembly GCA_947507595.1 of Pyralis farinalis. Classification (NCBI taxonomy): domain Eukaryota; kingdom Metazoa; phylum Arthropoda; class Insecta; order Lepidoptera; family Pyralidae; genus Pyralis; species Pyralis farinalis. Next base: position 20,402,735 of record OX382270.1, read on the forward strand.
TGCATCAAAGCAACCCGTCTGGGGAAGTACCTCCAACTCACAGACAACCGCAACCAAATAACAAATCCCTAAAGGGTTGTTGTGTTCCTGTGTGTGAGTGAGGTCATCAGTAAGCTTCTAAGGGGTTGCTGTGTAAACAGCAGAGGAGGCATCGCGTGATACTTAATATATTACAAGTGTTAATAGGCCACGGTAACTACTTTACATCAGGTGGGCCGTTTGCTTGAATGCCTCCCGACGTTGTATAAAAAAAAACGCCAAGGTTACACTACCACTACACTGATAGACCCACTAAGTGTAAGTGTTTCGCCTCATTTTTTTTTATACAACGTCGGAGGGTATGTAAGTTTACCACCCACCTGATGTGAAGTGGCTACGGTAGTCTGTCAACGCTTGCAACACATTAAGTATCGCTCGCGCGATGTGACCTCTATTGCTAAGACAGTTACTCCTTAGGAGCTTACTGGTAACGTCAATCACTCGCAGGAACAAAACAAGCCTCCAGTTGAGTTGTTATTTGGTTGCGGTTTTCTTTGAGGGGAGGTATTTTCCAAGACGAGCTGTTTTGCGCCCTGCTTCTCTCAGAAACACCCAGACCAAAATAAACAGACATCTTCATGCACATATTTGTTCATGTGGGAATCGAACCCGCGAACCTTAATGACAAAGTAGCATTGTCAACCACTCCGTCACTGTGCCGCTCGTCATGTCGTACATAGAAAATCTTTGAGTACATAGAAAACCAGAAAATGCTTTGAATACTCTGTCAGAAAGGATGCATCCCATTGTTATGTATTGTACGAGTAAATGTCAATTGAAGGCCTCCTAAACCTAATCCTAAGGCCTAAATTATTAAAACGACCATATTATCAAAATGTCTATTTATTACCATTTATAACGTCCATGTACCAAAATAATTTAAGTGTTAAAATATGGTAAAAATAACCATAATATTGAATTAATGCTTTACTACTTAATGAATAAATATACATTTTGATAATATGGACATAAGACCTAGTGAACCAATAGGAGGTACCTATGGAACTTTTATTGTATCTGGGCGAGGTTTGGCTGTTTCCATTGACGTGTTAGTTAAAACTACTATAACTATACTATAACTAAACTACTATTGGGAGCTAGCATAATGACATAGTCTGAAGGCGATAGTCTGGGAACGGAGTGGTTATCAATGCTACTTTAATAACGACGCTCGCGGGTTTGATTCCTAAAAATGACAAAGATTTGTGTGCATTAACAAGCCTGTTAGGTTTTATCTGGATGTTTTCTAGAGAGGTACGGCGCAACAAAGCTGGGGCAGTACCTCCACTTTACAGAAAACCGCAGCAAAATAACAACTCCCTGAAAGGCTGTAGTGTTTCTGCGAGTAAGTGAACAAGTTTATCAGTAGGCTCCTAAAGAGTTCCTGTGTTATCGTGCTGACATCGCACGAGTGATACTTCATGTATTACGAACGTTCACAGGCTACAGTAACCGCTTTATATCAGGTGGCCCGTATACTTGTATGCCATACGATGATGCGTAAAAACAGTAGGTCACACAAAAAGTGTTGTGCAATGATGAACATTAGTTTTTGACATATTCTATACATACCACCTGTCATTCATTACTCAATGTGAGTTAATTTAATTACCTATCTTTAGTACATGCTCACTGCGACTAAGTTAAGTTTAAGTTATATGAGCCATCAGACTTCCACAACCTTGGGGGAAAACAGACCTTTCTTAGATTAGGTCACATCTTTCGAAAAACGTGTAGGCATAGGTGTAGGTTTCTTCACGACATTGTCTGGGTACGTTAGGGCTTTTAAGGTAGATTTTTACCCATACGTATTTAGTTACATAGTAGCTTTGCTACAAAACATAGGCCTACCTTTCAGTCAACAAGCCGTCTCCACAAAACAAGTAATTCTTTTATGGGGCAATGTATACGGTTCTATAACAAATTTCCCAGCAATATAAGAGAATTGTCAATAAACAAATTTAAAACTACTATTAAATTTAAAACTACAAATTGTGTAGCAGGGCATATTATAAAGTATCTGACTATATTAATGATAAAAATGCCTGGGATTGAGTCGATCCAATTATAATGTAATTAATAAATTATGTAAATTTGTTTGGTTACCAAAAGAGGGATGCCTGAGTTCTTTGGCAGTATTTTTATCAGTGCTCACCTAGTCATGAACTGCACGGTAGGGAAAAAAATTGTGACGATTCCAAACAAATGTAGCCATTTTTACGGAATAAAAAGATTTTGACTTTGACTTTGACAGTCCTTAGATCATTATAATTATGTACATAATTTCATGTTAACCTGTCATGCGTTTCAGACCAATCATTGATTAGTGAGCACAGGTATTGAAATATTTAAATATGCAAATCCCTAACCCATAAAATAGTACAGTTTCTCCCTCTATTTCTCTGCACTGACATTTTGGCCTCTAGAAATAAAACTATAAATGCGATTGAGATGCGGTTTTCACCAGAAAGTCAAACTAAATTGCATCTTTCTAATGGTATCAAAATGGAGTTAATTTGATAACCGGAAGTATTTAAAAAAGTACATTTTGTAAAAGTAGCGGTGGGATTTGCGCGAAGCGCGAACTCCAGCACTTGTGTCATCATAATCACAAAGCAATTTAATTAATTAGGAAGTATGCTAGTAGCTTGAAAACAACAAATTTCGTCAAAATTCATACTGAAATTCGAGTATTTCGCTATGACTATTGCAATAATTAATTGCATTGCCCCTCTTGGATCACTCCCAAGTGGGACTCACCATGCCCACCGTTGGTTAGGAATCCTAATATTATAGTGGGCTCTACCCGCCACAAGTATTACATTTTTTTATTCAACAAAATTGGCAAACAAGCGTACAGCCTGCTAATGATAAGCAGTTACTATAGCCTGTGAACATTTCTAACACCACGGGTGTCACTCGTGCGTTGACAACCCTGTAACTAACTTTGCTATAAGGTTCAAGAGCTTATATTTGGTGAAACTTGTTTCTCAGAGAGCCGTATACACAACAGATTTTAATTAATACCACTTTGTTAATTATCGTCACTTAGTAATTAACAGGCATTTCTTTGATAATGTGCTAACCTAAAAGGTATTGAGTGTTCTATGGGTATTATAATTAGACTTAATGAATATTCATGTTCTTATTAAAAGTATCATATTTTTGAGTACATTTCGTTGCTCGTTGCATGGTTTTGAGTATCGTAACGTAAATGTTGTTTGTAAGTAACTTAATATGACTAAAATACTTCGAATCCTCGTGGGAGGCACTATTGAATTCGTATATTCATATGTTTAATCATCATTTGCTCGGCGGTGAAGGTAAACATCGTGAGAAAACCGTAGTTCGACGAGCTCAGCGGCGCAGTCGTGAATAACGCGGCTTTGACACCAACACTCGTTGATTCGATTCCCACACAGGGCCTAACATTTGTGTTCAAGAAGTTTGTCCTGGTATGGATGTTATAAAAGAGGTAGGGCGCATCAAAGCAGCCTGTCTGGGGAAGTAACTCCAGCTCACCGAAAACCGCAACCAAATAACAACTCCCTAGAAGGTTGTTGTGTTCCTGCGTGTGAGTGAGGCCACCAGTAAGCTCCTAAGTAGTTGTCATGTTAGCAGCAGAGGAGGCATCGCACGAGTGATACTTAATGTATTACGAGCGTTCATAGGCCACGGTAACCGCTTTACATCAGGTAGGCCGTATGTATGCCTTCCGACGTTGTATAAAAAAATAATAGAAAAAAAACACGCGCGTTTCAGAAATTATATTATGTGACCTGACCTAAAAACGGAATGTTTTCCCTCTGGGCTGTGTTTAGGTCTGACGGCAGTCGCTCTATATATATATTAGTATGTTCGTCAAATCCTTAGGCATAGGTCTCTCCGCCAATCCTAAGGGACTAGGAAATGGGACAATGCTAGGAATAAAATGTTGGATTAAATAACAGGAATAGTGAGGTGCTGTTTAAAATTTTGATGTATAATCTGTTACTAATGACCTTTTTTAGCGTTAACACTTAATATGGCTAAACAACATTTTGTATGTTGACTCAGTGACGTAATTATACCTGTTAAGGTGAACTAGATCTTTTTATGGCGTTATAAAGAGTATGACTTGACGTCTTGACGTGCTCCGTGGTAAAGCGGTCGTGGGTTCGATTCCCACACAGGATTTGTATGCATGCACATGTTTGGTTGTTTTTGTCTGGGGTGTTTTCAAGAGTCAGGGTGTACTAAAGCAGCCCAAATCGGGATGTTCTTCCACTTCACAGAAACAGCAGTCAAATAACAAGTCCATAGAGGGTTTAGATACATTAGTACGAATAATCATTTTTTTACAAAAGTACAACTTGTTATAAAAATAAAAGATATTGTAAACTAGGCTCAAATTTTTGAGGATGGAAATAAGTGTAATCTAAAGTAGGCGTAAAAATGAAATCTATACATATAAATAAAATTGAAGTGTCTGGCTGTGATTTCAAATTAAAGCCTTTATCTTAAGCTCATATTATTATTTTCACGTTACCAAAGCCTAGATACGCATTTTTAACTTTTGGTCTGTCTGTCTGTTTGTTTGTTCGGGCTAATTTTCGAAATGGCTGAACGGATTTTAACGGGACTTTCACTGGTAGGTAGAGGACTGTTCAGAGCAAAATATAGGGTATTTTTTATCCCGTAAATATTTAGGGTCCCTGCGTAAAAAATGAAAAACTGTTAAAATTAGGGGGAAATATCCTCTCCTTCGGGGGACTTTGCAATTTTATTTTTATTATTTTCATAGAATACGTATTTTTGGTAACATAAAATAACAACGCATTTTTTATGTAATATAAATAAAATACATATACGTTGCCTCCTGTAAAGGTCAATAGATGGCGCTGTACGAAAATTGAATCGCTCTATGGTTGCCAGATCAAATCTCATGCGTGCGAAGCCGCGGGCTTCTGCTAGTCAGATATAAAACTGTACCTAATCGAAAACTCTTTTTATGTATGTAACGGATTTTAACGGGACTTTCACTGGTAGGTAGAGGACTGTTCAGAGCAAAATATAGGGTATTTTTTATCCCGTAAATATTTAGGGTCCCTGCGTAAAAAATGAAAAACTGTTAAAATTAGGGGGAAATATCCTCTCCTTCGGGGGACTTTGCAATTTTATTTTTATTATTTTCATAGAATACGTATTTTTGGTAACATAAAATAACAACGCATTTTTTATGTAATATAAATAAAATACATATACGTTGCCTCCTGTAAAGGTCAATAGATGGCGCTGTACGATAATTGAATCGCTCTATGGTTGCCAGATCAAATCTCATGCGTGCGAAGCCGCGGGCTTCTGCTAGTCAGATGTAAAACTGTACCTAATCGAAAACTCTTTTTATGTCGCTTAGAAAATCTTCCTGTTTATTTATTTATTAATTTTATCGTAATTTAATCGACTTCTTCACTACACTATACCCACGGAATAGAAAAAAAGTTGTTTTTAGGGTTCCGTACCCAAAGGGTAAAATGGACCCTATTACTGAGACTCCGCTGTCCGTCCGTCCGTCTTTCACCAGGCTGTATCATATGAACCGTGATAGTTAGACAGTTGAAATTTTCACAGATGATGTATTTCTGTTGCCGCTATAACAACAAATACTAAAAAAACAGAATAAATAAATACATAAGGGGGCTCCCATAAACAAACGGGATTTATTTTGCTCGATATTCATAACGGCAACAGGTAGACTTGTAGCTTGAAATATTCACAGAAAATTTAGTTATATATTCGCTTTAAAAATAAATTATTAAAATAAAATAAATATTTAAGGGGCCCCCCTTAAATATTTATTTTATTTTCCCATACAACAAAACTGTTTTTTTTTGCCGTTTTGTTGTTGTAGTAGAAAACTTTATTGTACAATAAATAACATAACAATATATTACATGATTTTATAGAGAATGGTACGAAACCCTTCGTGCGCGAATCCGATTGGCACTTGGCCGATTTTTTTCTATTCTGTGACTATACCTCTTGTTAAAAATAGTCAACCAATTAGGTTTTAAGTGAAAAAGCAAAATCATTTCCGTGCCTTAAAAATATGCATCGGTATAAAAAAAGATTAAATAATTATAAATAATAAATTGAGATATGTGCCGCTACATTTCACGCTTATCTCGTGTATTTCTATTTCTTTGAAAGATATTAAAATTATTTTAATAGCTTCTAATGTCCTCACCTCTCGGATCGAGTGTCGGGCGGTGGTCGTGGGCTCTTCTATTCCCATGTAAGTAATTATGAATGTGTCACTTTTGATTACGGAACGCCTTTGATTTTTCTTTGTACTGTCAGTCACGTGTTTTGTTCACTTTTATGTTTTTGTTTCATCTCGGATTGTTGCTACTTTCAAGTAATGGAAGATCAGGACGAAGGTATTGTGATTGTGAGTTTTTGACTTTGAAATTTTGGTGTCCGTCAAAATGCCAAAGTCAAAAGACTTATGTCTTAAAAAGTGTTCAGAATAATGCTTTTGGTAAAATCCAAACTATTAGAGTGCTGAAAACTGTCTGACAGCTAAAGTGATGATCCAATCATCAAGTAATTTATTATTAGCTTTCTTTTATGAAGGTAGAATGATTGTTATGAAATTTAAAAAAAAATCCTAGTATTAGTACGTAATACTAGCAAAAATCAAAAATATGAAATAAAATTTTTCACTGAACGGCACACGATGTTAAGAGATTTTATTGATTTTAAGTCGGCTAAATGTTACAGACTAAATATATCAATGGAATCTTTGCCCTACATAGACTGATATAGGATACTAATATCAATTGATATGTAATGTCGACAACATAGTAACGAAGCTATCTAAATTTACTAGTAATAAAAAAAAATGAATTTACCAAACGCGTGCACGTCAAGTCTCTTATTAGTATCCTTATTCTAAGTCAACATGAACATAATACATGCATTAAATTAAAATGTTTATGCCATTTAATTAATTATTAATCAAATAGTAATTCTCATATTTTTTTCTTTTGTTTTGTTGTTTGTAGTATCTAAAGCGGTATGTTAATTTGTTATGTTAATTCAAATTATACTGAAATCATAACTGGATTGCTCTGTTCAAATGTATTGTCATATCTTGATAAACAGATGTTGAATTATTGTAACAAAAGTGCTAATTTCAAGTTTGTACAGAGGTGGAAAGGTCAATATTTTCAGAGATTTGCAACTATCGGTAGTTTTGAGGTTCTGTATCAAATGTGAAAAAATATGGCGCAAATTTGTCCTTCTATCTGTGACTGAGAATCTCTTTTAGGTATTGAATGAAAAGCGGTTATTTAGCGATTTAGTCACATCATTAAAATATGTTAGCAATATATGGATGACACGTCGTTGCCGGAGCGGCGTGACCAGTGCTGGGCATTTAGAGGTGCTTGCCTTTTTCTGCCTATATTTTAAGTGACATTAATTACATAGTTGTTTGTGCGTCAGTCAGTTGACCTTTCATATACTATATACAATATTGAGCTCGGGTTGATTTGTTTATCATTATTTTTAAGAAGTACTTTAGTGATTAAAGGTATACGTTCTTCAGGGTATTTACTATGTTGAATACACAAATGTAATATGTGTCACAATTGTGGTGCTACAGTACTAAGATAATTAAATAAGATGTAATAAGATTTTAACTAAAAATGAAAGACGTACCTAAGTGTCCGCGAGTACCTAAAGGCAAATAAAGATCTTTATCTCTTTTATCTATTGATGACGTCTTGAGGCAATGGACGCACAACCATTGACTAGCTTTCCCTGAGTTTTCAATGACCATAAAATCGATATAAAGCTTCAGCGACATTATCCCTGATTCGTTAGCCCTCAGAGTGACACTAAAAGTAACAGCTTATCATTAGTAAGTATATCTTACTTATAGCATTTCCAAATGTTGTATCTAAACAAAACAACTATAACTTATGTTAACACGAACTTAACTTCAAACATGCGAAGTATCATTTTAACAAGGAAAAAAGTGTGAGATATTTCATGGAAGAGGTCGTTACAATGATTGATGGCGGCCAATGAAACAAGATGGTTGCGAAAAAGTTCCCATAGTTTGACCAGAAATATTTTCTTTTTATCCTCTTTAATCTAGAGGGCAAAATAAACATAAACCATTTTAACGGCATATTGTCGATGTTTTCGGGTATTTTTTCAGAATTTACGACGCGCTTCATATGAGATATGACGATAATAAAACTGACCTACATGTACTGGACGAATACATGACATAGAGATAAAAAGACTTAGACACTGAGCATGCTTTCCATTGAATGGAAACATACAAATATTGTGAATCCAAAGTCAAATTCCGTTCATGGAAGAAAATGCATTAAAACGTACCGCAGTGGAACGTTATTCATCAAAGTTGTTGTGAATTTTAGCTGATGGCAATTAATTATAATGGAACTCTGAACTTAAACTACTCTTCTGACTACTCTCTGTGATAGAATTTGTATAACAAATAAAGAGACACGACCTCCGCTCCGACATTTTACAGTGAACGCACTTGTATTTTGGAAGGATTTACTTGGACTAAATTTAGTTTACCCCAATTCAAGGCCTGTCTAAGGCACGCTTCAATTTCTGATATACGTTTTGTTCGGTAGACATCAATGCAATCTACAGAGTTATTGATATGTCAAGATCAACATCGGGCCATTTATCGGCTTATTGGTTAAAATATCCTTTCATTGGTTAGTAGGCTCCAATCGCTGAGGTACTAGGGCGCTAAAACACAATATTTTTATTAGCGCGGGATATCATGCGCAGTCAAGTGGTTACCTGGACCTTGTGATACGCCAACGTTGGTAACGCATACGAGCAAGCACTATCTACCACGCTTTCAGTCCGCTCCGGTCAGTTCCGAGAATTGTCACTGAATAATGCCAAACAAAAAGAAATTGACAATGAAATGTATATATTCACCTCAGGTCCCTTGCGGCGTAGGGATAGGGAACCGTGCACCGTAAGACACGGTCCTTACACACCTCGCTCGCCTCTTCAACATTCATAGCTCTGTACACATCATGCACACTCGCTTGTTACTAGGGGTCCCTGACATTACCTTCTGATAAAACACGATCAATTTGATCGTGGAAATTGTCTCTTGGTCTTCCTCGGTTCCCAAATTCCTCCATTCGCATTGTATATCGGCTTCGTCATTCTTTCATTTTACATTCTTTCTACACGCTCGAACCAACGGAATACCAACTCTCATAATCATTACTCTCATATTATTTATAATTATCTCTGCCTACCCCGCAAGGGACTTGGCGTGAAGATATACATACATACATAATCATTACGAAAGCAGTCAGCAAGCGTTACGCTACAAATTTTACGCAATGCATTTCGACATGTTAATAAAATGATTTCCATTTTTTCTATAGATTTCTTTGTTACACGATCCTAAAAATTAAAGGATTAAGATAGTCAATATATATATGTATATATACATACAATATTGATGAGCTCGGTGGCGCCGCGGTTAATAACGCGACTTTGATACTAACGCTCGTGGGTTCGATTCCTACACAGGACAAACATTTGTGTGCATGAACATGTCTGTTTATCTTCGTCTTACTATTTTTAAGAGAGGCTGGGGATTTCAGTCCATCTGGAGTGGAGTACTAGGTATCACCTCATAGAAAATTGCAGCCAAATAACAACTCCCTTGTTGTGTTCCTGCGTGTGAGTGAGGTCAACAGAAAGCTCCTAAGAAGTTGCTGTGTTAGCAGCATAGGAGGCGTCGCGCGAGTGATACTTAATGTATTGATACAAGCGTTGATAGGCTACGGTTACCGCTTTACATCAGGTGGCCCGTATGCCTTCCGACGTGGTATAAAAAAAATCTTTACCTATCTATATCTTTACGCTATGTCACTTGCAGCGTAGCGAGAGAGAACCGGGCGCCACATGATTCGGTCCCTAGTACTCCCTACAAACCTCACTCGCTTTTTTAACATTCATGCACGTTTGCTGGGTTCGAGGGCTACTGACATCATCACTTTTTGATAAAATCCGACCAATTTGTTCTGTGAGTACTAACTACCTAATGAGCTACTGTGTTAGAAAGTACAGGTGGTATCGCGCGAGTGGTACCTACTTAATGCATCACCAGCGTTCATAGGCTACGGTTACCACTTTACATCAGGTGGACCGTATGCATGAATGACGTACGTCGTATAAAGAAAAAAACACTATCTCGGGATTCACATATTAATTGCAGCACAAAAATGTTTGTAATCTGGCGTATTTTTTTTATATAGATATATAAATTCGATCGGTATACAAGCAAGCATACAAACCGCTAGATGTGAGATGATAAACGTAGTCACATCACAACACTAAAAGCAAAACAGAAATAAAACAGCCAGAACATAATGTTTACGCAGTTCTCGTTGCCAAACAATAAACCCTACAAAATTCATACAAAATATGAAAAAGTCACGTCAAAAAAAGCGTCAAATCAACTAAAACCACGAACACATGTCTTAATAGTAAAACGTTTTAGCGAAATATGCTCACCAGGGGGAGTTCTTTTCAGTGAGTTATAATTCCCTTTGCCAGGCCATTTGCCGTCGTTTGTATGTACGGTACAACGGTTTTGGGGAAGTTCCCTCTCAGAAAAGCCTTCGTCAAGTTTCTCCGAGTGTTTCGTGATTGTACTACTGATGAACACACTGAATTATTATTATCCGCTTCGTAAATTACATGAAATGATTTCGAATTTCATTTCTATGTACAGAAACATATATTATGATACTGTTAACATATATGTACTTGAGATTAAATACGTAGGTGTACATCATATTTACACTAATGGATTGATGAACAAAAAAAAAGGTTTATATATATATATATATATATATAAATATAATAATATCTTTGAATGACGAGCTCGGTGGGTCAGTCGTGAATGACGCGACTTTGACATCGACGCTCGCCGGTTCGATTCCCGCACAAGACAAACATTTGGTGCATGAACATGTGTTCGTCTTGGTCTGGATGTTTTAAGAGAGGTAGGGCGCATCAAAGCAGCCTATCTGGGGAAGTACCCCCACCTCACAGAAAACCACAGCCAAATAACAATTCCCTAGAGGGTTGTTGTGTTCCTGGGTGTGAGTGAGGTCACCAGTAAGCTCCTAATGAGTTGCTGTGTTAGCAGCATAGGAGGTATCGCGCGAGTGATACTTAATGTATTGATACAAGCGTTGATGGGCTACGGTAAGCGCTTTACATCAGGTGGACCGTATGCTTGTATGCCTTCCGAGGTGGTATAAAAAAAAATAAAAATCTTTATCTATCTATATCTTTACGCTATATCACTTGCAGCGTAGCGAGAGAGAAACGAGCGCCACGTGATTCAGTCCCTAGTACTCTACACACCTCACTCGCTTTTTTGCATTCATGCAAGTTTGCTGCGTTCGAGGGCTACTGACATCACCTTTTGATAAAATTTGACCAATTTGTTCACGGTAGATGAGTTTTGGCTTTCCTTGGCCCATAAATCCTTCCGCATCGTAATCTGTTTCTTTATTCTTTTTCTTTCATTTTATCTATAATTTCACGCCAACTTCCTTGCGGGGTAGGCAGAGAGATCCGATCGCCACATGATTCAGTCCTTACACACCTTACTCGTTTCTTTAACATTCATAGCTCTTCTTATGCACGCTCGCCGGTTTCTAGGGCTCCTAACATCACCGTCTGATATATTGCCTTTTCATTTATATAATAACATAAGATACATGTTTATACGGAAGTGTTTAATTATAATTCAACTTTTTTGGATTTCATCAGTTTTTATTTCAATGCTAACGAGTTAATTAAATAAAATAAAATAATAATAGCATGGGACATCTACCATTTACCAGAGGGAGACTTTGTATAAAAGTGTGGATACCTCTGTCTCACCTATTTCTATCGCCAAGTACCTAACTATACTTATATAGCTGTGTTCGTTTTGAAGGGTGAGATATAGCAGAGAAATTACTGGGTACTGTGACGAAACAGTCTTAGATCAGAAGAATGGCAGCGCGCGAGTAACATCCCCGTGGTGTTGCGGGCGTCTATAGTCTGCGGTGACCGCTTACCATCTAATGCGGGCCGCATGCTTGTTTGCCAATCTAGTATCATAAAAAAACCGGGTTGCACTCCGGGAGTGCCGGCAGAAGTGAAAACTTGAACATTAACGTTGTGTATTTTTGAATATTTTGGAATGGTTAGGGAATAATTTCGGATGAATTGCTTTATTTATCAGTATAAGAGTACTATCATGTATGTGGTAAAATACAATATTCATTTATTGCGCTATCGTACACAAACATGACAATTTATATTACATTAAAAAATTTACATTTCAGAACTATTACAATTATTTTAAATTAAAAAGTTTATTTCTCAGAAAAATCAACTTTCATCCATAATTTCAACGACTCTCACCATCATCATTACCAGCATCATCATCGCCAACCTCTAAAACTCAAACACACACGCACACTCGCGCAAGTGCCCTGCGCCGCTTAAACCAAACAGCAATGTTGATAAACTACGTTGAACGAAACGCGTAAGCGCCAAGAATTTCATGGCGCTTACAACGTTTTGGTCGCGAGAAAATAATGCCCTATGAACGATCTAGCGCTTCATGTTTGTAATTGTTTAATGTTGTATGTGTTGTGTAATTGTTTAATTAGAGGTAACTAATGTTTTAGCGCTGCAGTGAACTTAAGTTAAAATTCTCCCCAAAATCTTACGGTCAGGGTCACGTGTCCTGACGCGAGTTTAACATTTTTTACTCATCCCAAAAAGTGCAGAACGCCGTTAAAGAAGTTTTCACTTCAAAAAATATCAATAATAGAAATGTAAGATGTAACTGAAGCGAGCAGTAAATAACATGCCTTCAATAGCAAACAAATCGATTATTTAACCGATTTAACCTTCTAATTCTTGTCTTCGTTCCTGTTTCATCTCTTTCAAATGCCATTCTTTTACTAGTCTATTTAATTACTTAATTGAAGAATCTATTTTCATTTTCATAAACCTATTTAACTTATTTAAAAACCTAAATTAAACAAATTAATATGTAAATAGGTTTAATACATGTTATATATATCAATAAGTATATAGTAGAGTTTTTAGGCATCAGATTATATCCTTAAAACTGTAATATATATTAATCTACAATTTACTACCTATCTACAATTATTGAAACCTGATTATATTCACTGTATCCCCTGTAATTTCTAGTAGTAACGTGTGCATGATTCATCTTTTCACAGATTTTCTTCTTATTCATATGGAAAATGAAAAATCTGTAAAAAGATGAATCATGCACACATTACTACTAGAAATTACCCTGAATTTCAGTAAGAATATTTGTTCCTAAAAAGGAAAAAAAATCGAAATTGATTATGAATATGTATCATACCACAATTAAAAAAATATTTCAGAACCTTCTGTGTTAGAAGTCGGATATTAACAAGAAACAAAAATGCATTAATTATATTATTTGGCTATAGTTGTGACTACCAAATTTTAAATAGCAAAAAAGACAACCAGTAGTTGTGATTACTAGAGGGAGACTTTCTACAAAAGTCGTCTGCATGGGTACCTCTGTCTCACCTATTTCTACCGCCATATTATATAGCTGTATTCTAGTTTGTACGGTGAGATATGGCAGAGAAATTACTGGGTACTGTGACGAAACTTCCTTTGGTCACAAGATTGGCAGCGCGCGAGTAACATCCCCGTAGTGTTGCGAGCGTCAATAGGCTACGGTGACCGCTTACCATCTGATGCGGGCCGCATGCTTGTTTACCAATCTAGTTGTATAAAAAAATATATCTCAAGCATAACTTTATATTTGGCGATCACTATAAAAACAACGCACACCCCAAAGATGAACAACCACCTTATGTACTCGTAGTTCCCAGTTTTACAATGTGTCCCTACAACACAGACACCATCACAACATCAATGCGATCGATCTGCATCAAAAGGGTGACACTACCTTCCAGCAAATAGAGATTCGATATCATATTCTTCTTCACACCATCCGATCCGATAATAAATCCGATAAATGTTTATTACATTTGTGTTGCAATTTAGTCATGGTGAATGGACTGATATCATTTCTTTTTTGTTTTGGTTGATAAAACTTGCGTACCTCAGAATGTATTAATATTTCCAAAACTGTTCAAGGGTAGCTTGGATTTACATATACATTCTGTGTACTAAGTATCGGGAATTTGTCAATAAAACAAAAAATACAAATTATTCATCTAAATTTATTTTATCGCCTTCAAAGTAGGCCCCATCGCTTGCAATACAACATCTCCACCGCTTCACCCAGTCTTCCATACATTTTTCATAGGCTATTTGCGGTATGGCCTTTAGCTCATTCAGCGAATTTTCTTTTATGGCTTCTATCGACTCAAAACGTTTTCCTCGAAGTGGTAATTTTAACTTGGGAAATAAAAAAAAGTCAGACGGAGCCATATCAGGTGAATACGGTGCTTGGTCGAGAACTTTTGTTGAATTTTTCGCTAAAAACTCTTTCACTATAATGGCTGTGTGTGATGGTGCATTATCATGGTGCAGCATCCATGAGTTGTGTTGCCACAAATCTGGACGTTTTCGGCGGATACTCTCACGCAAACGCTTCATGACGCCTAAATAATATTCTTTATTCACTGTTTCTCCCTCTGGAAGGAATTCGGAGTGAACCACACCACGGTAGTCAAAAAAAACTGTCAGCATCACCTTGATTTTGGAGCGACTTTGCCGCGGTTTTTTGGGTTTCGGCTCGTTTTCGAGACGCCATTCTGAAGACTGTTGGCTTGTTTGCATGTCGTACTCATAAACCCATGTCTCGTCGCCAGTTATTATACGTTTCATAAAGGTCGGATCCGTAGAAGCTCGGGAAACCATGTCTTCAGCGACATGCTTTCGCTGCGCTTTTTGAACAAAATTGAGCTCTTTTGGAACTAGTCGAGCGGCGACGCGTTTCATGCCTAAAATGTCAATGAGAATGTTGTGGACGGGCTTAAAAGATATGTTCACCTCACTAGCCAACTCTCTCAGACTCATACGTCGATTTTCGAGCACTAGCTTCTTGATTCTGTCGATGTTTTCTCTGGTCGTAGCGGTTGAAGGTCTACCAGAACGAGGCAAGTCTACTACTACTTCTCGGCCTTCTTTAAAAGCCTTATACCATTCATAAGCCCTTGTTTTCGATATACACGATTCGCCGTAGGTATTTCGCAACATTTTTAGTGATTCACCACATGAAATATCATTTGAAACACAAAATTTAAGGCACACTCTTTGTTCAACAATATTTTCCATTGTAAAAATCGCCGAGGACTCAAAACTATGACCAACAAAAAGTGTAGTTTAAAACAAATTAAATGACAGATCCCGCTCAAATTTTGCGCGCTAAATCAGTACAGTGCTACCAACATGCAGTAAAAAAATTAGAACGACCTCTTTTACGCGGGTCTTTTTATTGACATATTCCCGATACTTTTTACACAGAGTAGTATGTAAATAGGCTTCTCACAGAGAGATACCAAAAATTGATATCTATTATTTTTAACTGGATGTACTCGTAAATGTATGTATGTATGTCTATCTTCACGCCAGGTCCTTTGCGGGGTAGGCAGAGAGAACCGAGCGCCATAAGACGCGGTCCTTACACACTTCACTCGCTTCTTTCACATTCATAGCTCTTTTCATGCACGCTCGCCGGTTCGTAAGGCTACTGACATCACCTTCTGATAAAACACGACCAATTTGGTCATGGTAGGTTAGTCTTGGTCTTCCTCGGCTCCTACATCCTTCCACTTTCGCATTGTATATCTGTTTCGTCATTCTTTCATCTTGCATTCTTTGTACATGTCCGAACCAACGGATATCAAATTTACGTTACGTTACAAATATTTACTAAATAAGTAAATATTAGTTACATTACAGCTTACTTTCTTTATCGAATCCCTTCTATATAATGAACATAACAGGCAAACATAGCTTCTGTACTAGGACGGATATCAAATAAACATACCATCCACCAGATGTAAAAAGGCTACAGTACATACAGTAGAACATTGACGATGCCGTTGCTAACTTAGCAACACCCTTAGAGATTTATGGTGGCATTACATACACTCACGAACACAACAGCCACCCACAAATCGTAAGTTTTTTATACTACGTCGGGAGGCATACAAGCATACGGCTCGCCTGATGTAAAGCGGTTACTATGGCCTATAAACACTTGCAATATATTAAGTATTACCTACCCGCGTGATGTCAACTTTGCTACTAACACAGCAGCTCCTTAGGAACTTAATGGAGACCTCACTCACACGCAGGAACACAACAACCCTCTAAAGAGTTGTTATTTGGCTGCGGTTTTCTGTGAAGTGTAGTTACTTCCCCAGACGGGGCTCTTTGATGCGCCCTACCTCTCTTGAAAACATCCAGACCAAGACAAAGAGATATGTTCATGCACACAAATGTTTGTCCTGTGTGAGAATCGAAGCCACGAGCATGTGTCAAAGTTAAGAATAACCGCGCATTTCACCGCTACGCTACCGAGCTCGTCACAAGTAAAAGCTACTCGTAGTTGTGTTTTTAAAATTGTCAAACGTAAAATAGTCGTGTCGGATGGACTAAATTATACACGCTCTGGTTGTATTCCCTTCTCGTAACTGGCTGTAACAATTTTATGTGTTGCAACCCTGCGCCGATGTTTGCAGTCTCAGGGATTCCCTGCGGTTATAAACTTGCTTCTGTGATATTTTATTGGAGTACTTAGGCTTGCATGCATAGATTATGTTCGAGATATAAAAGCGTTTTTTTTGTCAGCGATAAAGAACGAAGACAGTCTTACCATGTGCAACTCTTGAACAATTTTTGGTAATATTTAGAAAAAAATTAATGACTTTATTATAAATATCATACTAAACACCATAAAAAAATCCACCGCGACGCAGCGTCATCCGCTTTGCTATACTACTGATCCACTGTTGGATTAATAATACTACTGGTAGTTCAAGATATGTGACGGTGACATTTACTTTACCAGTTTAAATACTCACAAATACTCTTGACCTGTAGCGAACCAAACTCTTTTGGACAGTTACTACTTGGCATTGTTTTCTATGATAAACAATTAGGTACTTTAAATTTGCTACTTGCAATTTATTTGTTGGAAGTTAGGATAGTCTATATGTTACATTCTAATTTCATATTAGTTTATTTGGAGTTGATTGAATTCTTATTAAGCTCAAAAATCTGATCGCCTCTTTTTGTATATTATCTATAATCCCCTAAACATATGACTTCCCTCGTACTACCAACAAAAACTAATTAGACTTAGCCTGTGGGTATGTAAAGGCTCCTAATCAAACATCGATCAGGGCCTCAAAGCCGGCGGGGCTTAGTGACGAAACAAACGAGCAAATTAGTCTCAGCTCACTCCTGACAGATCCTGATTGATGGATGGGTGCCCGCAATCTTACGCAACATTCACACAACGCTATTATTTTGTATATCCCTTTATAAATTTAATTCGACTATTGGACTTATTACGAAAATCATAGAAATTTTGTAAATAAAATTGTCACGCTTATTTGGTCACTTAGACGTTGATCTTTTATAACACAATTGT
Source organism: Pyralis farinalis (assembly GCA_947507595.1). Taxonomy (NCBI): domain Eukaryota; kingdom Metazoa; phylum Arthropoda; class Insecta; order Lepidoptera; family Pyralidae; genus Pyralis; species Pyralis farinalis. Next base: position 20,420,499 of record OX382270.1, read on the forward strand.
GTACAAACGTTTGTAGTTTTTCGAATTGATTGCTTTAGAGATGTAGAGTGCATCATAGCAGCCCGTCTGGAGAAGTACCACCTCAGAAAACCGCAGCCAAATAACTTTCTGGAGGGTCGTTGTGTTCCTGGGCGCTGTGTCAGTACGCTAGAACTAGTTTTAGTTACTCTGTGGTGTTAGTAACAGAAGTGGAATCGGGCGGGTGATACTTAATGTATTGCAAGAATTCATAGGCTACGGTAACCGTTTTACATCAGATGGGCCGTATACTTGTATGCCTCCCGATGTTATATATATATATATATATATATATATAAAACTTCTGCAAAATGTATTACTTACTTGGTGTGATAAATGTCAATTTTGTTATAATACCAGTCAGTTATTTCTATACCATGTAAATCCTTAAGAATGTAGGTTCGAGATACACATTATCGTAAATACTGTCTGTAAAAAGATATATTACAGAATCGATGGATATGTAATCGGTCAAGATGTTTTTAAAACTTTATTTGCGACTACATAATTAATAGCCTAATAATAAATAATAGCATAGGGGTCATGTGCCAGAAGCGTGCTCGTTCGCGACCCCTACCAATCAATTAGATTGCAATTCTGGACCGAAAGCGCACCGATGTGCAGGCTAGGGCGTCCCCCGAAGGCGACGCGCACCAATCCTCAGGAACCTCAGACGCTGTAAATGTTAGTCCTAAGAACAACATGCTACAAGTGCTTTTCTTTAAAACGAAACACGTCATGGCAACAACGGTGGCGCATGCATGCGGTTTCTGTTCCAGATGGCGGGCAATCGCAAGGACGACCGCAGCAGCCGAGGCAGAGACTACCGGAGTAGCCATCTACTAATGGTAGTTGGCGGGTGAGAGCCGTAGACAAAAACTATTTGGTGACGAAAGCACACAAAGCGGGTTAAATCAAATTGCATGTAAATTTGTCTTTCGCAAAATAACGCCTGAATTTATTAACTAAAATTGTATCGACATGTGAACCTAGCATTTCACAATTAGCTTCTCAACGAAATCCAACACGGTGTGTCAACAATGCAACGATTAAAATGTTTTCTTAGGCATTACGCTAATGACCGATTTTATTTGGAACCGATTATATCTGTCTATTTTTGTCACGTCTAAACTTATTAAGTCATTTGTTAAGTCTTAAAATAGCACATACAATTTGACAGGGCATCGATGCTCATCCTTCCTCTTGTCAAAAAATGGAAGCCTGGCATGATTTTCTTTTATACAACGCCGGCAGGCATACAAGCATACGATCCACCTGATGTAAAGTTTTAAATAATAAATTGAAATGACGAAGTCGACGCTTGTTCTTTTTAGGGTTCCGTACCCAAAGGTCCGTCCGTCCGTCCGTCTGTCACCAGGCTGAACCGTGATAGTTAGACAGTTGAAATTTTCACAGATCATGTATTTCTATTGCCGCTATAACAACAAATACTAAAAAATAGAATAAAATAAATATTTAAGGAGGCTCCCATACAACTAACGTGATTTTTTTGCTCATTTTTGCTAGATATTGATAACGGTAACAGGTAGACGCTTGAAATATTCACAGAATATTTAGTTATATATTGACTTTAAGAATAAATAATAAAATTAAAATAAAACAAATATTTAAGGGGGGCTCCCATACAACAAATGCGATTTTTTTGCCGGTTTTATAGTTAATGGTACGGAACCCTTCATGCGCGAGTCCGACTCGCACTTGGCCGATTTTTTTCATACAATGTCGATAGGATACCTGCTTGCTTAACCATAGTCCCATGTTGGAATAGAACTACTCTCCAGGAAATTGTCAAGTGGCTGTGATTTTTATGAGGTGGAAGCACGTAGTTATGGTCGGGCTGCTTCGCTTAACATCGTTCACATTATTGCGTTCAACTATACCTACCTATATAACGTCGACTTCAATAAATTCGATTTCTTGATTTGTAACATTATTTTTAATCGTGGTTTCTATTATTAATTTACAAATATACAAGGATTATCATGATCTGATCTTATTTACTTCCTTATACTGTTCTTCACTTGTGAAGAAATAATCTAAATCAGGTGATAAACAAAATAAAGACGTAAAGAAACACAAATAACAAAATATATTATCTAGGGTTCAGTAACGGCACCCTATTACTAAATCTTCACTGTCTGTGTGTCGTGCGTCTATGTGTCCGTCCGCGTCAGTAGTAATATGTCGAAATTAGAAATTTTCACACATTGTTTATTGGCATGATGACAAATAATAAAATAAATGCTAAAAATTTCAATAAATATAAGTAAGTACGCTACTAACATAGAACCTCAAACTTTCTGAAAATGGGTTAACAATGAAAAAGTCTAAAAATAATAGGTATATGTTTATTCCTAAACTAATATAACGGAATGGGACGTAGAGAGAACCAATTCTACACGCATTTGGCCGGTTTTTTATACAGTCATAATTTTGCATAACAACATCAGTAGTACGTTACGATGCTAGTTCAACGAACTGTGATAGCATTGAGTCAACACAACAGAGTGACTGGACTAAAAATATCCTCACAAAGAAGTGGGTTAATGACTCCCTTTCATTCAAGCTATAGCAACATCTTTCAAACCTAAGAGGGGAAATATCTTTTTAAAATGTAACTATTATAACGATTGGAGTCTGCCTTCAATCGAAAAGGTTTTGAGGATATATGCAGCTCCTTTCGCTGCTAGAATTTCCAAATGTCTATCGGTGCCACGCGTGCAAACGAATTAATTAGATAATTTATTTATTCATTAATAATCATGGGTTGATATATTGATATTAAATAAGTTAATAATAAAGTTTTTTATACCACTAAGGCAAACAAGCGTACAGCCTGCCTGATGGTAAGCAGCTACCCCAGCCTATGGACATTTGCAACACCAGGGCTGTCACTCTTGCGTTGCCTGTAAGAACCTCTTCACGCCTTTCTTGAAGAATCCCATTGGAAAAATCTCGGCAGCGATCTCATTCCACAGCTTGAGAGTTCTTGGAAGAAAACTTCTCTGGAACCGCACAGTACGCGACCATTGCGATTTCAGTGTATGAGGATGAATTCCCAGCCGTCGACGTGCTGTGCGATTGTAAAACAAGGCTCTTGTCGTACTGTCGAACAACTCCTCAGAACACAACCCATTATACAATCGGTAGAACACAAGGGCTCAATACCGTGTGTGTGTTTAGGATCATCAACGATCCTCGCAGTTCGTCTCTGCACCGAGTGATAATGTCCTAGCTGGTATCCAGGTGCTCCCGCCCAAAGGTGGCTACAGTATTACATATGCGGTCTGACTTGGAAATTATATAATATAAGTTTTAGCCCGGAGCCACACCGAATTTATTGGATGCTAGATTGACCTTTTCCTCCAAGTGCCCTCGATACTGAACATAGCTGAAGATCTCGATACCGAGAATCCTAATGCTCTCCTAATCCTAATGTTCTGGAATTGAGGAACCACAGTAAATGGGGTTTTCTTAACGGTGAACGCGCAAACTTGTGTCTTGGTAGGGTTGAATTAGACCAAGTTCAATCGCCCCAGTCAGATACTTTACACAAAGTACTGGACAGTGTTTTCAAGCCGCCCGAAGACCACTGACTTAGCTTAACGACTATCAACAATCGACAACAGCCGGGACGGCTTAACGTGTCCTCCGAAGTCCAGAGAAGCTCGAGATTGATAAACCCTTCCATGGACAGGTTGCGAACGATTCGGTTAGATTAGACACGCGCAACGACGCTATCGAGCTCTCGGTCGGTTGGAGGTAAGCGGTTATTTGGATTAATAAGGGGAAACATACAGTGGCATTTCATTGCCTATTTAGTTTACTTTTAGCTTTAAAACTGCTGTTTGTTTTCCGAAAGTAATAAAATAAAACAAATAAGAATATTCCACTCCACACTACTCCATTGTGGAGTGGCGGAGGGTAGTGTTTTCTAGCCGCCTTCCAGCCGGGACCGAGTGTTATACGTGTCATGCATAGATAAACTACAATTGACGATGCTTAATTTGTATGTTCGATTAGAGATTGGAATGTCATTTTTTATAAATAGCTTATAAGTCTACTGTGACTCGGTCCTTCACACTTACGTACTTCCTTTGTATGTGCCATTGAGGTATAGAGGTCATCCTACTAAAACCGGATCTAGCGTGTATGTACATACATATACATGCACACCGAGTTAACTTATATATCGATCATTGCTAAGAACCATCTTGAGAATAAAACGACCTTTCAAATCAAAAATAAAAATAGACGTCGCTGCTTTAGGGTTCCTACGGTACATAAACCTATCATATATATAATCCTTCGAATGACAGTGATGAAAATAGCATCAAAATCCTTTGCGTATAGTTTAGGAAATCTTCAATTTATATTATACTAGTGACCCGGTCCGGATATTTGTAATATCTCTTGCTCAGGTGAAGGAAAACATTGTGCGGAAACCCGCACATTCAAGAAATTATATTCCGAAAGACATGTGACTTAACCTAAGAAAGGTCTGGTTTACCTTCTGGGATGTGGAGGGCTGGCGACAGTCGCTCCATATAAAAATCAGTAGCTACGTCAAATCTTTAGGCACAGGTAGCGGATCTCATCCAATCCTAATTGATTAGGAAACGGGATAACGCTAAGAAAAAACTAGCGGCCGGCCGGCCCGGCTATGTATGCATAGTAGAAGTCATCATGTTATCAGCTAAATATGTAGAACCGGATGATTTCTAGTAAATGGATGAAATAATGAAATTTTAATGGTCAAGGCAGAAACGTGACTTTTCCATGTTTATGTTTAGAACACACTTATTTAATTGTTTAGAATTGAAGATTTTTTGTTTTGACGGGCCAGCCGCACGCTTGACATTGTATAAAAACCAGATTACCAGGTGATGTTAACATACCTGATATTGGAGTTTCAAAAATACATTATTACAAAAAAATGCACGCAGTTTTTCGAAAAGTATTTGCCTGGTCATTTCATTCAAATAATCACAAAAGCTAGGTGTTGCAATTTCTTTTAGTGACAAAGTAAAATAAAAGTATTGAATCACGAAACAATTTTATTTTACTACATTCGATTTAACGTCTCTTAGCAGAATAATGCCCGGAAGAACGTTACTTCGGAACTGGGAACTCTTTCGAATTTACCTTTACAGCATCGCAATTCTCCTGGCAAACTTATTCGTTCACCTGTGGAAATGAATTTGCAAACAATTTTGTCCTTAACTCACTTGCAACTGGAATAGCTTTTTTGCTTTTATGCTGTTATGGATTGCAAATTTGATTAGTTTTGGTGGGTATTATTGGAAATTCCTATATGCTTGGAACGTTCCAGAGCTATATCCGACATAGACAAAGAACTACTTCTTTCTGTGATTGCAGCGAAGTTTTAATTTGCACGTGACGGATTTCTAGTTCGTGACATTACGTTAATATAGGTCAAGGTGTCGCTGTGATAAGCTATTTCGATATAGCCAAATGAAATAACTGGATTGAGAAATACTTATCAAAAGACAAACATTGCTGCGACTAAGCTTAGCTTTCTTTACAAGCAACATATTCGTAATATGGTCGAATTAGTAATTAGTACCTGAGACATTTATCGAAACAATGATACAACTAGACTCTACTATCGATACAAAAGTTATTTATTACTTTTGCCTCTGTG